>JANZLQ010000030.1:6242158-6259000 GCA_026212715.1 Elanus axillaris
CATCCCACTTGGGGTGGGGGAAGGGGTGAGCGGCTGCGTGGTGTTAGTTGCTTGCTGGCGTTAAACCACGACAGGTACTCACACAGCACACATTTATGTCAAGAACTAGAAACTGCATTTTATGTGAAACTAAGGTCCTAACTACCACACCTGTTGTAGAGCTCTCCCCTTACTGTTTTAAGGATTTTTCAACTTCAGAAAAACATAGAATCATCAAATCATTTAGATTGGAAAAGACCTTTAAGATCGAGTCCAACCGTCAACCATGCCCACTAAGCCATGTTCTGAAGTGCCTTGTCTATGTGCTTTCTGAATACCTCCATGGATGGTGACTCAACCACTTCCCTGGGCAGCCTGTTCCAATCCCTGACAACCCTTTCAGTGAAGGCATTTTTCCTAACACCCAATCTAAACCTCCCCTGCTGCAACTTGAGGCCATTTCTTCTTGTTCTATCACCTGTTACTCAGGAGAAGAGACTGACACCCACCTCACTACAACCGCCTTTCAGGTAGTTGTAGAGAACGATTAGGTCTCCCCTCAGCCTCCTTTTCTCCAGATGAAACAACCCCTGGTCCCTCAGCTGCTCCTCACAAGACTTGTGCTCCAGGCCCTTCACCAGCTTCGTTGCCCTCCTCTGGTCACACTCCAGCACCTCAAGGTCTTTTTTCTGGTGAGGGACCCAAAACTGAACACAGTGTTCAAGGTGTCACCTCACCAGTGCCGAGTACAGGGGGACGATCTCTTCCCTGCTCCTGCTGGACACAGAATTTCAGATACAGGCCAGGATGCCGTTGGCCTTCTTGGCCACCTGGGCACACTGCTGGTTCACATTCAGCCAGCTGTCGACCAGCACCCCCAGGTCCTGTTCTGCCGGGCAGCTTTCCAGCTGCTCTTCCCCAAGCCTGAAGCGCTGCACAGGGTTGTTGTGACCCAAGTGCAGGACTCGGCGCTAATTTTTTACTATTTTTATTCATTATTATTTTATTATTTATTCATTATTTATTATTAATAATTTATGTCTCTGTTTTATTAAGTGTTAGATCACCTAAATAATTGTGCCATTATAACACATATGCTAAACCATACATATATATCAAATCCTGGAAATTATAAAATGCATTTGACGGGAACAGATCAGTGTCACACTGGGTTTATCTTAGTTTTATGAAGGTTTATCTTAGTTTTATAAAGCAGCAACTGAAATCACTGAAACAATGAAGTTACCCCAGCAGACACAGATTAAACTTGAGACTGCTAATATAGGTCTCATTGCCACAGGATGTTTTGGAGGCCAAAACTATAAATGGATTCCAATTCAGAAGGACAACACTGTCAGTGACTACTAATATGACGGACCATTTTCACAGAAATCCAACAACGTACTCCATAGAGTACAGAAGTTGGGATGATGTATGAGGAAGATCCCTTCGTCCGCACTCTTTTCTTATGTTCTTCCATAATCATTAGCTATTTGTCACTGCTAGAGATACAGTAGTTGCCGATACATGATGTTACATTTGACAGTGGCTGGCAAGTCTTATGTTGTAATCCTTCTCCTGTGTTTATGTCATGTTGCTTTCTTACAGATGTTATTCAGCAAAATCTTTGTTCTGTGCACTCAGTACATAGTAATAAAACCTGCCATTGCAGGAATACATTTTAATTTGAGTTTCAAAGGGTATTTCCATGCCAAAGGAAGAAACAGCCCTGCATTATTTTAACCCCACAAATGGGAGTCCAGCATAGGAACACTTATATGTATTGTAAGCGAGTTTAGGTCTTCCCAAGGTTAGTAAGTTTGCGTTTCTCCAGCGCTTCAGAGATCTCTGAGGAAAGCCCATTGCACAAGATAGACATGTTGAAACTATATTTTAACTTTGCAGAGGGACAGATTCATGGGGAATCAGACTATGATTCAGTCAAGGGATGTGTTTTTTTCCTGAAAAAACACTTTTCAACAACACTGAAAAGTTAATCTTGATCCAGCTCTATAAAACCAGGTTTACTAGTCCATAAAAACTGCCAGTCTCAGATGCTCTGTGATCAGTAAGTGTCCTCACTATTAAAGTAGCCAAAGTTTCCAGAAGAAAACCAGATTTTATAAGCAACACAGAACAGTTGATATTATTACTGAAATACTCAATCTAAATAATTTACAACAGACATTCAATGATGCTGCAAAAGTGCCCCATTATAGATATAATGTACGAATATTATTTGCAGTTGCCAGACTATACCGTCAGAGCTGTCATCAGTTAAAATCAAATTAGGTTTGACAGTCAGGATTTCAACTGCAAACTGATCATTGGTAATTAATATAATTAACAGTCTGGAACACAGAGAACAATGTACTACTACCATGAACATATTGTTTGCTCAGATGAATCATTTTCACATAGCTGTTTAATTGATGTGACTTTTGCTTCAGATACACTACAATTATCATGTCATGTTACTGATCAAGTAGAGGGAAAAATTGGCTAAATTACTGTCATCTCTTTTTAAGGACAAAAGTTTAATTAACAATTAACCCCCACCACCACCACTCAATAATGTGAAAACTGATACACCATTGTTGAGCATCTATATCTAAAAGTCTCATATTTCAACATAGAAATACCAAAGCTTGATTACTGCTGCCAAACATGCAACATACACAGAATATTGCCACCAGCCTACTTGTAGAGAGTAAAACCTCAAAGAATTGGCAAGGCTAACCACCCTGTTGGAAAAAGAACATTTTCTAAGCGAAAAGTTATTTCAACTCGCATATGACTCAGGAAAATGGAAGCAGAAACCTAATTTACTTGTATAAGCCTGACTATAAGGAAAGGATAAAAGTTGTTGCCATCACCAGCTCCCTAGCAGCAGTGTGCCAACTTACAAATGTAATGGAATATCTACAAAAAAATTTCCCTATCACCACAACACATTCTTGTTTCCTCAAGAAAGGAACAATCCAAAGTGCTGCCTAAATCATATGAAGACTGTAACTAAGATTGGCCTCCACAAGGGTCTTTAGCAAGTGACTTTCAAAATACTGTGCCTGTGATCACAGAAACATTTACTCCACAAATCATCACAGGGAATAAGTCAGTCACTGCCACAAAGCACTAAACCTCTACGGTTCAAACTGAAGGAAGTATCTCTGGAGACTCGGGGATTTTATCATCAGAGAGGGCCAGGATACAACATGATCAAATGCAATTAATTAGTTCTGACTAAGAGCTTTTTCCTAGGCAGAGGTCATGCACAAGAGCTGGCAGTCTGTCAGGAATTCAAACTCCATCAAAGTGCCCTTTTATTATGAGCCTGTTGACACATTCATACATGTAGTCCCTATCAACTCTAACAACACTATCTCTCAACTGTGACCCATTCCAGCAGTTGTGCTTAGAGTCCTTTGGTAACTATCAGGGTTAAGACTTCAAATAAGTGACTGGGGTGGGGCTGGGGTGGGGGGACAGGCGATGACACCAAAAAACAGTGAACCGAAAAACTCCTCTCCTGTTCCTTGTATTTTACTCATCAAAAAAAAAGTAAAACTGTAAAACAGAACAGGAAGTTATCGTGGAAGAGCAGTCTCCAGTGTTGCTGTTTCAGTGTTTCCTGAAAAGCTTAAATCCTTTTACAAAGCATTGATAAAAAGCAACATTATGTCAAAAAAGTTGCTTTTTCTTCCTTCTCTCTCCTTTTCTTTAGTTACTTTAAATATGGTGCAGAAAACAGAATAAGTTAGCAAAAAGCCACCAAATCAAACCCAGTAAATATCTTTCTTGACCAGCAGCTATGAACACTCTAGGGATTTTTCATTATTTTCAGAGATTTTCAGAGAATATACAACTTGTTATTGCAAATTCAAATGCACTATGGAAAATAAGAGTATCTTCAATCTGGAATACACATGGGTTTTTCTAGAAATTCAGGGATTTGTGTTGCTTTGGAAGTGTACCTATGTGGACTTGAGAGTCTAAATAGGTCCCGAACTGTGTCAACACCAACCTAAGAGAAAACTGACATTTTAAAACAGGATAGTATTAATTTAATGAAGCCTTTAATTCCACAATACTTCCCTTTCTAGACATAATCCTGCCTACTGCTACAGCATACCATCGCTTTGCATGGTCATTCTAGATGGCCTTCATTGTCTTCAAATTCTATTACTATGAACAGGAAACTGAAGTGAGTTATACCAGCAGTTATCTTCTTACAGCTCTACATTTTTGAGTGGTGGTATCCATACAGGCAGCCCTGATGCCCCTCACAGACTGATCACTCAGTCCCCAGCACTGTACACAATTTGCTCTTGTTTCCTGCAGCAGGAGCTCACACTTTGCTGGAGGCTGCATTGGAGCAACTTACAGGGGAGTCTTAATGCCCTGCAGCAGCTATTCCTTATCACAGCCCTCCATGGCCATAACCTGTACTGCTCCTTGCAGACCCTTTCTGTGTGACCCACTAGTTTCACATATTGGTGATGATGAGTTTAACTGGCCAAGGTTCCCTCCTGAGTCTCTGCTCTAATGGTAAATTTCATTTAGAGATGAAAAGTACTGCTGGTCTCAGTGAACAGGCAAGAAAAGAACACTTTAAAGGTACTTTGAACTACATGAATCAGAAAAAACAAGAAACAGCTCAGGTGAGGCAGGATAGCAAGACAGGGATGGCATAAAATGGTCGATTAGCTGGGTTAATGATTAATTTTAGTAACTACAGTCTGATCATACATTCCAGAAAGCAAACTAAAAAAACATAAGCAGCTTAAAAGCAGCAATAACCAAAGTATTTTGAATTTTCCAGAAGGACTGGGGTTTTGCAGCAACAGCAAGATATAATACCCTACAGGAACTGCAGAGCCGAAATACTAAATTGGCTTTCTTCAATGTTGTCAGAAGCTGATTTTCATCTCTTCATTTTGCTGATAAAGAAAGGTTAGAAATGCCTATTGTTTTCCAGCCACAGCTTGGAAAACAAGGCAATTTGAGACTCTGAACTCAGTGATTTTTCTTCCTATCACAAATGATCTATAAGTTTCATTACTCTATGATCTTTGATTCCTCAGGCAGAAGTTCTGTTATATAAAATAAGTCTCCTAGAAACTGAAACAAAACCAGACATGCACAGAATTCCAAGCAAACGAAAACAACTCAACACAAAGCCTTATTTCAGCTTATCTACTTAACTGTGCTCTGCCTGTAGAGCTACTACCCATTGTTGACTTCCCAGCAGGTGCCATATTCATTCAATTGGTTCATTCTTAAGAGGAAGTACTTTTCTTTAAAAATGCCATGCAAAAACCCCACCAAACTCCTCACAATGAAGAACCAAGCAATCCAAACACCTGCCTTTGGCAGCATAAGCCATTTTCTTTTCAGTGGCTGCCATGCTGAAGGCTGGTTTTCATGCTCCTTGTATGTTTGTTTTCTTGCTGCACTGGAGGACAGGCATAATGGCGTAACTTACTGAAGTTGAAGGTTAAAAGAACTTCAGTATTTTTCCAAAAAGAAAAGCTGCAGAATTATATTAGCTTCTGAATTATAAATTTTCCTAGCAAGCTTATGAAGAATAGATCCCCTTGCTCCTTTAAGCGATTAGCTCCATTGGAAAGTATTTGATGTCCTCTTTATTGAAGTGTCATCATGAAAAAATTTGGAAATATTTAACAACTCAGGATGAGCTGTTTATTACCAATGACCTTTAATTCCTGTGGCCTCATTCACAAGTTGCTGTCATGATTAGCAAAGTAGCTAATTTGATATACTTTTCAGCTGTTGCTCTGTAGGGATAAATAAAAAAAAATTCAGCAGTTTTAAGTGTGTAGATGGCTAAGTATAGCAAACTATCTAATAAACAGCAATAGCACAGGTAAGCAGTGATTACTCCTAAACTGGTTTTGATTTCATAGCCTTTGTCAGGTATACTGACCAAGGCAGCGAAGAGTTGCTTCTAAAGAAAAGTAAGAGAAGGTAAAAATATTGAGGAGGAAGAGTTTCTAGTTATTCAGATTATAGTTTTAGACATATTTCCATTAAACAATGGAAAAAACTTCTATGTAGAAACAGCGGGTTTGCTAGAACAGGAAGACAACTTGAAGTAGGCATGTTACAGGGGAAGTGTGTTTTGTTCAATGTACGGTACAATGTAACATAAAGTTCATGACAACAGGAAACAACTAGTACATCTCAGGGCTAAGAAGAAACCCATTTGCCATCTCCTGAAGTAGCTCCAAAATCCAAGAATTTTTTTCCAAAGGCAGAAGAAATCATAAAGAAAAAATATTTGAGATTCTGAACTTTGTATTTGTAATAAGCACAAAAATGAAACAACACCAGAAAATAACAGAGGCTGAGACAGTAAATTGTCCTGCGAGAGACTCTGACTTCAAATAGCTGTCTGCCTGTTTTGGTATGCCAATTTGAATGGGCATTTCACTACCTACAAGAATTTCTTAATCGCCAGAACATTAAGTTACTTTTTCCTCATTCTTGTTTAGTATAATTATTATAAATGCTATAAAAAATGAAAAAAACAGAAACAAGAACAGTTTGATGGAAAGGGCCCACAATATGAAAACAACAGTATGAAAAATGAAATTGGTGAAATACTGAAAAAAACAGGTTTGAATTCTCATTCTTGCTGACTCAGAGTAGAAAACCTGAAACTATGTCTTCAAGATTCCTGCCATGATTACTGACTTAGTGGGGAGCTGACTTGCATCTACAACTGAAAAAAAAATCTTTCCAAAGA
Organism: Elanus axillaris; assembly: GCA_026212715.1. NCBI lineage: Eukaryota > Metazoa > Chordata > Aves > Accipitriformes > Accipitridae > Elanus > Elanus axillaris. The sequence continues at coordinate 6,248,907 of JANZLQ010000030.1, forward strand.
AACTGAATTTTCTCTCTCTCCTTTTTCATACTACTAAATACCTATTACCATCTACTTATTTTATCTGCCTTTTGTCCCCCAATTTGCCCACTGAATACAGGGGAAAAGAAGGATGAAGAAACAGTCAGGCATAACCTAAAACAACGGAAGTTTTGGGGGTTTTTTGAAGACAAAATTTAAACAAGACTTCTTGTATTAAAATACAAGCAGTAATTCCAAATACTCAAGCATTCATCTGAAAACCAAAAAAACCCCCAATCAACCAAGTTTCAAATTACTGACTTTAACACTGCACTGAATTGAAACAGCAATATCTGTATTGCAGAAATTCTAATCTAGAAACAAATGTTGTTGCAGCTATTACTCTCATAAAATTCTATTTTTAAATCTTAGTGACCATGGGAAAGTATCTGATTGAATTTGAGACTATATATTTCCCATTACAAAAGATGACAGAATATTTTATCAAAAAACACATGAAGCAGTATATGCAATATGAAACCTTAATTAAACTGTTCTGTTTCTTCAGTAGTTTGTCATATAAATGATTCAGTAAACCTATGTTATCCTGAGTATTTTTTCATGAAAGAAGAGTACTTACCACACCTTTATAAAACTACTCTGGCTAGCCTCACACACAATAATGGAGCTGGCAGAGAAATTCAGGCTTAGTGCCATGACCCGGAGGGCACTGCCAGCCCTGACTGTCCCTGCGCATCCCCCTGTGCCTACTCTCACCCTGCCCACAGCCCAGGACCCCATTTCAGCCCCCGGGGCTGTCAGTCCCTGCCCCAACCATGCTGCAGGAGTGCCTGGTCCTGATCCTGCCTCCTGCGGTTCTGGCTTACAGACTGGATTTCCTGTAAAGACCCTGGACCTCCACTGAGGACAGCTCTGTCTCCAGCCTTGCCTCCTGCTGTTCCTGACCAAATCCTGGCCGTGGCTCATCACCTTGCCTGCCTGGGACTACCGACAGGTGCTGTCACCATCTCCAACCCAGGCCTGTGTGGGTGCTGCAGGACTGCACCCTGTCCGTGATGGCCCTGCTGGTGCTTGTGGGTGCCCCTGGTGCCCAGCTTGTTCTCCCTTGTGGAGCAGCCCTGCTCTTGTTACTCCCAAGCACTCAGTTCTCCTTAAGAATATATTATTATATATTTAATTAAACCTGACATGAACAACGGACTGAAAAATTAAAACTTCTTGATCATTAAAAGCTGTTGATGCACTTACTACTGATTTCTATTAGCTCTCAAAGTGCTATGTTTAGGAACAACAGGACAAAGATAACTATATTACATTTTCTTTCAATTGGTATATAGTAAAGAAAAAGGAACCTGGACACAGATGAATTAAATTTGAATGCTGTCCCTGAGTTCAGTTTGATCATGAATTCTTCACAGGACTTTATATCAAGCCTAGAGTTAGCTCCTGATTTTAGCTGAAGCTGAAATCAGCTGAACTTATGTTTCCGTACTTATCTGAAGGTGATATTCCCCTAGTCCTCCTCTCAATCACTTGAGAAGTTTTCCTTTTAAACCCATTATTATTATATTTTCAGGACGCAGTCAAAATGTCACCAATTCCAACCCTCCAATTAAAAAAAGAAATTGCTCTTGCTGCGTATTGAAAGCTTCATGATCACTGTATCCAGGCTTGACATGTTCACTGTGAATATACTGCTCTCTTTATTTCTATACAGTAGGAACAGCCAGCAAAATCTTTTCATAATTGTATTTACTAACATCACAAAATGGTTTTAAAGGTTTGCTTCCATCTTTTAAATTGTGATTATCTGAGGCCCTGAATAAAATCCTTGATGTCTAATGACTTAAACTTGGTTTACTCTTGGTGTTACTTCTATTGAACAACAGCATAGATTAATAGGTATTTTACTTTTTTTGTTGTTAAATTTAACAAAATGCAGTTAGGCAAAGAAGATACTGGAATAATATTGCATTGCTATATTATGAAGCACATGTATTATTCAACTTAGCTTTGGAAAATTAATTCAGAATAAAGCACGCACTCAGAGATACATGATGAAATAGTAAAGGTAGTATTTCCAAAGGACACCCTCTAACGTTACATGGACAATTTTGTCACAACAGCCAGTTATAAACTCTTGCAACGTTTGCTCACACAAATGCAATCATTCTTGCAGAGAATTAAAAAAAAATGCCCTCTTCTAAATTTAAGTTGAAGAAAATGCAAAAATGCTACACCTTTTCTCTCAAGTTACAAAGGGGAGGCTAAGTGGATTTCCTAAACACAAACAGGACACTTAAGCAACCAGCCAGCCCCTTAGGCAAAAGAAATACAGGAACAGCTAGAAGTAGGAGCTTCCCTGTTTATTTAACCAGCCAGCAATCATACGTATGAACAGTTTTCCACGGGCAAATGGCATGCATCTGTGCCGGGTGCAAGCAGTTCATGGTCCACAGAGACAAAGTAATCTTTTGTAAAGTGAGAGCTGCTAACTGAGGAAGTAAGCAAAACCAAATCCAACTGCAGACAGTTGGGCAGGGCAGTGCTGGTGAAGGAGAGAAAGAGCAAATGGACAAGCTCATCAAGAGACCCTGTAAGGCCAGCATACCTAGGACTTTGGAGGAGAAGACAAATCTCATGGCAATGGAAATTGAGCTGTTGATAGAGCTGCTCCACTGGATGACAGGTACATGCTGAACATCAAAGACAAACCCTCAGAGGTTACCTTTCTTCCATTTTTTTTAAAGTAATTCTTATTTGTCTGCCACTCTATTACTTAATGGAAGAGGAGGGCAAGAGACAAAAAGATCAAGCTATACATGAAGTGATGTCAAACACAGTGGTGAAACCAAAACCAATGAGATTCCTCAGTCTTTCAACCAAAATATTAATAGGTATTGAAACATACCAAATTTTCATCCATAAACTTATTATCTCTCTCAAACTCTCCATTCTGTGACTCTTCAAAGGAAATTTTGAGAATCCTATTTCCTGCTATAAAGGGAACTGCAATCAAGCCTTTTGTACTCATTTCTACCAGATAGTCTCTGCACTTCACATACCTGTACTGATACACCCCCCCTGTCCCAAAACCCGGCGTGTTGGATAGCACTAGCTGAACTGACTGCAGCCTGCGAACCCACTGTGCCGGGGCAAGGTGCAGGCAGATGACCCCAGTGCTGTCAGCATGTTGATGAGGTGAGTTGAAGACTTAAAGTAGTCCCATAAAAGCAGTATTTCTCAACTGTACACTACGCTCTGGCCTCCTGCATCTCAGGAGGCCATGCAAATGCAACATATGAATGCACAGTGATCCATAGGTCTTGCTGGCCCATGGGTCAGGTCCTCATCTATCATGTGGCCATTGATGCAGAAGGTGTATCATCTGCATTTACTGAGTGTGTTACGGTTTGTTTTTTTTCAAAGCACGAAGCAATTAAACTTCAAACTCAATTCTGGTCACCAGAACCACAAAGAAAGAAGGGTGCCTCAAAAGTTGGAGACTATAAAATTATCTCTATTATACTACTTATGTCCTTTTCAGCACCACCTCTACATGCACTTTACATCTTTAAGCTAGATAAATTAATGATGGGCAGGGAACAAATCTTTCCAAACCCCATTAATTACAAAGACATATTTGGTAAATTTATCTGTTGGGCTTTTAATCAAGTCTAAATCTCTAACTCACTAAATTTCAATTTAACGTTCACAAAGTCATCCATTTGGGTAATTCACAACCTTATGGCACAATATAAATGCTAAGTCTTTTTCAGTTTATGTACCTGACAAACTACAAAACAAGAACAAAGACTGATAATATGATGTGGTATTCTTAAAATAGAAAATATATCTTCTAATATTTGTTCTAGGATTTTCCATCTTTGAACATACTGTGTTGAAATCTCATTCCTAAGTTTTCTGTTGTGACCATCAAATTGTTGGTTACAGAGCAAAAATCAGTTAATTCTCTTAAAACTATTAACATCCTTTGCATCTGTGTCAGGCTATAGTAAGGAATAACTACTGTCAGATGTGCAGAGTTTCTTTTAGGGGGCATTTTTTATTTTGTTTACAAGAACTTCAATCTATTAATAAACTAACAGAGCAACAACCCATTTCATGTAAGATGCTATCTAGTTCACTCAGTAGTAACATCAATTCTAACGCTTATTTCCATAATTTCCATAAAGGCTGGGATATGAGACATGCCATATAGGAAAGATCAATAATACATATAGTACTGTGAAAATGAATAATACAGGATGGTTTCATAAGATAATGGTTGGGAGGAGCCCATAATGCATCCAACAACCACACGTAGTCCTACAGCTGAAATCTCTTCCAAATACCAGTGATGCATGAATTTATCACTCTATACAAAGACTGGCAGAGCTTTTTTTGTTTTAACTGATGTACATGTTCTCATATACAAAACTCATCTACTTAGAAATTTACTAGGTATTATTATGTATGATGGTGACTCCCACAATTTTACATGCTACCTAAAAAAATATTTTCATTCACTTGAAATGTGATATATTTATTGGAAAGTACCCTATCTATGAAGTGTAAAAAGGAGGACTGTTTTGTTGGTTTTTTTTGGTAATACATTAAATTCTGAAACATGGCTACAACCTCTACTGAAACTCAGAGTATTTCACATTTCAGTAATAATTACAAAAGTAAAATTTTCCTAACTTTAAAAGTAAGCATAAAAAGATTGAGAAGACAATTACTCCACTGTGAAAACAGTCTCTGGGCAAGTACCTTTTAATGAACAAATATAACTTCTAATATGTGAAATATATTTTAAGATCTTCTCAACTGGAAAGTATAATCATCTTGTGGGGGCATGCCTCATTATTTCCTGGCATTCAATGCTGACAAAATGAAGTATCTCCTGCAATTCTGAAACTGTTTTGGCAGGTGGGGAAGAATGATTGAAAACTTTAGTTACACAATCTTCAAGATTAAATGATGAGTTATCTCTATTGTACTTCACTGTGTTGTGCAGTACAGAAACTGAGCAATTAACTGTAAGCAAATATTCATTATAATTCTCCAGTAATTTATATATGGAACAATTTCTCACAAAGTCAAACATATCAAGGTTGATACTTTGATTGCAAATCTTTTTCATATTTTCTTCATGCTTTCACTGCTGTCTTGATATTTTTCAGCTATATTCCAACATAAAATAGTCTCTACTATTTTGATACTTTTGTTGGAAGCATCAGTGATGTGAAAGAAAAGTATGCTCTTTTTCAGCCAAATCTATCATAATTTTTGTAACTAAAAGAGGAGCCAATATGCTGTTGGTAATACAGAAAGCAGTTCCTCCCACATCTACCACCACCAGAAGGTATTTCTTTCATAGGTGAATGTCAGAAAACAAAACTAGTTGTTTTTCAGTCTTAAACAATCTGTCTCAGTGACTGTAGATCACACTATCATATGGTTTTATCATGTCTGCAGAAGATACCTTATTTTCTGTATTTTTCACATTTCTTAGAAACAATTAGAGCTTTCACCATTTTGCATCATAGAAGAGTCACCAGAATTATTTTTATTACCTAATTCCATCTTAAGATTCCATAAGGCAGACTTCTGGACAAAGCACAGAAAAAGCCTTTCAGAAGCTATTGTTTTCTCAACTGATCCATGCAAAGTGTTTTTTCCACTAATTAAAAAAAACCAAACCAAACCAAAACAAACATAAATAAACAAAACCCAAACAACCCACAAAGTTTCTTACTGTTACATTTTAGGGGATAAAAGTAGAGGCAAGAGAGGGCAGTCAGATGGAAAGGAAGATGAGGGAGGAATGCTTCACCTGGAAATGCAACTTACGCAACTAAAACCAAGTAAGATTTAGACTCAACTTTAGGATCACAGTGCTGAACATCTATTATGTGGCAGGATAATAAAAAACGTATTGTGTGTCTGTATTCCATCACACAAATACTTATCTGTGCAAAACATGCAGTATAAAATAAAAAGCCTGATCATAAAAACCAATCCTAATTACTATTCTTCTAGATATAATAAATATACTGGAAAATACACCTCAAATGAATTCTTCATTTCATTTAGGGGTTGAAAACACTCTTCCCTGAAATTTCTGATGACACAAAGGATTCTTTGCATTTAAAGCTACTTTGTAAGCACTATTTGAGGTCCAGGACACAGGTGATCTAAATGTCAGAAAGTGATTCTTGGGAAACAGCAAAGTAGCTCAGTCATTTCTTCAAAAGTCCTTCAGCACAGGTAAAAATAGTACCATTATTCCTAGTTCTTTGCAACATGAGCTAGCTTTTTCAGTTTACAAGCAATGTGCCCAGTTTAGAGTATGCATCAATCTCCACCAATTTTGGAGAGAGTCCTTCACCTCACTCATTCTTTGATACTTTCACCAAATCCCTATCTTAAGCTCAAAGGAAGCTCACTTCTTCTCCCAGTTCTATTGCATGGCTTCAACCCCCTCCTACATTCTCCTCAGTACCTGGAAAACACTCCGATCATGGAACAGTAACACCGGGTAGCATCCTTCTTCATTGATATGCTGGTGAGCCTAGTAGAAAATTTGCAAAGAACTCTGATAAGACCTTTGCCTAAAAACCTCCACTGTCTGCTAGGAAGAGCTGACTTGCTACCCACATTTAAAATTCCTCTCACATACACACTACTCACTGAGCTTTGTGTCCTTTTATAGGAAGGTATTTGTTGGTTACATATGTATTAATATTCCAGAAGTTGTTTTCCTGGCATGCCATGTCCGTCTGAGGTAAAGAGCATGAAATGAGGCACTTGGAGGAAAAAAAAAAGCATTTTAGGGGAGTAAAACATGAAGCCACTGCCACAATTTTATTTCAGATGTAAAAATTGTTTGGTTTTGGAAATGCTAAATGAGAACATTTTCCTTTTCTTTGTACTTTGTGAATTGCATGTTTTGTTAAAAATAAGTTACTTCACACATAATCATATGCAGACAACCTCTCTCAATCTACAATTACAGTGTTCACTGTCACTCTGCTAAGATTTGATTAATCAATACAGCTTTCCCTTAAGTGTGTAATAGATTAATCAAATAAGGATTGTCTTCAAAAATAAAGGACAACTAATAGAACTGAAGGATTTCACGACCATCACAGGTACCACAGAGAAAAATATTTTTTCAGCAGATCTTAGGGCTGGGATGAAAGTAAAATGTCAGAATGCATGTCTCAATTCACTAATAAAAGAAAACAAAAAAACCACCCAGCACTTCAATCTTTCAATCTTCTAATATATAAAATCTTACACCAATGTTCTCATTAAAAAAAAAAAAAATCTAGTTAACAAGTTCCCACTTCTTCTCAACTTGCCTATCCTATTCATGGTATTTAAAAAAAATCTGTCTCATTTCCCAGGTACATCTGATACTCACAACTGCCTTTTTGCTGTCAGTCTTGTCCAACACAAATGATTTCCTCCTTTTCGAAGGCCAACAGTCCAGATACTCTCACCTCACTCTGCCTTGTCTCATTTATGTCCAGATTTTCTTGCTATTGATTTTGCATTCTTCCGCGTGAGCTGGGATTGTAACAGCTTGTTTCAGAATACCCTTGCTCCTCAACAAGAAGAGCTGACAGCTAAATAAAATGTAACTCTTGCAGGGCTGAAATTATGGCAAGAGGTTATTTCATGCTGCTTGCTACAATCTTAAGAAACATGAATATAAAAGGAAAAAGGTGGCTCTTTTTAAAGGTGTTTACGGTCATTGTAACATAGGAAAATGTTTCAAAGACAGCTTTGTTACATTATATTGATACTGATACAGCTGTATACAACTTCCTTTGTATGTATACAACTTTCTTTGTATGCAATGTGACTCCTTTCAAATACATTAGACTATAACATTTGTCACATTAAGAAAATTAGTGATCTGTAACAGATGATTAGATAATGAGACCAGATTACTTGGTAACAGTAAATATCCTTATACTATTCACATTAACATTTAAAGCAATAGAAATTTTAATAAAATTGAATTTGCATGTTAAAACATTCATTAAGTAGCATTTAAAGTAATGGTATGTTATGATCCATCTCAATCAATGTGGACATCTTGTTTACAAACATCTTTGTGCCTTTGACTAAAGTCTTTTCACCAACCAGGAGTAAAACCACAGAGCAAGTAATTATTGTTACTGTATTCCTTCTGCTTACTTAAAGTAGAGAATACTGTCCCTACTCTCATTTGCCACTGGTGATAAACTCATCAACTTCAAGATTAGCTTCTGTCCTCCGTGGAAGTTAGTCTGAATTCATTTCTACTCAAGCAGTATTAGTTTAGCTGTATTTCAGGCCATATTTTGCTTCTTATGTGAATGGTCCTTTGTTATGTTTAAAAAGCCATTTCTAACAGTAGATTCCCATGTACTTTCTGTCTCAAGTGGAAGGCTGCATAGCTCATTCAGCTAAACCAGGAAAGCCTGCAGAGGTTACAAGTGGCAGCTGCCGGTAGGAGGAGCGCTGCTTCTCTCAGCAGACCTTCCAGTGGCTCTCAATGGGTTATTCACTGTACTTCCTTTAGAAAAGCAGCTTCTGACTTTAGGTGCTACTCCCAGGCAGCTGCACCTTAAAATACTGCAAGAGTTAATCTACTCTGTCATCATTAGTACTGATACGGATTTAAGTGGCTGAGCTTTCAGAGAAAAAGGTAACAGTGAGTGGGAAGAAGTTCATTGTGCTTCCTTCAGATAGTTAATAAACAAAGGAACCCAAACTCTGACCTTGATGGTCATTAAAGGTATAACAATGCCTAACTTCCCTGTTTCTCCTGAACACTTAGATTTATGCAATATAGATTACTGAGTTTACTTATATTTCAAAGTCTTGCCAAAGCTGGAAAATTCAATCATATATTTTTCTATCGTGATGACCTGTGAAGGGTCAGCCTTGGCCGGCCACGAGGGCTCCAGCAGCTATTCCCTCCCTCTCTCTCCTCAGGGGGAGGGAGAAAATAAGACGAAAAAAAAGTTTATGAGTCGAGATAAAGACAGGGAGATCCCTGACCAATTACTGCTATGGGCAAAATGGACTAGACTTGAGGAAAAGTCATTTCAACTTATTGCCAATTAAAATAGACTTGAGTGGTGAGAAACAAAGATGGAAAGCTAAAACACTTTCCCGCACACCCTCCCCATTCTCAGGCTCACCTTCGCTCCTTCACCCCAGACTCCTCCTCCACCTCCCCAACCCCCAGCAGCGGGGGCTGGGGAAGGGGGGGGCTGCGGCCAGCCCATGGCAGCTCCTCTCTGCCACTCCTGCCTCCTCACACTTGTCCCTGCTCCAGCCTGGGGCCTTCTCACGGGCCGCAGGGAAACCCCTGCCCCACCGGGGTCTCTCTCTCCCGGGGCCGCAGGGCCACCTCTGCCGGGGAGGGGGGCCTGGAGCCCCTCCTGCCCTCCTCCCGCTCTCCCCTCGGGGCTGGCAGGGCCGGTTCTCACACCGTTTCCCTCAGCCCTTTGGCCCTTTCTTCCCCAGGCTTTCCCCGAGGCGCCTGCCCGCCCGCCCGTGGCTGAGGAGCTCGGCTGTGCCCGGCCGTGGGGACACTGGAGCAGGCTGGAGGCGGCTGGAACCGGCTGAAACTGGCTGGGTCCGGCCCAGGGCAGCCCCGCCGCTCTCCTCACAGCAGCGGCCACCCCTGCAGAGCCCGCCAACAGCACCTCGCCATGTAAAACCAAGACGTGACTAGAATGAAAAGCAGGATGAAGCAGCGTAATTCCCTCTAAATAACAATCTATTATTATTTGCATTTGAATTTTGTAGGTAAAAGATAAAGTACCAGTAACGGAACAAAACAGTAATTGCAAGTGAGCTGAAAACTTAGGGAGATGGACACTAGCTTTCTATGTCCCTGGGTCATTTGTTAGAGGGCAATAGCCACACTAAATAAGAACCAAACAACAATTTATTAGCATAAAGGTCTTCTTGTTGCAAGAATAAAGACTAGACTTTGCTTATGCTGCAACCTAACCAGCTGATTTTGTGGAGGAATGGCTCGTACAGAGAGGCCACGTAGTGGACAACCCACGGTTTGATTCAGGCTCGACCGAGGCCTT
>JANZLQ010000030.1:6268245-6278384 GCA_026212715.1 Elanus axillaris
CTGTCCAACTGAGGAGGGGGAGTGATAGAGTGGCTTTGGTGGGCACCTGGCGTCCAGCCAGGGTCAGCCCATCACAGCCTGTTTTACATACACTCATTACTTGTTCTGTGTTCCCTCTCTGGTTCCCAAAACTGGTTTTGCCAAGGCTGCATTCCTTAAACGATCAATAATGGCTCACTGGTGAGCTCTTCGTAGCCTTTGGGGACTTTGGTATCACTCTGTGCCTTCAGTGGAGGGCTCCTGCTAGCCTCTTATACCTGCACTCCTTTATCCTGCATTTTTATTCACAGGTCATAGAAAGGACATTCTGCATGGAATAACTACTCGTTACTACTCTTTATTAACTACAGGAACGTAACTAGGTTATTAACAGTAGATGTTGCTTCACATGATCATGTAATGCTAAACTAAAACTGAGCAGATTACGTAACAGTTATCTGATTATTAGAGAATTACTAACATAGTTAAACCAAGCTTCAGGCAAGTATAAAGCAAGTCCAGGTGAAGCAAACCTGTAAGTCCTAGTCTGAAGACCTTACATAGAAGTCTGTGACCAGCTATTAGCAACAGTAATCCTGTCTACATAACACTCCAGCTGAAGTATTACCAGAAATAAGAAGGGTCAAATAATCATCTCTCAGCTATATTATATATGATGTCTGTCTTATTACTTCAAGAATACAACCACGTATTACTTATCCTCACAGCTTATCACATTTAAAAATACAATTTGCCACTTACAAAAAAACAAAAAAAAAGCCCACACATTCTTGGTCAATAATCAGTTTGTACTCTGTAACAGCTCCAAGAGTGTTTTAACCAGGAACCATTTAAATGACTCCCTCCAAAGTACACAACTCATAAGTCTCTAGAAAGGAATTACATTAGATTTAAGCAATATCTATGCTAGGAAAAATCACATCATGCTCTGACTAGAATGATGCTCTCATGCAAAAATATGCAATGAAATTCTGGCATAGCTTTCAATAAAGCCAGATTTTCTTGCCAAGTACTCTTAGGATTGTCATTATAAGCTCCTTTAAGTAGGGATTCTTACCATCACAATAAAAAAAATCCCAAATGTTCCCCATCCCCTGCCAAAAGCAAAGAAAACACCCAAGACCTGTTTGTTTGCTTATCTATCTTCTCCTATATGCCAAAATATACACAGGTGTGAATTTCAGGTTATCTTGTATCTGATCATTAGAGTAAAAAAAAAAAAAAAGATGAGCACTATACAATTTCTTCAAAGATACTTAATATTTATTGCATTATTTAAGGTCCAAATTGTACTATCAACTTACCAAAATTTAAGGGGTAAATACTTGGCTATATTATTCAATTGCTTAATTGAATGTTGAATACAATATCCTGTACTTGTATTACACAAGGATGCATGCCTTCTGTTGCCTTTTTTTTTTTTTTTTTTTTAAGTCTGGAATGAGTCTATATTTACAATGTCTTCAGGCCTTGCTGCTTCCTTTCCATAGCACATAATACCCATGACTTTTTTACTACAGGCATTAAGTTTGTTAAAGAAATTCCACAGTAATATCATTGGAGAGCGTTTTATGTTTTCTGATGGTGTGTGACCGACCTAGAAACTTTGTTAAATCAAACCTTTAGTATGTGTCTGCTGATGATCGCACTGAAGTTCATTCTGTTATTAACTTTTCATTATTATTCACAGCTACTTTGGGCATGATTTTTATTTACTTTAAGTCTTTTTTTTTCCCCACCATACTGACCAGCATTCTTAAGGTGACTCAGACACCATTTTAAGCCCACATGCATTACTGCATTAGTACAAGTGGGCTTAATGTAAATGGTCTTTAATGTTTATTTAAATGTGATCTTTAAATAAATAAATAAACAACTACACAAGTAATGCATAAATTATACAGAAGCCAGCTACAATTTGAAAATAAAATGTAAGGCTTTTAAGTTCTTTGAAAGTATTCATAAAAATTATTTCAGACCAACTGAAAAGGGAATTATCTGTGCAGTTATTAATATTTATGGCTATTCATGCTACTACAGTTCAACTTGCTTTAGAGAAGCTATTCAATGCTGTGCGAAGTCCAGACTCAAACCTAAGTGCACCACTGAGTAAGAATAACCAAAAGACCACAAAGTTTAGCCACAGTGGGAAATAAATAAGAATAACCTGTCACCATTTTCATTACTGAAAAAAGTTTGTTAACTTGAAGTACAGGAAAAAAGGTAAAAGAACTTCCTTGCTTTTCCTGCAGGCTAACGTAGGTTTTACCCAATAGTGCCAAATTATGATCAACCAGTACAGAACAGCAAGTTATTACGTGGATAATGTGCATCCCCAGACACAGATTAACTTCTGTCCTCTCCACAGCAGCATTTTCTACATACACAGGAATTTTTTTTTTCTTTAATATCTTCCAAGACCTGCCATTCCTTCACCTTTTTGACAGGAGTTCTAAGTAACTGCATATACTTAAAAGCATATTGCTTTATGTTGAGTACACTTTAATTATGTTATTTATTCTTAAGTAAATATATATTTTATCTGTAATTGCCTTTGAAATAGTGAGGCATTACAGGTCAAATCTACTTCATAGACTGTATGGAATACTAGATTCTTTATTGTAACACACAAGGTCTGGCTATATGACTATAATAGGCTGAAATATAAGCTGAAATTCAAGAAACTAATATTGCTTTGGTACTCCTCTTTGAAAGGCTCATAAATAAAAGGAGTGACTAATCCAGCAGGGCTGCTGTCTACAGAAACAGAGTTTGAATTCAAAAGCAGCTTTGGTTTTGAATAAGATAATATGAAAATGATTCAAGGAAAGGGAAAGCTGTAATGGATGAAGTGCTATTCTTATCCAATAAAACAAAAAACAAACACTGTGAAGAAAAATGCACTTCAGGAATAATCACAAACTAATTTCCACAGGGGAAAAAAACCCACGGTCTACTGACTAATTACTCAAAGGAAGAAGAGTCATCCTTCCCCAAGCAATGGAGGCTTTGTGGAGCCACACGTAGTCCAGTCCCAGGAGGTACATGCCTTTGAGACTTGGCATGTGCTGTTAGTCACACAGGTCCAGAAACAGTGGAAGTACTTTTGGAAAGCTGGATCAGAACTACAGCTCAGAAGGGATGGTATCACGTGTGACTGTTCATCGTATTATACCGGCAAACTTGTTTCAAACTGATGAAATTGAAATCACACCGTGGGCAAAATTTTTCCCATGATCTGTGGATGTTGGAAGACAGCACATATATCAATAGCAAAAATACTTAGCATTTATACAGCCTTTATTTAAAAGTAAACTCTTAAAAAAATTCTGGCAGACAGTACCATTTTCTTGTCATCTTTATAGTCCTCTCACAATTTTTGGCTATTGGCCAAGAATTTTTGTAAGAGGAATAAAAGTCCTAAAGCAATCTACAGTCATCATCTAAATGGGAAGCCATAAGCAAAATATGTAGACTAATACTAGTACCATCTATGCTTCTGTGTCTTATGTGTGACCTTGTAAATTAATAAAAAATAATTTACTTACAGAAAGCATATGACACTTCCAATGAACACTTTCAGCTATAAAGAAGACATTTTATTTTATTTTAGCTATGTTATTTTCATTATTTTTCTACTACAATATGTGACTCATATTTTGCATGTAAACTGACTATCTCTGAATGGCACTTATTGTCCTCTGTATTAATTTTGCTAGTTTCAGTGAATTACAAAACATGTTAATTAAAATTGTCTAATGTTACTGAGTAGCAAACGTAACCTGTTTACCTTCTTCTCAGAAAATTAACTGAATTGCAGCATCTGTTTCTCTGAAAACAATTACTGTTTTCAACAGGGACAAAACATGCAGGAAGTACAAAATGATGAATGTAGCATATTTGTGATACAACAGTGTAATTACTTTACTTTGCAAAACATTACAAGAAGAAGATTTACTTTTTCCTCCTGAATTAAATGTCCAAATGAAGTTATATTTTACTCTAAGCACTTCATTAATTTTTGTAATTATTTCCTTTATTGAATTCCTTCAATATTCTTATTTGATCCTGAATATTCAGTAGTGCTTGCTACTTAAACATCACAGTAGTAATAAATCTTAAAGGCCAGCTATGAACTAGTAACAATTAAGACTCGAGTGCATTGTGCTTCTCATAGACCATAGAGCTCGACATTATCTTCTGTTAGTTATGCTCAGCTAAACATACCCACATTGTGATTGTGTTACTTAGACAGCTCACAACAACAAGCCTAGTCCAGATAATTAAAAAATCGCCACAATAAATATTTCATTATTTATAGCTGAGATTAGGCTCAACAGCACACTCTTTGATGGTTAAAGAAAGATCCACAAGCTCCACAGTGTTAAGGAAAATCATGAATGATCAGTACAGTGGAAAACGTAGCAAATAACAGTAAGTTTTACTTTGAAAACATGACTTGAAGAAGACTATAAGACTCTGGACTACCAATATATAATTTTTGATAATGTTTTTTCTGTTTCTCATACAAATTAAACATTACTGTTTCCAAGTTTTACTGCTAGAAACCAACAGATTACAAATATCCACAAATTATTCTCATGTGTAACCATGAATATACATTATTAATGGTGAATGATACCATTTAACCATGAATATTTATGGTTGGTGTGGAATTAACCATGAAAATAAACGCTGTACCAACCTACCCACCTTGATGATTCTAGTATTGCAATATGCTGAAGAAGTATCAACAGTGTATTATAGGTCTTAGTAGTAAAGTGCTTAAAGTACTTACTCTTTCAGACGTGGGAGATACTTCCCATTCCAGCAAAGAGATTAATCTCTCCTTTTTCAAGTTTAAAGAGAGGAAGGACTGTGCCCTCCTCCTCCTCCTATCCTCCTCTCATCACATTTTCCCTCATCTCCAGAAAGTAAAAGACATGTTCATCTTTCTTTCAGGTAGGAAAATGCACAAAAAACCACTAACCTACCTCAAGGGGAAAAAAACCCAGTTTGACCTATTGCCCAAAACCATTTTCTAGGTTTCTTGATTGCCTGAATCTTCTGCTCCTGTAGCTCAGGGTTAGCTTAGGACTCTGTTTCCAGCTGTGGTGGGTTAACCTTGGGTAAGGGCCAAACTCCCACCCAGCCACTCACATACTCCCCATCCTCAGCAGAACAGGGTGAGAAAATAGGATGAAAAAGCTCCGTGGGTCGAGATAAAGAGAGGGAGACCTGCTCACCATTATCTATCTTCTCCTATATGCCAAAATATACACAGATGTGAGTTTCAGCTTATCTTGTATCTGATCATTAGAGATCAGAATCAATTACCATCATGGGCAAAACAGGCTTGACCCAGGAAAAATGAAATTTATTATCAACTAAAATAGGTGTGGGCGGTGAGAAGCAAAAATCAAACATTAAACCACCACCTTTCCTCTCCTCTCTCCCCAACACAACTCGGCTCCTTCACTCCCAACCCCTCCACCCCATCTGAGTGGCACAGATGGGGGGAGAGTTGGGGGGGGGGTATATGGTCAGTACGTAGCTGTCTCCCTGCTGCTCTTTCCTTCTCTCATTTCCCCCCTGCTCCACTGTGGGCTCCGCTCAAACATTTTAGTACTCATAACTCCACTACTTGATTCTTCAGATGCAGACCAAAACTGCACACCATAGTTATGATGTCAAACTACCAAAATCTGAAATAGATGCAAAACGATGTTGTCTTACTCCCAAGCATGCTCCTTCCTCTCCTGTACACTTCCTTGATGATGTCCCACATTTTGTTTCATTCGTTCCTATTCGACGTTGGAGTAATCTTCTAGATATAGTCTCCCTCTTAACTACTTCAAGTTCTTCATAAAATGCAGTATGAAGTAGTTTTAGCCAAACTCTGTTATGTTCTACATGACAACAGACCTGATAAATCATTAAAGTAAAAGAGGATATTACATACTACCCCTACAAATATTTTATCTTTATTTTTGTGGTGTTAGCCTACAGCATTTAAAACTCAGAATTTATTCTTTCCTTTATTTGCTACAAATTTAAACATAAGGTCTTCAATAAATTTTTCATGTTGCTACTGGGATGAAGGTAAATACTCATCTGCTTTTTCCCACATGGAGAAAAAAGGGTGACTTTAATCATTCATGGGAGGTGAGAGCCCAGTGGTTGCTTCCTTCCTGCCCTGAGAATAAAAGGAATTATATATTTAATTACTCCATAAATGTATATGTTTGTTCACCACACAATGCTGCAGTAATGTAGATATCAGTAGCTTTAGAAGTGTTTTAAACACACATTCTTGAAGCTAATGTCAGTCTTCTCTGAACTGTTTTTCCATACAGTCAACCCTGCAACATCCAGAATTAAATTATTTTTCTTCAAATCAAGTCTGCTTTGCCTGTGACGGTAATTGGTCAGAGATCTCCCTGTCTCTATCTTGACCCACAAACTTTTCCAGCTTCTTCTCTCACCTCATCCTGTTGAGGAAGGGGACTGAGAGAGTGGCTGGGTAGGCATCTGACAGCCGGCCAAGGTCAACCCACCACATTGGTAAACAATTGTGATTGGCAAACAGTGGAGACCGATGACAGTAACAGCATATTCTAAGCTACCTGGCCTGCAGAATACAAGCACACAGTCTACATCTCAGTACACAAACATGAGAAATGATATCGTCAAAAACATTCAGAAGACTGGGACACAGCTCTAAAAAGCATTGCCTTTGAAAACAGCTCCGGGCTAGTGCGGAGCATTACCCAGAAGGGGCAGTGTGGTTGTGCTGGATCTGTGAAGAAGGGAGTTTTGTAGGAATGGTTGTTCTGCTACCTTAATTGATGCTGCTGCAACCGCTATGGTAATACAGTCTAGTGGCTTACTGTGGATGTAAATGCTAATAAATCATTCAGGACTCAAGAGACAAAATTATTAAAGGACTGGAACCTATACCTCAAAGAGACAGAGCCTTAGGAAATTCAATCAAGGTCCTTGTGGCACTGTTCAGTGGCCATTTCTGATGGAAGTATAAAATGGGAAAAAGTCACTTCTGAGTAAGCAGAGGTCATGTTCTAGAATTAATTTTGTCTGCAGTTCAAACAAGATTTATGAAATGAGTGCCAAGTTGATATTCCAAAGTCTATTTAAAATTGGCGATTTAGACCTATTCAGAGATTATATGAATAGCATTTTAATTATTAAATTGAGTATTAAGTATTTAAGTAATTTATAAAAGAAATGCATATTTGTTCTCTTCATATTTTAGAGTTTTGGAAAGCTTCATATCTGATAAGTCCCCCAGTCTTAAGTGAATAGAAGAAGCCCAAGAGAACAATGTAAATGGAGAAGCACATCTCTACTGAGTTCAAAAGAACAGTGTCTGCTAGCAACAGCACTTTTTAAATACAACCAGAGGCCTTCCAGAAAAAAGTAAAAGAGCAGCAACTTCTCACCTCTGTGCCGTCTACCTACTCTGTTGAGAGAGGGAGGTGCATGCACACATCTGTGCCCATGTTTTGGAAAGGGAACTTGCTTTCTGCTCAACACAGCAAAATTTGTGGGCATATTCAGTCTTACAACAGCAACGAGCTCTTGAAAACTCTATCTTCTCCCTGATTCATACAGACAAGGTTGAAGCCATTTTTAAAACCAAAAAAACCCCAAACAAAACACACACCCCCTCCAGTTACTGGAGCATTAGCTCTGCTGTGCATAAAGCTGCTTCTCCTTATTACCAGAAATGTGTTCTTCATTTAAAGCTTTCACTGTGTGAATATTATTATTCAGCCATATTTTAAAAAACATTTTAGGAAATGGACAGACAACCAGGTATCTCATTCTGCAGAAGATCTAGAATGATGTCACCAGTGGTCTGTCCCATGTACCCTAATATCCGCTTTATATTGATTTAAATTATTTCAGTTATTGAATACACTAAATGGTGCTGATTTGAGTATAAACATACCTGTTCTCCACTTCCTTTAGAACCAATTTTTTTTTTTCCAGACTTCACTGGATACTCAATCTCTACATCTGCCAGACATTAATTTTCGCTTTCTTTGCAGCTCCTATAAACCATCTATAAATTGTTAAAGCAAAACTCAACTGCACAATAAAAATCAAGAAGAAAGCCTAATCTAAAACCAGTGAAACATTAAACCAAAAATGCCTTTAGTAGAGTATTCTTGGAATATTTCTTTTAGCAAATAAGAGTAAAGCCTAATTCTTAACAAGTCATAGAAGCTGCTACTTTTTTCTTTGTAAGACAATTTATGCACTTACACCTAGTTCAAAAGGTAATTCAAATCACCATTAACACCACACCTTCAATGTACATTATTATACTATGCAAAGCACTAAAATATTATGGCAGTGCAAAAGATAACAAACTTGAAGTGAAAGTTGATATATTATTTCTCTCTTCTGTCTTCACACCCTGATATTTTTATAGCAGAAGCTTGAAAACAGCAATGAAATAACACCCATTTTATCTTCAAAAGCATCATTATCACTGTAGAAAATTCCCAAGATGCTTAAATGAAGATTTTATGTATAGGTATGCAGCTCTGTATCTGATTGTTGGGGAATCGGTAATGAAACCGTATTTGTTAATAGCATAGCCAGTAACGTGACATTTTCTACCCATCAAATGCAAAGATTCGTCCCAACAAATTCTCATCAATGAACACATGAATAGTCAGCAGATTGCCGTACAATCCTTCCAGATCCTTGACCACATTTATGGCCCCTGACCGCAGTTTGTCGCTCTGCCAGAGTTGCAGCTGGCATGCGAGTTACTCAAGGGGAGGAAGCAGCGCTCCGTAGCTGGTGACTGTTTGTCTCTTGCTTCAAATCCTGTACCACTGCCCGGTCTCCATCACAAGACTGCGAACGAGGGTGTGCTTAATGTCAGCATGCGGGGTAGGTGGGGACACTTCAGTGAGGAGAGAACATATGCTTCAGCATCACGTATAAGCTCATGGCTACACACTTCACCAGCCTACTCTGTCATCTGCTTTCACATTGGGCCCGTGTTGCCCTGTCAGTTAATTGTACAAAGTTCTAGGTTGTTTCCATTTGCAGTTTGTGCTTTTTCAGGTCCAAAATTTTGACTGTTTACAACGTGTAAGTGAGGTAAAGATAGCACTCATTTTGTCCTTTTCTCACAGTATGATTTTTTTTAAATTGTAATAAGGATATGAAGAAACCAGCATTTTAAGCAGCAAATAAATTAAGAACCTTATGAGGTTAAACAGTATTATTTCAGTGTAGAAAGAGAGGGCTGAATTAGTCACTGGTGACTCCCTGGAGACCAAAGAAATTATACCTGGAACGACTACTCACTTCATCTCTGCTTTTACATCTTATTTTAATTGATTTTGGTTTAGAGTTTTCTTTAATATTTTCAGAATAATGTTTGAGAGCATACCCCAGAACTCTATGAGAATCTTTATGTAAAATCCTCTCACCTCCAAAAAAAAAAAACACGGCAAAAGATACTGTGTAGATCCTTACTCACAGCTAATTGTTTTACTCCATGCAACATAAAATGGCTTAATTCTTTCAACCCAATAGTCATTCTATTGGAAATTAATTTCAACCAAGGAACTGGATTGACCAAAGAAAGAGTTTTATTATTGTAATGTGGAAAATATTGAGAATCATAACAGCACTTAAAATAATCTACGATCTGACTGGAAACATTACTTGGAAAAAAAAGAACAAAAAAATGTTTCTTAATAAAAATAAATTAAGAAGCATAAAATGAATTTTTATTCTTTGCAAACTATTTGCAACTCCAAAAATAGTATTAAATGGAGCGGTGGTTCTATGCTAAGGTGATTTACAATATAATTTACAATATAAAAGACAGTAACTGTCTCAGAAAAGATGTTGATTTTCTTTTGCAGGTGACCCCTTAGTGCTGTGTGTATTCAGAAAGGCACAAGCAAAAAAAGGCCCGCTAAACAGTCTAATGATTTCCAAAGACTAAAAAGAATGCATCAAAGCTTAGTATTGTCCGAGAAGACAAACACAACATAATCCTGCAGTAACTGGTCTTGTAAAGCTAGGGCACTTGGAGAAAACTAGCCAAAAAAAAAAAAAAAAAAAAAAAAAAAGGAACATACATA
>JANZLQ010000030.1:6278484-6289973 GCA_026212715.1 Elanus axillaris
TTTCTGTCCTATTAAACTGCCTTTATCTCAACTCATGAGCTTTACTTTTTTCTTCCCGATTCTCTCCCCCATCCCACTGGGTGGGAGGAGTAAGAAAATGGCTGTGTGGTGCTTAGTTGTGGTGCTTAGTTGCCAGCTGGGTTAAACCTCAACAGATGGTCACACAGTTTTTAAATTTTAGTAAACAACAAGTCAGAGAAAGTTATAAAAGAGATAGTAGCACATATATTTGTGTAAAACAACATTGATTTTCATGGTCTGCATTGTGGAGATAAGCATAAATTTTAATTTGAAACCACCATCCATTTACATACAGAAATTTTATTTGCCGCAGAGAAACATTTTGCTAGTTTTCATAGGCAAATATATTTTTGCTAGATAAATATATGTAGTCTGAAAATCTGAATAGAAATCAAAGCCTTTTTATTGTAAACTCTTTATGAAAATTAGTTATTTTAAAATAGAGGAAAATGTGCACCCTTGGCAGATACAGTTCATATAAGAGGGATAAACAAAACTAATTTACCTAATTTTTTAATCTACTGAAACCCCATCTATCTTCAACACATAGCTTTTGCTCCTTGTAAGAATTCTCACACTTTATAACCGTTTCCAACTAAATCAGACACCCAAGGCTTTAATTAACGGTAAATACTATATCAGCAAATACCTCTGAAGAAAACAGAGGTTATTTTATGAATTAAGAAAGCTTAATTTTGTAGAGATTTGCATTCCACAGCTCTACAGTCCCCTCCCTTCCCAGCTCTCCCCCTGCATCCCGCACGCCTGGTCCCCTGGCTCCCTTCGGACTCCCCTTTCTCCACGGACCGCGGCTCCCCGGAGGGGGCAAGCAGCAAAGTGCTGGGGCAAGGTGGCAGCTCCGTGATGGCTGAAATACCTGGCTGCTTACACAGGCAACCGACTGATCTGGCATTAGGCTGACCAGAAGCGATAAGTTATGTTCATGCTGCACACCCTTGCTCATCCGCTCTTGGGACAGAATTACCACAAACAGTTTATCAAGATTTTCCTGGTGACACGCACCTGAATAGGCCAATTGGTGTGGTGAGAACAGTCTAAAATCAGTATTGTTGCAATCACATAAGTATTTTTAGAAAATTAGGTAAAATGGCACTCAAATATAGACTACAGAAAGAAAACAAAACAAGAATTACAAAATGATGCCTATGAAGCCAGAATGGTAAATTTTGTACCAGTAATGTTTGTTAAGCATATGAATCATTGCAGATGTGAAAAGCATTTCTTGGGAAGTAAATACACATGGCCAGACATCTGAAATAGTCAGATATCATTTTTAGTGTCTGATGAACATGAAATCTGTATGAATTAGGAGTATAAAGAAACACTGAAAATCTGAACATGCTTAGTTTAATCATACAGTAATTCATGTAGGTTTGCAGGGTAAATGAGTGAATAATTTCAAGTAACAAGCCTCATTCACGTTAACGGACACTAAATCAGATGCCAGTTACACCTTAAATGTCAATATCGTTAACCTTGTAAATTCTTTCACTGTCAAAGGAATAATAAAGGAAAGTACGTATCATATTAAAAAGAATCACACAAGCTACTCTTGCTACTGCTCCTTAAGGACAGCTCTTATAGTAGATGGTGAAGCTGAAGAAGCAGGGATGTAATTTTGATCACCCTAATGCTTAGTTTTCAAACAGTTGTAAAGCTTTATTACTGCATTGAAAGTTAAAAAAAAATTGTGTCCAGAATTCTCTTGTATCTAAGTAGAAATCTTACCAATTAATCTGTCCATTATAGGGGGAGTGAAGAAAAAAATAAAAAATGGTTTAAGGAGAAAGACAAGCAGACTTGATCAAAAAAAATTGTTTGTCCCGAAGAAGAGTTCAAGATTTCTCCTTGAGTAACTGGTCTCTGTGCTTTCATCAACACCATTTTACTACACACGTGCACAGACACACTCTTCTCAGTGGTGCCCAGTGACAGGACAAGAGGCAACAGGCACAAATGCAAACACAGGAAATTCCTATTAAACACAAGAAAACACTTTTTTGCTGTGAGGAGGGTCAAACAGGGGAACAGGTTCCCCAGAGAGTCTGTGGAGTCAACATCCTTGGAGACAGGCAAATCCAAGTGGTCGTGGTCCTGGGCAACCTGCTCTAACCAACCCGCCATGAGCGCTCGGGGCGGGTTGCCTAAGGCAAACCCCTGAGGTCCCCTTGAAGCCCGGTCATTCTCTGTTGCTGTGAAAGTAGTCAAAGAGAAAAGAGCACATCACCCCCCACCCCGAATATGAGCTTCAGAGCTGATAAAATGAGAGTAAAGAAAGATCATTCCAGAAATGGTAACCATGAGTTTTTAGAGGACTTTCAGCCAAACAAGTTTCCAACCTGAATGTAAGGACAGGGAAGAAGAAAAAAAGAACAATTTCAGTATAAACAACAAATGGAGTTAATGTTAAATTTCATTTTAAATTGATATTTCTAGAAGCCTATTTTGTATGAAAATACCCAGACCGCTATTGCACCTTGTTCTATCACTAAACTGAAGACTCAGTAAAAAGATACCTTCTTATGCTAATACTGAATTTGTCTTGAGTCAAAAAGATACGTTTCAACAAAGTCACAAGAATTTTTTTGAAAGAAAAGAAGGAAGTTTTCAATTGGATCCCAAAATTATTGGGAGGAGAGTGGACCTGTTTGAGAGAGCAGCTGCAAAGACTAATCCCCTGCAACACAAGTGGAGAAAAGAGCTGCGTGTGCCTTTGAATCGAGAACAGTGGGACTAGGTGAGACACGATGGTGGCATAGTAAAAACAGAAAAGGCTTGAAAGACTACAAAAGATAGAATGAAATGATCCCTAGGCTCTCCACGGATGGTACAGACATTGAATGGAGAGGCTCCCAATTAATCTCAAAATTCAAGCCTGAAACCCCTGAATCCCAGGGAAAGCCCTTCTCTGGACGGTTGTCGTGGAGAAGAATGCAATGCTCTGGGTTATCAGCAGACAGAGACCAGCTAGCAGAGGTAATGCTGCAATGCTAGCCTCAATAAAGTAGTCAACAAATTTCCAAGGCACTGGCTGTTTATGTACTGTTGGGACTCCCAAGTTACAGTTATTTAAAAAAAAAAAAAAATTAAAAAAAAGCATATCAGTTCCAGAATTACTTGCTAGAACTATTGTATCTAACAAAAATCATGAAGTGTAAATTTCTTATTCTGAGCAGATCCAGAAAATATCTAGGACTGCCATTAAATCACAATCAACTCACTTTCTAGAAAAAATAACCAAACAAAAAAACTACTGGATAGGCCAGATGACAATTCTATGAATTTCAAAAGAAACAAGCATAGTAATTGGACTGCAATTAGTAGAGAGATAAGTAAAATAAACAAAATTACAGAAAGACAATCTTACCAGATTCCTCAAAGCCTTAAAGGGGGTTCTACATGTACATACAGTTTAGGTTATCATTGGGGAAAATACATATAAACATGCATAGAACATATATTTGAGAGTTTGCTATTCGTAATGCTCACTTCTCCATATAGCTCCACACTTCATAGACTGTCCAACTATAACAAATCTAACATGACCGCACAGAAAAAGAAGTTCATTCATCATCACCTGTGTGTCCTGTTGGAGAATCAAGCTGATGTCAAATTAAGTGCGAATGTATTTAGCTTCACCACCTTACAAACAATTTTTATCTGCATTATTGACACTTCTTAAACTAATGGTTCATCACACTGTGAGAATCCTGCCTTCTGCCTCATCCAGTGACAATAACCAGTAGGAGGTTTTTCAAAACAATAGTTAGTGCTGCATGCACTGTTCGTTAAAATGGTGTAATGGTTAA
Organism: Elanus axillaris; assembly: GCA_026212715.1. Lineage (NCBI taxonomy): Eukaryota > Metazoa > Chordata > Aves > Accipitriformes > Accipitridae > Elanus > Elanus axillaris. The sequence continues at coordinate 6,282,336 of JANZLQ010000030.1, forward strand.
AGCTTTTATTTCTCATTATGGTTGGGGTGCCATTCAATTTTATTTTCCCCTGCATGTTACTTCCACTTTTGTTTAAATAATCGTGGATTATTACAGAGTGCACAAGTCAAGAGTTTCTTAGTCAAAATATTTAAAAGTCACAAATCCTGAAATATTTTCTGGATATAATATACAAGTGCTTCTGGATATTTTATGTGGAAAATTACTGTTCTCAGCTGAAACTCAATGTGCATCAGACTGACGATGATCCAAGCAGCTTACAAATGAAGCAGTCCTTCCAACAGGAATTTCTGAGGGAATGTGGTCTTATTTTGTAGGAATGCAGGGTAACTGATCTTAGAAATCCAGAGATCTAAATTAAGAAAAACCTTTGTTTAGTATCCTTTGACTTAATCAAGTACTACTTGTTTCCTGTCAGAAACAGCCCACCTATCAAGGAAAACAAAGTGGAGAGAATCAACTGAAGAAAGCATGAAAAGATCTTAATATTATTTTCCATTTACAGTGAGAACTTCTGAGAATAATATAATTCCAATGTAATTATATGTTCTACTTAAAGAAAAAACCTTCCACTTGCACCTTAGGTTTTTAGACTGTTTCCATTACTGAAACATGGGATCACCAAAACTTGACTATATGAACACAGGAACATAAATATATGAGTATCAATTGCATACAAGTAGACAAAGATTAGTAGAAATCCATGCTGTGCATCTCAGAGTATGATACACCCCACTGAAATCTAACAGATTTTGAAAATGTTATGCCAAACAGGACTCCTCAATGAGGAAAGAAAAAAAATAAGGAAAAAACAAAAGACCCACAAAACAAATGTCAGGTAGATGATCCTTCCCTGAACTTATTTACTAGACTTTTTAAAAAAGAATAAGCTGACATAAATTTAGTAAACTTAATGCCACACTAACCATTCTTATTAAATAATTTTATTTTCCTTATTGTGTACACAAGAGTTAACTGACAGATACTGAATTTTATCTAGTTCCTTTTCAACACAAATATGTGCATTAAATCTTAATGTTATTTAATCAAAAGCCTTTAAAAGTATGAAGTGAAGGACTACTTTTTATAACTGGAATAACTGGAACAAAAATTTGAAACAACATCCAAGGATATTGACATCAGTGAGTTTGGGAGTAGTTACTTAATGTCTTGCTTATTTTGCAACCCATATGCATAGAAAATGGAAATAAAACAACAACAAAAAACCAATGATGTGCCCTTACCAAAAAGTAAAATGCTCATTTGAAGAGATATTGAAATTTATTTTATTTTTCCCTTTGGAAAGAGATGAATAAAAAAATAAGACTGGCAGTTAGATAAAGCAGTGAACAGTGTATAAAAGACAGACAAGAAAGTTCTGTTCTCTATGACTCCCAGCTCAAGGGAGAAAAGACATTTGGTTCCAACTCATAAAAAATTTACTTGTTAGATTGTTTGGTGGTTTATTTTTGCATATGTATGCATATATTTCCTTTGCCTTAATTACTACGACACAAAAGTCTTCATATACAAGAGTATTTTGCATTTTTATATCCTAAGAAAATAAACATAGTACTACCAGTTTTAGTTCAGATTCTGTGCTGTAACTGTCATGTATGTACTATCAAAACTTTTAGAAAGCCTCAGTAGTCTATAATACAAAAAAAAAAAAATCAGTTACATCACTGAAATTCCAGATATGCTCTGAAGTTGTGACTGACTTCAGATGTTGAGTAATTCACTCAGATAAACTATTAATATGTAACACCTGTTCCAACTTACAGATTTTACTTAGCTGGATGAACCACTTCATTGTGATTACAGTCAACATAAAGCTAAATCACTGAATTCTTTTCTATTTACAATATAGTTTGCTAGCTCTCACTGGATCATTCTATATGCAGATGTCATAAAGGTAGAATGTCCGTTGACATCAAAATAAGCTAACATTAAAAGAAAAAGGTTCTTTTATATTGGAATAAGAGCATTATGCATGGAGTTAATCAGAGATATTTAATCAGCAAAAACTCTGTATGTAATCAAGCCCTTAAAATTTGATTATCTGGTCTACTGGAATTGATTTGATCACAGTCTGATGCTGCTACTAATTTATGTAATTCCTATTTGATTTACATTGTTTCTTTTAGGTTTGGTAGCATATGGTCTTAATTTTATCTTTGCTTCCACAACTGGTATTTACCAGTTTTTATTCCAACATTCAGACCCATCTTGAAAATTTTCAGGTGGTTAAATTGCTTGTTCTTTCCTGTATCAACACTCATTTATGAAAGCTACTAACTTTAGCTACACACTGTAAGCTTAATAAAATTAGTATACCATAAAAATAATGAAAACATGGAAACAATTCATATACAATACAATGGCAACATACCTAAGAAAAGAACTTTGAAGAATCTTAATGGTAAACAATAAAGTCAGATAAATGTAAGTGAAAGAAACAAAGTCTAATAGAAAAATAGGGAAGAGGAGGCAAAAGAGTCAAGTGAGCTAGCAGAAGAAAAAGTAGAAAGAGACCCGAGTCAGGAGTTGCAATTTTCCTAAACCAAATTTTCAGAAAACTAACTTAATCAAATCCATGCCATAGCTAGATACTCAGTCTTTGCTTGCTAGGTAAAAATGCTAGTATCTATTCTGTGCAACGCCTCAGTCTCCCACCTTTGTCAAATCAACTACTTCATGGTCACAGTGGTTCTCAGGAACGATGACTGTCATGATCATAAGTGGTCCAAATTAACGACTACATATCCTAATATTCAGCTTTGCTAACTGTGTGATTGCTTCTGCCCCCAAGTAAGTTTAATTCTAGTGGTACATTCTTATGGCAGATGATTGCCCGGGTGATACTCCAACAAGGCATGAAGCACTAGACACTACTGCTGTAATCACCCATAGCAGAACCTATAGCCTTATGTAGGTTAAGTGCTTCATTTGTTATAGTTCAGTTAAATACAAATCTGTCTGTGAAATCATGATTTGTGGTACACATTACTGCTATTCACTGTTGAGCCTTTCAACTTAATCAAGTATTATTTGACCTTCCAGCTCTTATTAGCACAGTGTTCAAAATTCAAGAAATCTTTTTAATTGAAATGAGAATGGCACAAAGCTAAGCCCTCACAGTACTTCTGCCGCACATGGGTACTTCAGATCCAGCATCGGTTCTCAATCTCCCTGGCAAAGTGGCAGGACAATACAAGCTCCTGCAGTGCCTTTCATGCCTCCACGCACAAGGGCTTATTCTGATGCCGCAGCACCTGGCTGGAACCACCCATATATTGCTCACCTGTTTGAAGATAAAGGCTTCTTTCTATATAACCCCTCTGTTATGACTGACTGGAAGCCAAACTACATCCGAATTATCCTACTGCTAGTATGATGCATAGATAAACTGAGGTAAGTCAAAGTATAAAAATGAAAGTTTCTCTAGCTTCTTGTAACCCAGACTGCCTGCCATACACAGGGTATGTTGTTACTGGTATTCTGCCACACCCTCACAACCAGGAGTTACAGTCCCATTCACATCTACAAGCCACTATTCCTGGTGACTGCAAATCCTCCTAGTAAAATCCAGCCGGCATTACAGCTTAAGAGTGGGACAGTTACTAAAAACAAAGCTGCTGAAGATGTGAGGTTTGCAAACCAGCAGGCTGCTGGAAAAGGACACTCTCCACTAAAAAGACTGTTTACTATTTAGTATGAAGAAAACAAGGCAGTGTATAGTAAAAAAATTCCCTGGGAAAAGATTTTGCTGTTAGAAAATTCAAACTCTGCCACCACACATACTTTGTTACTTCCACTAATTTCTAGCCAAATACCTATTGCTAACATAGCTTAGTTTATATACAGATCTTGATAGTGAAAGGCAGTACTACTAAGGACTTAAAAAGCTGAACCAGGGAATATCTTGTGTAGAGATGATTACAACAGAAACATTTTCCACTGACAAATTGAAGTATTCCAAATTTTAAAAGTAATTCCCCTCTTTATACAGTTCCAGTATCACTGAATCACAGAATAATTGAGGTTTGAAGGAACCTCTGTAGGTCATCTGGTCCAAGCCCCTCCTCAAGCTGGCTCACCAGTCAGCTTTGGAATATCTCCAAGGCTAGAGAGTCTACAACCAAACTCTCTGGGCAACCTGTGCCAGTGCTCGGTCATCCTCATGGTAAGGAAGATTTTCCTTGTGTTCAGACAGAACCTCCAGTGAATAGAAAAATAATGATATGGTAATACATTTGCTTATATTGACTTGAATTATTTGGTCCAAAAATAAAAAAGGACACTGGAAGTGAAATTAATTTACAAATTACCAAGCATTAGGGAGTTTTCCCCAGGAGATCCAAGCAGGATGGCCAGAGCAGACGATAATCTATGCTTATGGTATTCACAAGAGCTTCTTTGTCTGAGTTCTACAATTTTGAAATCTGATTAACTATACACAATCCAAAGTTTACTTAACATTTAAATGAAATAGAATTAATCTTTCCTTCAGTAAGGTTTCTTTCTGTTAAAATTCCAAAACCAAGCTCAGACTACCCCATCACATCCACACATTATATCATAAGAGTCCATAACTAAAATAGCTTTTAATGGCTCACCTGGCACAAGAGCAACTGAAGACTGATCATGAACAATAGCTCTAAAATTCAGAAGCACAAGGATTGTTTTAGCAGACATCAGGCTTTTCTTCTGTGATTAATAGAACTGTGCAGAATGTAGCACACACTGTCCCAGGATGGATTTTCCCTTCACTTTTTCATTTGTTATGTAGCCACAGTTGCTATTTAAGTTTCACGTTTGCTTAAATGGAACGCTAAAAAAATTGCACGCTTGTTAAAGGTATCTCTTCCAATGCCTTAGCCCCACACATGCAACAGAACAAGGCATTCTTGCTGATCAGAAACAGTGTAAGTCACTTTTTTCTTCTAGTTCTAGAAGTGAGGTATAACTGAGAAGAAAAGTTATCTTGATCCTTTTACATTTTAAAAAAGGTAGATATGTAGATGAAGGTTCTTGGAATATTATCTAAGCTCATCACTCCCATTTAAAAAGAAAAACAGTATTAGTCTGCTACCGTAGCATTTACAAACCTGGCATATTCCCTTGACACAAAACAAAGCACATAAAAAAATGAAGAGTAGCTCAAGTATGCTTGGCAAAGCTATAGGATGGAGAATAGCAAAGGTGAGATAAAATGTAGTAACCTTGTCAACAGTCATAGCTGGCAGTTTTGCAGACTGATATATTTAATCCACTGATAACAGTGAGAGTTTTTCCATTGATTCCACCAAAGAAGGCTTCACTAACACTAGTGATGTGAATAAACACTTCATAATTTGTGTTACTTGCACAGCAGTCAATATGTCTCCAAGAGAAATGCTATCCACTAAAACATTCATAGTCGTAAAAAGACATCAGCCTATACTTAATATCTGCATGACTGTATTTCACAGGATAATTTACATATTTCAAGGACACCCATTCCATATGCAATAAGCCTGATTAGGAGAACTAAAGTTATTTGAAACTCTGGTACAAAAGAAATCCCAACCTATTAATTACATCAAAAATGACCTTGGTATTATAGATGCATTCACTATCCTCTGTGACATTCAGATAAAGTTGACTGCAATGTATATCAAGCACTGTGATACACTGAAGAGTCATAAATCTGTACCTGTTTATGTATTTACTGACTCATATGCTAGACAGATCCAAGTGCTTATTACTTCCAACGCCACTATGTATAAACAAACTCTGATGAGAATGCATTTATGGTGGACTGCATGTAGTCGGTGAGAAGCCCCTAGGAGAAACAAAAGATTGCCAGAAATCATCCTGACTGTTATACAGGACCCAAAGGTCATTTTCCTGTGGACAACACTTACCAGCATCTTATGTAGACAACATATCCCCTTACAAATTCCTCCAACCACCAATAACAAATAGTATATTATATTCAGGATGTGAAAGTCATTCTACAGAAAACAAAAACCCCACAGAATTATGTTCCAACCAAATAATTGTACAGGTTGTTTTTAAATCTGAATTAAAAGGTTATCAGTTCCCACTGAAATCTTAAAAAACAGAGGCAGAAGCAACTTGGGAAAAGACAAGAACAAGGCATACCACTTGTAGGACAGTTAAGAAGACATCAAAGCTAGAAGAAGATGATGACCTTATGCAGACAGTACAAAGTTCTGAAAAGGCATAGCAGTGTCCAGGTGTTTATGTGTTGGAGGAGAATATTTCAGTTAAATTAGTTATTTTAAGATGGCACATTTGCAGTGGATGCTTCAGAGAAGGTGAGTAGCATCAATATATTCAACAGAAAACCCGTGTACAACAAATGAGATAATATTTGAAAGCTGCACACATCTGCATGGCTGAATTATTTCTTTATATTGACTTATAATAGGGGGCCAAGAGGCAGAATAACAATATAAATATTCCACTAGTCTCAAAATTTATCTTTGCTAATATAATTTTTTATTGAGGCATCCCATGTTCAGTGAATATCTTTGTGTTCCCTTTCTGATTCTCTTTAGCATGCAAAACAAAAGGAACTCTTTCATTGCAACTTTCTAGCTACAGACCAAAAATCAACAAGTTGGGAAATATCATCACCTATAATAAAATATGGACCAAGTATACAAGGGCTTTATTTAAGTTCTACTGAAATTAGCAGAGATACTTTCTGACTCAGAAAAGCTCTTTGAAGCATACAGATAATTGCATAGTTGTTGACATTAAACATGTTACTCATTCAAGTAATTGTCTATTTGTAAGAGATTCACTCTCAGGCCTACGTTATAAATCTTAGAGCAATTAACTCACAGGAGTTTCACGTGTATGTTCTGAGGGGTGTTGGTTTACATTCTTAAAGAGAAGAAAGTGAGAATATCATGCCTACATTTCTGTCAGTTTAATGCTGGAAAGCAGGCTGTGGGAAGCAGTAGCATCTTATGATGGGATTTAAGATACATCCAAGATTAGAAAGAGCTCTTTGGTCTTCCAGCATACACCTTTATTTGTTTTAACATTAGGTCAGTCCCTTCAACAAGCTGATTAAATTTCATCTTAAACTACAAATGTTTTGTTTCCCTTATTATTCTAAGAATGAAATCAAAGTATGGACACAGACGAGAGAAGCAACATAAGTGAATGAAATGCAACCATGGCAAACAAACAAATGTGTACAATTAAAAAAAACCCTATATATATATATATATTTAAAAAAGGAACATTTGCAGCAGATTTGGACCTATAGCCAACTCTCCATGTGCATGCATTACACACATGTATATGTATATATATGCATATATATACACACACACACAGAGTATATACATATATGGTATATGTGGAGCTATCCTGTTCTATTATCTGAAACAATCTGAATGCAGGAAGCAACCTGGTTTAAATCATATATCCCACTTCTCAAATATAACCCATACATTTGTTTTCTGGCTATGCACTGCTACAATTAATCTAAAAAAAAAAGTAAAAAAAAAAGTTCACCTGCCTTTTACTGTTGCTATATGCTATTTTGCTACATGCTAGAGGTTGCTCTGTCTTTTCCTTTCTCTTACCATTGTGATTATTCTTGTATTTATT
>JANZLQ010000030.1:6289982-6316561 GCA_026212715.1 Elanus axillaris
CCCCCCCCAGTTCTTCTCTTCCACACAGGTTCTTGGGCAATGTTAAGGAATAAAGCAATTTTTCCAGCCATTTACATTTAAATTTTCATTGCTTCCAGTCAATTACCACTAATATATCTTCCTACTCTCTATCTTTAAAAACTGCAAGAGGTCTTCCTCTCTTTCTTCCTCTTACCCTTCTTCTCTTACAGGCTCAAATGCAAATTCCCCTCGTTCTTCTTTGGATTTGCCAGCTGTTACTGTTTGCCTTTTTTAGGCTTTTGCCTAGGTCAGGCCTGACACTTCTAACTGACAGTAGTAAACAAAATCAGTAAGTATTTCTCGTGCCTTCAGCGATAATTCTGCTGCCTATTTAAATCACAGAAACCCTGTAATATGGCATCTAAGCTACAACCAAACCGAGCATGATCAAAGTCACTAGGCTAATTAATCAAGACCATCTGCATATGCATGACCACTAATGTTTCAGCAATGAGAAAATATATAAATAAATAATAATAAAACCCAAACAAAACTTCCACAAAACTGTTGCAGCACTGCATGCTGGCAGGTAAGCCATTCATAGCAGCCACCTGGGAAGCAGAGAGAACTCTTTCTCCACTAGCTTGGATGAGGATTTTTTTACTGACCAGACTTGTTCTCTGGGTGTATACTAAATAGAAAACTCAGAGCTGATCATCTCTGTAAGCAGGGAGATAACATCAGAGTTTTACTGATTTCATTAAGCTCTGGTACAAGATTATTTATGTTTGTAGCAATCTATTAGAATCATAGAATCCTTTTGGTTGGAAAAGACCCTTACGATCAAGTCCAACACTTAACCAAACACTGTCAATCTATTCTTGCAGCTTACTTTTTTTCTGCATTATACAGAAATTATACAAAAATAAAAAAAAAACAAACCATGTTCTTCTCTTCTTGCTGTACTTGTAAGATATAAGCCTGGCAACTGTTAGGTAATTTCATTCCCTACCTTACAGTAAATTATAGTCTCCTCCTGCTGCTGAGTTGCCTGGTCCCTGCAGTGTGGATGATGATTCTCTGTTTGTTATTATAATGTACAATGTAGGGAAGCATTGACAAAAATCTTAGGAAATGCAATTTCTTTTTCAGCAAAGTTTATGGCATTTGTTAGTGTGGCTGAAAACAGACAGAAATAGGATTTTGCCAGTGTTGAAAAGACTGAGGTAGGAAATCTCTGAGATGCCAATAAAAAATTCCAATTTACAGCAAACACACATGAGGACATAGGCTTGGATTCTGGGCCACTTCAAAAATGCAATTATTACACCCTGTTGGAAGAACTGTTCATTCACTGGCCAATAACTTCACTCTTTCCTTACAACAGCCACAAGGCAGTATCACACATATGTACACACAAGCAACCCTGGAGACATAATGCAGCAGCAAGATCAGGTTATTTCCCATGGCATTGTCATTAGTCAGCAGAAGAAGAGAAGTAAAAGCTTTAGTCTTAAGTATTTCTCTTCATTACAAGGAAGATGGACCTTTCCCAAACCATGAAAAACAGCTTTCCTGTGTATGTGTTGTTTCCTACTAATGGCAAACTTAGTAAAATATACATACATAATATTATCTAAACACATATTCTTTAAAAGAAAATCAAGTGAGGTAAAGGACACGATGGTTTTAAAGTGTTTCCAAAACGAATGTTTGGAAGAATTTCTATTGGCACACTGCTGTAAATACTGGTAGTTCAATTACTATGTTAAAATTTGAATGTGCACACAACAATTCATTTAGATGAGCTTAAGTTTACTGTAAATACATTTAAGTATTTAGAAGAGAACTGTACTGGAAGGTTTTCTTATCTTTATTCCCCTAAACTACCCCTGACATCTTAGAGTCAAATCAGTAGGTAGAATATACTATGGGCTGATATATTTGTTTTCTCTGTGCAACACAGAGTAGCTGAAATGGTGGACTAAATAAAGCTGAACTTCTAGCCACTTCATGATTAAAGTCAAGTGGTTAAAGAAGCTGATGGTGTATGAGAGATTATTTTTAACATAGAATAGAATCATAGAATAGTTTGCGTTGGAAGGGACCTTTAAAGGTCATCTAGTCCACCCCTGCCCTGCACCAAGCAGGGACATCTTCAGGTTGCTCGGAGCCCCATCCAACCTGACCTGGAATGTTTCCAGGGATGGGGCATCCACCACCTCGCTGGGCAACCTGGGCCAGGGTTTCACCGCCCTCATCGTAAAACGTTTCTTCCTTCTATCTAATCTAGTCTGGATCTAGACTTTTTTACTTTAAAACTGTTAGCCCTTGTCTTATCGCTGCAGGCCCTGCTAAAAAGTCTGTCCTCATCTTTCTTATAAGCCCCTTCAGGTACTGGCAGGCTGCTGTAAGGTCTCCCCAGAGCCTTCTCTTCTCCAGGCGGAACAACCCCAACTCTCCCAGCCTGTCCCCACAGCAGAGCTGTTTCAGCCCTCTGACCATTTTTGTGGCCCCTCTGGCCCCGCTCCAACAGGTCCATGTCTCTCCCGAGCTGAGGACCCCAGACCCGGGCGCAGAACTGCAGGTGGGTCTCCCCAGAGCGGAGCAGAGGGGCAGGATCCCCTCCCGCAACCTGCTGCCCACCCTGCTTGGGATGCAGCCCAGGACAGGGTTGGCTTTCATTGCCAGGTCACGTCTGGCTTCTCATCCACCGGTACCCCAAAGTCCTTCTTGGCAGGGCTGCTCTCGATACCTTCATCCCCAGCCTGTATTGGTACTGGGGGTTGCCCCAGCCCACGTGCAGGACCTTGCACTTGGCCTTCTTGAACCCCATGAGGTTCACGTGGGCCCAACTGCTCCAGCTTGTCCAGGTCCCTCTGGATGCCACCTTGTCCCTCACGTGTGTCAATGGCATTGCTCAGCTTGGTGTCCCTCAGCTTGGTTTGCTTCAGGCAAATAAATGTGATAGCCATTGTTAATCACTGTATATGGTAAACAAATGTCTTCCTTTTCCATGTACTGTATACATTTAACTAACCTTTCACCAAAGCATCATGGTCTAGTATAACTGTATTATTTTGGCAGACATTCTAGGTTTCTGTCTGGTTTGAACTGCCCCACACCCCACCCCACCCCCAGTTTATAATTGCAGGTCTGGGTTTTTTTTTTCCCTTTGTTGGATATTTTGTTGTGAAGTTTTCATCATATCTACAAGGTCACTATGGCAGATGACCTAATTTGCATCTTCTCCCAACTAAATATTTTATTATAATCCTTTCTAATCACAGCAGAAGTCAAAGAAAGGAAACTGAAAAATGAGTAGATTGAAACTGCAATCCCTTGAACTAAACTCTCAACATCTTCAATGGAAAGAAGAATTACTCTGTCATTTCTACACCTGCTTTCATCCACTCTCTGGGGTTCCTCCTGCTGTGAACACCCTAAAGGCTATTTCTCCTCTGAGTACGTAGATCCCTTTTTAAGCTGCCATCTTAAACACTTAACATTCTGTGCACTTGAGTGCACTTATCATTTGCTTTTTGCTGCAGCTATAAATAACGTTAAGAGAATGTCAGTGTCTAGATGCTTTATCCACACATATGCAATGGGATCAGCAGGTTTTACAAAACATTTATCAACATAACATTTGGAGTTTTCACTCTGCTTTCCTTTAGAAAAGCAAGTGGTGCTACAAATGGTTTTCTCTAGACAAAGTGGTATTCAATTATTCAAATTACTTTAGGCTATAATAGTTGTACTAAGCATTGTTAAAATTAATTTTGAATGCTGTTAAGATCTTAAATAGAGATATTTTAATTCACTGCCTAGATAAAGATTTGTGAGTAAATATAACAAAGTAAACAAGCAGATATGGCTAATTTATTAAGACCAAGCAAAAATATACATAGCTTGCTAAACTGATAAAGTTTTATTTGAAGCTAAGTAATTTTGTTGTAGTCCAATCTACACACTGTAGAATGTAATCAGATGTTAATGATTAACATATTAACAAAAAAAGAGGGGGGGGGGAGAAGATCCTTGCTGTTGTTTCTGTTAGTTTCCAAACCATAAAATGTAAACATGCAGAACATGTTTCTTGCTATGGAGCAACTGAACACAGAATCATTTGCAAGACCCTTTTAGAACAAGTTTTTTTTTGTAGGGGAGAAGATGATGGAATCAGTTCACAATGTATATACACTGCAAGCAGGAAAAGAAAATTAAGTCAGAAATCCTTCAGTCTATATCCTGCCTAAAATGGAATTGCTGTGTACCTGAAATCACGTCCCTCCTACCTCTTGAAATACCATACACTATTCTGCAAAATTCAAACAATAAGCATGTTTTTCAGTACTGAAGTTCAAATAAGGTTATGGAAAGCCCTCTCTTAAAACAAATAATGCATTCCCTAAGTTACTTTAACTTATCTAGATAAAAGTTTTTACCATCTTTACTCAGATGGTAGTACCTTATGCCTAGGGACCCGCCTTCCGAAGTCAACCAATCTCTACTGACTCTGTAACAGACACAAAAACCAAAACTGTTTAAATCAAATGTTCTGCCCAGTGGAATGTTTGCATATGTTTCTGTAATCCAAACTAAAACCAGTCTGTGGTTTGAATGGGGCTTTCAAAAAATGCCTCCCACAGATTAGCTTCATTTAGACAATAATCTCCTCCTGGCAGGAACCAAGCTTTTTTGGAGTCTCAGTATTGCTACTTCACTGTTTTGCAAAGAATACTAGACCTGAAGAAGCAATGAGATTTCCATTTTCCCAAAAGGCTACATTCTCACCAGCATAAATAATATTGAATACATAAGAAAATAGTTGGCACTGCTTCCTCCTCCCAAAGGAATAAATGGACATCATATTTTCAGGTTTTTTTCCTCCAGACTCCAATCCATCAAACAAAGGTTTGCAGCCTTCAACATCTAATCCTTTGAATAACAATACTAAGTATCTTTAAATATATATTTAAATATGTACTTAAAAATTGCAACAGCCCAAGCTCAAAAAGTTCTAAACTACAGAAGAGCTGAATAGCAAAATTCAAGTTGCAAAGTATTTTTCCTTTCTATTACACTGATATTAACAGTAAAAATCTTTTAATAATGCTTTCAATATTGCTCTTATTCAAATAGTATAGTTTTGACCTCTGTAATAATTTGATAATTTGATAGTAAGTTTCAGTTAATCGTCCTAGCTGTGCTTTCCATGTAGTTTAAAATATAGGGACACTAGTTCTACTTATAGTAAAAAAAAAATAATTCTGTACTCATTCAAACACTGTAGTCAGTTTCCATCTTTTACTTTTCTTCAAAGTTTTTAAGACCATCTATTGATTATTTCACTTGATCTGGATTGCTAAGTAGATTTAATATCTATATTTATTTCAAATTATAAATGCATGTGTAGCTGATAAAAAAAATGAAATTCAAGATCAAGTATCTAGAACAGATTACCCTGGAATTATTTGCTGATTTTTTCAACAGACACAACAGTGTTGTGAAATAAATGAGAATAAGTCTCTCCCATAAGAAGCAACAGAAGAACAGACTCTAATGAAGCAAACCAATGTTGACTTTCTGCAAATGTATCCATGTGAGCAAGTTCCTCTGCAGCAAACAAACAATACAGATAAGCATTTGAGGATCTGATTATAAAACAGTCTTTCAACAACAACAACAAAAATTATCTGTGGAACCAATGAATCTCACTTTCATTTGTTAACTCTGTGACAATTTGGACACAAACAACTATGTTAATATTATGTAATGATTCCTCTTCTGTTAGATGATAATACATTCATTCTTGTTGGTCTTACTTAAAATTCCCAGTTAAGAATTTTAAAAAGAAATTTAAAAAAATCCTTGTTAATCCCATATGCAATAAAACAAACAAAAAATTGTTTTATCTTCATGGAAGAATTTTTATGCAGATAAGAAAAGTGTTACTATTTCTTGAAGTTAGACTTCTTTAGAAGATGACTAATAGTAGCACATCCTTTCAATTATTGGCACAAAAGTTGCAGATACATGAAATTTTAGTCTGGGAACTCTGCCCTCAGTAAACAGATTTAATGCATGGACATGGTCTTCTGTATGCTTACACTCATAGCCATCTGCTATGTGGGCACTGTTCCCATTCACAAGTTGATTGAAAATTTTCCTTAGAGTATTCATGGCAAGCGACAGGAATAATAAGCCAAGGATTTCCCCTTCTACCAGAATCCCGTTTTTTGTTGTTTATAAACCACTGACACAAATACTTCAGTCACCACACTGAGAAAGTATATTTCAGAAAGCACACTGAGAAAGTATGTTTCAGAAAACAGTATCTGAAAAGTAGAAAAACATGTAATGAGAAAGAAAAGTCCTGCTACTGTTAAGTTTTGTTCTAGTGGCACTGTAGGGAATAACAATAACCACTTTTGGTGAGAAGAGATATAAATCAGAAAGTATCAATGTGATAGGGCACTCTCTGCAAGTAAAATCCTATGGCAGCAAATAGCATTAGGAAATAAACTTTATTCTAGAGTCAAGGGATATTCACCAGAGAAAACATCTGAGTATCAGTGTTTCCATAAATGAATTTGCTATCCTAAATTCCTTTATAACTGTGTAATCAACCTGAGATCAGCAAACAGATTCCCAAACGTTTTAGAAATGCAGGGTCTCAAAATAAACTGAGTAAAGTAAAACTGAGGAAACCAAAATAAGCAGGAATCTGCTTGCGAACTTTTTCATTACAGTGTCTACAAACTAATAGGTCTGTATTCACCACTGAAGTTACATGGAGGGAAGTAACATTTTCAGTGAGTATATGGTAAAAAATGAAGTTTGCAGAGTGAGCAATGTACCTTTCTTCCTTATACATAAAATTCCTGTTTTCATCAATGTGGACTGTTTAATTCTTTAAGACTATGATGTTGACAAAATTCCTGAACTAATTCCACTGCTTCTGTCTTAGCACCTTCCAGACAAAAAGAGGCAATAAAATGAATTAGTGTAACTGTGATTAACTTATGAGGGGGAAAAAGTGAGTCTTCTCTTTTTGGAAAGAATACAAAGATAGGTTAAACTACCTCTTGATAATGAATGTGTATACAATTGAGGGAAAACTAAATTATAAGGGTGTAATGCTGGCTAGGAAAAAACATGAAAAAACATGCTAAAATGGTTTGGGGGAATCTGCTTTCCAACCATTATCTGCTGACACACAATTTTCATTACCTAAAAATTCATACTCCCATTCAATACAGTTCCTACTTCATTGCATTTTATATTCAAAAGCCAAGCAACTCAATTCTCTGAGCACTGAGGAAGAGACCATTACTATTGTTAATACTGTGACAGCTTATATAAATCACTTTCTGCTTCTGGGACTCAAAACAGGGGCTCGTCAGTGCTGGAGCACAACAGTATTTACCAAATGACTCTACACCACACAGCACTTTATAAAGTGAACTAGAACCAAATGCTATCATTCTGATTTAGTACAGCTTTGTTCGGTTTGCTTTCAAATAAATGTCCAAACAAGAGTAAGATAGTACAGATCCCAGTCTTTAAAATTCATGTTTGCATTATGGCTAGTAGCAAAAATGGCAGCATGTAGAAGCACTTCATACAGGGCAAGGACAGGCAAGCAGAGTGGGCTGCTTGCCTTACACAGCTTACTGAGGAAAACTAAAAGCACTAAAATAATATATGATAAATAATGTCAAAGAGCCAAGTACTCACATTTGTGACTACCTCCAGTTCTACTGCTCAGTGTCGACATATTACCATAGAGTATCTCTTAAAACATACTACTAAGAATAGGGAAAAAAAGCAATTCTAACACGCATTTGGGAGAAACTAAGTCTAGAGTGCTAAGGAAAATATACTATGATTGAAATTACATCACAGCCTTAAAGCAGTATGTTGCCATCAAAGGGCAATCTCTACAGAGAAAAGGACTCTGGACTCCGAAGAAAAGCAGATGTCCAGTGAGATATCCAAGAGGACTCTAGTTAGGAAATCTTCTCACACAAGGACTTGTACATGCAACCTGGACTGGGTCTCTCTCTTAGTAAATCTCATCCTGTTTAAAAATATGTTGCATGAGATAGACATCTGTAACTAAAAGGCATTTCAACATAATGAAATAATCCTGGGACCTCTGTCCATTCATTCTCTGTCCCATAACTAAAGCCTCACCTTCTGAGAACCAGTGCACTTCATACTCCACATCAGAAAAGTAACTACACTAGACATATGTTGTAATTACTGTCCACAGAGCAAAGGCAGTTTATTTCTTCAAATCTGCAGCCAGTATTTAAACATTGGATGGTGCCAATTTACTTTATGAAAGCATAACATCTTTAATATGTATATGTATATAACTAAACATTAATTATTTTCTTTTCACAATGTTTAGACAGGGTTAAGCACATATCACAGTAAGTATTCTGGAACAACCTCTCAAAAATATTTTCAGCAATTATCATAACTAGGTACAATTCAGGAGTTTGTTCAGGGATTCTTAATTGTTTTCAAATGAGTTAATCATAAAGTCCTCACATAATTAATAATCAACAAAATCTGCAGTCAGCTGTCTCCCATTAATCTGTACTGTGCACCTCGCCTTTATCATCCAGTTACACAAAAATGGCATGGAAATACTTTGAAAGTTACAGAATTTTACAATGACTTCTCGTGCTACGTACTCCTTCAGAAACAATAAATATTGCAAAAAAAATCCAGAAAAGTGTCGCACTCTCACTCTTTCTGCTGAGCTCTGACAAAAAAGTAGGAACACATTAAAATAGGATCAAAGCACAGTTTAATCAATTAACTCAGCAGATCCATCAGATCGAGTTGCACAGAAAAAAGTAGAAGCCACCCCTTACATTTTTAGGATATGATGGTGGTAATGGGGTACTCCCCATTCAATAGTAGGTCAATGATTTGAGCAGTCAGTTAAAATGTGAGCAACCTGGCTCAGTTCCATTCTTCTCAGCTGACTCCTCCTGATGTCCCAAGAGACTCAGCCCTGGACCAGCAGTCACACCTTGTGCCAGGAGGGAAAAATGTGGCCCGTCTTTGACTGAAATTCTGTTAAATTCTGCCTGGAACACAAAGACTCATAGGGCCAGAGACAGCTTGAAAGAGCAAGGATGCAATGAAAAATATACTGACTTATACTCTGGGGTAATAAACTGAATTTCACCTTTCTGTGAATTTTTCAAAAAATTTGTTTCCCAGGTTGTTGGAGGAAAGCAGGAGAAAAGGGACAGACATTCCTTAGAAGTCTTAAAAAACAACAGTAACAGATTTTTTATGTTATTCACCTACTTTGCTGCTCTGTTTTACTAAGAGTTGTAATTTCTCTTTTGAAATTTGCACAATCCTTGTGTGGACTTCTGGGGTACACGAAAAGGATAGACTTTAACTAGATTTCAGACACGCTTACATGAGATTTGTAGACACACACAAAAAAACCAAAACACCACACACCACAAAAAGTGCAGAAAACCCCCTCAGATTCTTCATCTGTTTAACATGCGTTTTAACAGGAACATTCAATTTTTAATCTCAAAAAAAACCCCACCAAAAAAATCCAGAATTGTGCCTGCTGTCTTCTTACTGAAAAGACACTATAGTTATCATCCTTTAATAAACACAGATTCCTGCTAATCCATTTCTAACAATTGTTTAAAAATATAGAGGATTCTTCACAGTCCTGTACAGATATTTTTTTTTTTTTACAGTAAAACCAGAAGGAATATTTTAAATAATCAAAAGGAAAATTTCTTCTGAAATACATCATTCTTCCACTCCCAACACACATTACAAATCAATATTCATCCTGTGTGTTTTTCCCAGCCCATCATCTGCACAATGTTCAAACAGATTTTAATGAATCCTGCATGCTATACTTATTCACTATGGCTTTCTTTGTATTTGCAGAAAGGGCCACAAGAAAGAAAATTACAGCAGACAAAAATATAAGGTGTGTTAGGATGAGATAAGTTACTTTCAGAAAAGTAATTTCAATTACTACTAACAGTCTGTGCCAGTGTTGCTCAGTAGGCTTCAAAGAGTACTTGTAAGAGTAAAGACAGCATTTTTCCCACTGTCAGCAACTGTAGTTGTGCAGGAATTAGCTGATATGAGCCACCATAGAGATGAAAATAGCATTTATACTGGGAGTACAAAAGAAAATGAGATGCTCTGTTACCTAAATTAGTTGAATTAAATTTTCATCGGCCTCGCTAAATATTAATCACACAAACAGTTTGTCTTCATATTGCAACCAAAATCTTCTCCAGTTCTCATAGCATGTCTACCTCAAATCCCTTTCTTTTTGCACCTATTTAGAATTGTATAACCTGAATCAAGATGTTTAAGTCTAAACACGAGTCATTCAAAAGGAAAAAGGAATGATATGCCAAACAGTAAGAGTATACTGTAGTATTTATTATTGTAATTTCCTGTTCAAACACTCCTTTCACGTTAGATTTCTAGAGGAAAAGTTAAACTCCAAGCACGAAAGCAACTTCCTAAATACAAAGCTTTTATTTTTTCTGCTTAATTAAAAAAAGCAAACAACACTAAACAAACAAGCCAACCATTCATCTAAACAGCTTGTCCTTAGCAGTCAAACCTAAAGTTTGCAATAACTGAATAGCGCACCTTATGACTGGGAAATTTGATGGTGTTTAAATTTGTTGTTGTTACTTACAAATAGTGAAATATAATTTCATTGTGTAATTTTTTATATCTATAGGTTTATAAATGATAGAAATTAGTATCTTTTTCAGTCCTTTTATAAATGGTTATGAGGAAAATCCAAAATTGTACTTAATTATTTCTCAGTATGATTCTTAGGGAAGTGGTAGAACTTCATACACTGCAAGCATTAAGAGATTTATCTACCAGTTTTGGAGAAGAGAGCATTGGGTCCAAATGCTGATAAGAAACTATGTTCTGTTTGGACTACTTACTTTTTAACAGACTGAAAAAGAGATTAACTGGGTGTATTTCTTCAGAGTTGAAATACATTTCTACTAGCTACTTTTCATAAGCTTATTTGCTGAATACATTTTATAAAATCAACCGATCAGGTTTGGACTGTGCCTGGATCTTGCAGTCTATCATCAGAAAGAAACAAACCAGAAGGTCTCCTCTGCCTGCATCACTTTAAAGCTAACTGGGTTTCCAGTCTGGGTAGGAATTAATTGTCTTCTATCACTGTTACATGTATACTTGCACTTTCCTAACCTTTAATCACTGATTAGTCAATTAAGTCTTAGCACACCACGTTTCTCTGAAGCTACTACATTTTTAAAGATACATATTCATTTCTAGACATATGCCTCTTCACCTCATTTGTTTTCACATACAAGGTTCCAGTTCCTAATCTAGCACTCTATCACACTCCTGTGACAAATTTAATTGAAAACCCATGTTACAAGTGTTTCTACCTATTCACAATTCACCCATGCATTTTTTTTAAAATTCATCTTGTGTTTTTGACTGTTTACATTTCTTCAGGATACAGCGGAGCAGTTGGGCTGCACCCCAGTTCATGTCAATACATCTTAGAGAATCTTAAACTATCCTGAATCAAAAGATGATGACAATATAGGTGTGTCCAGACCAACTCATCCTTCCTGGTCAGTGGAGGTCCTTCAAACAAAGGTGATGCAACATTTCTTACAACCATAACAACTCATCTGATGTTATTAGAAACCAACATCATAGAAATGTGTCTGAATTTCTCCCATGGCCCAGCGTGCCTTCAAACTAAAATGGTTGAATGCTGGTCAACAGCTACTTTTCCTTTAAGCTCAGGAGCTTCAAGTCCTGCTGTAGTACAGCCGACAGTTTATTCTCTCATTTTGTTTTAGTACAACATGCTACTTTCTGTCAGTATAATCTTTTTCTTATATGCAAGAGTGCTTTTACTAAAACAGCAAATATTTGTGAGAGATGGATTTTTATTTATGTCTTTCCTAAAAGCACATATGACAGGTTACTCCTTGGAATGTACAACCCCCTCACAGTTCACTGGACAGTTATCAGGTCTGTCGAATCCAGTCCTAAAAGTAATAATGTCAATAGAAATTTTAACTCCAACTGAGAAGGAAGTAGTTTTGTTCCCTTTGTAACTAGTAATCCAAGGTCCCCCCCAAATTTTTCTTCTTTTCTTCTAAGTAAAAGGAAAAGGAAATATGAACCAAGGATAAAATAGTAGTATCAACGAGATACTGAAAAACTCTTGTTGAGTGTTCAGGGAATAATACTACATAAAAGTACAAAAGAAAATGAAACTTCTAAGAAAATATGAAAATGTACACTGATTACTTATCATTTGCTTCATTACTTTATGAATCTACTACTTGCTTAAGCATACTTTCAGAATGCCTAGCATGCCATAATAAAAGCGATCAAGGTCTGATTTGCTCAGTAACAAAGTATGTGAAAGAAAGTCAGCTAAATCTTATCGCAGCAAAGCATGTCTCCTGCTGACATAAAAGGGAGCTGCACAGCCAAAGCTCTTCAAAGGCTCTGAAGAGGTACACCATTGTAACAGTCGTCAAAAAGATCATGAATTTGTGAGTGTGTCATCTGATGAGCCCTTTATAAATTAATGCCTTTATTCCGCCTCTCCATGTTATACTTGCACCTACTTGGTGATATCATGCAGTGTTACACCACTCAAGAAGCAATGTCTTTAGCTGTGGCTCACTGATATTCATCACCCTCTTGCTTTTTTAGGACACCAGATAAAAACCTGGCTTTGTTCCCTATAAGAGCTTTTTCTCTTTTATGTTAATACGATAAAAGAAAATACAGAAGCACACCAAAATTATTCAACCGTTCAAAGTGTTGAAAAAAAATCACGACATTCAGTGACATTGAAAAAACACCTGTAGCATTCCCATGCTTAAAATATTCTTCTTCTTTAACTCAGTCGTACATACCTGTCACAATGCGCGCTGCAGCTACTTCAATGTAGTACCAACAAAAAAAACACTCGTATGATTTATGTTAACTTTCTCAGGCTATGAGCGGATGTATGACTGGATATGTTCCCTTCTTGTATATGTCTGAAGGCAGGGCACATGTAATCATTTTGCCTAACCTTTTGAATGACACAGATGTGCACTCTCAGGCTGTAATTTCTTCACTTGTATATTTCATTAACTTACTACGAAACTAGTAAAAATAATTTAACTTATAAATCTATATATTCGGACTGCATTTAAAGGCTTAGAGGGATTTAAAATCACAAACATCCCAAATTAGCACATTTCTACAGCTACTCTCACCCTGGGTTAGATAGCTTATCCGATAAAAAGCGTCATTTTTCTTTCTTTGATTTCTAATACTTGATTCCTGTTTTATTTTTCACTTGAATTCGAGTCTAATTTTGCATTCCAACTTTAGGTTAAATATTGCCTTCTTCTATGAAAGCTGACTGAATTAAACATTTGAATTTTACCATCTTTCCCGCCAATTCAATCAGTTCAGTCAAGTTCTACTTTTGTTAGGTTTAAATTAATAAAACAGCATTAAAAATGAGGACATAATTCTCACTCTGTTATTTTATAAGTTAAACAGTAATGAATGACATGACCTAGACCTTGCAACAATTCTCTCATCTCCACCAGCATCATTTTTTAAAAGTTTCAGTCTGTTTTCTGAGCAGAATCCGTTGAATTCAAGTGTTACAGCTAGCTTCCCCTCATTTTGCAGTTTTATAGTTTGGGGTTTATCCCTATAATTTCCCTACTTCAAATCTTAAACTTCTTGCTTTCCCATCAGCCCAGTTTTCTTCTTTGGGTTTAGAAACAAAGCAAAAGAATATGAATGAAAAAAATTATTATGCCAGACAATGGGTATAGCAAGACCACAAGAGCATTTGCTTTAAATGAGTGGCTTACAGTTTTCTGAAAGGAATTAAAAAACTTAAAAACAATATTGGTATGAAGAACAAAGTATGTAAAATAGTAAGAAAAATGAGACAATCTGAAAATCAAATAACTGTTCAGGTACCACTTAACTGGATTTACCAACTCTAGTAATTGATTGCTAGATCCCATTCTTGACCACCTCTATCAGGCTAATGGAGACATATATTTGTACAAAAGATCCACTGAATTCTTATTCCTACTTATGCTTTGCACTCTGGGACTAATACAGTTCACTGGACAGCACTCTGATAGAAGCTGAACAGGAGTACTAAGAAAATGCTCCTTTTTTTGCTAAAGCACTTATAAATGCTAACTTAAATGTGTTACAGTCTTTAAAGGAGCACCAGACTTTAGATAAAAAAGCTTTTAGAGAGAAGAAAGGAAAAATAATGGTGAAATAATTTTACAAAATTTTGTTTACCTAAGACAACCCAAATGCTTCACTGGAGGTGAATGAAAACTATGAAAATATGAGAAGCTACTTACTAGTTGATGACTAACCAAGAGCTTAGAAATATGTTTCTGTCAAATAGTCTTGCAACTCCACTGAAGATATCAGAAGCACAACAATTCAGCAGCTTTCACTGAAATAAAACAATGAAGTTTTGAATATGATCAGTTAATAATGTTTTTCTTTGCATGATATATAAGTAAACAGACAACATCATAGGCATTGGACCGCCCCTTGCAGCAAGACAAGATGATATAAAGATGTTTATCCTAGAAAATCTATAAAGTCAGTACTACAGTATTGTATGAATTTTTATTTTTAAGCAGCTGTTCAAAATTGGAACTCTAATTGAAATAATTAAATGTATAGCAGTGGTATTGTCAAGGCTTGTTACTAGCCTGGGACTAAGTCATTATTCCGTATCTCATGCTAAATTTAGGTAAATAAGCTAATTTGAAAACATTTTGATTTTAGAACAATGATTAATTACTGCCATAGAGAAATAAGGAAGTATTGATTCTGAGAGAAACTGTTCAGAACACACAAAAAATACTCACACAAGAAAGATGTTCTAGTCCTGATCTTGCACAAATTTAGAAATTAATCTGGTTTAGAGAATACTTTTCTTCATTTATATACATTATTTACCAACCATTCTCAAATATGCACGATATTGATGTAATCTCATGAAATATTTTGACTTTTCATAGCTATCGTCACCTAACTAATCTCACTGTTAATTGTCCTAATAAATGTGAATGTCAAGCAAGAAAAAGTTAAATAGACATATATTAGACCACTAAGAAATATTTTTTGCATTTTTCCTGCAAGCACACTACCAGAAAAATCCAATGACACATAGGGAGATTCTTAATTAACGTGAAACCAGAAATAGAATTTAGGTATACCATGTAAAAACTGCAAATAAACTCACCTATTTGATTTTTTTTTTTCTTGCTCAGCTTTAGTATCTATAGATCTACGACACTGGAAGAGTATGTCATATATGGAAGACTAATGAGCTAAAAAACCCCATGTGAGATAGAGCATCACTCAGTGTACTGTAAATTCCATCAGTAAATATAGTTGTATTTGAACTTCATTTACAGACAAGCTTTGTTAGCTTTCTTAAAACGCACTGTTCGCATTAAACTACTCATGAATCTTTCATGATAAGAAACATAAAAACCACAAGCAAGCCCCTCTGTTCCATACTCAGGTGTTTTGTTTTTCCCCACAACAAGGTATCATCTCCTAAGTCAAGAAACCTCTTGCTTTTGACAGGGAAGTCTTCAAACATACCCCAAAGCCCTTTAACAAGTGTTTGGGTTAAGGTTTTAGCAGGAGCTGCAGAAATGGCTCCACAAATATATAATTATTACTGCTCCACCTTAGCCCCCTTGTAAGTGGTAAGTATCAGAGATCTCTAGTACCCCAGAGGAACTACAAACAGTGGCAGCTAGATTTTACCAAAAACAACAACAAACCAGCAGTACCCACGCTGCACAGTGTAAGCCAATTACAGATAAAGTGGCAACTGCCCCAGAACTGGGCTGCTGATTCTTGGTTACCACCTGGGATGTCTTATCAGTGACCTGACTTCTTGCACATCTGTCTGTAAACTCGTCCATACAACAGAAACAGAACCAGTTCTGTTAAGTTTACCCTTTACAAATATTGTAAGGTTCACAGTCATATCTATTCTGTTTTCACATGCTCTTCTTCAGAATTAGGAAGCTTCTTCATTGCTAAATTCTCTGGTTCCACCTTTGCTAACTTTTTCTGGGTCACTTCCACTCATCTCACCCTTACCAATTCTCCTGCAGTCACAAACAAGAGGATAGATTTGCTTTCAATATCCCACTGGGATAATCGTGTCTAAGCTAGTCTTAGACAAACTGTTATTGATAGCTTCATGATATATACTCCCAGACTAGCATTAAGGTTCTGGTTATACACTGAGATATGCAGAAGTCATTATTATTATTATTGCCATAGGAATCCTCAGTTGCTGTTGTCATTGTTAGTTCATTCTGTCAGCTTTTCTGCTTCTAGTTTCAGAGCTTGTTTTCTCTAAGCTACAGGATTCACATACATTGGAACGCAAACCAATACATTAAGCCATTGTATGTTTTTATTATTTATTTCTGTCAGTGTATTTTCTTAAGAACCCAAATTTCCCAGGAGTTTTTCTTACTCCTATACACCATTTATTGGAAATCCAAGATCCCACTTTTCTTCTCAGTGTGATGTGTAATTAATGACCTGATATTAGACTGGTTGTGATCTCTAAGAGCCCATATTTTTCTGGGCTTGCAAGTGCTCAGCTCAATGCCATAAAAAATAACTCCAACATGAATAATAAATTCTGACACATATCATAATAGAGAAAAGCTATCAGTATATAAGAAATTGGAGTTTTGGTTGAAAGGGCAAATGGAAATTAGCGGTCAGCCACTATCTTCTTTTAGACAGACGTTCAGAGCCAGAAAATGTTGTGGGTGAGATTGGCTAAATATAAGTAACTAGGGACATCCAAATGGGACATCAGATATAAAACGATTCTACAGTAGACCTTCTGAAGCAGTCTTCTGGCCATGGACAAATATCACAAGACATCTAATTTGACATTAAGGCTGCTAAATCCCACTCAGCTTTGCTGTAATGTTTTCAAACTAGATTTGTGTACAGGCAGCTAAAACGTGCAAACCTTTCATTAGCATGCTTCAGTTGTGATCAGTCCAAGTATGCTAAGAATAGTGAAGTGAAATCACTAGAAAAGAACCTGTCCTCTTCAGGCAATGGTTCTAGAAGGTGGAGAATCACCAGACTGTCTAGAGGGGATTCAGAACTGGCTGTGAAATGCTTCAACAGAAGAAATTCCTGAAAAAAAAAAAAAAACAGCCAAGGGATATCACCATAGCAAGCTTGCTTTCCCAGATTGATCTCCCCTTGATCACAGAGCTGAAAAATATGCTGAGCACTAACCGCCAGCTCTGCACTCTGTCTGCCCAACCTCCCACCCCGGTGAAGAATGCAGATCTCTAACTTTTGGGTGAGATACACTTGCCCTTTTGAGAGTATGGCACATAACATGATTATCTTAGATAGATCAAAGTTCAATAAATTATACAAAACAACTGATGGCCTGAGAGGATGTATGAAATCATAGCCTTTGTAACTACTACTCCTTCTTCATTTGCTTTGAAGTCATACATATTTGAAGATACTTTTGCTCCTAGAGTTCTTAATTTTAAAGAGAGTACCTAACTCTAGAGAAGACAGCTTAATTACAGAGAACTTACATTCCAGGATTGTTTAACTTTATTCATGAAGTAACTGAGATTAATAGTACAGGACACACATTAATTTTTTTTGTTGTTGTTCTGCAAAAATCCTACCTGACTTTTAAAGAAAAAATACCTCAAATCTTACCTCTCAAAAGCAAAGCAACCCTTCTCATCCTGCAAACTTACTCATCAAGCAATGCAATGTGATATATTCCAAAATTGCTAGGAAGCCAAGGTCAGAAGCAAATGATAACATTTGTGGTAGCAAATTCCAATTACACATTCCTGACCATAAACTTCATTTACCTTTAGTGAGTTGCACCTCTAACCATGTGGCCCTGTACTGTCGTGCTGCCATTGCTATTAATAGGCTGTAACCTCTCCATAGAGGCTGTGTAGTCTCCAATCCTAAAAGTTTTCAAGACCCAAGTCTTGAAGGAAGAAAGGCCTCAGGCATCTGCTGTCAACCAAGTGCTTTGAGGAACAGGTTACACTACACTACCTTCAAATTCCATTGATATTAATACAAATAAAATGGAACATAGACCAGACCACATATTGTCTCTTCTCTGTCCTTATTTCATTATTAGGGATAATAATAAAACAATAAATATATTCCTTTTTCTTGTTTTCTGAAACATTATGGCTGAATTCTTGATTCCATGAAACTGGATGGGAAATCTCCCAGTGGCTTCCATGTGGAGTTTTTATCCTGTATGTATTGGCCAAAGTCTAGTGGTTACCAAGCAGAAGTGGAAGTCAGGACTTTTGAGCTTTGATCACATGGATTCATGTGACTGCCGCTGTGATTTTGAGCAAACACTCCCATATGCACTAAAGCGTGTAAGCACATGCCTACACTGAAGCACATGGGTGCCCACCATAGGAAGGACTGCTAGCATGCTCAGCATTAGCTATGTGGTGAACTTAGTTTCAGCAGCAGATGAATCAGAAGTTTAATAGTTAAATATAGGTTCATATTAGGGGATTTGACTAGAAAGCAGAGGTGTCGCCTTGTGAGTAATATCATGAAATATTACAATTGCTTCTGGTATCAATTCTGTATCACATGAAACTAAGAAAAAGTCAGCAACGGAAAAAAAAAGTTATTGACAGCTACATCCACTAATGCTTTACTAGGGCTTTCATTTCTACCATCTCAAAAGTGAGTCATCTATTAAATCAACATTAGAACTCAGATCTCATTTAGAGGTCTGTCTTTCAGAACTGAGAACTGAATAGGCCAGAATATAAGCTGCTCTATCTGCGGGGCATATGAAGGAATTCTCAGGACCTTTCTAGCACTAACACTTTGTACAAAGCACCTCCTGCCATCTTTCAAACCCTCAGTGTCAAAGGTTTACTAAAACAAAAACTTTCTGTAACGGATTTCTGCATTCATTACCTTTTAACTCTCCTTCAAGATAAATTCTTTTATGTGGGCAATACTGTCTGGTTGACGTCTTAAATACTGCAGAAACGGTGCGTTGGAGAGCATTACACAATGTGCACTAACATTAAAAACCTATGGTGAAACGGTAATGTTACTACAGAATCGTTACTCAGTGATAAATACCTTAAGGAAAGGAAGAACAAAGGTAAATAATGATTATAAAAATAAGAACATATCATATGGATATATGGATTATAAAAATAAGAACAGGTCATATGGACAGAAGAGTCCAAGTGAGTCAAAATAACTTCAGAAGAAAGAAGAGGGGAAGAAGAAGGAAAAAAAAAAAAACAAACCTAAAACATTTTACTGGCAACTGTATTGTTGAAACCCTCCTTGGCAAACTTTTGCATTGGATCACCAAGCGCTCTCCCCACAGCTCCGTCCTGCATGGCGCAGGAGGTCACACAGACACATGCCATTTGGCATGCCCTTACAACATAAAATTGATTTGAAAAAAAACTTCAAGAGGGATGCTATACAAGCATGACATCACTGTTTTATTAAATATCTTTTATTGTTGCAGGATTAAGTTACTTGGGACAGCCAAACATTTGGTGACTCTTATTTCAACATGGCATTGAAATGTTTCTGCTAAAACTGCCAGTTATGAGTAACAGCAAAGCAAGCTCATGATTAATTTCATTACCAGGTTATTTAGCTGTATGCTGCAGAAAACTACACTTCATTTTGTATATAAAAATCAATATTCATCTCAACTAGAAAGGAACAGCAATAAGCACCTGCAGATCTTGTTCAAGGACAAAGGAGGCAAATGTTGAATGCAGTGAATATCTGCCTATCAAACTTGCTTCTTTTAAAATGTTGCAGACTTGAATTTGTATCAGAAAGCAGTATCAGTGTATCTTACTAGCAAAGACATTCCCTGAGCAAGTACAGAAGTGCCTTCTTAAAAACCAAACATCATTTGTTTTGTCTACAGTTCTTGGTCATAGTCACTAGAACTGTAATACAAAGATTTTTAGTAGCCAACAGATGTGAATGATCTAAGTTGCAAAATAAATTCTCTTTATATATGTTTTACATCTCCTGAATCTATCTGTTTCCATGTACATTCAAAACTTTCAGGGTTTGGAAATTACCAAGAAGATTTGTAAGCTAAAAAATACAGATCTGACCTCCTTATTAAAAAAAACAAAACGACCACACACCAAAACAAATTACAAAACAAAACAAACAATAAACCCCCATACTTCACAGTTTCTGAGCAATCCAGTAATTTTGTTTGTTTTGCCTTTAAATGAAACCTAAAAAATTTTGCATATGAAAAGCTCTTGATAGCAAAAGAAAGGAATCTCAGGAATCTGAGATTAAACAGAGGGGGAGGAATAGCTGAAAACATGATGAGGGTTGGTGTTATCCAAAATCAAAAGCACTGTTCTTCACGAATATTTTTCATTGTATAGCTAAATTCAGGTTCAATAGACTGACTAAATAGTGGCATATGAGAGAGTAAGTGCTCCTCATGTTGTTAGTTTATAGAGACAGAGCATTAACACTGATTCCTACGTGTGATACCAGCTTATTACAGAAGAGAGCCAGGGGACTGGTCTTCTCTTTCTCCTTTCCTCTGTTTCTCCTTCTCTCTTGGTGTTGTGAATACTGTGTATTTCTATGCAAAAAGAATGAAAATTGAGTTGATGTAGTTACCAGAAAATTCTGCTTTTGAAATATAGTACCATGTGGTTACATCTAAACCAGTGAACTAAACAGGACCAGTGCACAGGGCTGGGCAATGCTACACAGGTGCCCACGCTGGCCGATTCCTGAAACCCCTCTCAGCATATTTTCAATTCATGCTCAGTAGGTCCCACCTTGACACTGACTGTGCACAGTTGTGCGAGTGCTCAGCGACAGCTGTTTCCAATAGGCAGCTGGAGAAACTACTACCTTGTCCTCAGAGGGGTGTACAGTTGTACAGACACAAGCTGTGCCATGCTGCTTGCCCAGAGGACAAAGAGAATAAACCTTGACTTTTGCCTCCGCTAATGAAGCACCACCTTCTCAGGAGCTGATGGCGGAGTTTAGCCCTGCCCTGGCTTTAACCAGCACAGCCACGGAAGCTGATCGGAGTATCAGAACAGACCAACAATCCCTGACCTGCAGACCAGCCTTTTACAATCAGAAGTTCAAGCAGTTCTTTCCTAGTATGATTAAAAAATAAAG
This sequence comes from Elanus axillaris, assembly GCA_026212715.1. NCBI lineage: Eukaryota > Metazoa > Chordata > Aves > Accipitriformes > Accipitridae > Elanus > Elanus axillaris. Next base: position 6,311,292 of record JANZLQ010000030.1, read on the forward strand.
AAACAACCTCCCTAGTTTATTCCCTTACCCCTGCAAGCTGTTTTCATTCACAGCTGATGTAAGGAGGATAGGAGCACGTTGTCAGCAAAATACTGCCATGGTTTTTGAGAGGCACTGAGGCTTTATCTTAATACACAAACCAGACAAAGGCCCACAAAACAGCCTTGTTCACATCCATAAAGCTAGAGGGACCACAAAGTTAGAGGGACCTTGTTGATACTGGCAGCTGGGAATGGTCTCTGGCCCATGTTATCCTTCAGCCATTCCCAGGCATTCTCTTGGCACAAATGTGTCAGAAATATGCTAATTATTAAAGCAGTATGAAAACCATATGCCAGTGATTAAGCGCAGTCCCTATTTTGGTAAAAACTATAGACATATTTATTTTGAGGTACTAAACCCACTGCTGGCAGTGTTTCAATTAAGTTTCTGATTTAGCTGCCTGCCATCTTTATCCTTCATTAAAAATCATTTTTAATATGACTGGAAGACTGAAAAAAAAGTCTGTTCATTATTTATAGTCTGCTTATAAATTGTGAAGAACAGTGATCATGGTAAACTTTCTTGTAGCATCTAGAGACTGTTTTCTTCCATGAGAATATAATCATAAAAATAGACTAACTCAGCTTGGAGGAACTTACTAAAAATAACACATTTCAGTTCACTGTAAACAAGCAAGTACCAGTCACTGAAAGGGAGAGCTAAAAGAAACAACATTGTGGTCAAAATACACAGGCAGCTACAAAAGGTACTTATGAATTCAAAGATTGTATTTTCTAGGAATGTCAGAGTCCAATAAGTTTCCATGAGTGCTTCCCGATGCAAAGAAACAGCATGCTGCACTCATTTTGCAAGGAGGAAGCTGAAGTACTGAGTCTGACTGAACACCCCTTGTTCACATAATGCTCACATTAATGCTAATGCCAACAGGCCATAACAAATTAAGTGATTAATCTGAGTAGGCAAGTGGTTTGAGTCTCTCATGAATAAATTTCTTATACAATTCACCCATATAGGTTACAGACTAAAGTAACCTAAATTGCTAAAGACTGTTAAAACTTACAGAGTTCTTCCTATTGGAAAAGGTACGATATTTTCTTTGAATTACCATGCAAGAAAAATAGTTTTGTGTCTGTGATTTGAAAGAACAGCAACTGGTTGCCCTCCACATTTTAACATACAGTATAGTGTTTACTGACTGAGCAATTACTGAATGTTCAAAAAAATAAAGACATTTTAAATAAATTTACCAACCTACATCTGTGCTCAATGCTAAGAAAAACAATTTATTTTCAAGAAAAATTTCAAGTTTGTTCTATGTCATAAAATTACAGCTTAATTTACAGTTCCCTACAGTGTTAACTGCAAGCATTTACTTTCAACTTTATAGTTGCTTACACATTCTTTGTAGCACCAGAAAAAATTGTCATTAATTCATTAAAACACTAGATAAAGCAAGTCATTAGAATGGCATATGGAAAAGAAGAAAAAACATGAAGAAGTGCTAATATAGCATAATGGCTCAGATGAAAAAAATGAAAAAGCTTTGCTTTGGCAGTATGGGTTGAAAACTGAGGTTCTCAGTTAGGTCTGCGTTCTTTCAGTTCAATGAGATTCTTAACACTGATTTCAGTGTGATGATGATGCCAACACAGAACACTGTAGCTTCAGGGATCACACTGCACAGTATACAACATGTTTTTCTATACCACAAAAAAACCCCAACCAACCAACAACAAAAAAACCCCAACTACAAAAAACCCAATGCTTTTTCACACTCTTACTATTACACTGTTAAATACTTTTAATGAGAAAGCGTATTAACCTCTTATTAGGATTCCATAAAATATTAATAACTGAAAAAAAAAGTCCTGTAACCTTTGGTAATCTAGCCTTCTTTAAACAAAACAGTATTTGCAATACTATTTTTGGCAGTGAATGTAGCTGAAAGACTACAGTCCTATAATCTATAATATACACACACACACACATGTAGTCCTCAAAAAAGAAAATGGAGAAGTGTTTGCTCTCTAAATGCCAATCCATATATTATTCTAGTTACAATATGCAAACCTGATTAGGTAAATCAAAAGTAGTACTGATGAGATGTCAAGACTCAGTAAACTAAAATGACATTTTAAATATTATTGATTAGCAACTCATAGTGCAGAAAGAAACTTCAGTGATCCTACATTGAAGTTAGGTAAAATGTAAAGAAAAGAAACTTCACTATTATTTTCCAACTCACCTCCTTCCTGCTGTTCTGGAAAGGCATCTGGTTACCTTGTTTTTCACAAAATAAAGTAACCTGGTAGCTGTAAAATGGTGTTGATGGGGGAAAGGAAAGCAGCTTGTGCCCAGAGTCCCTTTCTGCCTTTGAAGACTCAGGTTTAAAAGGAAACAAAAGCAGCTACTTTTTTGTTAGCTAGTGCTATCTTCCTTCATAAAAGTATATGATAAAACAGTTTAGGCTTTCAAAAAAGAAACCCTTTAGGAAAAAACAGAAATGTACAGCTAAGTAAATTTTATCAAATGATCATTTAATAATACAGGAACACATTTAAACTGCACCTAGAGTAATGCAAGATGTTGCTTTTCCTTATTCCTTACCATCCTGGCTATGACAGTTATCTTCAGGTGCTTCAGGTCAAGTATATTTCTAATTGGACTTTTTTAAGTTTTATGTTAACCTGCAACTTCCCTTGTAATTTTAAAATTTCTTTCTCTAACTGGTAAGATTTCAATGACCACTCTGTCTCACTTTACAAATGAACAATTCACTGCTAAAACAGTCCCTCTGTGTAGCAAGCAGACAAGTCCATCAGCATAAAGAGTATTAGAAGCAAAAGTATTAAGACTAAAATGTAGATATCAAAATTATTAGAAAATGACACAAAAAGGTTCTTCCGCAGTACTGATACTGTCTTGATGGCAGAAACTCGAGTTGACTTCAGTGGGGACTGCCATCATTCAGCTCCTCTTAAAATCAGGCAAAATAAATTTTAATATGGCATCAATTTTAATACAATTTATTTTACAATACTTCAGAAAACACGTGTTACACCTCCTTCAAAGAGAAAAATGCTAACCCATCCTCCTTAACAACTGAAGAGCCTCTGGAAGATCATACTCGCACTGTAAGCACGCACATCTACTGGCTGCTCTTTCCTTAGATAGATCTGCAGCTGCTTCACAACTGCTGAGGCAGCAGCTTCATCAGCACACAGAAGGTCCCCAGAGGTCTCCACTGGGTCTAATTGTTGTGGCAGATTTTATTTTAAAGCCTAGGGACTGTGCTGGCTGGCACCAAAGTCTATGTCACCACACAATGTTCCTTTCAGACTGCTTTGGCTTTTGCTGTCCGTGATGACCCTCAGGATGGACAACCTTGCTGGCTTTTCCAGTGCAAAGCCATAGAGAAGCCTATCGATCACTGGTGCTGTAAGTTGCTGATCAACAAGGCTTGTGACCTGCTAACAGTCTTTCTCAAATGGCACTGTTTATTCTTTTCTCTGCAGCAGCATGAACTCTAAAACATGGGGTACCTTGAATGCCTGGGCCTCAGTAACAAGTTTATACAACATATTAAATATGTCTCCCTAGTTCCAAAACAAAAAAGGAAAAATAAAGCAAAAGCACCTTATTGGCCTATGTACATATAGGGAAAAGGTTTTAATGTACATGCTGGCTTCATTTCCTACATATTGTATCCCAACAGGAAATACTTCTGTGTCTTCAGCTTATTCCCTGCACAGTTTGTATTTCCCTGAGGAGCCCATCTTTCACATGTGGCACCCCCAACAACCACTGCTGTGGGAGTTTCAGGGCTGAGGCAGAAGGCCAAGTGAATAGAAGTCACATCAGAAAACTTCCCAGATGCCAGGATGCTCACAGGTAAGCCATCACTCCCCAGCATTAACTTTTTTACTTTTACTAGTAAATCCTACAGTGTGGGCACCTATAATATATTTATTAGTTTTCTTTTCTATAAATGAATATAAAGAAGCCATTTACAAAATCATTCTCATTCTTTAACGAAGGAAATACTGCAACAGTTAAAGACCATTTTTTTTATAATGACTGATTTCTTTCCAGTATGTGAAACTCTCATCCACCATCCAAACCCTTTTGACTTCTCTTCCTCCTCAAAACCACCTTGGTCATTCTGTCTTGCCTTGGATGCTTCATACAGCTCAGCTGACAATACATACTGAGTTTTTATAAAACTGTTCTGAGAAGAACCTCTGTATTTACTGGCTGTGGTCTCTTCAGCTGACATGCTAATGTGACATCAAACAAAGATGAAGTTTAGATGAAGTGCCTGTTTCTGAACTGGATACTAAAAGGTCTGTGTCCAAACTGCAATTTCTTATTATGTAGGGCTGTGAAGGCTCTGCCTATTCTACACTTCTCTTTCAAGTAACCATCATTTCACCTTACAGTAAGCTACTGAACACCAACATTAGTGTTTGGATTAAAATCCCTTTGGAACAAAGAGATTAAACTTTTAATTAGACATTAAAATCATAATCAGCTCCTAAAGTATTATCTATTACTATATATTACTAATTGGTTTAACAAATTACATCATTACATTTTCCCTCTGCTTTACTGCATTTTATTACAGAGAGCAGATAAAGCAACACCTTTACCTGACAGTTTGGGAATCCTTTGATGTGTAATATCCTGAAATTAATTTATTGCAAATTATTTTATTGACAGTGTCTGATCAGTTTAAACTGATGTTAACTGGCATAGCTGCCTACATTCTCCTGTTTCAGTCTGAACTTCATAGTGCTCCCTTACAATGTTTCCTCATAAACCAGACTGGGTGGGGTTTAGGCAAAAATTGCTCTAAAATTAATATGAAAACCTTTTCTCTAATCTCCCTATCAACTGATAAAAGAAAAAAGTTTGGCTTTAGTCCCATCAGTTAATCCAATTTAGTTCACAAAGCTGTCATGTGAATGCACAGATTGGCTCACGTGACACAAAAAAAAGGAAGAAACCACCAGGAGAGTTTAGAGAATAGGAGTGCCTCATGGCATCATCACTGGATTAAAGGGAGAGTAGAATAATGACATCAGAATGACAGCATAGTCTTGAGTATAAAACTGAAAATTTCAGAGATTCACAATAAGCAAGATTATCCCAGTTCTCCCCTGGAAATGCACAGAATCCAAGACTAATTGAATTGTGTCCTGGTTTCAGCTGGGATAGAGTTAAGTGTCTTCCTAGTAGCTGGTACAGTGCTGTGTTTTGAGTTCAGT
>JANZLQ010000030.1:6316661-6356769 GCA_026212715.1 Elanus axillaris
ACTGTTCTTATCTCAACCCACGAGTTTTTTCCGATTTTCTCCCCCATCCCACCTGGGGGGGGGAAGGGGTGAGCGGCCGCGTGGTGTTAGTTGCTCGCCGGCCCTAAACCACGACAAATTGTCAGGTCAATTTCTTGATTTAATACTATAAAACTTGATGACAAAAAAAAGAAAAATATTTAAAATTTTTAAAGCTTAGGTGAAATATTAGTACAGAAGGGAGAATAGTAAGCCTGGTCACAGACAAAAAGAGACAATTAGTGGTCATAAAAACTAATTATACAATTTTAGTTATAATTGTTCTAATAATAGTTATAATTTTAGTTATAATGAACATGTATAGAGGAAAAACAAACTGCATTAAGTTAGTGAAATAAAATCCCCCAAAATCTAGAGTAAAAATAAGTGTAGATGTCTGTTCATGACATCATTTGAAGAGGAGCATACCAGGCACTGCACTATATTGATATTAAATTACAACAAAAGTTTTAAACCTTGAAACTTGAGCACTGAAGTTTTAATTCTTATAAAAGTTTCTTGAATAACACTTAAGTTTGATAATATACTAATACCCACAGAGTTTTGAGGAACGTCAACCAACAACATCAAATAAAGCAAGCCAAGCACTTACTGGAGACCTTTCCATTTTTGCCAACATCACAAATCTCTGCAATTGTCTTGACCTGATAGACTGTTGATGAGTCATTAGTAAAAACCAAAAAACCCCAAACAACAACATCAAAAAACAAAACAAGAAAACAAACAAGCAAACCCAAACCCCTAAACCCAGCACATAAATGGTAAATGTCAGGAAAGAACACACCACAACTTGCCAAATCAAATAAACCTACTTTCCTATTAAACCTAATATTTATCCAAGACTCAGTCTTGTGTATATATATACCTTCATAAAAAAGAAAAGCAACGAAGATGTAAACTTGCACAATCCCTTAACTTTTCAATGATGTATTCTCTTAATCTTTTTTTTTTCGTCAGAGTACTGATACAACTAAGCTAAAATTGTTGGGGAGGTTTCAGTCATAAAATTTACCCATTAGTGGGATATATCAATCCCATGATTATCCATATTACTGTAATTGTCTGTTAGACTATACAGTGTACAGTTAATGCCACAGTACTGAAGACTAGACTAAAATTTAAATGAGCTGCCAAAATAAATTAAAAAATATTTTAAAATCTTGCAAATCAGGGGAAAAACAAAACTCATGTTGTCTTGCTAAATACTGCACCTTTCCTACCTCCATACTTCTATATTTTTACATAAGAGCAAGAACAGTATAGTTACATTAGAAAAAGCCAAAGCTTATACTTTTTCACACACACAGAGCCCAGCTAATTCTGGATCATTTTACACAATGGGGAGCTGTCTTCAGCACGCAGAAGCAAAGAGAACTGGCAATACTCCAGCAATTACAGATGATGTGGTGGGCAGGTCTCTGAAAAGAGTCTACATTTCATGGTGATCCCTAGTGCTCCCAAATCTGAATATATTCCCCATCAACAAAACCTGAGCTCACAAGATATCCACAATTCATCTTGGTAATCTGTGGCTGTCAGCTACAACTGACTTGGCACGAAATCCACAATGAAGGTAATGAGAAACTATTTCTGGAGCAAACTGCAGGTGTATCCGGTGGACAGCTATTCTCTTATAACTACACCAAATGCAACAAATCTCAGAGACATACCTAAGACTCCATTCACTGAGTTTGCAAAACCAAAAGGCAATTCTGTCAGTTACAGTTCTGCTGCACTAAGCAGCAGCTCTCCTGCATCTCGCCTCCCCATTAGATGAATATAGTACCAGGAGTGTGCTATGAGGTTTTCCTATAAAAACCTAAAAAGCACCTGGATTTACAACACAACAAACAATAAAAACTATGGCACCAATCAACTGTGTGAATAACAGTCTCCTTTCTTCTTCCTGCAGCCTCCTTTCCTTCTGTGCCTTGAGCCAAGGAGACCTGCCCAGGATGCCTTCTGCCTGTCTGAAGGGCTATTTCCTTAACTGCTCTCGGCATTGAAACCTGCTAAACAGTTCATAATCTGAAGTATCAAGTTTGAAATACTGCAGGGCATTTTCACTGTAAAATCTTTAACTATGTTTCTTCTTGGCAGCGTGAATTAGTCCCAGTCACTGTCTTTTTCTGTTTATTATCTTTTATTCTGCAGCATGTGGATAACCCTGGCATGATAATTCTTGTAGAGATTTGAAATAAGACACAAGGTTCAAGAAGGACACATTTAATTCTGGACATAGTGAACACAAAAGATTTGAACCATGAGATTATATGTGGGGACCAAATAGAAGCATCGCAGAAAGCTGTGAATGAATAAGGGGGACCAAATAGCGTAGAAAAGAAGAGACAGTGTATAAAAGCAGTTGAAACACTACAATAAATAAGGCAATAAAATTATTGGGAGGACAAGTTAGCTTAGAGACAATTCTCTCTTGCTGTGAACCATTTACAGGGAAGTTAAAACTAGGCAAGGTGAAGTAAAAGGCAGAAGAAGATCAATTTCATTTCACTTCCAGAAAGTGAAGCAACACCTCAAATTGCCATAAAACACTTGTTGTTAATTGCCATTATTGATCACTTCAGTTGTGTGGCTGCGTTCCAGGTCTCTGTTACTCAGCAGCACTGTAAAATGAGATGTGCTTTGATTCATGCGTTCTTAAATTGAAACTGAGCCCCAGATTTTCAATGTCTATGTACTGTGCCTACTGCACTGTTTGGGTCTTCTTAACCCAGTTACTTAGCTTCTCTTCACCCATCTTGAACAAATGTTGCTATTCCTATTTAGAATAACCTGCCAGTGAAAATAAAAGGAACACATTCCATTCTCCCTTTCTCCGGGACACTCTGAAGCACCCTGAAGATTGATGCCTATGGAAAAACAAGCTGACAAGTCAGTAATGACATTCATTTAAGAATGTTATTCTTTGTGGAAAATTGCTTTGAATTTTTTGAATGATTTAACTTATTACTAAACAGTGACTCTACTGGAAGACTGTAATGCATTTTTTCTGCTTGATTTCTAGAAAAAAGATAGACTTGGAGATGTCAGAAATACTACATACTCAGGGACTTTCTGAATATGTTAACACACAACTAAGGCAGAGTGTGAATTTCAAGATCTTTAAAAGATCATTCTGACAAACAAGAAGTTACTGTGTTGAAATTTAGATATGTAGCCAAAGCCAAAACCTCCGACAGATATGCAGTAAAGCAAACAGAACTTACTGGATTCTTCTAACTGAAGTAAGATTCACACAAAGTATGTTATCATTATACAGAACATGTTTGTGCAGAGTGCCGTGTCAGTTATCAAGGCATTTAAATATATGCTGAGCTACTTGGACAGAAATCCATTCTTGAATTGCAGAGAAGAAGCAGAGCAAAACCTACAAAAAGAGGCACTGACACATGAGTAAAGGAGCGGTGCCTAGGCAAGGTGCACATCCAACTGCTAACCTACCATAGTTACAGAGAAAATGTGTAACATTTAGATCCAATTCTGCAAAATAAGACAACATCACTTCAGGTAGTGCTGAAGACTGCAAATACTGAATAGCATTTTTTCTTATGCAGACTTTAAAAATAAGTCTAATTTTCCATGATAAGACTGAAAATACAAAGGAAAACAGAAAAAAAAAGTTTTATAAATCTCATTAAAAATAGTCAGAATTAGGCTGCACTCCAATTCTAGTATTCCTGAGTATCTGAGGAGCAAAATACAAATACTGATCCAAATATTGTTTGGGAACTTGTAGCCGTCTTTAACAGGGAAAAATTTGTGCTTACTTTTCAAATATTTGTGTAAAAAATGTCTCAAGTTTCTCTAAAGTACAAGAATACATGCATCTGAAACAAATGTAAGTACGTAGGCACTAACCTTTGTTAGTTCAGGGTTGGTTGGCTCTAGGGCAAAGTCAGGCATGTTTTGGTATATCTTTCCAGAATAATTAAAAACCACTATTCTCCGTAGCAACATAATCTCTCTTAAAATTTCTCACCAACTCAGTGCTGGCATTGGCATGTCACATGGCTGTTGCACACTTAAATCATCTATCTCATTGAGCAGGTGAAGAAAGATTCCAGATTAGCACTAAGGTGCTGGGGTACAAGCATAGCTTGTAACTTCGTGGCTCTACTGGGTGGAAGACAACTCATCAAGCTAAGGCAGTGATAAATTTAAATTGGATATTTCATGCTAAAATCAACAAAGTTGCTTTTGCTATGAATATCTGGATATATGTAAGAGCCCAATCTCTCTTCTCCAGCCTAATCTGAAACATATTAAGAACAGCAGATTTTCAGCTCATGGCTCCAGAAATAACAAGAAATACTTAGAATGCAACACTTTGTGAAAGAGGGAATCAAAGCATGAAACCTGACACAATGATATGCCATATCTTCAGTAAAGTTAGGATTTCACACAGAGGACTTCATCAGGACTGGATTAACCTACTCATTCTCTGTTAAATTATCATACTGTCATGCATGGAAAGCATCCTGTTTCATAAAGGTTATTAGACTTCAGCAACTTAAAATCAGTATCAAAAAACCTAAAAGTTCAGTATGGGCTTTAAATTTTAAATATAAAAAAATAAAGGTTGCATAGAAAAATGTGAATCCCAATTTAAACAATTTTTTTTCACTTTTACCCCTTTAACATCAAAGATAGCATGAGTATGTGTCCAGGTTGTCTTCATCAGGAATCAGAACATGCAGAGGTACCCTCTTCAACCATGGTCTTTGTACAGATCAAGTAACTCAATGTTTATTAAATAACTTGACCTCAGGCTAGCATTTCCTCTTCTGCTTTTACGGTATCACAGAAAGCCGTATATGCAGTACACAGACACACAGCAAATCCAGCATCATTAAACCAGGACAGTATTTTAATTCAGAAACAGACTCCATAGACTGAATGACTGCAGATGTCCCCCTCAATGTCTTCACTTTTTGTTGCTAATGCACAAATACTTAATTTAATTTTTGTCAGTATAAAGAATAAAGTGCCATCACCACATTTGCTTTTCCAGAGTAAAGGGAAATGTTGCTATACTACCAGTATAACTGAGTAGGTATGCTTAGGACTTCCAAATAGCTGCAGAGATAAGAGAACTTGTTGTGACACAACTACAAGGACACCATTTGCATGCAAGGGAAAATGCAGTTTTCAAGATAGTGCCAAACTGACTTTTAAATTTAGTCATTTAAATCCAGTGTTCCTTTAGTTTTTGGATATATAATAAATATCTGGTTTACTAGTAGCAGTGAATTTCAAAGCTTGTGTTTCAAAATGTGGGTTGTTTTATGTACATCAAAAAACCCCATGTCTCCCATCTTAAGAGGAAATGAATCTTAATTCATGCTTCATGAATAAGAATTTAAAAAATGTTTTCTTTTTAACAGGGATATATCCATTACCAGACATAAAGCTGTAATGCACGTACTGAACTGTTCCCTAGCTCTTCAGAGGAATGAAAAATTTAAAATTTTCCCTGGTTTCTTGCTGTACTGCAAGTTCTCTTAAAAGCTGTTCCATAACATAGAAGAACAAGGTTAAATTTCTCATTAAACATTAATTCAGGATTTAGCTCCTGAATAAAATAATTCTTGATTCTTTAGCGAATTTGTACAGTGCCCCTGAGGTACCATAGCACATTTAAACTAAAACTAGCACTAATAGTTTTATGTGCATATCTGCATATCTATATTAATACATTAAGGTCAAAATTGCAGTGTATCAAGTGCTGTTAATAATTAACTGTGGTCCTGATCCAGCTCCCACTGAAGTAAATGCAAGCTTTGGCTGATTTAACCAGGAAGTAGAGTGAAGTAGTAAGTTTAGGATAGACATACACCAAAGATGCAAAATAAAGATTATTGTGATTGAAAATCTATCACTGTATCCATTCACTGTAGTTACTGACTCCACAGATACTGTATCAGTTTTTTTCATAAAATGCCTTATTTTTCAAATACAGAAGACTATTTTTTATTTTCAAATTAAGACCAGAACTATCAAGCTAGAAATATCAAACATACTATGATTATTACTCCCTAATTTAATTTATACCTGTTTATTTGTCTAAGCTTCAGCTGCACAACACAGCATAAATCCACTCTTTGTGTACATCCTTATTTAACACCCCCTGTTCTCTGTGGGTTCCAGACTATCCAAATTATGTGGCCTGTATGGTGCATTACAAAGCTTCAAGGTTCACACTAACTTTAAGAGATAAGAAGGTAATGGAGGGAAGTAGAAGAATAATGTGCGCATGCATCTGTTTCCTGTCTAAAGACAGAACTGGTGAAACTTATGTATACTTTTTCAATTAGGGTGACTTTAAATGTTCTGAAGTTGAGGTTTTCCCCCCATACGATACTACAGGAAAAAAACATCAGTCTGGTTTTATAATTACCCACATGTACATACTATGTACACACTCCACTAAGTGGGGATAAGAAGGAGAACACATTGTTACTGACAGGCTGAAGAAAATAAAAGTCGTTAATGAAAAGGCATAGAAAACACCTGTTTCTTATGGTCATAAAAATAAATAAACTACAACAAATGTATATATGAAAAAAAGTTGTTGCCCATCTATCCAGGTATCTGGTTTTCCCTTTTATCCTTCTAATCCTGTAAAACTGATACACAGTGGCTCCTAAGACAGGAGGGAAAGAGAAAGATGCACTGTAACTCTTACAAGACACTGTAAGACCTTGTTGTTTAACATACATAACTTCAGGACAGTGATTTCTCACCTATTACAGCTTAAACAGGTCACAGTAAATTCTGTCAATACCATCGCATAAATATCACTCACCGTCTTTCTGGCAGTCATGCTTTCTAACACCGACCAAACTGACTCATACGGAACATGATATATCCACACCCAGCCTGTGGGTGTACTACATGTAGTAGGTGTGTTTTAAATGTACTAATCACTGTCTCACTAAATCACAAACAGTAACAGACAAGTGTGAATGCAGCTGGCAGCAGTTCTGTCCTTGTATCGTGTATCAGCAATTCCTAGCTTTCTTTTGACAGTGAAGATGATGGTAAGCCAAAACAATGCCTGAAGTCAACATCCAGGCACTATATAAAATTAGTGTTGTGGTCCACTCAAACACATTATTTCACAATTAGACTTGCTAACTGTTCCTTTTTTACATCTTTGGGAACACAATAACATTGCAGCACATGAAAAGGGGGATCGCGTCAGGCAGCCTCACAGCCATCCAGAAAAAGTGTTAGTGTACTTCACCTTGCTTTTCCAAGTTCAACAGTGCCTCAGGTCTTCAATGACTTGGAAGGAATTTGACCTCTGTAAGAATTACAAGACTCTGCACTGTATTTTAATTACTAACCACACTGAGCAATTGTGTTTTTCTAATATTTACGTGTTTCCAGAACTGCAAAGATTCTGGTTCTTAGTACAGGAAGCTTTCAAGTTCAATTACTAATTTTAGTGGGTTTATGTGAAACACAGTTTATTTTGAGGACATCCTGAGAGGTATGATGGAGATGGAGAAAAATCAACTTTCAACACCCAAAGCCTTTTCCAGCAGACCTTAAAGGTTTTTTTTGTGATGCAAGCAGGTTTAAAAGGAAAAAAAAAGGGAAAAAAGTGGCAGATATAAGGTACCAATACTAACAGTACCATCACTGTCCACTTGCCATCAGTGGTTCACTCCTAACAAAATTACTCTCCATTACTAACAAATCAGATAGATGCCTTCATCTCCTTGAAGGGAACTGAATCATCTCCTTGAAGGGAACTGAATTTACATCTCAGACTATCATTCTCTAACCAGTTAACTATAAGTCACTTTAGGGTCATCAGATTAAAAGATTTCATATGGAATCTTCTCTTGCCTTGGATTACATCTATGTATAGCATAATTAAAGAGCATAAATGTATTTTGTGTGTGTGTGAAGATGCAAAAACATAAATATATGCTACAAGAAATACCCTACTATTTTGTAGCTCAGATTGTGCGCAATCCCATATACGCAGAGAGAGACAGCTGAATGTCAGATTAACTGCTAACGAGTGGCAGCGAAGTGCAGATCTGATTCTAACCCCTTCTCTTGGTCTTAAGGGACCATGAAAGAAAAAACTACCAGTTTCAGCATCTAAATTGGGGGGGTTAAAGTCCATCAGGGAGAAAGAATAAATTGGTTTTCCACAGTTTACTGAGATTTTAAATCCTAATATTAAATAAAAAGTGAGAACAAAATACCTTCTTCCCAGTTTCATGAGTAGTGTACAAACGTAACTCCATTCTGTTTTCTTTCAATAAAACTCCTAAATTGGAAATGGAAAAATTTAGCTCAGCTTGCTTTAGTTTCAATTCAGTGAACATGACAAACAAGAAGAGTAACTGGCTTGCACCGAGTTGAAACTCATTTGGTTCTTAAAATAGACCTAGTTATTACTCATATTGTGTAGAGAAGTATAATTAAGCTCATGTTAATACAGGAGGCTGAAAACTAATTCATTATAAATTATGGAACAAATCTTTCCTTCTATCCGCTAGCAAACTGGCTACAGACGTCATTTTTGTCAATGCCTTCTGTCTGCAAGCAATTCCTTTACTAAAACTCATTTTTGAACAGTGACTTTTTAATTCAAAGGGGTTTTGTCTGGATAGACGTCCACATGGGAAGTCTGTTCTCTGAACGAATGACAGTAACTCTGAGAATCACAATCCAGGTGTGACTACTCCAATTTAAAAATGCGAAATTAATTTATGGGATAAGTCTGAATCATTTTTCTGTATTAACTGTGTTTAAAAACAAGCGAACAACTAAACAACAAAAAAACCCCAAATAAGTTATTGTGAATCAAACATAACTCAGGTCAAGGAAAGGTTATTCAATATAATTGTTATGGAGGAGAGACGGGTGTCTTAGTAAAGTATTATTTGTTATACAGTACCTTGAATACCTCTGTAGTTTTTTTTCCAGAATCAGAAGATTTAATTTAAGAATTAAATTAAAATGTGATTTTCTTATTTTAAAACATGTACCTGGAATATATACTGTTTCTTATTCTGTTTCTTTAGTTTTTCCTGGTCTCTAAAGCTTCAGAATACCTTGGGAACAAATTTCAGTTGGATGCAAACAGTTAATAATTTATTAAGCTACCTCAGCACTACATTGTAAATGCTTCAAATCCAAAGCAATGCTTTAAAAAAAAAGGTAATGTAAATATTAGACCCTTGCTGAATAATTTGCAATGAAAAACTAATTTAACAAATTATACTTCCACTCATCAACTGTCTGCACACAGACTATCATTTTTTAAGATCTATTGTTCATCCCTAGACTGCATGTTGCTCTCAAAATGCAGTTAAAGTTCACATTGAACTTTGTGATCACCTACATCTATATACCCCAGTAAAACTATAGTTGAATTGATACTACAAAACATGCATTGCTAATAAACAGTTAACATATTGATTAAAAGAAAAAAAAAATCTAAGGCAAAAGCATATAAATATTGGTGGACAGAAACCATGAAATAGAAAAGAATGAATACAGTCTAAATTAATTTTCAAAGATGAATGTGTTGAAAAATATTCCCATATCACATATACAGATCATCTATACTTATGAGACAATTTATATTAGCTGTACTATTTTTTCCCTTAGTTCTTAGTGGAATTAACAGTTTACACAGATTTTCTTACACATTTCTTAGTTATACATGGGGGAAGTACTGATTCTGCTCAGCTGTGCTGCTTACCATCATTGCAACTGGTCCCTTTCTAAGAGCTTACCTATCCAAAACACACACACAAAAAAAAATCATTCAATGAATTAGAGTTCTCAGGTGCCACATAAGTGAGCCTTTCTTTTACAACAAGATAGAAGATTGAAACACAGTGGATTTGTACCATGTAAATGATGACCCATGTCTATTGTTCCTTCTTAGATCACTGGGTCTCACTTCTCCAAAATGCTTAACAAATTTTCTGAAATGCTTAGCATAAAATAAACTTGTTCATTCTCTTGTATTGCCTTCTCCTTTGTCAGGAAAACAAATCAGACACACTATTTTTGACTCCCCCTGTATTGCAGAACTTTCTCTGCTTCATTATAATTGGCAGGTGATAGCGTGCTAGTCCTACCTACACATTAACTTTTCAGCTTCATTAACTACTGACCAAACTCATATAATATAAAATAGATATCCTACCTCAGGGCATTGCTCATGAAAAATTAAAAGCATTGGCCTAGGGTAATACCAGCTAAACTTTTCTTCATAATCAGAGTTAAAACTGGCTTATGCTGTACAACATACTGCAGTAGAACGTTCTTACTAACAAATGAGTAGATCATGCACTCACAGTGGAAAAAAAAAAATAATCTTAATTTGTGAAAGGACATGTATAAAGAAATTGAAGACATTTCCATTTGACTTTAAAAAAAAAATTACATACTAAATACACCAAGATCTTTATACAGTCAAAGGAAAGACATAGGCATCTCCTAAAAGCAATTAATACAGGAAAGGTTGTATTACTGTAATGAATATAGGATAATTAAGCTTGAATTAAACACCTCATAAATGACTACAGCAGTGATGGTGATCCCCCCCAGTCTTACCAACTTTGGCAGTGACATAGATTTGGACTGGCACAAACAGCAATAAATTACAGTGTTCCTTAAGTAATTTTGGCACCAGTGACCAAAAAGATTATCTGCTCCTGGCCTTAGGATAGAGGAGATGAATATGGGCCTATCTGTTTTGATACTGCACAGGTCTGTTTCCTCTGAAGTAAAATGTTATTTCTAGGTCATTCTGTTACATACAGAGCAGCTACAATCATTGAATCTAGTAATGCAATTCTTATAAAATGCTGGTTTATGTGAAAATGTCTTGTTTTTTTTTTAAAGATGGGGTTATTCTTGTGTTTGGAAAGGTGTGGATTCCTGTATTTCAGAACAAAATTATCTGGGAATATTTGTTTGAAACATTTAAAGCAGATCTTACTCTGAAAGCAGTTTTGCTTAGCTGAGACTTTTCAGTCAGATTAAGTCATCAATATCGAACAACGAGAGCTGCACGAGAATGTTTTGATAATCATTATCATATATTACCATTGCCAGTAATGACCCATAATTTACCTGTGCTGTTATGGGACATTGATGTCATGGTGTCTAACACCAGGATAACATGTACTTGTACAAAAGAACTGGAGATCTGTTGTACATACAATCTTACTCACATTAACAGAAAAAAGAGAACATATTGGCTCACAGAACGATTACATGAAGACTCAGAAACATTCTACCATTATCAGCATTTCATGGGGAGACATCAGGGATGTACTTTTAAGGAATGGAACACAAAAGGAAATTTTACTCTGCACCTCTTACTGCACCTTGCACTACACTTAATTGCACTGGTACGGATTGCTTTATTAATCATGATAATCACAGTCATAGTGTAGCATAAGAAGCTTATGCTTACAAGTAAATGTAATGATTATAGAGCTAATGAAGTGCCAGTGTTCATGTAAATTGATAATACTGTAAAATGAACTTTGATAAAGGTGGGCGGAGTGGTGATGCAAAAAGGCCTCATTGGTGTAAATTTCCTACGAATGGGTTACCATGTATTTGGATGGAAAACCCTCCCTTTGAAAAATACATTCTGAGAAGTTAAGAGTGTGAAAGTTATCCAAGGGCTGATAAATTTTGCAGGGTAGCAGACCCGTTGATTCTGCACGTACCAATGATTTGAGGACACCAAGAACCTGCTGAATCCGCAGAGGGCCACAGCACACCCAGTACCAGCAACAGGTTGTATAGCTCAGACCACATTCAAGAGGCTGGTAGCTTCTATATGCATATAAATACTACAGGATTATATATACATTTGATGAAATAAAGGACTGACTTAAGGACTTACCTACCCCAGAAGTCACTGGTGGCTTCTAGATCCCACCTAGCCTACCCAAGTCCAACACTTTGCTTCAGAGTATGCAGTTGGGGTTCACCTCCCAACTGTTGCCCCATGAGTTAATGTGTGAACAAACATTTTAAGTGACTGCTGCGTGACTAGCTATGTTATTAACGACAGCTTGACTCCACTGATAACAACAGCTTTGTAAATAAAAAATGTTTATAGAACTATCAGTTGTATTCTGCCCTTCCCCAACTCCTACTGCCTACCCCTATTAAGGAAAACAAAATGTAGAAACAGGTAAAATACATATAATATATTGTATCTATAGATATTTATTTATATAATGAACTACCTATGTGTGTCCCACCTCACAGCTGATTTCAGTGACACTGACCATGTGCACACAGATCAGAGCACACACACCACTCCCATGATCACTGTTCTAGTTGGGAACAGTGTCACTCCCACTGACTGCTGTTAGCGTAGTTAAGTAGTTTTACAGAATAGGAGATGTTTTGTTTAACTCCACCCAGGGACTGAACTATCTGCCACAAGAATTAACAACACATACCTATTTGAGCAGGAATTATTCATTGACTGTGGTTTGGGGAATAGATTCTAGGTTAATCTCTGAAACACAAAGTTGATAATCTCATTATTTTTACTCATGGGTTCAGGTGCTATCCTTTTCTTTACATTTCTAATATATTTGAATTGCCTTTTTATTTAATAGTAACTTGACACACCGAGTTCTACATAGAGACTACAACTGGACAGCTTCAAACTTTTTTTTAATGCAAATATGTAAAAAGAAAATTAATTCCCATCAGACCAGCTTAAATCATGGGAAGGCAGCAGTGTCACTGATGGGAAGAAGTGAATGATGGGGGCAGGGAGAAAGTGGAGTAGGGAAAAGGCAAAATTAACAGCTTTGCTACATTTTCCAGCTATAGCCACAGGCTAAACAAAATGCATAGGAGCAGTATGTTCCACAAAATAAACTGAAGGAATATACTCTTTCCGTATATTTGGGGGTAAACTAGAGACTGATTGGGATCAAATCTGTTTGTTGCTTACGTTATTTCTGCCCTTTAATCAGGATGATCTCGTCTTCTGTATTTTAGTCATTTACACGACCTCTTCTGCTTCATGACTTGAGCATCTTATAGTAACAAATCTCTGTAAAACTGATCTAAAATGTGGCAGTACTAATAACTGTGTTTTACAGTTTGAAAATGTGGTTTATACAATCTCCTATAGACTGCATGCAGACAGAATAGAGAACTGACTTTCAAAGGCCAGATAACAGGCTAATCAGTAGTTCATCCTTCCTCTGTATATTGTTAAATATATGCAACTCTAAATGGATAAATATTTGAAGACTAGCCTAAAGTATCAATGAACTGTAGCCCTATTAATCTGGTTTCACTCTTCTCACCAACTTGAAAAGGCCTTAACTCAGTCACAGGGCGCTGTGAAAGTCCAAATCGTCATTCCTTTCATTGCAGCTGGCGCACAGGTTAGATACACATACGTACTTTCACTGAGTGTACACAGTGTGAGCCTTCAAGCATGGAACAATGGCACGTATATTTTACCTGCAGCCAATTTAATCGTATTACTTGCATTTAAACATCTGTTTCCCTTCTGATTAGAAGCAAAGGAAATTGCATCAAGAATGAAAATATCCACAACATTTGATTAGATCTGAAAGGGCTGCTAACCTCCATCAAGCATATCAGAGACACTTTCCATTTATCTTTTATGCAAAATGACTTGCAGGTAATTGGACTCTTTTCAGCTAATATAAAAGTATTTTCACTTGAACTACCCATTGTGCCAAGGGTGTCACTCTTACAAATTACATTTGACAGCAATTCAACATCAGTCTGAGAAACCAAATTTAAAATAATCCAGAGGTACTGGTAGAAAGGCACGGTCAGGTACACCTAGTATGAAGCAACCTAGCCTTCAGCTATGAAGCATATGCTCAGGAGAGCTAAGCATGAAACAGATATAAATTTATTGTTTAAAGGTAGTGACAATTTCTTATCGACCTCAATGGAAGAAAAGCCAGATTGAAACAAAGCACTCTTCAGAGCAATTTATTTGTATTGTACAAGCCGCAGTCCCACAAAATCGGAGGCTGTTACAGAATCGAAAGGAAAGCCACATCTCAAGCACTGTTGAGAAAGAGAAGGTAGGATATTCTGCTCACGAGCCAACTGGTTCTGATACCCAAACTCACCCTAGTTGAGGATGCTTCCAGCTGGGCCCCTGGATACAAAAGATTACTTGAGATGAGAATCAGTGATCACTGAGACTAGAGCCATTGCAAAAGACTCTTCTGCACTTGTAGCCATGGCTGGCCTAGCAGTGGTACAATTCAGTGTTAATGATGACGCACTGTCCTTTAAGGAGGACCAGGACTCCCCAGCTTCACTCTGCAAGCCTGATTACTTTGTATAAAGGATGCATGCTTTGCTAACGACTATGACCTTCAAGAGGGAACTAAAGACTGATAAAAGGAGTCATTCTGCCCCAGAAGGCAGGAAGGCCTGATGACTGCCAAAGAAGCATGAACTAAGGGGGAGGTAAAGGCAGCAGGGGGAGATCCCCACCACAGACTCAATTCCAGGCTGGAACAACTTGCCCACCCCCCACCTGCAAGGAGCATGTGTGCTAATTTACATAACAAGGGAGGCTAATTTAAACATAACTGGCCAATAGTAGAGGAGATTGCAACTACTAACCAATGAATGGAAATTTAGGCAGGTTTTTTACTAATCACATAACAGAATAAATACGCTGTAGTTCTTTGCTGTGCTGTGCCAGCTTTGTGGAATTACCAACCGGCACCCATGTCTGCACGGACATGAAACAAAGAAAGATCTCGGCTCTGTGTGTAGGATTGGCTCCTTGAACACCCGGTACCCAGCCCCGCTTGTGGGATAACACGCTGACTGCTCTCTAGCGTAGTGTTTTAGCAGCACCTTGTCATGGCACACGCTTTTCAGATGCTCATGTTAAGCCAGCCTAAAGTGTACTATCCCAGGTTTGCACTACCCACAGGTTTATAAGGTAGCAACATCTGTGATTTAGATAGCTGTAGATATAGATATATACACATACTTAATTCTGCACCCAGATGACACATACCTTTGGAAGAAGGATCCCAGCAGGTTGAGTCAAAGCTCCTTTCAAAGTTTCATGTGCCAAAGAGCCCTTATTACACCTTTTTGGATCCCAGATTTTGTAATTTTAATTTTTTTTTAAATGTCTTTGCCTCCTCAGGAACAGGTAGAACTTTGGTCTCGGCTTCATTTTTCAGAAGGTAGATTATGTGGCATAATCGTGTATCAGAAAATGTCAACACTGCCCAAAATTATTCAACAAATATTTAACAAATTCATCCTGTGGTTTCTAAGATGAATGAAACTATGTTTAGTCTGAAATCCTCTCCAGGTACAGAGAAACAGCAAAAAAAGCTGCGGAGATAACCTCCACAGACCTGTTTAATTTCTTTTTGCCCCATTTTCCTACTACAACTTCTCAATTTAAGGACCTACACTCTCAAGGTTTTTTGCCCATCTTCCTGCTATAATTTCACAATTTTATAACCCACACTCTCAACTTCATACTAGAGCATGATAACAATGCAATTTTTTCTGGTACTCCCGAGAAGGAGCTGCTTCACATACTCAGCACAAAGGAAAAACAGTACACACAGACTGGGAGAGACAGAACTGGCTGCCACTCCTTGTTCTCTAAAAACAGGACCAGTGCTGGGTTTTCACACATATTAAATTACAGCTTTTATTACAAGTTTAATAAAAAGTTAGATTAACATAACTCTTGCAAGGCAGCTAAATTTTGAAATGTTTATTGGCCCAATTAAGTTACAGTGAAAACCAGCTGAGATAAATAGAAATACTCTTTCTGATTTCAGTGGCCTTTGGATCAGATTCATAGCAGTATTCTCCTTTCTGTACTACATACCATTCTTGGTTAAAAAAAAAAAATCTTAGTGGGAAGGGCTTTTTCCTCTTTTTATGCAAAGTTTATTTTTTGCTTTTCGTTTTGCTGTCTACATATAAAAGGCTCAATCCAGTAAAATCAATCAATATTCTTACTGATAGCTTAGGAGAAGCCACTAAATACAACTACTTACCAAGTAATTGAGTGGCTGCAGATTAACAATTTGTTTACTTGGACACACTATAAAGCAAATGAAATGGTGAAGTAAAATAAACTAACATAAACTGAGAAAATACTTTTTTCAATTCAACTATGAAGGCTTAGCCACTGACTGCCTTTAAGTCAGCTCTCCTGGTTCACCTGAAGGCTCCCCCAGAGGCTTTAAATCAAGATACTTTGACATTGTGTATGCCCAACTACCTCATTAAAGTGGAAGCAACAGTGCTTCTGTTTTACTCTGCCCAACAGCTCCCTCAGCAGACTTCTGTTCCACTTACTTTAACGCTGACTTTTAACAAGTTTTCTACTTTTCTCTTAGCATTGTAAAGAAGTGTCTAGGTGTACATCCAGATAAACATCTTTGTGATTTTAAAAAAGCCATCCCCTATGCTGTCTACTCTCCTCAATAAAATTGTGTCCCAGCTTCTTTTTACTGACTTATGTAGACATTTAACACTGGGAGTGTTAATAGTTCCTTGAAACACGAGACCAACACCTTAAAATTTAAGATTGCTGTAATCTTGGTTAAACTGGATATAAACGTAACAGATGAGACTTTTCTCCTTTAAATTGTATTCCCATGAAACAGTAACCTTTGTTTCTCAGCTGCTTAAACCTTCCACTCTTCCTGAGTATGTAAACAACTATACTGCCAGAGTGCTGAAAAAATCATTCACAGAATTTGCAGAACTGGTGCAACATATATTAACTACCTAGCAAAACAGTAATGCCCCTTTCCCTTTTTTCACCACTGTGAGAGGCAGCCTATTAACCTTTTGACTAGCCTCCAGCTCCCCAGTCCCCCAGTCTGTTCTCCAGTTCCCAGGGAACTAAACCAGAACTAGTTACAAAGGTCATTTTTCTATCAGATGCCTACAAACATTTCCAGATTCAGCTCCTGTTATGGAATAGGAAAGGACTTCCTTAAGATCTTCCTTAAAACCTAGGTAATAGTGGTATGCTTTGAAGATACTGGGTACCTAAAATTACTTTACGGATGTTCCCTGAATTTCATAATTCCTTGGTCCTTAGTCCTATTAATTCCTTGGCCTTGCACTACAAAAGCAAACAGAAGATAAAGATTAGTTTTAAACATGAAAAGACTCCAGCTGACATTAAACTGTAAGAAACTGACTCAACATCCTCACTGAAAAACAAATAGGATATGGTTTAGAAGAACAGTGATTATCCCTTTTTCAGGAGTGTCCACAGGTAAATAGACACAGGCTCAGGTTTTTCAGGTCATTGAGATCTTTTTTTTTCCTCTGAAAAATAAAAAAGGGGATAAATACTGTTTGGGGCATGAGAATACTATAACTCAAGAAGCTGCTGAAACCCTTAGGTGGACACGACTTTCTGCAGTAGACAGAAGTTGCTGCTGATACTCAGGCTAATCCCATGCACTCAACTGTTCAGTTTTCTTATCATGCATGACTTTCTTCACTCTGGTCAGATTAGATAGGTTTGTGGGATTTTTTTTTTTTTTTTTTTTTTTTTTTGTTTTGCTGAGCCTAGTATGTGGCAAGGCAACTACATTTTTGCAGTTTTTAAAATAGTGCAATAATTATACTTTAAAAAAATCACCTTCCTACAGGTTTTTGAGATGCACAGTATGAGACAGACTTGCAAGCCTGTCCCTCAGGTGCTCCTGTAATTTATGAGTGAAAAGAAGCAATACCTTATTAGCATTTTCTTGCAAATAGGAAAAGACAAAAGCAGTTGACACTTGTCTAAGCATTTGGGAGCTATCCTAGACATACGTGACCTTTCATTCTTGTTGCATGCAACTCTAAGTAACAAGCATGGATCCCAGAGCGTCAGCTTGGAATTCCTTAGCAATATTATTTCTTCAATACCATAATATTTTTATGATACAGTATATTACCTTTCTGTATATTCCATCCTGTAATCAATAATTTTTTTGTTGCAGTTTATCTGTCCTTAAATTATCTGATGTCCTTCAGGGCAAAGCAGGTATAACAGGTATAATGAAGACCACAGGAGAATTTAAGTGCATTTCAGTGTGCCTTCATTTTGTATTGCAAATTGCTACATCTGTACAGCTCTTATATCCTATTTTCTGTGCATCCTCTTTATACTCACCTTCTAAGCAACTAAGAATCTGTTGGGTTGCACACCTGCACTGTCCGTGAGTTTAGACAACTGCTCTGTAGACTTCATTATCATCCATTACAGCAAGAGCCCATACAATCAAAAAAGGGGAAAGGGGAGGGGAGAAGAAGAGGGAAACAGAACGGGGAGAGGGGAACAAATCTCCACTGGAATTACCCCTATTGTACCTAGTGTTTCATGCCCGTACCATCCATCCAACAAGCTGAAATAGTGAGTTCTAAAGAAATTGCTTCTTTCAACAGTTTTATGGACCGACTCCATACAGAAATTTCTCAGTAGGCATACTCCTGTTTTATTAGAAGAAACACTAGATTCATATAACAACAACAACAAATACTACTATTTAATTTTATGAGGCAAACTTTGCCTTGGAGACAAAAATCTGTGAGGTTCCTAGGAACAGCCATATCTATATCTTACACATCCATAATAAATCTAATCAGTAATTTCTTCCAGAAGTGAGTTTTTGCATGAACATGGATAAGGGCTTCTTTGCCTTAGTTTGCATTCTAGATCCTGCTGTACATTATGAGGTTTTTTTTGCAAAATACAAAAATCAAAACTAAACTAGATAAGCCCACAACAGACAAATTTGCTCAACTTCTCATTAAAGAAATATAAAATAAAATAAAATAAAAAACATTATTTCAGCTTCCAGATTTTTTAGCAGTCCATCATCCCACAACCAGCAGCAACCAGCACAGAATGCCTTGTAATCTCAGCGTGGGGAAGTAACACCATGACTGCACAGCCCTACCCAAGCACACTGTAGCCTTTTGTGAGGGGAAGTCTTACGTGCATGTCCAAACACTTTTCCATTTTTCAACTCTTCAAATCCTAGATGAGGAGCAAAGAATGTATTTGCAGCTACAGCTTTATACCTTTTGCTTGTTGTACACATGCTGTTCCCATCCCAAACAAGAATATACTTTCTTCACCAAGAATGCCCAGCTCAGTATTAACACTCAGTATAAAATCTGGCAAAATCCTATGAAATTTACTTTTGGAGTTGATGAGAATGGCCACACTTTATCTTCAACATGAAATGCAATGTTAACTTTTACATAGTAAAAGGAAATCAGCTAAAAAAAAGACACAGGGGAGAAAGGAATTCTCCCTGCAGGCAGTTCGGAGTAGAACCATCTAGCAGCAGTCTGTTACTGTCACAGAAGAAATACAATTCACTTTTCAGACCCTTCTTGGATTTTATGTCAAGTACTGAATTCACCTGATATACACTTGAATAGAAGGGGATAAGAATAACAATGTTTGGTTTTAAATTTTTTTTTTCCCCTCCTGTACATGAAATCAGACCAGTTAAAAATACTGTGGCATAACCTGAGGCAGAATATGCTAACATAAATTGCCATCTTTATTTCTGCTCAAAATCTCAAGTGTTCCTAGACTTTAGGTTTTAAATGTGCTGTCAAACTGCAGGTTGGCTGAACGCCTATCCCTTGCATTCTCCTCCATTGAATAGCAGTGGTATCAAGCTTGTATTTACTACAATCCACCAGCACTGGATCTTAAAGCTTTCTTTCCTAGGAAGGGTTCTTTTCTGTTACCATAAACATATTTAGACTTACCATGTTCAAGCTAAAAATTTCATCTAGGTTCAATACCAGCAACATTGCACATGTTTTTTGTCTTATGATACTGGATTCACTATGGAGAGATGTGCTGCCTGTTTGTACTTGCACCCTTCTAACTAGTGAAACATTATTAAGAATTATTTGCTAACTGTAAGCATCAATGATGCTTAAACAACCACACGTTAAACGGACTACATTGTAACATTTCGCATAACATCATAATGTCCTTTCTGTTGTTCCTAAATACTCATGTGAAAAGTCCAAACACTTTAGAAATTTAAGCTCCATTATTACTCACTTATCTTTTGCAGATGTATTTTTTTAATTATAAGAATCAGGCTTTGACCTAGACAGTGGTGTCACTGATTTTAAAATCTGGTTTGGCGGGGGGTGGGGTGGGGTGGAATTCTAATCTATTTTATTTTCCCTCTCTTCCAACAAGTAAAAAAACCTAAAAAGCAAAAACAAAAAAAAAAGAAAAAAAACCCCACTACTCTTCAAAAATGACTGTTTAATTTTTTATGATTGATATTTTGCTTATAATGGTTGTATCTCAGCCTGAATATTTCTTTTCATTCATATATGCTGAATGACCCTAAAGCTTTGCATAAGTACATTCAACAAGTTGACTTTTCCATCTAAAAAACTTGTAACTGACAATCCCTTTAACACGATGTTCACAAGTTTGTGTTGCTTATGAGGTAGCTGGACATTGTCAGTATAATAATTTTGTTAAAGTTAACTTTGGAATCCTGCTGAATTCACATCTTTGTATTAGACTTCTTAACTGAGTCAGCAGAAGTCTGTTAATTGTAATAATTAAC
Organism: Elanus axillaris; assembly: GCA_026212715.1. Classification (NCBI taxonomy): domain Eukaryota; kingdom Metazoa; phylum Chordata; class Aves; order Accipitriformes; family Accipitridae; genus Elanus; species Elanus axillaris. The sequence continues at coordinate 6,337,370 of JANZLQ010000030.1, forward strand.
AAGCTGTGACCCTCCAGCTCACAGCATAGACTGTAGCTGGGTCTCCAGAGAAGTTAAGAAATGAGAAAAAAAAAAAAAAAAAAGCAGATGACTATCAGACTGACCTCACACTACTGAGAATTATACTGGTTCACAAATTACCATTTAGTGCTGGAGCACCAACTATATAGTGACAATGAATTGTAAGCACTAATACTTTTATCTATCAACAAGCAAAATTATTGTCTGAGGTTTTAATATGAAATCAGAAGCCAATATCTCAAGCCCAGTTCATTACTAATTTAGAATCTTCTCTCCATTCTTAAAAAGTAGCTAAAATAGAGAATTTAGCATAACATTCAAGATAGCACTATTGCTTGCTCTTATCACAAGAGTATTTTATAATTAATCTGCTTTAATGATCTTTATTTAGTCAGGGTGGTGGAGAAGAAATCTCATTTTGTTATTTATTACATTAATTGTGCCTTCATGCTCTCCCAGGACAACTGCTTCTAGATCAGCAGGAAAGCCGCAGTCACTCCAAGTGTAATTCTTTTTGACCAGCGAAGTGACCCCAGCCAGAAGGCAGTTGCACACCAAGGAGTCGGTGATCCACGCAACACTTAACTTGAGTCGGCCAAGGCTCGTGCTGTGTAAGGCACAGGGCTGGGCTGCACAAGCGTACTGCCCAGTTGCTCACATGCAGCTGGCACGTTTATGTCAGCTCCTCTCTGCTCTCCCATGCTTGCTCCTCTCCAATCTACTTTAGTCCCTACCTTTCCCTCCCTTTGGCCCTTCTCCTAAATATCCCATAATAAGTACTACACATTCACACAATCCCCTCAGAACATCCCTTTAGGTTTTATACAACCCCACAAGTCCCCTCAAAAATTCCATAAAAAATTTGCCCTTTCCCATGAGTTCCAATAATAATCCTGTTTCCCCTTCTTATCAATTATAAAGTTCTGGTGGAGCTTCTTCAAAGATCTAAGTAGTTCCTTCAGTGGTGCAGTGACTAAAGAGATATGATCTTTATTATTTTCTCTGTTATCTCCTCTTCCTTAGGGTTTACTTATCTGGGTATCTAACTTAATTAACCACCTCTTGTCTTTGCTTCTTATGCTGCTGAGCTATCAAATACATATTCTGACAAACCCCATACCCTTACATTAGCTTCAACAGACTAAGTTAGTCAGCTTCAGGGAGTCAGACCTGCACTATAAATACCACTATAAGATTCAAGGTGTCTTACCAAGTTTGTCTGGTAAAAAAAAATAAAAAAAAAATCATGACATATGCATCAGTAAAGCACAAATCTGTAAGAATCAATTAAGTTTCAGTTATGTGAGTATGATATAGTACTTCTGCTTCACATACAAGCATGCAAATGAAAGCTGCAGTCTATTGCTGAACCAAACTTGCCTGACATGACAAATTATTGCCAGTGCTAGGACAGGTGTAATTAAAAAGAAAAAAAAAATAGATCTGATTGTTAATTCCTGTGCACCGTGGTGTACGAAGGCAGAGTGTTCTCTTGCTCTTAGCCTAGAATCTCAAGCAAATGAGACATACGCAATTGTGTTACCAGTGTTGTTACTCAGTAATTTTTGATTCTTCAGGTGATTATCAATCAACTTTAAAGGTGAGCAGATAATTTAAATACCACAATTTGTTTGACAAAACACCTGGTATCCACATACTGAAAACAGATAAGAATCAGTGTCCTTACTGAGGAAAGGCAGGAAAACCACAGCTGTTTGGTGCTTTTAGTAGTATCTGGTTAATGAGTTAGGCTAAAGCTAGCAGTCAGCCTCTCGTAAAGTACGTGCCTAACTCCAAAATTCTCAGTGTTGTGTCTTTTCCCCAGTGAGAACATCACAAGATACCTGGGTGAATTTGGAGTTGCTGCAGCACAGGATAGAGGTGAAATGGAGCCAGTCTGTACCAAAAGAAGTTCCATTAGTTTTGCATATCACAGAATTAATCTTCACAATTAATAGCCACATGGAGATAAACCCATAGCTATTAGTGTAAAAACAAAACAAAACAAAACAAAACAAAACAAAACAAAACAAAACAAACCACCAAAAAACAAACACAAAAGCAAAAACCAAAAACCCAAAGAAATTTACAAAGGACAAAAAGTACTGTGGAGGGTTTGTTTGATTTAGTTGGGGGGAGGGAGGGTTGTTTGTAGACTGTTAAATCATTTCAGTGTAAGTTATTGAAAAGCATATCAATCACAAATTAATAAAAGACAACGTAAGGTCAATTTCTATCAATTTCATTATCGCTCAGGCTCCAGAATTCTCATACACAAACTCAAGCACATATCCTATCTGTGTACATCTACACAGGGATTTTTTCTGTTGTAGTATCATTGCGTCTTTACCTTCCATTACAGAAAATGTACAGGATAATAAAATTAAAATGACTTCTCACCATTACGAATGCAGTTGTTTCTCCCCTGTATTTGTACTGAGCTATGGAACAGGTGATACAAAAATTCAGTTATTATGTAGCTGGCACAATAAAAAATGCGTTGTCTGAAATCTCTAAACACTAAAGGAATCAAACTTTAATTTTCCTTTTATCACCTGGAGAAAGAAAAAAGGGCCTGCTGTCATGAAGTATAAAATTCATTGTCTGATATGATCTAAGTTTTAAGAAAACCGAACAACACATTTCACAGCTACAGCTCTTGATTTATTCAGGAAAATCAGGATTAGAATATGTAATATTTGTTTAAGTACATGCCATGTCTCTTCTACTTACAATGATGAAATGAGATATAGATCTCTTTAGCAAATTTCCTTTTCCTGTTTAAACAGCCAATTTCTAATGAAAAGTAGAGGGCTGGAGCATAAAGGGTAAAGTAAGGAAAGTTTGTTGTAAAGAAACAAGGCAGTATAATTTCTGTAAGTATACGCAATGGAGACACTCATGGAAAAATCTGGCCACACACTGAAGCTGTCAATGAAACACAGATTTGTTTGAGATAATACAATTTATTACATCTCTGCAGTCACATGTCCTGAAGCTAAAGGAGACTAAAGTTGCATTTTTTAAAAGTACTGGCTTAAGCAGCATTTGAAGGCATGCCACCAAAATCATATTCTGCAGGAGTTCCAGGTACCTGATAATGCATCATCTTCTAGCTAATGAGAATTCTTTGGTAATGCTCTTATACTTTGGGAGTAGGACTTAAAAATATTTTGTTGTTTTGTATCAAGTATACACATACTAAACTTTAGTTCAGTACAGAAATAAAAATAAATTTTTAGTTTTTCAGCACATGTTTATTAGGTGATTGATATTAAGTGATTACAGCTGTTCTTGCACAGAGCCCAACAGACCTATATGAATTACAGATCACCTGAGGAGTTCTTTTACTCTATACTGATTTATAGCATAGAATTATAACAATGCAATTTGTAGTTTTGTGGCATTCCTTTCACCATGCTTAACCCTCTCTCAAGAGGGCTGAGATCACCCATGCTAAGTCCTAAATATGAGATTTCTCTTGTTGGCCTTTATAGTAACAGTGCCTGCCCATCTTAATGAGCAATCTCAACAGGAGATATCATAACAAAAGCAAGCAAAACAATCTCCGTAATTCTGATCCTCATTCTCTAGCATGGCACTAGCTCCTCCACCTCACATTTCTGACCGGCTAGATGGAGCTGTTCCTGGTTACTTCCTCTCAAATTTCTATGCAAACCTTACTCATCAGCCTCATTTGGCTCTCCACGTGCAGACTCTTTCAGGGCAAACCCAGCAAATTCCACTACAAAGGGAAAGGGAAAGTGTGAGATTTATGTCCCCAGTTGAACTTTCATAATTTTCAAAAATTATTAGAATAATTGTAAATCATGCACTGCTTTTCTAGCAGCAATTACTGATATTTCAACATATGGCTATATTTCTCCCTAATGTAACTCCAGAAGCTGCTTTTTGTGAGCTATCCTTTGTAGAACTACAGTTCATAAAAACGATACCAATGAAAAATCTGTTTTCATATACTATTGTTCTCTCCTTTGCAGAGTAAGTCAGTCAGCAATTAAAAATGTTTTAATATAGCTACTGACTCTCAAATGTTTGGGTTTTGGTTTGTTGGGGTTTTTTTCCTCCTAAGTGATTTCTTATTTTTTAACAGTTTCATAACACAAAGCAACATCCTATTATTCTTTTGTGATGGGCTGACCCTGGCTGGACACCAGGTGTCCACCAAAGCCGCTCTATCATTCCCCCCACCTCAGCTGGACAGGAGAGAAAAAACAGAACAAAAGGCTCATGGCTCGAGGTAAGGGCAGGGAGAGATCACTCACCAATTACTGCCAAGGGCAAAAGAGACTCAGCTTGGACAAATCAGTTTCATTTATTACCAATCAAATCAGAGTAAGGTAATGAGAAATAGAACCAAATTTTAAAATGCCTTCCCGCCACCCCTCCCTTCTTCCCAGGCTTAACTCCACTCCCAGTTTTCTCTATCTCCTCTCCCCATTCAGTGCAGGAGGACAGGAGATGGGGACTGCGGTCAGTTCATCACACGTTGTCTCTTCCTCCTCAGGGGCAGGACTCCTCACACATTCCCTGCTCCAGCGTGGTGTCCCTCCCACAGGAGACAGTTCTCCACAAACTTCTCCAACATGGGTCCTTCCCACGGGCTGCAGTTCCTCACAAAATGCTCCAGCGTGGGTCCTTTCCACAGGCTGCAGTCCTTCAGGCACAGCCTGCTCCAGTGTGGGTCCCCAACGGGGTCACAAGTCCTGCCAGAAAACCTGCTCCAGCCTGGGCTCCTCTCTCCATGGGGCCGCAGGTCCTGCCAGGAGCCTGCTCCAGCACGGGCTTCCCACGGGGTCACAGCCTCCTTCGGGCATCCCCCTGTTCCCACGTGGGGTCCTCCCTGGGCTGCAGGTGGAGATCTGCTCCCCCGTGGACCTCCCTGGGCTGCAGAGGCACAGCCTGCCTCACCGGGGTCTTCATCACCACTGGCTGCAGGGGAATCTCTGCTCAGGCACCTGGAGCATCTCCTCTCCTTCTGCACTGACCTGGGGGTCTGCAGGGTTGTTTCTCTTACATGTTCTCACTCCTCTCTCCGGCTGCAGTTTCCATTGCACAGGATTTTTTTTTCCCCTTCTTAAATCTGTTCTCCCAGAGTCACTACCACCATCAATGATGGGCTCGGCCTTGGCCAGTGGTGGGTCCGTCTTGGAGCTGACTGGCATTGGCTCTGTCGGACATGGGGGAAGCTTCTTGCAGCTTCTTACAGAAGCTGCCCCTGTAGCCCCCAGAGCTACCGAAACTTTGCCATACAAACCCAATATATATTTTTTACATATTGGCTATCTCCAGAGAAAGATCTTGTTCAGAAAGCTGGGATCAGAATATTTCCAGATATATGTAGGTTTAGAAATTAAGATTTTTCTTCTATTTAATAAAAGCACTAAATAGCTAACTTCAAAGGATTAAATTACTGTTATAAATCATGTTAATCTGTGATTCCTTATAGAGGTCTGCTACTATGAAGATTAGAGGTCTGCTACTATGAAGTTTATGTTTGACAGCATTTGTACATTCTAGGCCAACAGTCTTCAACCTGTGGTTCAGGGGCTACTACAGACTGATGAAAGTCAGCCTTGCAAAACATTTTACACCTGGGCAGTGGGAAATCATGCACACAGACAGGTGGGCGCCCACAGAGGATAAAACACAACCACCACAAATAAATATTCAAGCTTATTTGCTTTAATATCTCGTTAGAAATTAAAAACATGCTTTCATGTATCATACAAGATTTCATTATGAAATTCTGACAGTATATAACAAAAACATTTAATTCATTGCCAAGTGAAACGTAGCAATAGAGACTTAAAATAGTATGTGGGCTTTCTCAAAAGGTTTAGAATACCTTCATCTACAACAGGTTGAGAAGTACTGTTGTAGGCTGGTGGGGAATAAGCTTCTTAGTCAACAGACAGCCTGGACTCCACTCCTTGATCTTCCATTATTCCTTGAAGGAAGAACACAAGCCCCATGCTTTTCATTACAACCTCAGTGCCAAAAGCACACATACGCTACACTGCCCACCAAAAACATGGCCGTAAGCTATCACAAGCCAGTGGTAGCTGTCCCATTTCTTGACACATACTTAACTATGTTACGCTCTTCTGTAATTAATCAGACATGCTGTCTGTGCAGGAAGCTGAAAAGAAAGTGCACAACAGAAGAAAAGTAACTTTGCTTATCAATTTGCAGCATTAAAAAGGAAAGCCAACCAGGCAGTACAGAAAAGTTTAGAAGCCTGACATTATGGTAAGACTTAGAATAGAAGGCACAAACTGTCCTCACACAGCTGGCAATTTGTAAGTTACACCTTTCATCATATCAAATGACCAGCTTCTAAAAATATTAATATATAACCAGAGAAACATAAAATAAAAAAAATGGTAAAATATGAACTAAACCTGCCACATTTTTAAGTTGGGGGAATTCCCACTAGGTCTTGCAAATGAGCCTTCTTTATTTACCTTCAATTTCATAGGAGTTCCTTTTGCACATCGCTTTTTGGTATGGACCTCAAACCCTTGGAGTCTCTTTGTAATCCAACGTTGTTCTCAGAACATGCAACAAACAAGTGGGGCCTGTTGCCACCAGAATAATTCATGTTGCACTACAGCAACTTAGTTCTGATTTTCATCTTTCCAAAGGGTCTCTCCCAGGATAAACAAATGGAAAGTGTCAGCAATTATATATATAAGGAGACTGACAACACCAAGGAAACATAGAGACCCAATGTGCTGCCACCAACAGAGCAATTCCTCTTGCTCACCTCTTATTTCCTGCATTTTTCCTAAGAGGAACTAAGAGGTTGAAATGAGGTTGGACTGCCCATGCCAGTTACCTGTATGCAGCCTTAGGACTGTATATTGTGCTGTATTTTTTATGATGGGTTTTACAGCACAGAGAGACAAAAAAAAAACCTAAAACCAAACAACAAAATAATTGCAAGGCAGTACCAAAGAAATCCAAGCATATGGTTCACAGAGACCAAAGTGCCATAACTAAAGTTAAAATTGTAAAGTAACTGCAAGGCTGAACACAATGTGCTGGGTACACCACTGCTGGAGCAGACTGAGAAGGCCTCCTTAAAAGCACAGCCCCTTTGCAGAGATATACTGGAAAGCAGATCCTGTAACAGCACAGCAGATTAATAGTTCAAACACAGCAGTACGTAGGTGCTGTGGGTAGCAAGGGAGAGATATCTTTACATGATCAAAAAGATAATACCTGCACAGTGACCTGAAACAGAGCATTTTGGCAAATGTCAAGGTGAAATTTCAGTGAGGTAGCACACAATTGGGCTCAGCAAAGAAGAAAAGATGTGTGGCACATGGAAGAGCACAAACAGGGCACCCTGTCAAGTGGCCACACATTATGCTGAAGTGAATATAGTAAGTAGTGGATTGTGCTCTGTAACGAACACTCAGTTCTGGTGTCCCTACTGTATTGGTAAGAGAACCTTGCTTAATTTGCAGACAAAGCACAGCTTGCTGTTTCACACACTTTGATGGAAAGCATATGAATGGCATATTCCACACAGGATAAATTTAGTGGGAAGGGAGAGAGAAAATTTTTCTAATTATCTCCCTCACTCCAGACCCCCATCACAACTAAGAAAGTTACCTTCTTCTGTCTACTTATTTAATATTTGATTGATGAAAATAATGAGATTAAGAAAATATGCAGATAGAAATGTTCCAGCTGATCAATCTGAGCAGTAAGAATGGTGTTAGGAGATCTGAGCTGGTTTGGAATAAAATCTAAATATTTACAACATACAAAAGCATGAGTAAAATTCTCTTTCTGTTCAGAGCCTACCATATCTAAAGCATCCTGCTATACTCCCAGTGCCGATGTCTTCATACAGTGTTCTGTGCTTTCTGGCCCTCCCCATCATTAACTGGTGTTACAGAAAGTAAATTACATTCTCCACATTATATTTCATTCTGTTTGAGAGTCGTTTTCTGCAAACCTTAGTGGTTTTGCAATTCTTTTGCATAATATGTACTATAATTCATAACCAAAATACTTGAAACTCACAAATCCAGCCATCTGCAGTCTCTGTTTTTCAAAGCACTGCAAATATTTTTAAATATATGTGCCAGCAGTTCTGTGTTTATAAAACAGATAAATATACTACATTCAAAATAAAATTTAAAAGAAACCAAAACCAAAGAGACCCATGCACACTTACTTTCTGGTCCTATAAACTATCTGTAGGATGTATTCCAGTAATTTCTGCTTTTATTTCCTCTTTATACCAGCAGTTAAATAAAAGCTAAAAAGTTATTTATCAGTTGCTAATTAAAATGCTAGTGTATATTTAAAAATTTATATTTGTTAATACATGGTAAATGCATTATACATTTAAAAGGATAGATATTCTTATTTAAACTGCATCTAAACATGTATTGTAATAATAAAACAGATTTTGTAGAGCCTAAAAACATTACAAGGCTGCAGAAAGCTGGCAGAACCCATGAAATTTGCCTCACTGTGCACCTGTTGAATGAGAAAGAAACTAGTAACTGAAAGAAGCCTCTCTCTATATTTAATACAGAAACAAAATTCTGTGAGGAGCACACATGACCTCTACCATATCCTACAGCCAGCATTGTATGGGTACATTTCTTTTTAACTTGGATAAAGCTACCTTCTTGGTACCACACTGAATTTTTTTAAGCTGTCACCAATAAATTTCAAGGGTATTCCAGAATTTGTGTAACAATAAAGGTGTAAAATTAGCCTGAGATTTTTTTTGGGGAAAAAAAACAAAACCAAAACAACCAAGAAACAACCAAAACCAAATAGCATAGATGCCAATGATTATTTAATCAAAATGGAATGAGCAATGTTTTGGTTAATATAAAAGCATTTATATCAACACCACTAAACTTCAGCCAGCAAGTCTGTCTCAAGTGTGGATACCTTTCTGGCCATGCAGAGTCAATTATCTCAAGGAGAGAGCAGAGATTGCTCTGCTGTAATCACTTCAGTCCCCCACAGCAGGGTGATTTTGCAAGGGTATGGCATCATACTGCATGGACTGAATAGCAAGTGAGCCTCTAGACACCATCAGTACAGAACACAATAGGGATTAGAATAAAAAATAAAACCTTCTGTTGTTTGGTGCCAAATTTACTTTTAAAAAGCAATACAAATCATTTTGTTGGGGACCATGAAAACATGTGGCTTTGTCACTGAATAAGAAAAAGAAGTCAATCCAATAATGTTAGAATTACTGCCATACATGCTATCTATACATGCTACTGATTAGGTAGGAATAATATATCCATTTTAAACTTCTAGTGTTTCCTAACCAAGTTGTTACTTTACATATTCTAGGACCACTGAAACAGTGGGGATAGACGTGTTATAAACATTCCTAGAAGAAACACCAGTTCTGAGCAGCAAGTGCATTATCTTGCCCTACAACCTATACACCTTACCAGAAGCGGTATAAGCAGTGATACTTGTTCTGTCTTCTGAAATACATCCTTCACAATAAGCTGCAAAAGACAGATCCCACAGTTTTAGAACTACACTGCCAAATTTCACTTTGGGTGAACTTCCTTCTTGGGTTAAACCGTTATAAATAACTTCAAGTGGATTTTTAAACTGCTCCCCAACCCTAGTTAAAGATATGGGATCAAAAGCATTATCACTAGGTCAAGGAAGAATATTTTACCTTGTCATTTAATAAGATGACACATGATAAATTGGGAAATGAATGTATTGGTTTGGGAGAATAAAGAGTAGTATTTCAAGTAGTCTGTGTTTATGAATATGATTTTTGGTTGGGAGTCATAGAATAAAATGTTAGGAACAGACTATTTCAGTTAAAACTACTCTAAAGTCATTATAGTGGCATATGTGAGTTGTTCAAATGATAACCCCAACAAGGATTTAAAGACTTCCAGTGGTGAGCTGAAATTGCCCCAGGACTAAACACTGTGATAGTGTGTATCCTCTGAAGTTTAAAGATGTATCAACTTTGAAATACATCAAGATAACATAAAGTTAACACTGTTACAGCCTGGAATTCTTTACCAGTTGGACAGTGTTTGAGTAAAGTGCTCTGTTTTGCAAGGCAGGATTTTCCTTTACTATACTGAGATTTGATAGCTATTCATGTTAATAAACACTCTATGAAAGATGAGTCCTCCAGAAATGATTGCTAATTTTCAGAAGAGTTCTCTTAAGACTATGTACTTATTAGAATAGAAAATATCGTGAAATGCTTTTTCTCCTATTTCACAGACTTTTTAAAAAGTGTTCATTAAAAACTGGAGAAGACAGAAGTGGGGCAGAGGGCCATACGACCAAACAGATTAGTGAGATGAAGTTCTTTTAGACTTTGCATTGCCTTTAAGGAGGCATATTGAATAGTCCTCACCTAGTCCAAAATGCTCCTTTTGCAACTCGTTCACCTGAGAGAACGCATTGCTCGGTCAGAACTGGAGGCTTCCACCAATCACTTCTGTGAGACACCCAACAATTGCTGAGGTGTTCACAAAAGGCTAAATCATTTTCAAGGAAGAGGATTATAGCCAAAAAAATATTTTTCAAAATTTAACAGTTTGAAGAAGTTTGAGTTTTCTGTCTGCTTTGAGCCTTACATCAAGTGAGGTGCCTTAAAGATATCACACTGTATACTGAATTAAAACTTAAATGAGACTTATAAAGCTGAATGTTTCAAATTCTGAAATCAACAAAAGGAATAATCTTAAAAGCACAACTCCGCTCTTTGTTGACTTTGCAGTACACTATTCAAATACCTGGAATGTAACTGAAGTACTGATCCATGGGTTTCAATCAATCAAACAATTGGTTTGATACAAATTATTATTACATATCCCAGTTGAAAAAAGTTGTGACAATGCCACACTGTACTCTGACTTTTCTTTTGATTAAACATGCACATCCTGATTCCATGCTGGGTAATTCCTCTCAAGTTGTATTTTACCAGCTGAGTAAACAGCACAACAGGCTGCACAATCAAAGGCATTTTCTAAATCTACAGATATCCAAACATACAGAGAAAAATTAAGTAGACAGAATGGGAACATGTTTTAAGACTGCAGTTTTCTGAAGAGCAAAGAACATTAAGAAAACTATGTTGCCATTACAAAGTAAAGAGCTGATCTGCCTAACAAAAAAACTAGGATAATGAACAGCTCAATGTGTTGATGGTCCCACTAGATAAAACAGGGTGTCAGGAAGAGCAAAAAGCACTTTCAGATGAAAAGTGGCAAAGCCAGTGTCAGCATAAAAGTTAAGATTAGTTTTCTTTCACTATTGAAACATATGATTCCTTCTGTCTTCAGGACTCAGTTATCTTGGAAAAGACCAGGAAAATTCAGAAGATCCTTGAAGAAAGGTAATTCTTGACCATGTAAGTCTACAGGTATTGTTGATTATGGACATGTGCTGTAAGTACATCCTTCCTTTGAGATTTATTCTTGCTTAATTTCAGAAAATATATCTAGTTGTATTTATACAGTAATACTATATTACAGGACATTACAGGATATATGCTATACAATAATTTACACCAAAATAGACAGATCTTAAAAACAAATACAGATTACAGTTTTATTTCATTTCCTTAGGTGCCTTAACTGCTTCAAAAGATGCAACAGTTAATTCATACCTCAATTCATTTTATTTCAAAGGATAAGAACTTAAAAATTTCCTTGATAACAGAAGACATTGCTAGTAAATTTAATATGCATAATTTACAGCCCCACTGACTTTTCTAGCTCAAATGCCCAGACAGTTGGCATTCAGACCTCACTAAAATTACATTTCTCTATTGATATATATGAAAGTCACTGTTCATGTAAGAAATCTTAAAGCTGTTTTCTTTTCCTAGTACCTTTGTTTTGAAAAGCTGTACCATTTCTGTTGTCCTCTCTTAACTGAAACATATTCTTCAACTAAGACATGCAATTTTCTTCAGGTCCAAAGCATATATGTGTTGGCACTGTGCTGAACTGGAAATGAAGGATACACTGACCTGGTAAGCAAACTCCAGTGTATCTACTATTACTTTTTTTTAAAAACTTGAAAGAACAGGGTCACATTCATGTTCTTTTCAGCTGTTGTTATCCTGTTAAGTTTTGCTGTACATTTATGCATCATCGTTCCTTGGAAATAATTTCAGTCAATTAAGCATACAAAGGTTTACAACATAATTTCAGTCAAACTAACAGCCAAACTAGTTTTAGTCAAAACTGCAAGAGCCCTGCTTCCTGTGATTCCCTCTCTTGTTTGCAGACTGGTATGAAACAGATGCGGCCATTCCCTAAACATGCTTACTTCCATTTATTAGGCCTTGGCATTATACTTTCTTTAATACCAGTGACAACTTGCATGAAGCTCGACATAGTAGAGAAGACACCACAGAAACCAGCCACCCTATAATTAGATGCCCTGAAGACTCTGTCATGAGCCCTGGCCTCCCACGATGCCCCTCTAGTTTTCATACTCAGAATTTTTCCAAAGCCAGGTGGTGAGGAATGTGGGCAGGAGGTGAGTCCTTGGCTCTTTTCCCAACATGCTAGGACAAAGTCAAACTGAACTGTGAAACCAAATCCATAACAAAGGTGGCAACTGAATGCATCTCTTCTGTTATAAATGGCCATGGTATAAGTTGCTGTAGTATTTATTATGAATTAGGAGAGTATCCTTAGTGAAAGAGCTAAGCTTTCATTAATGTCAGTCTGACATTTGCAAAATTGATTTGTTTTGACATTTAGAGCACTTCTGTTGTAGTGTGGACTCATGTCTGACATTAAGCAAACTAAATTACAGTGGTTTTGCCTAAAAGCTTCCCATAGAACACTGTTATTTTACAATGCAGACGACAACTGTTCTAGCAGAAGCAGGCATGTTTTAGAAAACAGAGCAAGTATACTGACTTGTCTAGAAACAAAAACCTTAAATGAAGAATATCTAAAGCATTAAATGTTAATCACTGAAAATAAATAAATGCTCACACAACTTAAAGGCTTAGTCATAAAACTCAGAATCCAATTAAAAGTTTGAGGTAATGCATTAAAAGCCTTATCCACATTTTTATCTTAAGAGAAAAAAAAGTGGATTATAGCTTAAAGAAATTGGAATAACCTGCGAAAGTGCAAAAGAGACGGGATCAAACATCTGAACTCTTATTTTAGCCATACTATTGTTCTTTCACTCATCTTGGTTTACATTTGAAATGCATGAATTGATCACATAGCCAAAACAGATCAAGTTAAAAACAGATGGCTAATTACCCTCTGACTGAATGTTATATCTGAATGTTCATCTAATATTAAGTTTATCTAATATTAAGTTTACCTAATATTAAATTTTGTAGTTTTCTTCTGATGCATTATAGTGATTCAGATGTTATTTTGGATTAAATTTCTATTACTTAATCACAAAATATAACAAATCACCGGGTTCTTCTGGGATTTGTATCTGCAAGGTACACAACACAGAGTCGAAGATTGTAATCCACAATATTATATTCTTTATCTTAGAGATTAAAACTCCAGGAACTAAATTCAAGTACGCTTTACAATTAATCATACATGCACTGAATATGCCAACAAAGAAGAACTATTCTAGCATATCTGCCTTTCTTCCCCATTTTTATCCTCCATGGTAAAGTGGATGATGGCATATAAGCACCACTGCACCTGACAGTAACCACTTGGGGAATCCCCACACTTAGTGGGCTCCCCAGTTAACTGTGGCACATTTCTCTTCACTGGGTACCTCTGCATGCCACACACTCTATCTGAATATATTAAGCAATGTACTCCCTCCTAGTTTGCTGTCATCTTAGCAGTGACAGCAGAGCCAGATGGAGCCTTTCACTCCTCTGTTTTCTGTTTTCTCTTCCATATTATGATAACTTGGCTTGTTTGCCAGTTTCCTGGGATTTCCAGATAGTCTCCCAGGACTCGGCTAGACAGATCCAAAACTACTTCATTTCCAAGATGAGTTGAAATCAAACCAATGTGGCCAACATGTATAGTACACGTGCAGATGTTAAATGTCTTCACATATTCCTTTCCTAAACTTTTGGCTCAATACTGTCAATACCAAAGAACTCCATGAAGAATTATGCAAAGCTGGAAGTGCACTTTGGTCTATTTTGTTCTTTCCCAAGCTAAACAGAGCACGTGAGTGAGTGTGTGCATGACATTCTTTCACATTATGATCTTTTCCGTATCTTATAACTTACCTCTGTTAAACAGTGCACTCATATCTCAAAATGGGTTTTGACATAAACATGGTACTAAAGATGAAGTCCTGTCATCAGCTCTATAACATTTATTTTCACAGCTGTTTTCCAAATTGTTCTGTTTCCACTCTAATATTTCTTGTCTGCTCCTTCACTAAACTGTCCACCCCAATGCAGATCTTTTGCACAATGATTATAATTAAATTTAACTTACAACTTGGAAATACATATAATTAACTGAAATTATTTGTTCTGAAGCAAACTGCTCTTGACTTGTTAACCCTAAAGACAACCACCACCCTGTTGTCTTTCCTGGATCATCCTTCCCCCTAGCCTTTGCCAGATTTAACCAAATTAATGATTTTGCAAGAGCTACGACTTCTTCCCTCTTACGATACTCACTTTTCGTTTGCTGTCATAAAGAAATATGTAATATCAAGCTTGTGAGAACTCAAATATCACATATTTTATTCTGAGGGACAGTTCTAGAACCCATGTTATCTGTAGTCTTTCAGCTTTACTTCTCTTGCTAAACACAACAGAAACATCCTAACAGTATATCCTCCTCCAGCAAACTTGCCTAAAATAAAAAGACCTGTCCTATTCAAAAGTGAATTTAAATCCACAATTAAATTGCATTTTTTCCATTAAATTTACATAGGTCCTGCATTAAATTATGTTTTAAGCACTGTTAATTTGAAAATAAAACAAGCTCAATCTGATTATTCTTAGATACCCGAGTATTGTTTTTAATACCTTGTAGACTATTAAGATTTATTTTATTTTATTTTAGGGATGGAACAAAACAGCTCAAGGGCTGAAATACATGAATTTGCATTTTAATACATTTCTGCAGATTGATATGTCAAGCCAAGGACATCATAATAAGTTTACTTAGGCAGAGTGAAATTTCATAAATAAATGTTGGTTCAGTTTAAGAGGGAAAGGACTTCTATCAAAGCTATTTTATATACTTTCCTTAGTTGATATTTTGCACTACCAATGTCATGACTGTAACTGAAGTTCAGGGACAGTTGAAAGCTTAAAGCAACATTATTAACTATCAGTAGATAACTCTATTTAATTGATAATTAACTATGCCAAGAGGAGCTTAGTAAAAAAAACCAACCAAAACCAACAAAAAATCCTGCTTAAGATTTTTTTAACCTGCTGTTTTCATTGCTTACTAATGAAGATGTAAGAAATCAGTAGTCTCAGCATCACTTGCATCACTTCCAACAGTGTTAAATCATTGTCCTTGAGAAGGCAATTATTATAGTACTTAATATGTGCTTCTATTGATCTAAAAACCAGTACCACTTATATTTTCTAATCATGCTAAGAAATCCATAAACATTAAAAATGTTCCAAATTATGCACTATTAGTTTCCTTGCCATTTTCATTTCCAGTGACTAATGAACATCAAAAGCTAAGGAATAATTTAAAAGTCCACAGGTAATTACTGGAAAGTAAACTGGATTATTAGTCTATGACTTTTATTCTGAGTAAACTGCTCAGTACATGATTGTCATTGTTATTCAACACTTGTAGTTGCTTTATTGCAGAATCAATAAGAATTCACAGTCTATCAAGACGGGCAAATTCAGGTACTCTGATATATAAAATGTGTATTAGCAATTTGCAATTACATATAACATTGTTTTTAGTGAAGTAGCACTTTTAGACACTTTAATAAATGGATAGTATCTTCAGGTTAGTTAAACTAACATGCTGGATTGTAGTGCTTGATTTCTGTGTCTTTTGGTGGCGGATGCATGTGCACTTTGTTCTTAACATTTGTGTTAAAAATGAAATGTTAATGCTTCTAGAACCTAAAAGACCTTTTGTTGTTGCTTTTAAAGTATTTGCCACTCCCTAAACTCAAACACTTTTAGGAAGTGTCTCAAATCCAAACAATGATGTAAACACATCTGAAGTGAGCTTCACATTAGCAGACTTGATAGCAAACAGCTTACCATAAATGCACATGTGTAGCGCTTGCAGGAAATAAATAAGAAAGCTGTGTTCAGCCTTTGCTTATATTTGCCATCACGCTTATGCTGTTTCACAAAGCAACCCTCAAGAACGCAAAAGCCTGAAATACTTCTGTCTCAAGTGTGCGTATACACTTTCTACATCAAAACCCCATGGGTTTAGGCTCATGTGCACTATATCTATAAGGAATAAGTGTCAGAAAGAGATATTAGTGTTACGGTGTATACCAACCTCTCCAGATTGAAGTCATAAACAATTACAAGTTTTCAGATTCAACATCACAGACCAAGTGGGGTTCCTGCCTACCACTTTCCAAATAAAGGCCAGCTTTGCTAGAATCTTTCCCTTATTGATTCAGATTTTAAAGACGTCAATATTATTTATCTCATGAAAAACTGCAAATCAACTGAAAGAACTTAAATTCGTGAAAAGATTATACTTGAAAAGGTGTTTCTGTTAAAAAGCAGTTTGGCAAAAGAAATTTACCAAATACAGAATTTGAGGAAAAATCAATTAGTTTTGACACAAAGAAAAGTTTATCATTATTCCATACCATACAATAGTTACACAAACATAATATACTGCCATTTCCCTATTTTCCTATACACTTTTACCAGAAGGTATACTTGGCTGTAACGCAGTAACTTCCAAACTTCTAGAGCTATTAAGTTTTCAGCTAAACAAGCTCTGTAACCAAATGCCATAAGAAATACTAGATGGATTTAGATGGATTACCACAAGTGAGTAATCTCTGCCTCAGAAGAGTGCACAGAGCAGAGGCATACATGTACACACCTTTCAGTTTATCTAGAAAAGGGAAGGTGTACTAAAGTATCTCCAAGTAAAGAATCTGATAAGAAAACAATCCCTCCAAATCACTACCACTCCTACTAGTCACAATGTTGTCTCTGGAAAATGCTAATAGGTCTTTGAGCTCTCCACATCTGCTGGTAGGATTGGTGGTAAATTACTGCTTATCAAAACATTTACCTATTCATAAAATGCCAACTCAGTATCTAAAACATCATATGGTAAATAGAACCAATTTAGTATCATATGGAAGATCCAAGATTTTATTATATAAATGACTCTACACACACAGAAACACTAATAAAATGGGGGGAAATAAAAGACAAGTCTCACATTCTCACCATATGAGCAGGTCATCCAATAAATAAATGTATAGATAAAGCAAGAATTTTCAGTGCTATGAAAGCTGAATGCAAATGAGGATAGAATTCAGAAATATAAGCTCTCTCTTTACACAGTTTCATAAGTATCACTCATTCTTAATGCTTCTACTGAATACACAAGCAGTAATCTCTTAACGACCATGGGAGCGCTTAAATACAAAAAAGTAGCAGGATAAGAGAAGACATGATGAATCAGTAACCAGATGTACGTCATGATGACCTACCTTGCTCTGTAGTAGAAAATCTGAAGGGAGACTCTGAACATTCCAATAGAAAAATAAAAAGAAATCCTAATTAAAGCCCACTTCTTTAACAAAACCAAATTCAATTCCATTGTGATTATTTTTTAGAGAAACAAAGGCAATGTGGTTTACTTACAGCAAAAGCTGCAATAAAACTGTAAGCCTTGATTCTCATGTACTTTCCTCTGATAGCTGTCTGAGCCACTAAAACTGTCATTCAAAAGTGAGCAAGAAAACCTGCCAATTCTGATTACTGTGCTTTATACAAATGCTAGGCACATAAAACTGAAGTTGTACGGCATAAGAAAGTAGAGAGGCAAGTCTCCTGCATTGTCCAAATTAAAAGCAGAGGCAGCAGCTATTTCTGAGAGGACAGTTAGTACAAAATATATCAAGTCCTTCAATAAAAGGAAGGGAGCAGCTGTGGTAGTCGTCTTTCTGACAGCTAAAGGGGTTGAGTTGGTCAGCTTTGCAGGATGCACAGTCC
This sequence comes from Elanus axillaris, assembly GCA_026212715.1. Lineage (NCBI taxonomy): Eukaryota > Metazoa > Chordata > Aves > Accipitriformes > Accipitridae > Elanus > Elanus axillaris. The sequence continues at coordinate 6,355,569 of JANZLQ010000030.1, forward strand.
TAACAGAATGCAGATATGGCTCCTCACAACCAACAGCACTGAGAGACTTCAAGGGCTTCAAAAAAACAAACAAAAAAACCCCACCCCACCCCCAAAACACACCACCACATAAAAACCACCACCCTCCAGGATAACAATACCTGCATATTACACTACTATTACAATTCTATGAACAAGCCAAAATGATTCTTTTGCATTTTGACACCATCAGATCATTTCTGCTTACTGTTTGAGACCGGTTTACTGACAAGTGATTCTCAAAATAACTGAGAATGGCACAAGAATGGCAGTCAAGACTAAATAATCCTACCAACTCCATACAACCAAAGTTCTCCTACAATGCTGTTGAACATCAGTGTGAGCAAAACTAGGACAAAGTTCAGTCCCCATATCCATTTCATACTTGTTTTCTTGACTGAAGGTGACTGCTAAGATACCAACTACTGAGAATCTCATGCTGAATTTTAACATAAAGACACCTTTGTTCTAGACGGTGTCTTCAGATAACTTATAGGCTATTTTTTACTTGATGAATTCATATTGAAACTACATAGAAAGGAAAGTTGTTTTTTTCTTCTAGAGAGAGATTAGAAGAAAACAATACTATAAAAGATAATACTACTATCATGAATTATAAAATTTGAATACTTTATCTTTGTTGATTCAGCATCAGAACTGAAAGTGAAATCCTTTACCAAAAAGGAGGATATGGTGATATGTACATACTGTATTGGGGGAGGATCTTGACCTACGTGTAAATCTGCATGCCCAGTTTGTAGGAATTTGGAAAACTATATAAAGTAGAAAGTTTTCACATTACCATGTACATGCAGAATGAAGACACTTGGAGGAAAAAGATCTATTTTAAACCTATAGAACTCTTCTTCCTACTCTAAAACAATTAAAATAAAGGCGTTTAATTTAATACATGATAGTCAAAGATTGCTAAAAGCACAGGCTACTCTAGCAGAAAAACAATGACCAAAACATGTAACCAAGGAGATAATTTCAATGGGTTAACATGCACTGATATTGAAATAAAATGAAAGGGAGAAGGAGAAAAATATAATACATACAAAGGGCAGTGATGGGAAGCAGGGGGTATGGAAACAGAGAAATGACTATTATGGGAATTCTTATTAGTCCCCTAAGAAATCTAGTTTAAGTGTGATTTTTATTCTGCTCCCCCTCCCTCCCCCAG
>JANZLQ010000030.1:6356869-6386264 GCA_026212715.1 Elanus axillaris
CCCCCAGTACATTTCCTGAATAAATCCACCTCCTGAAAATCAGCTTTGGCCTACTGCCACCCACTTGCTTCATTTGATGACTTTTCATACTCAGCACTTCACGACTCCGTAATGCCTGTTGACATGACAGGAATTTAAAAGGACGAACAGATATTAATGAACTCACTCAACAATATAGTATAGTCTTTAATGAAAAGTAAGGTTACTCCAGTCAGTGTAAAATGACTGGCACTAGGGGCCAGATTCTAAGCCCACTGACCTGAAAGCAAAGATAAATCTTTTCATGTCTTGCTTTTATCCCTTTAAACCTCAAAATACAAATTTCATATTGTTAGACTGGATACTTATGATTATAATCCACTTAGCAAAATTAAAGAGAAATACTGTAATGAAAAACAGGAAAAAAAAATCACCCTGTTAACATTTTTTTATATATATAGTTTTAAACATACTTACATTAACAGCTGATGAATGGAATTTTAGAGACAGAGGAATGGCACAAAGAACCAAAAGAGGCTCTAGATTTGTCCCATTGTAGCATATGAAAGATTGAGTGACCACTGAGTAAGACATCTACCAAGAAAAAAAAATAACGAGTCCAGCATCCCTTCTAGACCCTTCAGGGAGGGCTACAGAGCTGTCTTCTCAGACACTTTCAGGAAAATTTGTTTGTTTTAAACTGCTCACATTCCAAGCTAGGAGGAAGGACACCAGCCAACCCAGCTCTAAAAAACATGTACACAAAACTACTGAGGCATCATGGCACAGAAAACATAGTTACTTTTTTAAGCTCAGCGGCATAGCTCCAGTAATCTTCCAGATAAGACAAATTGAAGCAAATGTGATAGGTGCTTCCATTAAGCCAATGGGCCCAAATTCCAAATATATATGAACAGAAATCGTGATGCAGATAGTATCTCATTATGTATCCCTTTCCTAAAGCAGCGTATCTTTATTTAGAATTTTACATTGCTATATAAATGATGAACTGAAATTCTAAAACCTCAATTGATCATAAAGTAAAAATTCCTCATCACAGAAGGCAAGGATGCTCTACACAAAAGGAAACTCCATGCTCTGCTAATAACTATACACAAACCTGCCAAACGTTTGATCATGTAAAGGAGTCTTACATTGTTTCTGAAGCTCATTAAATAAAAACTCCTACAGAGAACAAGTTCTGGGTATGTTGGCTTAACTGCAGAGATTTTAACTGTGGTTCTTCCTGAAGTGTCCAAAATTACTTATGAAGCACTCTCATTGTTACAAAAAAAGCCCAAACAATAACAAAAACCCAAACCCCAAATAAGCAAACAAATAAAAACCAAAACACAAACAAACCAGAAAGCCACTGTAGCCTCAGGAGAACAGCTAATTTTCTTTGCCTTCCCTGTATGCATCATGTATCCTCACAGAATAATGGATGCACTCGGAGCTGCTGGTGTCAGGACGCATTGTTAACCATTGCCAATTATCTCTGTTTCCACTAGAGGGAATGGAAGTTGAAAGCAGCTGGCACTGCGAAAGACTGGAACTTTAAATTAGGCATAAATTGCAATGCAGTAGACAGAAATTGCCATCTTAACAGATTTAATAAATACTGGCATGTATTGAAGTGCCCACTACCCACTGCCTTCCACAATGCAAACAGCCCAGCACTCCCCGGTTGCCACGGAAACCACAGGATCACTCCCATCACACCATACTCCCATTTTCAATTCTGCTGCAGCGCTGAAGCGTCGTTTCTACTGCACAACAGCACATGTTTATTACCAAGAGTTCCGCTACTACATCATCACATCACAAAGTCACAAAAATAAGGAAATTGACAACACATAAAAATTCAGTGTAATTTTCAAGTGTCTGCCATACAGATATTAACAATAGAAACAGAGCCCTATGAATAGAAAAGTGCCACCAACATTCTAGGTGGAAAAAAACTAACACTCACTCTCTACTTTTCTGTGGGGAAAGAAAAGCTATTCCCAGTTGTTTAATACATAAGATTTTATGAACTTCAATGTTCCAGACTGCCTGTACGGTGTCATTCTTGAACTCTTCTTAAAAAACAAGTTAATGCACAGAATACACTGTAGTAAGTTATTAAACCCAGTATTACAGAAAAATAATGTATGCCTCCTATATGAGACCCATGAAGCCTAGATATTGATATTATAATCAGCTTCTCATATTCTACGGTCATGAACTGCTGTGCTTGTGACTGCTCTAACAGAGAAGAGCAGCTGAAGAGCAGAAAGCATAACATAACCTTAGCACAGCAAAAAAGAGAGAACTATGGTCAGTGTACACCTTCTTGCTATCCATTCATCAGCCATCTCAGAATTTATGTGTTTTGTTATAGAAAGTTCAGGTGGCATCTAATTGCAATAATGATTTTGAATGAAATGAACACGCTCTTCTCTAGAAGCATTTCTAACATGTCATCCATTTCTATTTCTATTCTTACACAACTATAAAAAAAAATATTTATGCTAGTAAGGGTTAAAACCTCCCTTGGTCTTTCACACAAAAATATACCTGTATGTGAAGAAGTGACTATAGCTCTAACAGGGCTTTAATTACTTGAATAAGTAGACTGCAGTAAGTAGCATGAATACAAGCTTGGATAACAAAAGCACTGCAGCTATTCTAAGTCCTCCTCAATTTTTTGTTTCAACACTGTAACAGATTTAGCATTTCAACACACATACTAGACATGTATAATGCGTATTTACTAACTGTTCCCCATTCTATGCCTCCACACCTAGTGGGACTTTAATCCCCCCAAACAAGGTAATTGAGCTCAGAACTTCAAAACACTATTAATTTTTACATACTTGCTGTATTTTACAATCCTTGTAGTTTCCAGAATACCTCGTGTGTTTGCTGCTTCTCTTGAGTTCCTGTTATGTCCCATGTTAGAAGCCACTATATAGTATTACTCTTTGATGACATGCCTCAGAGCTTAGGACAAAATCCCCAGACACCCTCTACTTAAACCACCTCACTGAAGAATCCAACAGTCTGATCTTTTATACCACTGATACAGCATGATTAAAAAAATAATCAACAAATAAATTGGTTACTTGTGATTCCCTTCTTGGTGTATGAAGAGTTAAATTTCTCAGAACAGCAGTCCAAGGGAAAAAAAAAATTAAAAAATAAATAAGAGGAGATGCTACCTTCAGATTTCTAATAAAGCATGAAGTAAAAAGGTGCAAGTCCTAAACCAGCCTCATCTTCAGAATCGTTGCCTCCAAACACAGTCTTAAATTCTCCCTTGGGAATAAATTTGGCTTTTCAAAAGAGATGTTTTAAAATATAGCCAGAAGCTGTTATACAGAGGCTTATATGCTTACTCAGATGGCAAAAATTCTGGATGCAAATCCATTCTTCAAAAATGATATCCAGGCACATATTCTCCCCCCACATCTGAAGGAAGAGCTTTAACCTGAACATGACATTTCTTATGGTGAGGAATCCTTACCACCACTTAAACTGTCATGGTGTTGTGTTTTTTTGTTTGGGTTTTTTTCCCTATCTTACTTCCCCCCCATTCCCCTGAGTGCACATCACCAAAATTCCTGATTAATCTACCACCTGATGGCAATTATATTAAGCAGGGAGACAGGAAATGATACATGGGATGTAAACTGAGTGCAAAATATGAATTGAACCAAGACTCTCAACTTCCTGGTCACATATCCTAACCAACAGGTTATGACATAAGTGTAAGGTACTTCCTCCACTCCAAAACCATCTTTGCATCTCAACAAGAGTAGTCTGTATTTTACTTACATTCCTAAGGGAATTTCTTAACGGGCAAATTGTTGATCCCTCTCTGTGCAGGCAAGGGTTAAGGGCTAACATGATCAGACAAGGCAGTACTTATGGAAAGAAAATTCCAAGTACTTGAAGTAAAATAATGAGATATCCACTGAAGTACTCAGCATCTGGCTGAGCAGGATTCTATCAGGTTTTCCACTGTGGAGCTTTGCATCTACCTAAATTAGAAATTGAAATTTCTTGCCCAAGAGCTTTACTGATCATTGTAGTAAATTAGCTAAAATGAAGTCTTTTTATAGTACAAGGTCTGCAGTACAGCTTGGAAGCCTTACCAGCACTGGATCAGTTCAATGCTCTGTGTTTACACTTTCTAATTCCACCCTGTAACTCCAGAGTTGGCAGGAATGGGCTACACTCCATGCAGATCTCACAGTACAGTTTCCCATCCATCCCTACATTTCCCCATAAAATACATTCTTCATAAACGTTGAGTCAGTGGCTCTGTGTGACAGAGAATTTTGAGCATTACTCACTAAACAGAAGCCTTTGCATTCCTGCTATTGTTACTGTTCATTTGCACAGCGTTAGCTGAAAGTTATGGCATAATCCAAAGACAACCACTTTTACACCACCAACAATTCGAAGTTATAAAAAAGTTTGACCTTACCTATCCCACTTCTAAAAAAGTATACATGCACAAATGAAAAAAAAAATTCTTGCATCACCTAGGGAGGTAGCCGATATAACACAGTGCTCCTTCACAAGTTCAAATACTGGATTTGCTGTTAAACCCTGCAATACACAAGGACTGCTCCAGCTCAATCAAACACAATTTGAAATGTCATTGAAACTCTGCTTTCCCATCAGAGAGTGGCTCACCAGATGCCAGGACTCTGAAAACAAATCTGCAATCAGCAAAAGGTTAAGTACAAAGATTGTCCTGTTACATAGAGCAAGGGGGACAGAAGGGTCTGCTGGGGTAACAGTTCCAATCCTCCTGACTATCCTCTTCCCAATACACTCCCCCACCCCAAAGCACTCTGGCCATTTGTCAGGCAAAGCCTCACTTGTTTCTCCAATGTAGAAGACTGACAACTGTGTTGAAAAACATTCCATTCTTATCACTGAATACTGCATATATATAAAAAATAAGGATCATTTCTAGTAAGAAGTAACTCAGAAATAGGACAGGGATTAGCCTTCTAACTTTCCAGCATCCCTTTTTTGATTAATAATATCCTTAGTCTACTACATCACTGCTACACATTAACAAATGTGCTAGAACCTGAAACTGTGTCCCAATAATACTTGTGTTCTGATACCAAAACCAAAATATTTTCCCAGTCACGTTCTATAGCATAACCAGTGATTCCATTGTCACAGTGCACAGGATAATTTCTATAAAAGAAATGCTAAAAGATTATGTCCTTCTATGACTGTAAATGGTAAGTATGCTCTAGTTATTGAAGTAATTAAGCTTATTACTTAAAAAACGCTGTGCAGGAATGTGGTGTTCACAGCTTTAAATGGGGGGTAAATAAAATATTATGATACACATGCATTCAGTGTTGGCTGTTCACTAAAACAAGCAGGTGTTGATGCTCATCTCAAGCTTCAAGAATCAAAGAGCATTCAGGAAGTTTTGACACGTTATGTAAAACATTTACTGGTAAAAACACTAATGTCTGAATTTATGGCTCAGTTGATCATTATTTCTATTGTGAGATTTCCAGCATAAATAACCCACTTTTAGGCAAACTACAGATTGCCTTTTTCTACGTGTTTTTATCTGTAAGAAGAAAATACAAACAAGTTGAAACCAGAGCAGATTTCTGAATTGCTGCTTGTTTTGTCCTTTAACTTTAATGACCAAATAGTAATGCAACAGGCAAAAAGGACATCTATGTGCAAGTGGAAACATTCTACTGAACTACTCTTCCATTGTATGTATGGTTCCAAGACTTTGAATCCAGTTATCTAATTAGATGATCACCAATGCAGCAGTTTAAAGTGCCTTAAAATTCAAAGATGCTCTTTGGCAGCCTCTTAAATTTACAAACATTCAAGAACTTCCACATGTAAAGCACATCACACTTGCAGAGGCTCTGCAAGTAGCTGCCTGCTATCAGGCAATGTCAGATTATATATCTATTGTTTTTACCAGAGACAATAAGTATTGTCAAGAATTTATAGATCTTTTTCATTTCTTTCCAAAATCCTCATCCTCACAGTAGGGTTTCCAGAGCGCTGCCATCATCACATAATAGAGAATGGGTCACTGTGGAAGTTGTGAAGCAGAATGGACTAAGAGTGCCTTTATTTACACTGACTGCTGGCCCTCAGACCTGCAACACACCTTGGCAGGTATGTTCACAGAGTTAATCTGAAGTAAGCTTTAAGACCCTACCTTTATCTCAACTTCTCAATTTAAATTCACCTGGCCATTCAGTAAAACTCTGCATGAACCATCAAAATCCAGGGCATAAAATTGGCCCATGGCTGGTCAGCCTCACAGATCCATTCTGCCTCCTGAACCTGTGTATGCTCTCCATCTCCATGTAAAACTAGTTAGCTGTAACTCCCAAAGACTATTTCTGCCTTCCTCACCTACACTGTCTCTGCTGTCCAGAAAAAATGAGGAAATCTTAAAGTCTCCAAACCACTTCCTAGAAGGCTTTTGACTCCTAGACAAAACAGGTGGAAATAGAAATCTAGATGTGAGCTATAAACTGTGAAGACAATGACTGCAAAGAGTTAAGTCTCATTATGCAGAATCCTTCATAGAACTGACCACCCTCTATTGATCTACTACCACAGCTGCATGAGAGCGGTACACAAATTTTCCCCAAGTCTTCCTCTCACAAAGAAAGAAGCAATTGTTTAGTATCTTCTGTTTCCCAGAAAAAAGATTTATTCCCTCAACTGGGTAGATCTCTTCAAAGCTGGCAATACATACCACATAGTACCACAAAGTCTCAACAGCATAGTCACCTCACACCGAAGAACTAGCTTAATTTATCTAGCAGAACAAAATGAAGTAATTGATTTTCAAATGAGACTTAAAGATATTTTATGTGTAACATACATTAACTAGCATTAGTATGCACAAGAGATATATAAATAGATTATAGTGAAAATTAGCACATGGAATCAGTGGTATATTGTATCCTATGGAAGGAGCTCATGCTAATTCATTGTCCTATATGACCTCTAAAACCATCACTCATCATGAATCCAAAATCTTTTTTCAAATTGTGGCTAGTGTAAATCTGTATGTCACTCAAGCCTAAGTTAGAGAAAGAAAATCCATCCCTTTATTCTTCTTCCTTCTAAAACGGTAATCAACTATAATACAACTCATACATCTAAAAAATTTCCTAACTCCACACTGAAGTGTTCTGCATTCTTTTATAAAAATCATTGGGAAGTAAAACACTATTTGAAAGACCTTGACAATCTACCTTCTATAAATAAAACAGATATCCTATACTTTAAAATAGATCTGCATGCAGAGTTACACGTAATTATTACATTACAGCTAGTAATTTTTTCTATTACATATATACAAGGGCTGAATAATTCCACAAAAAAATCAGGTAGGTTAGTTTGGATGACACCACAACAAAAGTTGTATTATTCATAGGAAAAATAATCTCTGAAGTTCATAAATATTTGAACCATTCCAAGTGGCTTTCAAGTAAATATGAAACAATGTAATATTTCTTAATTAAATCATTAGAAAGTTAATTTCAGATAGTTTGAATTTAAGTCATAGGAAACAATAGTTATTTATATATTCTAAAACAACTTAATATTAAGGTTTGTGCCTTAAAATTGTAACAACATGATTTTTTTGTGGAATTAAGATTTCCAAGTCATTGGGAACAATAAGCTAGCAAAAAAAAAAAAAAAAAGGTAGGCTCTGTAACACTACAAATAACAGACTGATGATGAGACTAGTTTTGGATGCTTGCTTTTAACAACAAACTACATTTCTCTTTGAGAATTGCTTTCATGCTGCATTATATGCTGCATAGTAATGGGCAGACACTTGCAGGTGAGAATGCAGAGATGCAGAAAGAGCTTGAAGTTCTACCGACCAAAGAAATTGTGATTAGTAGCACTAATGAAGGAAATAGGAGTGGCAGAATTCAACATTTCCCAGCATTAAAAGTTGTGTTGCACTGTAAAACAACTTTGTGTTCATTCACTCATACACAGCTATTCAGAATATTTTAAGCTACAAAAGCAAACAGAAAAACTTGAGTATTTTTTTAAGTGTAATTATTATCTAATCGTATCTTTTTGCATCTCCTCTCAGTAAAAGACAGAAAAGGTTTGACTTGCAATTCTGCATAGGTTTCATTTTGTCCAAAACTAGGTTGAGGGGAAATGATGAGCAAAAACATTTTTAAAAACAGCTACAACTTCTGGGAAGATGGCTCTAAACATAGAGAACATTGCAGGTCTGTATTTATGGCAGTCCCACTGACATAGATGCTCAGCTGTTTCTCCAGATTCTTCACTGACACTATAAAACTCACGGTACAACCATTTCATTCAGACACAACATGTATGTAATCAAAAATCAGCAATGCACTTAAATTTTAATTTTAGCAACATTGAATGAACATTGTTTATATGCTGTACTCTCTTTATGATTAGGCATCTACACTCCCATTTGCAATATTACAAATTGACTGAAAACTTAATATAAAAGGTGCACTATAACACTTCAGTACCTGCTTCCCAAATATGCAAAGAAACAACGTTGGTACCCTAAGTAACACAAAACACAGGTGAGCACTGAAACGCATGTCCTGATCTAGCTAGTCTACAGCAACTTTCATATAGCCACCTCAGACATTTGAATGAAATTTCATGTTTTCCATAAATATAGAGACTTCTATACATTATAATAAAAGCTTTTAAGTTCTTATACTGTCCTGTAGTTCTTGTCAGAGCAAGAAAGATTTCTCAGTTGTCCCTCTTCTGCCTTTTTCCTAAATAATGGCTAAGCACATAAGTGCAATTATGGTACATTTATGTGTGTGACTAGAATCAATCTCTGTTTCATGATAGAAGTTGCAAGATAACTTGTATTCACTAAAAGTATTTAAATTGAATGATTCTGTTTTGGGTTTGTGTTTTAGGTTTCTTGCAGGGGTGGGTGGGGTTTTCTTCTTTGTTTCTATGGGTTTTTGGTTCTGAGGGTTTTTTTTGGTTTGGGTTTTTTTACCCTCACTGAAAAAATAGTAAGCATTATTAAAAATATAAAGATTTAAAATAAATCAGAAAACTGTGGACATTAAATTAAGTAGATAATAACTTTTGGGGGGAGGTTGCAACTGTACAGATTGGCCAACTACACTCATTTCTCACTTTTCATATCAATGGTTGCAGATATGCTTAAATACCTAAAAATGTATTTTGCCAAATCTGAATGCATGAGGTTTTATCTTCTTTCTAAAAGATTACTATTCTTGTGACATTCTAGTACTCTCAGTATCACAGGTCTACTTTGCTGGTTTGCTGATTTACTTCCTAGGCTTGTTCTATGTATTAAAGCTTCTGTAAAGAAAAGTAACACATTAAGTGCACAGAAGTATGCACAAGCAGAACTAGTAATTAAACTTAATCTACACTTAGTGGTTGCTTGCAGTTTTGCATTACAGGATCAGAGTTAATAATGACTGTATGCTAGGAATAATGTTTTTGTTACATGTGACTTTAAATTTGGTGGTTGGGATTCAGTTTACTGCGAATCTATTGGTACACGAAAGGTATGTATAAAGACAGATTCTTAACTGCACTTTGTAACTTCAAAAGATTTTAGTTGTAGCTATTATTTTAAAAGAATTTTACAAAGAGACTACATTTCACTCATTTTCCAAAAGACATCAGTGAATCTTGGTACTGGATGAAATAGGAGTTTGAGTTCATTGGTGGGCTCTGTCAGCAAAACACTGACATTTTCAGTTTCCATTTGGGGCTTTCCCTTTGATCAGGGCCAGAATAATTCACAGCTCAGTCCCACAAAACTGAGGGCACCAAGGGACTGTCAAGACCCAAGCTCAAGTTCCTCTCACTGCATACAAGGGCAGACCTCTCATGGGAGTCCCACTCATGACTTCTAGGGGACCACCACCTATACAGTGGCAGCTTCTGCCCTATGAAGTACAATATACAAGGAACTCATAATTAGACGAAGGCAAACCCAGCCCATTTCCTCCTTTTAAATGTTCCTTACAGCAATGCTGTAAGACTTGGATGAATAATGATTCTTCATTAGTAAACTTCTGTAAATTTTTTTCATCTGAACCTTAAGTCATATTAAGAGAGAGAAAATGAAAGTAGCATCTCCTCAAGAAAGCATACACAATAGGTGAGGTTTTTTTAATATGAAACAGCAGCTGTTCAAGATGGGTTAATTACCTGTAGTTTTAAAGACACAGTTTTTCCAAAAAGCTATGTTTACAAAAGCAGTGGTGTAAAATCCCCTATCAATGTATTGTTGTTTAAATAAATAAATCTTAAGTTTACTCAAATGGCTGACATCATATATTAAAACAAGAACACATAAACAAAAAGCCCACTAGATACATTTCATAGCTTAGAAACCAGTGTCAGGATCGAGTTTTTCTGCAAAAATATTCCAGAATCCTCATGTAATTAATTTTTTTGTAAGGTGACAAGAAACATACTTCTGTTCCTGTTATGATTTACTCTCCCCTCCTCCTGCTGCCATCTCTTCTTATATATCGTTCCCATCTTCTTTACAACTGTTCCTGCATTTTTCCCCAGTTTATTTCCAGCTACTAGTGTCCTACTCATCTTGTATCACTATTGACAGTTCTCCTTGTATAGTCTTCAATTATTACATTATAAAAGCACTCTCTGAAACAGCTTAGCAAGAATTTAGATGTTCTTGTTTTAATTATTTAGCTATGATAAATGCCAGAATGTTACAAGACACAACAGTTCAAGAATACAAAAAACTTCCTGTCTATGGACCACATTCTTTTTTTGTAGTTAAAGTACAACTGTACTTAAGGAACTCTTTTTACTTCTACTTAAAATGTCACTAGAGATATTACTTTTAAAATCAGCAATGACTGAACTATTGACAAACACATCCAGGACAGATGGAAGCCCAAAATTGGGAAGCCATTTTCATCTAGCCCAGGGCCAACTACTGTCATTACTTTGTTTCAGGCAGCAGTAAAAGCCATCAGCATGCTGGAAGGTGAACACAGCTGCTAAAGGGCTTTTAGTACTACAACATCAGATTTCAGTGTTACTGAAAACTGACTTGTCATTTTAGGCACACCTAGATGTGCTATTAAAAAAGTTCATAAAACAAGCAAGGAAAAAAAAATATCTTAAATTAATCCAAAAAAGCAAGTGTAGGAAAAAGTCTTGACCTGATCAAGGGCCTCATTATCTATTAAAACTCCCAGCTGATCTTAGTGTAATATGTAGCCTGAGTTTGCTCTTCAATCCCTGACCTTGATCCAATGCTGTTAAACTAGGCAGCCTTCTATTAAGATCAGAATCCTAAACATGACTTTTCAAGACATTTCAAGCATAATTCAGTGAGTCAGAAAGTCAGTTGTTATAAAGCCTTAAATCCAAAATGAATCTCCTAAAGCTAATTAAGTAAAAGTTACATGAACTTGTATTCCTGGATAAAATGATGAACCAGCATTACTATTTTCTGCATCATGTACTAGGCATAGGAGAAAAAAAGAAAGAATAAAAATTTTTAAAATTCTCTGCTTGGTACAACTGAATGCCCTTTGAACTACAAAAAACAATCTGTAGTCTCCATTTTAATTTCCTGCTTTCCCTCATCAACCTACATCCTTGCCTCTTGACCACTGTCTCATTATTTTGTGTTCTATTTTTGTTCCTCTTCCAGTGTTTCTCAAATGACGAAACTGGAAGTAGAATGACCTAACCCACTAAAGACAGGGAATGAGACGAGAATGACAGGCACTCCTGCACGACCATTCCCCTGCATCATCCAGAACTGCTGATGTAGTTTGAGGTACTTCTGCAGGATTAAGCAGTCATCTCATGCTCACCATACTGAGAATATTGCTGCTTTTGCATACTCTGCTGACAGGGCTGCTGTCCCCTAAAAGTCACATACAAAATTTAACATATAAAAAAAATCGAGAATAGGAAATGTAAATCCATTGAATGTAATAAACTATGACTCTACAATTTTGTAGCTAAACTGGTTTTTTTTTACATTTGTAGCCCTGCACAAAAATAGGCCTTTTGTTGACTCTTTTTACTAGCCCTATGAAGCCTCAACTAACTCTTTGTTTGTTTGTTTTAAAAACAAAGGATACTAGTTTGTTTGATTTATCAGCATCTTGTAACAGACAACAACATAAACTGCATCATCCTTTATCATAAAATGGGGAAAAGTATCATCCTTTTGGGAACCCTTCACAATCCTACCATACAAAAAAGGACAGTATTATTGCAGTAAAACAGTGGAATGTATCATAATGTAGTCCATCCTTTATCTTAATAAAGGTCCTTCTGAATTGTTTTGGGCTACAAAAATATTCACACGTTCCAAACCAAGCATCTATGGACATATATCAAACACATCAGTATGCAACTGTCATACAGTATCTTCCATCTGAGCTTCTCATTACAAAGGCCAATGTGAAACAATCTTATTATTCCCATCCCATTACTTGATACATACAAAATCTAAGATGACACAGCAGCTGATTGATAGGACAGAACCCAGAAGTTCTGACCACCATTTCTGGGAGCTAATAAATAGACATTATTCTCTCAAAGCAATTATACTTCAAGTAGCTTCTCAAATTCTTAATGTATCAATTAAGGAAAGTTTTTCATTTCAAAAACTAAATACTTACAGAAACAAATAAAGAAAACGTAAGTGGAAAAGAACTTTTTCATTTCTATTTAACCCATAAATTCATGTCCTTCCAACTTTATTTTAAACAAAAGCAAAACTAGTTTTTATTTGATTACACCTCAGCTCTTCAAGAGAGCAAAAAAAACCCCACAAACAGAGCAACATACATTTTATTGTTAATTAAAAAAACAAACACCAAAACACAAAAACTTGTTAGTTTAAATTACACAAAGTTTTAACAACATACTGACTAGCTTAATGCAGTGACAGAAGACCAGGAGTCTAATATATTTTCAGAGTCACTCATTTGAAACAGCTAAGCTGATTTCTTATCATTCTCTTGAAGTATTTAATTTTATTTGTGAAATCCTGTTCAGAGACAATATAAGGGAAACAACAGAGAACAGGCTGCTTCTACCCTTAGACTGCCAAGCATAACACATGTGGTTAATTAGTAAACAGATTTCTACTTTAGGGTTCTGAAGTTCCAAAATGCCCCCCCCCCCTTTTTTGGGGGGGAGGGGAGAGGGGAGGGTAGACAACACAAACCGCTAGTTATAGAAAGGGTGGAGACATATTTTTTCTAAATAGTAGCTGCAATAATGTAACAGAATAACCGAAGAACAAAATAACATACCATATTTAGGAACCATCTTAAAAATTGTCATTCATAAAAAAACCTTGCAGTCATCTTCAAATCACTGCTAAGAGCTTAACATGTAAAAACATGCAACCTCTTGAAAAGAATGCATGTGTGTCCTTGGTGGTGACTGGTTGACACAGTCCAGCACATTCTCACTCACTTTGATGTAGGACACACCCAAGCAAGACATACATCATCCCCAAATACAGAGAATTTCCACACTATGGTATTTCTTAAGAAAGTTAGATACAATCACTTTGTTTTTTGCTGAAAAAGAGGTTTTGTCAACTGGAAAACTACTGAATTTTAAGAGATCTCATATTTCTCCTTCATTTCAGGATTTCAATCTGTTCAACAGGCCTTTTACAAACCTAAAGTTTTAACTGGAGCTGCCTCTAGCTGCAACACATCTTTAAAGAGTGTCTTATTGTTACAACTTTCTGATTATCATTTGTATTTGGAAAACTTAAGATTGTGTATTTTAGAAATAACAAATCTATGGTAACAAATGTGCTTTAGTGCATAACTGCATAAAAGGCTTGTTTAGGAAATGTCACTTCTGTCTAAAATACTACTAGCTTTTACAGTCTGTACTGAGGAAAAGAGTCTTCCTTTGGACTCTGGGCTATATTATTTGCCATTAAAACTTCACTTTTTAAAACAATCATAGTTGTTATCAACATAGCTACACACATAAATATTCAATTATGTCTCTACAGTGCATATAAGTAAAAGCAAATCCTCTACAGACCTTTTGCCCTTCAGCTAAATTTTCCAGGTTTAGAGTAGATGTGTATAATCCATTTGTTTCTAGTTAGGCAGACTTTTCACTCCAAAATATTCAGAAAAAAAAAGTCAGACAATGATGACTTGATACATCTAAACCTCGTTCTCTATCCAGAGAGCTCATAGTTGACAGCATTAGTGAAACCTTTCAACAAAAACAAACAAACCCTCATCCCTGTGCTGAATCAGTGGTTGTTAATGGCTTCCAAACCCATTAGAGAACATTATGATATTTTAATTTTGCAAGGGCTAAAGTAAGTCTTCCCTGAATTTATTTCACTGTATAATGTTGCACTTGACCTTTTGTGTCCTATCATATAAAATTTTTATTTTTATTCTATCAAATTTTACAGAGAATGCCTTTTCTTGTTCGCATTATTAGAACTGCGTTCTATTAAAATCCTTTTATAGTAAACTCAGGCTTTTATCCTTTATGGTCATTAAAAATACAGACATTCTTAATGCACACATCTACATATACAAGGAATCATACTTCTCCATTTTATTATAGTGCCTTAGGAAGCACTATAATGGAGAAAGTCTTTTTATTACATGGAAATTTGTAATGCACATCAAATTTTATAATAAGGTCAGTTTTTTCATTTGGCATTTCACTACTGAATCTTCATTTTTAAAGAGCTCCAAAAACATGCAAATTTTTTGGTGTTGGAGTACTCCATCTATTCATAGAACAGGGAAGGGCCAGAAAAAGCACGGGTTCAAATTCCATGCAAACTGGAAGAAACCGTTTTCATACAATGCTCTCACAGTTCTGAAAGATTATGACATATGGGTTACTGTCATATACAGTATCATTAACTGGCAACAGATTCTGTAGTATTTGGATCTATGTAGGAGATACCTGTTGTGACTTGTCTGCATCACTAAGCCACAACTGTGGACTTCAGTTAATACCAACAAATACATAACCAGTATCAAACAACTCACAAAATTCATCTTCTACCATTTGCATAACTGGTATTTTCATGGTTTGAAATAATTAAATCTAAAGATATTTTATAACATATTATGCTATGAAAAGGTGAGAATCCTCTGAAAGAGGGGTTCAAGAAGGAAAAAAGCAACCACTGAATTACACAACTTGCATGACTGAAAAGTTTGTGTGAGTCAAACGCTTCTGAACACTTCAATTTCTGATATGGAGAGCATTTGAGTATGACAAGAACAAAAGGTTCCAAGTCATATTTAAAAGAAACAGATTTCTACCACACATACTGCTTCATGTGTCTGTATCTATATTCTTCACTCCTTTATCTTCCTATATATCCCAACATATATAATTGTGCCTTGACTGACATGGCAAGGCATTGAAACAGTAGTTCTCTTTATTATAAGACAGTTTGAATTACAGCACAACTTGCAAGACTCCTACAGACTAACATCATTTTAGGCATTACACTACAGGGTGACTAATGTCTCTAACAGATTTTCCACCTTCTTACCAAGAGATTATACCCCTTTTCCTAAAACCACACAGGAATTCTTTTCTTTCCCAATATCAAGTTTATTAAATTCAAATTACAACACAGTTTTTCACCCTCATGGTTCACTCTTAGGCTATGCAGTCAGACAGACTACTTGTCTTTCCAAATAAACACCTGAGTTCAGCAAGCTGCATTTGCTGCCAAGGAAGAAAGGGTATACACAGTGACCCAAGACCTCTACTACAGTCAGATCAGATGGATTTGTGTTAAGCTGCCATTTTGGGTTTGAGGTTAGACAGCGGCTCCCTATGCTGCACTCTACAAATAACACATTTGGTACCAAAATAGAATGGGGTCTAGCAGTCTAGAAATATATAAAACAGATGAACCTTAAAGTACAGTGTCATACCTTTACATAATCTTTAGCTTACTTCACCATTCCATCAAATCACAGATGACAGGTGATGCAGACATTGCTACCAATTTTTGTGATGAGTAGGACCAGCTTTACCAAAACATTTCTTTTTGTATGTTGTCTGCTGTTTCTTTTTCTCATAACTAAATGTACTGTGATTTAGAAACAAAAGATTTACCTATTTATTTAATTAGGTAAAGACATGAAGAGGTGCCTTGAAACCCAAAGTACACCAAAATATTGAAAAGACACCAAGCATCAAAAATTAAGCAATGTTGGATCAGAGTTTAACCCATGCACATCAAGAACAGTCCTTTTACCATCCACACTTCCCTCTCCAGTTACCTTGGTTGGTGAACAAATTGATAAAACTATCCTTAGTAACTTAGCATCAGCCTAATGAGAAGCTTACAGGGTTAATAGACAGCTTTCCCCTTGGGTCATCATAATTTAAAGAAAACTCATCTAAATTCATTTTCCAATTCTGACAAACTAATGGGGTCAGATGCAGGGTTGATGGTATGGGGCTTGAGGCAGCAGTTCTCATTTGACTGGGAAGAGTGATGGGGCACAGTTCCAATTGAGGCACTTTGTAAAACCTTTCAGATCAGTCAAAAGAAAACCAAACCCATGAAGAACCCCAAATGAACAACAACAACAACAACAAAAATCTCCTGATCTTTCCTGGGTATCCAATAAGCTTCAAAACCAGCATACTGCATTATACTGCTGGTATTCTCAATGTTGAACATCATTACCTTGAAGTGAATGTGAATTTGTTTTCATTAAGTTCCTACAATTTCATAAGCTATAGTCAAACCACATATGAAAACAACTTTCCAGAATACTTCTGAGAATCTTAAGAATAAATAAAGGAAACGTTATGCTATCTAGGGACCACAATAAATACCAAATGCAAGTACATTAACCTCAAGATTTCTTTAGTTTGGTAAGAAATGTTAACGACATGTACACAGATTATTTACTGAGGAGTACTTAAAGACAACACATTAAAAAAAAATGTTCTTTTTCACTAGCAGGAGATCTCCAGGGCTTCCAAACAATTCTATATACAAGAATAGTATTTGATCCTTAGTGAACAAAGAAAAATTATGCCAGGTGTTCCATTTTCCTATCTGTGGAAAGACAAGAAGGTGACCGATGGGGAAAACGCGTTAGGAGAAGGCAAATCACTCAGAGAGGAACAACTACAAATGAAGGATGAAGTTCAGGTTTGCTGCCTGCCTCTCATTAAAGCAGCATTTCTTTAAAGACTTTTCTTTCTTATAAAAACTAAATCTTCAGAAAGGGACATCAATTTTGTGCTGGACTATTCCTACTAGCTTACAGTCTCATTGCCAGCCAAAATAAAACCAAGAACTGAATCTCAATAATGGCATCTTAACCTTGGGGCTGTGCCCCAGCTCTCATGGTAAACTAATTGCTCAGTTTGTAAATATCCAATTCTTGGGTTTCAAAAGATTCATACTCCTGGAAAATAATCTGGGAAAATCACTCAGACTTATTTCAAGTGATCAAAACCTGACAAAGAGAAATACGGTTTTGTTGCTTTTCTTCCTATGTACAAGAAAAAAAAATAGGGGACTCTTCCACATGATGTGGACTATATTTCTCTCTTATCTATTAATACTTGCTGCAGACTACAGTGAAAATAACTATAACAAGATACTGCCTGGAAACTGAATGATGCACAGACAATTGCAATCGAGGTTTTTTTACAAGTCAAATTTTTTTTACAACTTTCCTTTGTCCAAGTTAATACTACCATTGCACTTACTACAGCAAAGAGAATAGAGAGGAATGAAAGAAAACCATGCAGAAGAGTAAAATGAACATGACGAATTAATTTAAGAAATTTTTTATTTGTAACTCGCAAGGACCACAGACATGCTTTGCCTCAGAAGAATGCTAGGTTACAATCAATATTACTTTCATATCGTTTGGAAATACTTCATAAACATTTTGAAAATAGACAGTTAACTATATGTAAAATGTTATAGCTTCTGCTGCTCAACAAGGAGAAAAAGGTGGTCCATCAGACTGCAGTATAACTACTAACAGCATGACAAAGATAGCATCTGTGAGCAGAACAACATGCATGAGATTATTTTTCTCTTTTGGCATTTTCATTAATACTGCTCTTGAAAAAAATATAACAATGAAACAAATGAATTGATTAAATTAATACAAAATGACATTCTGCAAGATTACATTGGCCAGCTAAGTCACAGAAAACACCTCACAGATCCATTAGAAACCAAAGGCAGTCTTACCGTTAAGCCTTAAATTAGCTGGTATCGTATGAGAGTGCAGATAATACTGGGAAAGACTCTAACACTGGCAAATTATCCTTGAGATATTAGCTGACTAGTTTCAGAAGAAAAGGGAAATAGAGTCTCCTTGCTTCTTCTAAAAATACTAACTTTATTTGTATACTGCCTACCTCTAACTGGATTAACAATACCACCCACGATTTTCCTGTATCGGAGTAAACTCAGTCCAAGGGTTGAATTTTTTTGGTTTTGGGGTTCTGTTTTGGTTTTAAAGGAGTTTGGGTTTGGACTGGAGGGGAAAGAAGGTGTTGGAGGTGGTGGTGATCAAACACCATTAAGAGCACAACAGAATTTTAGTCTTTACAAACATATTTAATGCTCTATAATTTTCCCCCTTCAATATACAGAAAATTGTTTCTTCTAGAAGTTCTGCTATTCACTGATGTAAGTCCCACATGGCAAAATAACTCTTAGGTCAAAGCTTGATTCAGTTATATAAAACAAAATAAAAAATTAAGAACTGCAGTCTTTCCAAATGAATGAATAACAAGAGCAGAATGGCTTCTGTCATCTAGTGAAAAGTATAATATTCTATTATACCTTCAAACTTACACATTACATACAAAGAATAATTTATGCAGCTTAATAATTTACAGCATAATTGTGATTTGTAAAACTGAATTATTGATGAAAGAATGCTATTCTTTAAAGGAATAATAAATGAGAACATTCCCTCCTGCATGCCGCAGTTTCACCTTATTTACAAAATTCTCATTATACTCAAGCCTCCTCCTTAGGATGGTAATTACCCCAGGAGAAGGCTCTTCTCACTGAATAAGGGGCTACTGCCTGGAAAATAATGTGTACTTACACAAAAATATGTATAATGCACTATCCATGTTTTCTTTATGAAACAGTATTTTTCCTACTCCCCACTGTTCACATCCTTCCATTGTTACCACCGATGTTGCTTTTTCAGATTTGCTCTTTGCACTTCACTCCACGCATTAAGACAGTTCTTACTGGAAGCATAATTCACCTTGCTTTAGGGAAAAAAAAAAAAGAAGTTTTCCAATGGATTAGTTCAGTAACTCCATTCACCACAAGATCACATGCATCTCAAGCAGCAGAATGCAGAAATACGCTTGGGGGTCGCAGAATGTACATGGTGGCATAAGTTGGTCATGGAATAATGGACTTGGATAGCTTCCAGAGCCTGCTGCCCAATTCCCAACAGTTAGTGTCAGGGTCATGACAAGAAACTGAAATCCCCGATGGGGTCATGAAAAACCATCCATGTGAGATCCATCACTAGACAGGCAACCCTTTAGACCAAAAGCAAGACAGAGCACCGCAGGGGGAACACAACACACATGGATCTGAATTTGACGTGGAAGATGGCAACAAGAAGCCCAAGAGACACTTTCTAGTTCCAGACGTGACTGAATGAATCCTGCAACTCTAGCTCTACATTGACCATCGTTCAGAGAGCGAGCTACCTGTCCTATCTCTGGCCACAAAGCAGTATCAGGGTCCTGATCTGAGTAATAACATCCCTGTTGCAAGGGTTTAGTTACTGGCATGCTGCCTTCTCCACGCTGGGCTCTGTATTTCTTGCTAACTTAGTAGCCGTATTACCATCTTCCCAGTGTCTCTAAGTTTTTGGCATGTCCAGAAGCAGAAAGAGTAAGGAAATATGAGGAAAAGAAATGTAAATGCACAGGTGCTAAACTTTCCAGGAGTAAATACTACAGGTACTGGTAAAAATAGCAAGAAAGTGATCCTTTAAGTACACCTAGGAGAGGACAATATATTAGAAATCTGCCTGTCTTCACAGAGTAAGGTGTCTCACATCACCTTAATACCTTCTCCCACCAGTGTTAAGAACAGGAGGACACTGTCCCAGTCTCTGGTAGGGCAGCCTTGGCTTTAGTACAGTCATTTTACCTGGATATCAACAGTCCATGACAGGCAGCATTAGCAAGCAAATTAGCTATACTTCACTCATTTAGAAATCTTTTACTCTGTTTTGAACCAACAAATCAATGTAAAAGAGTTTGAACACGTGCCAGCACCTTCTGCCCTTATTAAATAAGACATCAAATTCCAAGGACTAAAAAGCTAATTTAAGGTTTTGTTACAATGAGAATTTTTTTCTTCCTATGCTTTTTTGAGCTATATTTTTGACACTGTTATGTGGAGATAGAATCCCAACTGTGAGCTTTACACCAAAAATATGTAAAACTTTGATCACTTAAGAGCTGTAAGTAAATAAACCCATGAATTTCATGTAACAACTGCTTTTACATATGCTTGAAGTGACGTTTCAAAGGACGGTAAATCTGCATATAAAAAATATTGCCAAAGCCATTGCAACAATATAAAACCATGTGGTTTTTGCAAATTGTTAGTAATAATTCAATTTCAGTTTTAATTAAAATATTATCAACACAAGTGTTATTTTTTTCCCTTATAAACAGTCATAATTGAAAACACTCCACACTAAGTCAACAGTATTATTTGCTCAGAGAGAAAGAGAAATGCAATTTAAAAGTTTTTTTCTTACAAAAAAAAGAAGTTTCAAATTATAAACACATACTTTATAGTTACATAAAGTAACTTGAAGTGTCCATTACATAACAATGGATTTTTTAAATCTAAATATTTTAATTTCCTCCCAAACTGCAGAGTAGCCCAGAAAAAAGAAAATTCTGGCTTTAGTTATTTCTATTATTAGGTTTATCTTAATCAACTTGGTCCACAGAGAGACATATTAATTCTAACAGTGTGCTAGACTTCTTTATAATTTTTTAAATAATGAAACTTTAAACCTGTTAGAAAACTAAATATGTTCTATTGCACACTTGCTTTCTGAAAATTTGTAATCTTACACCATGTGGCTGGTGTTACTAGTGACCTTTAATCTGCTCTTTACCATGACTCAAATAAATTAATTGATTGAGGCTAAGCATATGAATTAAACACAGTTGGTTTTGTTTTCTAGCCATTCGTGCAAACTGATGGAATGCGATGCACTTTCAGCAAATGAAAAACTTAAAAACAACTAGGATGCAACAGTATCAATAAGTAGCATCGCTGCACTTGTTAACAGCTATAATAATTCATGGACTCAACAATCAAAATTAAACTATTAAGATAATAAAAAATGCAAACCTAATGCTTTCAAAATACCTCCACTTTACAGTACAGAATATTTGTTTTCCTTATTACTTATCCTCAAAGTTTATCACTCATAATTTTGTGGTTTTTTCCAAACAATATTTTATTTTGAAGTAACAGAAGGTATTTTTCAAAAGCAATATCCAATAAAATGCAATACACTACTAAAGAAAACCATACAAATCCAGCTTTACACTTATTAAAGAAAAAAAGTGCCAGAGATCAACATTTACTAGTCTTGAAGAGTTTTGCTGTTGCTCTGCAGTTGCAAAAGAGGGAAAATAGACATAAAGGGAAGAATTTTAATCAAGGCACAACATTTTGTCAGCCAAAACTATGAAACAGCCCATTAAAAAAAAAACCAAACCAACCACCACCACCACCAAAAAAAAAAAAAAAAAGCACCCAACCAAAAAACCAAACCACAGCCCCACACAACATAGTTTTCTTCTCAAGCTGAAACCCTTTTTTAACTACAAGTTAATGCTGGACAGAATGTTACCATTTCTCGTAGAAGAAGGTTGGCAACACAATTTGCATAAAACCCAACTGTGTTCTGAAAGTTAACCCATCAAGAACTTCAAGGAAGTAAGTGAGGAACATAAGAATTCTAAATTACCCATGCAGTTATTGATGCATACTTTATTATCATTATATTAGATTTCTGTAATTTTTAAATGAAAAAAACTTGGTGAGGAAAAGATTCAGCAACAAAACACAGATAACGTTAACAACAAAAAGAGAGACATAAATGACAGATCATTCTAGTCAAATGGAATGAAAATGCTGCAGTTTTACACATTCTGAAATACAATGTTTAGATTGCTGAAAGAAACAGGAGAGGATCTCTAGTTGACTAGTTTTGAGCTTTGTTACAATATGTCCCTTTTTCATTATTTTTAGAGATAAGGGAATAATCTTTTAGTACACATCAACGTTGTAATAGTGACTTTCCTTAAAAATAATTCTAGAAGTAACTAAAATAGACAAAACCCTGTGATATGATAACATAATTTAATGATCTGCATTCTTCACTACGCTCTGACAACATCCCAGTACGGGATTTTTGTTTACTGATGAGAATTAAGGTGTTCTTTGCTTAGTGTTACATTTAGAATATCATGGGCCTGTTCAGAGACTGACACAACCCTGAGAACAGAAGAAAACAGTTTTATTCTTCTGGAAGCGACAACATAAGTTGATGGGGTGGAAGTGATGCATGTTGCTATGACTCTATTACAGAGTTGGCTGGGTCTGGCTGCATGCCATGGACACAAAAGTTGGGCACAGTGCCAGACTGGAGAACATAAACAGTCAACAAGACCACTAGCCACAAATGCAAAGGTATTTTGAGTTGTAACACTTGTGTTCATTTCATTTAAGTCTATACACCACGTCTATTGCACCTAGAACAACTACAAACTGAAATACTTCTCATATGCCACTAGCACGGGAGACACTTAAAAAATGTTCTTTCCAAACTGTTGTAAATATATTTTAGGAATACTCTCTCCTTAATAGTAATAAACATATCTGTACTAATAAACCTTTCTAAGTGTAAGCATTATGTTCTCTATTAGTTCTAGACTACCTGCCATGTAGAAAAAGAGATTACAAGATTAAAAGCAGCCTCCCCCCACCCTCTGTCTTACTTTTATTGTGACACAAACTTGTGAGGTGTACTATGCAATTAAATGTCTTGTTGCAGTGACATCTAGGTTTCGATTCAGCTTTTTCCCCCCTCCCTTTCACTGCTCACATAAAAAGTTATCTAGTATTAAGGAACAACTGAAATTACAAAGCCTTTTGACAATGAATTACTTGAGCATTTCAAGATCTTAAGAACAGAAGAATGAAGAATGATGCCTGGCCAATTCAGCTTGTTCAACTTCTCAGCAGCTCTGTCATCACCTTTGCATGTGGACTCACACAGCAAACAACTGTCCCCCTCTCCTACAGGTAGGTGTAAGGAGTTATGTAACAAAATGCAAGGATGTAAAGGATATTTATTGGTTTATTGGGGTTTTAATATCCTAAGAATCAGTGTCATCTACCATGCGAGAAAACCAGCCCGTCTCTCCTTTCATCCTACTTTTACTTCTCCTGGAACAGGCAAGGATGCCAGTAGTGTCCCTCAGTTGTCAGCCCCATGTTGTTGTTATTATTGAAGGGAAGGTTAGAGAAGGAAAATTAAAGGCAGCATTCACAGATTTTCCAACACTGCGAAGTCACAAAAAAATAAATACACGATGCATCCACAATGATACACTACTGCCTATGCAAGCTTACTTGATCCAAAGAGGCTGAGCTCACAACATACTTGCAGAATGACATTAAGGTGAATCTGCACTGGTCACTTTTCTGAGATTCTGACTAAAAGCTTCTATTTCCTAACAAAAAGGGGGATGAGGGACTGTGGAAGAATCTGGTTAAAACAGTGTATAACAAAGGTAAAACTACACACTGAGTTATGAACAATGCAGCTTCAAAAAGTTGTAACAGAAAAGCAGCCTGAAGCCAGGCATGTGCTAATTAGGGCATTTAGTTAAATACTTAGTTATATGATATTAAATAGGTAGATTGAAACAAGCAAAGTAAATTTATTCCCCTCCCCACATAATATTATATAGTACCTGATCATAGACACAAAAAGTAAACCGGATTGCTGAGTTCTAATTTATGACAGCACAGAAGAGTTTAATTTTACCCTGTCTCACCCTTTTTATTAAGGAAAGATGGTCCATCTAAAGAAGAGATGAAAAATTATGTTCATGTAACCAAGAGTTGTATTTATAGCTAAGCACAACAGTAATACTGGAATGTTTTATATAACTCCTCCATTGCTGCTTTTAAATAAATGCATTAATTTTATCTTTAATAGGGCTGGATGGGTATGCTAACTCTGAATGTTTCCTGATTTATTATTTTTTTTCTTTCCCAAGGTGTGAAAATCCCTAGCAATTGGGCTAGTGGGACATAAACTAGTGCTCAGCTTCCCAGTAAATTATTCCAGAATATCCAGAGGAAATACAGCATAGCTTAGTAGAAGTCACACTGCTTTGAAAACTGACATCAAGCAGGCCCTAAAAGGAAGAAGAATCTTTCAGGAAGCTATCATTTGGAGTGACTTGCCTTTCACACTTTCTGTTACCCAGCTCCCATCTGGGATTGAAGAACTGACTCAGAGTGAAACAGAATTTACACTTGAAAGAATAGTTGAGATAGTCTTTACATTCATCATAAAAATCATCCCAAAGTATACGTGTTAAAACAGATCCCCCCCCAACACTGTCCTTTCAAATGCATTTTTTTGGCCAAATACTTCCCACACAGAAATCTTCACTGAACCAAACACATACAGACACCTCTATAAAAGGTGAAGTTACAGCTTTCCTTTATGCTTTCACAACTGATTTTCCCCTGAAGCATGCATCCCTGAGTGCACCAAGCCCAGGGAAGCACCACAACACGTCTATCATGTGCAAACATAAATAAGCTAATGATTAAACAGCATACCCTCTAACAATACTAATACATTGAAGAGCACCATAAGCATGGTATTTTCTCTGCCTGAATGATTTATAATTGGAAGCAAAAGAAGACGAAACCTCATTTAGTAATCATTATTTGGTAGTTTACAGAAATGTTGCACTACACTGGCAAACTTAATCTGCACTTTCCTACAAAAAGACAGCTTCCCTAGTGGTTCTGAGCAAGGCAATAATACACAGTTTAATGAAGAACAACTGCTCACCTGTAGTTCTGGAGGGGCAAACACTATTCTCCCCCTTCCTAAATCATTTGTTACCAGGCAAAGAATATTCAAACCAAAAAGTTATCTGCATTTTAGCTGCTGGTTTCACCTTGGAGCTGGAGGGTATACTGGAAGCTACTGTTGAATAATAACACATTGGTCTGTTACATAGTTTAAAAAAAAGTAATCCATGTGAGAACATAAATTGTGAGCAACATTTCTCAAAGCTACAACACAAATTCAAATCCTGTCCAGATAAACAGTAAAAGGAATTAACCTATATGGAATGCATTTGCAGTTTTTCATTGGTTTTAGAGAGAAAATGTTGACAAGAGGCACAGACAGCTGACACCTCTTATGGTGTTGTCTGCTGTAACAAGTTTACTTGGTGTATCATTTAGCAACTAAACATCTACATACAGAATTAGAGTGCAGTCTTCTTGGGAAAGAAGACAAACTGAAGATGTACAGAAAATTGTTTGGTAAAGCACATAGTTTAACAATTCTGACATTTTATAAGCTATTTTAAAAACCTGTTGTTAAAATTAGCACATCAAAATCTGCTGAGGTTGACCAACCAGCAAATAGATTAAGGTAAACATTACAGATTTTGAGATCTGAATCTGACAGCCATATAAAAACTGTTCTGTCAATTCATCTGCAAACAGGTTGTTTTTGTTTGTTATTTTTTTTAAGCAGCCTTAAATAAAGACTATACACAATAATTTCCATAATTTTCTTAATATAATTTTTGACATACAAATGAAGACTCACAGGCATACCAGTTTCCAAATGATTGATAGTATGCGGTGCTTTTTTTTTTTAGCCCCCCCCCCTTTTTTAAAGAATCCAAATTGAAAAATGCTTAAACATCTCAACTATTGCACACAATATTTCAAGTTAGTGAAAACTTCCAAACATTTATCTTGCAATACATGCATTTTTATCCCATTACTATTTATGTATTCTAAAAGACATAACATTACTTCAGCCTTATTTACATTTCCAGTAGTTTAGCTAAGAGCTCCAGTTGATTTTAATAACAGAACTGAAGACTAAATGAACAATTTAATCTAAGTGATTAAGTTTCTTCCCACCTCCTTCACCTTGCTAATAAAATCAATTTGCAGGCCCTAATAAAATACTTTTTACAGTCACATTTGCTCAATTTCTTCCAGTCAGGTTGCTTACAAAATGTACTGCCTTCTTTCTCTTTTTCATCAGTCAGATATAGTGGATTAATATTCTAAAGAATTTGGTAGATGCATGATCATATCTGTTACCCCATAAACAGAAGAAAAAAGTCTGTACTCATTAATCAACTCCACCAGGTGTTTCTCATAACTAGATAATACTTCAACAAAAGAGAGGCCAGGAGATTATTTTGGACTAAGGCACTCACATGATAAAAATAGCATGTTCCTCCTCTGATAGGCAAGCAGCCAATAGATTTAAAGGATTATTAAGCAGTTTTAAAACCTTAGGAAAGTTCAGTGTAACAGTTTATGGGTCATTCTGAGATGGGGAATGACCTGGACACTGCATTTCATGTCAAAATAAAGGCTCAGTGGAACTAAACAGAAGCAAGGTTATGCCATCCTGAAACACAGCCGAACCAAAAAGGTCTCATAAAAAACCCAAAACCAACACAAAACAAAATCAGAGAAAATAGTTATGTTTTCTTAATAGGAATGAGTATTAGAATCTTAGGGTTTTTTTGGAGGGAGAATTCAAAATCCATCTCCAGTGTTTCCATTGCCTGAATTTTCTGCAAATACAATGAAGTAATCCAACATTTACCTGTTCCTTCTTCATTTAATAGTATCTGAAGTTTAAGTAATAGACTACCTCAACACATACTGAAAACTGTAGAACAAAATCTGCTTGGAAGAGGCCTGTGGATAAAGCCCTGGAGGGAAGAGTGGCCCAAGAAAGCTGGTTAATATTCAAGGATTGCCTCAAGGCTAAAGAGTGGTCCATCCCAATGAGCAGCAAGTCAGGTAAAAA
This sequence comes from Elanus axillaris, assembly GCA_026212715.1. NCBI lineage: Eukaryota > Metazoa > Chordata > Aves > Accipitriformes > Accipitridae > Elanus > Elanus axillaris. Next base: position 6,384,088 of record JANZLQ010000030.1, read on the forward strand.
TGCCAGGAGGCCTGTGTGGATCAATAAGGAGCTCCTGGCCAAACTCAAGCACAAAAAAGAGCCATATAGAAAGTGGAAGCAAGGACAGGTAACTTGGCAGGAATAGAGATGCTGTGTGAGCATGCAGATATGCTGTAAGGATAACCAAAGCCCAAATGGAATTAAATCTGGCCAGGGATGTTAAAAACAATAAGAAGGGCATCTTGTACACAGGCAACAAAAGGAACATTAGGGAAAATGTGAGCCCATTGCTGAATGGAGCAGAGGACTTGGTAACACAGGACCTGGAAAAGGCTGAGGTACTGAATGCCTTCTCCTCAGTCTTTACAATCGGGACTTAACAATCTGGAGCCCTAGAGATCAGGAGGAAAGACTGGAGCAAGGAAGACATACCCTTGAGGGAAGAGAATCGGGTCAGGGAATACTTAAGCAAACTGGACATATGTAAGTACATGGGCCCTGATGGAATGCACCCACAAGTGCTAGCTTCTTTGGTCTATTAAGGTGATTAAGAGAAGTGCCTAAAGACTGGTGGAAAGCAAATGTCACCCCTATCTTCAAGAAGGGCAGGGAGGAATACCCAGGGAACTACAGGCCAGTCAGGCTCAGCTCAATCCCTGGGAAGGTAATGGAGCAACAAATCTCCTAAACCATTTACAGACAGACAAACAAGAAGATGATAATCAAGAGAAGTCAGCATGACTTCACCAGAGGGAAGTCATACTTGACCAGCTTAATAAACATCTACGATGAAATGACTGGTCTGATAGATGAGGGGCGAGCAGTGGATATTGTCTACCTGGACTTCCATAAGGCTTCAGACACTGTCTCCCATAAGACCCTGTGAAAAAGTATGGTGAAATATGGGCTGGATGAGCAGACAATGAGGTGGACTGAAAACTGGCTGAATGGCTGGACGTAGAGAGTGAGTGGTGATCAATAGCGCAAAGTCTAGTTGTAGGTCAGTAACTAGCAGCGTACCATACAGTCAAACTGTGTCCAGATCTGTTTAACATCTTCATTAATGATCTGGATAATGGGGCAGAGTGTACCCTCAGCAAGTTTGTAAATGATCCCAAACTGGAAGGAGTGGCTGATAGGCCAGAGATTGATGCTGCTATCCAGAAGAGGCCTGGACAGACTGGAGAATTGGGCTGACAGGAATCTTAGGAGGTTCAGTGAGGAGAAGTGCAAAGTCCTGCCCCTGGGGAGGTACCACCCCAGTCACCAGTATATGCTGGGGACAACCAGCTGGAATGCATCTTGGCAGAGAGAAAGACCTGGAGGTCCTGGTGGATACCCAAGTTCAACATGAGCCTGCAATGTGTCCTTGAGGCAAACAAGGCCAATGGCATCCTGGGCTGTATTAGAAGGAGTGCTGCCGGCAGGTAGAGGGAGATGATCCTTCCCCTCTACTCAGCACTGGTGAGCCCACAGCTGGAGTACTGTGTCCACTTCAGGGCTTCCCAGTACAAGAGGAGCATGGACATACTGGAGAGTCCAATGAAAGGCCAAAAAGATGATGAAGAAGGGGCTGGAGCATCTCTCCTATGAGGAAAGGCTGAGAGAGCTGGGACAGTTCAGCCTGGAGAAGAGAAGGCTCAGGGGGATCTCATCAATGTATATACCTGAAGGGAGGGTGTAAAGAATACTAAGCCTGGCTCTCTCTTCAGTGGTACCCACTAACATGATCAGAGACAATGGGCACAGTCTAAACCACAGGCAATTCCCTCTGAATATTAGGAAACACTTTTTTACTGTGAGGGTGACTGAACACTGGCACAGGCTTCCCAGGGAGATTGTGGAGTCTCCCTCCTTGGAACAATTCAAAAGCTGTCTGGATATGATCCTGGGCAACTGGGTCTAGGTAGCCCTGTCTACGCAGGGTAGAACTGGACTAGATGACCTCCTGAGGTGCCTTCCAACATCAACCCTTCTGTGAGTCAGTAAGAGGCTACACAGGCAACCTGGAAATACACATTTGTTCTTTTCCTCTCTCTTAGAATCATAGAATCATTTAGGTTGGAAAAGACCTTTAAGATCATCGAGTCCAACTCTTAACCTACCACTGCCAATGCACCACTAAACCATGTCCCTAACCACCACATCTACACGTCTTTTAAATACCTCCAGGGATGGTGACTCAACCACTTCCCTGGGCAGCCTGTTCCAATGCT
>JANZLQ010000030.1:6386364-6407617 GCA_026212715.1 Elanus axillaris
TCCTCCTGAGTTGCCTGCCCCTTATTCCAAAGGTCATAAACTCTCCTTTTTTTCCCTGGAGTTCCAGCCAAAGCTCTTTGTTCAGCCAGGCCACTCTTCTTCCCACCAGCTCATCTTTCAAAACAAAGGGATGGCCTGCTCTGGAAGGATAGAGGAGAACACTACTTGTGCTGGCAGGGCTTCATCACCCTCGCCACACACCCTCCTGCACCAACTGTCACAGAAACTGCTGTGCCATGCCACTGCTGATGTGCCATGCCCTCTTTGTCCACCCTGTTCACCAGCACTGCCCAGGGGCTTCTTTTATATGGGCAGGGAGGTCTTGCCTATAGTTGCTCCTGGCCTCACCCAGGTCCCGCCAGCTGCTGTGGTGCGAGCTGCGGGTTCCTGGAGGGTCTTCTTGCCCCCCTGAGGTTTCCCTGGTTCAGGAAAACCCCCTGTGCACTGCACTGGAGTGCTCCGTTGCAGATCCTGCTGGGACTGGAGCTGCTCACCTCGGCGACTGAGTAGTAGTATGTATGAGGTAGTAGCGGGATATAATAATTGGTACTTTAAGACCCCTTATTCTGAAGGATCATAGTACCTAGTAGCACTGGCAGATGTATTAGTAAAACATCCAATAAAACATGCCAATACCTTTCTTCTCATTGTGGAACAGAAAATAATTGTGGGGAAAAAAAAATTCAATTGCATAACAGTTAATAAAAAAACTGCTTTCAAAATAAGGTGTCTAAGACAAACTGTACATAAAATATAAATCTGTATTGATTGGAAACCAATTTAATTAATACAAAATATCCCCAAACAGGGAACACTAGTAGTTCTAAATATAATCCAGTCCCTGCAATGTTATGGTTTGCACTTACTGTTTTCATCAAGGTTGCTCAGACAACAGACTGAGATGCTTCCACTAATTTTTAGTTTTAATATTCAGTGCACCGCCCTGCCCAAGAATCAGAAAAATTAAAGGCCATTTCCTTCAATTTTTCAACTTTTTATCTAGGTTATTCAATTGGACAACACAGAAGAACTTCACTGCACATCTGCTTACACCACAAAGGAAAAACAAAACCAACCCAAATATATATATATAAATCACAAAATTCTGTCAGAATCAAAGATAAGCTGAATGGACTTCCCAAGGTCTTAATTTCATATATTAATTACTAGTGAAAGTAAGCAGCCAAGGTGTTCTACAGGTCTTTCAAACATTGAGAACCACTGCCATGGAACAGGCAGAGGACACCTGCCCTGAGGTGCCAAGACTACAATTCACCAGGGACTACAAAACTGTCAAACATTTCCCAGAGATTTTTCTTAACCACCCTATCTTTCACTGACCAGGCAGCCCTCTACCCAGTTTCTACACAATAGCCTCATCACTTGACAGAAATGTTAACTGGTTTGTTCCTCCTTCATTAGTTAGAAACACCTATACCTCCTCTGCAGAAGGGGATTTGGATAACACAGCATGATCTGGCCAACAACCTAACTCTAACTTTGCTGACGTATAACTACTGAAAATCATAATACTAAATATTTTAATATTTGGAATTAAAAAAAAATAACTACACCATAAAAATGTGAAACCAATATGAATGCAAATGCTAACATTTACATCTAGATAATGCACTCAAAACTTGTATTAAATATCAGATAATCTTCAAATGTAGCATGAGCCACCTAGAAATGGAAACAAACAGTAGTAGTCCCCTTATTGATCTTATTTCTAACTACAAGTTATGCTTCTTTGCTCAAAATAGCTTGTCTTGCTCCAAATCACATCAGGTATTCCAGATGTGGACAGCAAGTCTGAGCTGATACATTTTGAGAATACATTCTGATTATAGTCCTTAACTTTGAGAAAAGATGCTGCCATTTTGTAACCAATGACAAGCCAAGAGCTTCCACCCCAGCAATAGACAAAAGGCTCTCCCAGTGCTTCATGAAGCATCCTCTAAATTCTTCGTTTTCAGATTTCATCCTTTCCCTTTACGATTTGAAACAGGAAAAAAAATTGAAAATAGTATGTGACTTACATTATTTACTAGACATGTTCTTAATAGATACTATCTTGCTCCTGCAGGTATCTTGTTAAAGTCAGTCTTCCTATACAGGCCTCCTTTCCCAAACAGACTCCTTCACAATTCAGGAACTACTTTGGTAAATTCTCCTCTGTCCAAACACCACAAATTTCAATAGCCCAAAGCTGTCATGAAAATCAGAATTTATAAGCTCTCTTTGTTTATTCCTCCCCTCATGGGGCAAGCATATAACTATGGCACTTACTGTGTAGTCTTTGATCACAGGATAACAGGAACTACATACTGTGCAAAGAAAATGCATCAAAAAGCACTAGCGTGCTGTTTCCTCTAGCTCTTTGATCATTTTGATAGATTTCAGAATTAGAAAATAAGTGCCTGGAAAAAGTCATTACTAACTCCAAACACATTTAAGTAACTTCATTAGTCAAATAATGAGTGTTTAATGAAACACATTACAAACATTAACAGCAACAAACAAGAAAGAAAAATTCTAACAAACAAACTTAGAGGAACTTGGAAAAACAAAAGCAAATTCATGTTTGCTTGTTTGTTGGGGTTTGGGGGGGGTGGTTTGGTCAGGTTTTTCATTTGTTTATTTTCATGTAGACCATGATTTAATACCTTTATCCTCTAACAGTATTTCAATTCACTTTTATTCATTAGATTGAACTATGAACAGAAAAAACATATTGCCGAACAGGAAGGAAAAAGATTTAACACTACACTAAAACAGTAGTTCTTAAGACTTCTTTTTCATATAGACCTTGTTGTTTAGTTTTCTTTTCATCCACTTCAAATGGAAAGCCAAACAAAACAAAACAAGATGATGTACATTCTTCTGTTCAAAGCCAGTATTGCAAGAATCCTACTCTGCACGTATGCTATCCTAAAACATGTCAGGTCCCAATATATTAGGAACTTTTAACTAATTCAGTCCAAACCTTTGTTTAGTCTATTTGTACCTATACTTTAAGACAATAAATTATTTTATCAGAGACATATACACACACAAAATATCAAAAAGGTCTCACTGGGAATATGTGCCTAGAATACAGAAATATGTACGCACTGCTGCATTTTTTGAAAACAGCGACTTATTTCTAGGCATGCTCACAGTCATCAGCATGCAATTCCCTAAAATAGCAAATTCTATTTTGCCATTGCCTCTACCTGCCTAAGTGACTTCTCAGCTTTTTCTTTTTCAGCTTCTCATTTACAGCTGAGCTTAGATAAACAGATTTTTCAAAACATTTCTCAAAAGAAAAAAAAAGCAACAAACCCAAAACACATGATGTTTCTTTCAAAAAAAAAAAAATTTTTTTGAGCCAGAAAGGTCTAAGCATGGTCTCCGCCATCAACTGGAACAGTTACACCTACCACTTTAGAAGCCTTGACTCAGAGATGCAGGAGGAGGGTTCAGTTCCTCAGGTCTCAGGCAGGAGGGAATGCCTGGGACCACTTCCTGTGGCCAGAGCGGAGCAAAATTATACCCAAATTGGATAAAAGCCTGGGCAACTTCATCTAATCTCACAGTTGATCTTGCTCTGAGCAGGAGGCTGTACTAGAAACCTCCTGAGATACCCTCTAACCAGGATCATCCTATGATCTGATAGAAAAAACATGAGCTAAATAGTAGTCACAAACTCTTTTTAAAAAAAACCCTAAGTTTTCCAACTATCAAAAGACTATACAACGCTTGTTATTCTTTCTAGTATCCTGAGATGCTGAATGTCTACCTGCATAACAGAAGTACAGATTGCGCAAAGCTTACCCATCATTTAAATCCCATATAACATGGTGTTGTGAGCTTAAAAAACTTCAGCAATACACAGATACCAAGCTAACTTTCCACAGAAAGATGAATTTCACAATGTTAATGAAAATGTCACTTAAAGCACTTAAAAGAACCTGTTGACTTACTTCAACATACATGCAGTTACTGTATCTATGCTGAACATAAAATATATCATACACACATATGCATAACAAACTAATATCTAAATTTATATGCTTGTACATACACAACAGGTATAATATATAATATCTACCTGCTTTTTATATAGTTAGATGCATGCACATGCATTTATCATCTACCTAAATAGAAAATGGGTGAGGGGAGTTGCCCCTCAAGTAGTTTAACTAAAAAATTCAACATGTCCTCAACTCATAGTCCTTTATCTATCACGCCAATATAGTAACATGACTGTGCTCTGTGGGGGGACATCACATTGACAAATGAGCACAAATACACACAAGACAACTCTAAGTCTTAATAAGAAGCCATATTAAGAGCATGTGATTTCTGTTGTTTACTTGATTTATCTGCAAAACAGTATTGCAGTTACTCTGTGATTTTTGGCAGTTAAAGGACTCGGGGGGATTGATAAAAGTAAATTAATAAATGGCAGTCACCTGGAGCTGAAAGGTGGAAGTGCAAAAGAGATTATGTGAAAAGGAGTAAGTTAAAATGCTAATTTAAAATTTGGGGTAATACTGAATACATTAAAAATAAACAAAATCACTCCAAACATCCCAAAAAAAAACACAATAAAAAAAACTAACCAAAAAAACCTTACATGTGGGAGTCTGGGAAGAAGTACAATACAACAGAGGCAATTGTGAGAAAACAAATCTAAAACAAAGCTTTTATGAGCTAACTCAGTACAGAAGTTATTCAGTGGGCCCAAAAGAGGACATTTTCATGAAGCAGTAAGAACAAGTTGTACAACCTGTGCACACTAAAGGAAGAAACAGAAACCCAGTTAGCTAAAAAAATCATTAGAAAGCTCAAGTAATAGAATGAGCACAAAACATTCCATTGGAAGAATTCTAAGCTAGTAATGGTTGGAAAGGACAAATAATATATTATAATTTGCCCACAAGGAAGAAGTGTTATTTGACATCATTTACCTCCTCACTCCTCACTTCACCAAAAAACTTACTGCATTCAAGCTGCATGTGATCCAGTTATACAACAATCACAAATGTCAGGCAAATTTGTAATACAGATGAAACACCATTTTACTCTCACAAACCATCCAACTAAAACCATGGAAGAAACAGTTGCAAAATCTGTCATCTTAAAAACTTTGTGACTGGGGAAAAAAAAAAAGTGCATTAAACACATTGGCATAAAACAATGTCAAAAGAGTAGATGCCTACAGGGCATCTAAATGAAAATAAACCAATTCCAGAAAGGCCAAAAATATTCTGCTCAGAGTATTTAAACTAAAAATACTTTCAAACCTAATTTCCAAAGAGTCAGAAGTGGACTTGAATCCAGTGCCTCATATCCAGTAGGCATTCTGCCAGTCAAGGTTACACATTGGTCTTTCTTGCTTATTACCTGGTAACCTGGAAACACAGTAGTTCAAACAAATTTGTATGTATAGGGGAAAGGAGGACTATAAAAATATGAGTACATTCTAGATAATTTACAAGTTTCCGTAAGACAGATTAGCAAAACTGTTTGACAACAAAATTATCAAGATGAATGTGAGGCTTTCCCCACAATTTAAAACTAGAAAATTGAAAAGCAACCCCCACATATACATTTATATTTATGATGTATCTTGCAGATCACATCTCTTCAGTCCACCAGAGACTTTCATGCTTGCCTGTACCAAAAGCATTGCCGGATGGAAGTTTTTAATACAATAAAATTAAACTATTTAGAGGTTTCAATAGGGAGATTAGAATTCACCCTCTTTTCACTTGCCCCTAAAGAGTGATTTTTACTTGCTCTAGACACTGCCAAGACTTTTACATCCAGGAGCAGCTAGAATTCTGAGGCCAAGAAGAGACAAAAAGTCATATTTTACATAAATAATTTGATTAGCAAATCGTCAGTACAGCAACACTGAAAATATGTCACCTTAAGTAATCAGTTTAGGGGATATTTTGTTGGGTTTTTTTAAGACTCAAGGGTGGGGGAAAAATTACAAATCTCAGATCTTCTTGGTACATGAAAAATACTAAATGGTACATGAAAAGTACTAAAGTTAAGAATATCATCTTACATCAGAAATCTACCTAAGAAACTATCTTAAAAACACAGCTTAGTGCGAGTTCACCATTCTATTCACACTAAGACAATTGATTTTCACCAATACCAACATACAATCCTTCAGACTTTATACCTTTCACACTTCTGACAGGTTTGAGAAATCACTGGAATAATCACATACATATAACCCTAGCTGGTGTCAAATATTCTTCCAGTACAGGACATTGTATTTCCTATACTGTATGTCACCCCACAACTACACGTTCAAGTACAAAACACCATTTCCTTTAGTTTCTTTCAAAATACCCTTATAAAGGTGTCACCTGGCATTCCTGGATTCAGTGTTTGTCTTCTCATCAGCCGGAAAACCTGCTATCATGAATGTCTGTCTATTGCTTCATGCCAGGAGTATGGGTGGCCTATGAGTTTTGGTACTTCTTCAGTAAGTAAATTTGGTGTGGGGTAAAGCAGAAATGTACCCAGAGTTATACAACAAAATTCTACAGCGTAAACATTGAATTGCATAATAGTCTGTAGAGTCAAGCTAGTATTCTACACTATTCTTTCTCGTGACTCCCCTAGAAAGAGCTCTTGTAATACAGTCAAGTTAAACTTCAATTCAGTTTTAATATCGGCTCCTATAATATTGTCACCAAATTTAGTACTTGTTGATATTTACAGGTTGGAAAAACAAAGAAAAGATGACTGTTTTTTCCTGAAGACCTTTCTTCTTCCCTAATTACTTTTATTCAACAACTTGTAATAGGGAAAAACATAATCACTTCTATTTTAACCAATTAAAAAAATGCTTCAGAACTTTAAGTTACAGAGTTTGTACACTGAACTGTATTATTGTAACAAAGCCTTGGACCAATTTCATGGGGTATTTTGTGACACCATCACTCTGAGTATGTGTCACATTTATTTAATAGTATATTATTACAGATTAATAACAACATCATGTAAAACATGTTCTTTTTAGTCACTTGCATGGCTTATTCTCTCCATCATAGAAATCACAGGATTTGGCTTAAGACACCCCAGACACATAAAGAAGAGCTTGCTAAATGAAAGCGAGAGGTCAGGAAAGAAAAGACAAAAAGGATGAGGAAGGAAGGAAAAAAAAAATGGGGGGCAAATGAAAGAATAAGTATGCTTTGCGATCTTCATTCTTATACTTTACCTTGCAGACTTTTATTTACTTCTATTTATAAAAAAAACATTGGTTGGATGGATTTGCTTCCTCCATCACATATTCTAACAATCTGGTGTGAGCCTCAATCTTTTTTGTCCAAGAGACACAAAGCAGGAGAAATACTTCAGCAAACAGCCACTCACCAAGTACCCAAGGTATTCACACAGCTGACAGAGCTGGTGGATTATGTCTCTAGTTAAAATTAGAACAAGAGAGGTTCTGGTGCCAATGAATAATTTTAAGTAACAAAGTCTTAGTAATCCCACACTTCACCTTTCCTCCCTGAAAAACATAAAAAGTTGAATCATTCCAATAGTTTCTGAAATACCCGGAAATTCACAAAAGTTCTGTAAACTGGAAGAAACATTTTCTATCGTGAGATGTTTCCATTCGTGAAGGCCATCTTAATCAAGTATGCCTAAGAGATGCAAATGGACTTGGAAAATAAAGCCACAGATTTGTCACATTCTCTTTGCTGCCATATTCACTGATATTCACTACCTCTTCCCTAGTAAATAATTCACCAATCACAATCAAATTTGAAAAAGCTGTAAACCAAACAACAGCTTCACTGATAGCTATTGACTTTCAGCAGTCTAAGGGCTTTGAGTAGTGTAAATCATAGCAGTATTTAACTTCACTTTACAGAGTAAGAGCAGATTGAGAGTATTGTAATGCAAACCTTGAAAATTCTATGCTATTGAATTTTTCTTTCATATGAAATGCTTCATCTTCCCTACCATGCTTAATATGTGGGGTGTTGCAAATATGAAACCTTTCCCAATCATCTCTGGAAACCCTGGTTCATCTGCTTTTTTAGTCATAAATAATGAGCCAGTTTGCATGATTAATACAGGAAGAAGACTTTGTACAAGCTACATAGTTTAATTGAAGCATAAATCATGCAGCTGGTTATAACTTAGAACTATTATAATAATAAATGATTATATTTTCTCTACTTCCTTTGCATGCTTAATATAAAACTAAATTAATGCTCATCTGGTAGCCACTACATACCGGTGCTTGTAATCTGCTGCCAAGCAGCTATTAATCTAGCTGCCAGGTGGTTCAGAAAGTTGAAGTACCTGTGCTTTTTAGAAATAATTATTAGTGAAAAGCCACAAAGAATCCCATGTTCAGTGAATAATTTCAAGCCTGTGGTTAATTCTAAACATAAAAGTAGTCCTAGCATTTCAGCAAAGGACCTGGGCACACAATTCACTTCCTCCCTCCATATGCTTAGAATTGTCATTTAATGATTTGGCAACAACATCACTTGGGTTTGATACTCAGTGTTTGGAATCAGCTGTATTAGATTCCAATTTGTCTTCCTGATCCAGCAACTACCACAAGGAAAGTACATTTTAAAATAGGCCATACTTTCTAACACAGGTTTATGGGTTTTTTTGTAGCAATTCAGGAAAACATACCTAATTGTGTGCTCTGGGAACTGTTAAAGGGGGAAGGTTCCTGAAGTTTACCTGTAGTTTGAAGCTCCCCGTCAGTGCCCAGTCACTTTGGAACTTTTCTTCTAAATGCAGACACAATGTACAGAGGAAAAATTTCTACATTTTCAGAAAGACAACAGTTACCTTTCTGCCACAGAAAAGCCAATCCATTTCAATTAAATAGAAAAAATAAAAAAACCCCAACAGGTTTTTGATAGCCCTGTTCTGCAGTTCATAATAGCAATAATATCGCAACATAATACTGTGAGATACTTTATTGGTCTGTGAGATGTTCTGGTAGTACTAAACTGTAAATGAAATTCAAACTTAGTGTCAACCAGAGTATTCCATATCTATTGCAATTTAAAACTAGCCCCAGATCTGAATGGGGTGTTCCCCTGATTATTTTTAGCAAAGCCTGCCCTATCACTAAGAACCTCAGCAACTTCCACTATTATGAACATTGAAATCTTGGGTCATCAATTGTAAAAGCTAAGTTCAACTAAATTATAGACTTTTTCAAAGCAGACCTGTATGCGGTTATTGAACAAAGACATATTTGTCACCTGTGCTGATAAAGAGAATCCAAGGGAATTTTATTTTGTTTCCCCTAACCATCAAATATATATATGTTTGAGAGGACAATACTGAAGGGTTTCAATTAACATACAAAGAGCTACACTATAGAATACTATGGGAGAGCTTATGTACGCAAAAGCTTCCAGAACCACACAAAAATCTCCCTTAGAAGAACTTTAACACTATTCTTTTTTTTTAATCACCATGTTCACATGTTTTACAGAAAAAAACCCACCAACCTTTTCTCCAAAGCATTTCAAATTTTCACACATGCTTACTACTGTGTGCTGACTGGTACAACCTTATTTGTCAATAAGGCTCCTGCAGTCAATTTTTCAAGTTTATTTTTTGCCTTCACCAAAGTAACACCAAAGATCTCGGACTGGGAAAATCTGAGAGTTTTAGAAGAGTTCTGCCAAGCTAGTAACAGTATCATTTACATAATTTTCCTCTTGCAAGAGGAGAGGGGAATGAAAGAACAACACATAGCCGTGTTAGTCACAATATTCAACAGAATTAAAAATTTAAAATTCTACTTAAATAGCACAGCATAAGGAAGAAATTCTAAATCATACAATGACTAAAACACAGAAACACATTCTACATTAATTTTGAGGACTTGCCCTCCAGAGATGATGACCTTTCTTAAGATTCTAGTTAGGCTGGACTGCAAATGGTAAAATCAATTCAAACTGAAACACCACTACTTACTTAACTGCATCACGACCCCCACAAATGACATCTATCTTGATCAGTTTGGCAATACTTTGCATGAGTTTTGTAAAGATCATTCCTCAGTTGTTGTCCAGTGCCCAGCAAAATTAACTGAGAAAAAGTGGGTGACTACTCCTACTTCCTAGCTTTTTGATGAAGTCACCTCAGATGAGAATTTGCTCCTTCAAAGACTGCAGCCTTTTATTTCAAGAAGCATTAGGAAATGTCTGGAGTTCACCTCAGGATGTCATGCAAGAATGTCACTGCTAAACTAACACTGAGTTGTCAGTGTTACATATCCCTCTGCTCTCAAGGAAAAAAGAATAATCATTCAAACCATTAAAAATCTAGAATATAGCTACTTCATCATGCAAATCTTAAGTCAAAGAAGAAAAAGGTTTATCTTCTGCTATTTTAGCAAACACAAGCTTCCCAGTAAGTTCTCTCACATTTGCGTCAAGGGTAAGAGTTTCTGTGACTATCCCTTTTGCAGGATCACTAAGTATCATTCATAGGGTAACTGTCCAGAAGGAGCAAGCATCTTAAAGTTATCACTTGGAGCCTTCTTTCCTCACAATCTTAATGCACATCAGGCTCCAATAAAGCAGATTTCATTGACCTTTTCAACTCCATTCTAACCTCTTCTCCAGGTTATTATTATATAAGAAGTGCTATTGAGTAAAAGAACTACCCAACTTGAGCTCAGTGGTTCAAGACTACTAAAAAAACCCCAAAAAACCACAACCATAAAAAAAACCCAAACAAACAAAACCAAAAAAAAACCAGACAAAAAAAAGTTGTTTTCCAAACCCTCCTATGCCTAAAGTTCCTTTTCACAAGGCATCTTTGAGTGAACTGTAAGGAATGTATCCTGCTGATTTTTTTTAATTTTTTTTTTTACTTAGGTTGAATACAACAAGTCGCATGAAACAGCTGAAATGAACGAAGAATCAAGCATTAAGCAAATTAAACTCTACCTACAGGTCAAAACTGTCTATTAACTGGCAACACAACAATTAGGTAGAACTAAAATTATTTTGTTAAAGTCACATCCTGCAGATACCGAAAATACCATGTTGCCTAGAATCCAATTTCTAGATCATTATATGAGAGACTTAAAGGAATAATTGAAGAGTGGATTGCTATACTAATAGAAAGACTATAGACTGTTTGCATGTACTTATAGAATACAGCAAACAACCAAAGAAATTATTTCACAAATTAAGTCATTATCATGACTAACTTATTAACTGCTAGAAATACTGAAAGACTACCATATTTGATCAATGTGGGAGGTTTCCAGAACGTAAACTACAGGTCCACTCCTACAATGACTACATTTTTACTTTCTAGAACTACCTACAATGTAGAGACAAGGAAGTCTAGGATTAAAATTTTCAACTTTCTGCTTATTTTGACCAAACTTCTACAAGTCATGTTTCTATTAAGCTGAAGAATAAATCACAATAGCATAAGTTTTGCATGTTCTGTGTAAGAAACGAAGAAATTAGCAGGCTACAATGCCAAGTTTTCCACAACATTCACTTATGTAAAATTAAGAAAAAAACACAAACCAGAAAAAAACCAAAATACCATACTTTCTTCAAAAAGCTAAAAATACCTTACAGGTTATTAAAATTATCTGTGACTAGAGGAAACTTATTTCCAATTTATGTACACACAGTTGTAAACAGTGCATTATAAAGGATATCCCCATATTTGAAAAACTCATTTATGGTGCTATGGGTAAAATTTTTGAATTTGCAAGTACATGCTTCATATGTAAACCCTCACATCAGAGTTTGTGGGTATGAACTTTTGCATTTATTCTTGCTCAGTTCATCTTTCTTCATCAGCATCATTCACAAGGAACCTGGCAACATTTCAATACTGTCTACTATCTGATCAACCTGTGTATATACTACAGGTAGTAAGATTTCTCTAAATTAACTATTGACCAAGCTTATCAGCTTGGTGACTTATCTAGAGTATCTGCTTAGAATGTCATTTAGCTTGGTTTTACTATTTCCAGGGTCACAGCATTTACTGTAAGCTGTCCCAATCTTCATTAACTCAGATAGTTCAGATGAACTCCATGGGCACTGCATGCTATGTTGTGACCTACGAAGTGCATTAAATAGAACCAAGCAGAACTGAGCACATTTCATACTATAGTCTCATCCTCACAGCAATGTGAAACACACATTAATTATGGCACATGGTAAGTTGTATTGATTGTCTAATCACTTAGCACTGTAAAAGTATGTCAAATTTATGTTAACAAATTATTTTTAAAAAGGTCAATCATGTACAGCAAATTAAGTGATGTTCCCCGTAAGTGGTGCTACTCTAACCAAATTCACTTGGATGGATATATATTTACAGGCTTCTGTACTAGGAAACTAAGTGGTCTAATTTTTATTGAGAGTCCCTGGAAGATGATGAATTCTGAAAAAAGATTGCTTCTTCAAGCAATTAAACTTGAGCTTGAATGCTAACTTTTGGAATGTTGCTTTGAAACAACCTGATTTACGTGCAGCACTTTGTTTGGCTTACTCAAATTGACAGCTCATCAGGTAGTAAGAAGAAAAGGAATTTTAGAAATAGGCTTTACCCATTTAAAAGTTTACCAGTTGTCCTGGATCTGTTTCTGACAATACCAGCATTAGCAACAAGCTCTTTTTCTTCTGGATAACAAAACCTGAATAGTTTTCTGCCACGTAAGACTTTGCAAAAAATGAATGGTGTTCCTAACTGCCAAGCAGAAATAAGAGGAGCCAAAAATGCTCAAAATGTATTTGCAAAATCTTAGCAAGATGGGTAGAATTTACTAATGAAGGGTGGGGAAGAGTTTCTGTTATAAAATTGTCCTGGTTTCAGCTGGGATAGAGTTAAGTTTCTCCCTAGTAGCTGGTACAGTGTTATGTTTTGGGTTCAGTATGAGAAGAATGTTGATAACACACTGATGTTTTCAGTTATTGCTGAGCAGTGTCTAGACTAAGTCAAGGGTTTTTCATCTTCTGATGCCCAGCCAGCGAGAAGGCTGGAGGAGCACAAGGAGTTGGGAGGGGACACAGCCAGGGCAGCTGACCCCAACTGGCCAACAGGGTATTCCAGACCATGGGACGTCATATCCAGTAAATAAACTGAGGGGAGTAGGCCTAGGGTGGATCGCTGCTTCAGAACTAATCAGGCATCAGTCAGCAGGTGGTGAGCAATTGCATTGTGCATCACTTGTTTTGTATATTCCAATCCTTTTATTATTATTGTCATTTTATTGTTATTATCATCATTATCAGTTTGTTCCTTTCTGTTCTATTAAACTGTTCTTATCTCAACCCACTAGTTTTACCTTTTCTTTTTGACCCAATTTTCTCCCCCATCCCACTGGGTGTCAGGGGAGTAAGCGAGCAGCTGCATAGTGCTTAGCTGCTGGGTGGGGTTAAACCACAACAACTACAGAGAAAAAGGAATCAATAACATAAGTCAATACAATACAAAAAGTTTTCACTTTCTTATAAAAATAATTTAAGTTAATATGGAGTGTCTTACATACAATAATGCTGATTAACGAAAGCTACGAAGCTCTAATGGCAGGACATTTTTCAATAATAAATTTCTACTAGAGGATTAAAACTGCATTCACCATTACAATATTCTTTATAAAGTGTCACATAAAACTCTGAGTGTATTAAAAAAGTCAGAATTATCATAATAATTCTACAGTTGGATAATACGTTTGTTCAAATATTAAAAACATTGATCAATACTATATGAAAAGAAATATAATTTCTAAAGCAGTCATCTTCAGTTTAAGAGAGATGGCTATACCAAAAAAAGCCACCACACCCAAACCCCATTATCTTCTGACAAATGCCAGCTACAGTATGCTGGAAGTAAGGGTAGTTCAGTGTATCCCAGAAGAGTTTAATAACCTGATTAACAGTACATGAAACCATCTTTTTACTGTGCATTTAGACACCATTCAGAGAGCAATGTTTACTTTTCCAGGAAAGAGTCTGCTTTACCATAAACCCAAAATCTTATGGAGCAGTGGCTGGAATAGACAATTCCTTTGTTATGGAATGTTAACTTGTTTATTTCCCAAAATTTGACTAGGGATTTCAACAGTTATTATATTTAGAGCTAAAAATTCTCTTGGTTTTGTAATAAAAGCTACAGGAAAAACAAGGTACTGATAAAATAAAATAATGTAATAATTGCAGTAACATTGCAAAGAAGGACAAGAACACATTTTCCCCACATTTTGATGGTAACAGTAACTCAAATTAGCATAAAATGTACTTCTGTTTAGGAAAACAAACAAACAAAAAAATGGAGACTGAACTGCAGGACAACTCTATTCTAAACCAACTGTTGTGGTTAAACCCCAACCAGGCCAGGTTGGACAGGGCTTTGAGCAACCTGGTCTAGTGAGAGATGTCCCAGCCCATTGCAGGGGATCTGGAACCAGATGATCTTTAAAGGTCCCTTCCCACTCAAACCATTCAATCATTCTATGATTTCTCATAGCAAAGATGTGATTAATTTGATTTGTATAATAGCTATAAAAGAATCTGAAAAATGAGCTTTCAGAGTACATTTTAATAGAAGGATCTATTTGAGATCTCTGTGAAGGGAGTACTAAGGTTATTTGTAATATATATGGGACTATACACAAGACTTCACAACTTGTAAGATTTATCTTCTTTAGTCCTAAAACATGATTAACATACAAAAATCATCATTCTCTAGACACCTTCTGTGGTAATTCATACATGAACCCTGATTCTCTGTTTTTACTGTTAACATACACTCTAATTGATTTTTAAAAATTAGATATGTAATAATCTTTAATCAAGCTAAAAGCTTTTATTTCTATTTATATATGTGGTGAGTTGACTTTGGCAGACCACCAGACCCCAACCCAACCACACTCACTCCTCTACCTCAACAGGAGAGGGGGAAAATAAGACTGAAAAGCCCACAGTTTGCAACAAAGACAGGAAGATCATTTACCAATTACTATCACAGACAAAAAAATGCAATTTGGGAAAAATTAGTTTACTGCCAACTAATAATAAAGGATGCAGAGAAACAAGGAGAAAAACTAAAACACCTTTCTCCCACCAACGCCGTTTTTTTCCAGAGCTCAGCTTCATTCCTCTTCAACTTCTCTACCTCCTCCCTGCCAAGTGGCACAAGGGGATGGGGAAATCCCTGAACGCTTGAGGTTGGAAGAGACCTCCGGAGGTCATCTGGTTCACTCCCACCCTGCTCAGACTGGGCCACCTAGAGCCAGTTGCCCAGGATCACATTTAGACAGTTCCAGTTTGCTCGGCCTTTCCTCATAGGAGATACTCCTTTGTCATTACTGTGGCCCTTCATTGGACCCTCTCCAGTATGTCCATGTCTCTCTTGTACTGGGGAGCCCTGAAGTGGACACAGTCCTCCAGCTGTGGGCTCACCAGTGCTGATCAGAGGGGAAGGATCACCTCCCTCAACCTACTGACAACGCTCCTTCTAAAACAGCCCAGGATGCCATTGGCCTTCTTTGCCACAAGGATGCATTGCAGGCTCATGTTGAACTTGGGTGTCCCCCAGGACCCCCAGGTCCTTCTCTCTAGCCCCCAGCATATACTGGTGCCTGGGGTCTCTCCTCCCCAGGTGTGGACTCTGCACTTTCTTTGATGAACCTCAGCACCTGAGCAGCCCATACAATGTTATGGGATATCTACATTTTATTTGACATCTTTTCAGAAATACACTTATTTGACAAGAGGGAGCAGGAGCATGACTCTAGTATACTAGCTTGTAATTTTAAGTTAAATATACAGTTAAATATACTTACTTCTGTACAGACAAATACACTCTAAATTTTGAAATAAGTGTTTATTTTTCCAGTGGAAGCTTTTCTTCAATATTCTGTTTCATTCATAACATTTTGTTTAAACATAAATGGAAAAAAACTGCTAAAGAGTTTTCTTCCTCCACCGTTAACCAAAACACACAAAGTCCTATATTTTAAGATGTGCATCACAGAATTTCAAGTATTCTGTAACAGGAATGGATTCTACACCATACACGTTAAGATGCTCATTGGTCACAAATTCGACATAGTATGTAGCTTATGAGGAAACTTGGGAGAAAGAATGTAAACTATTTTATAATCCTTCTCCAGCTACGTAGTCTGCCTAAGTTCCTCTGCTATTGAAAAGCAACAAAAATAAAACATAAGCCTCCCGAACCTAGTTGAGAGCACGTCATCTTTCCCCTCCTATTGTAACTAACTGGCTAGCTAAGTCAAAGTAGTTAGGATGAATGATTAATTCACTTGCCTCCCTTCCCCTTCCTCCACAGTTGACATATAATTAATGGCAATTTACATATGACATGTTCTCAAAATATAAATTCTACAGTGGTGCAATCCCTTGCGTTAGACAGTAACATGTAAACAAGCTTTTTGTGGAGCTGGCTACTTTAATTATCTTGGTTACAGTGAGGCCTTTATCAGCTTTTTTCTCACAGTGTAATAGGAAGAAATCTGAACCACCTCAGCAACATCCAGTTAGTAATATAGTATGAAGGTCATACTATGTATTGATGGAACGTACAGTAAACATGTAATTTATACAGTGTCTGGAATTAGAAGTTATTGTATTTTGGCTACAAAAATAATGTGATCTTCACTATTTATTCAAGACCACTGTGAAGTTTTTGCACTTCATAAGATATACCAGTATTTAGCATTAACAGCTCATAGGTTTCAACTGGTATTATATCATTCAATTATAGAATTTCTTTGTGCAACTGATGCTAAACAAAGGCTACATTAAAATTACTCTGAAGCGAGAAGGCAGCACCTCCAAAAGTAGTCTGAAGCATTTAATTTACAGTTATTTCTTTTTTACTACTATCATTTTATTCCCCATTTCATAATGAATTAGTATTTTTAAATAAAGCTAATTCAGCTCTTATACATTAGCATCTTGGGTAATGCAACAGAATAAACCACAAGTTACACATTCAGCATTAAAAGTGCATTAGAGAAAAATACAAAGCCAAAGGTTAACCTTTAGGTTTTTATCAAGCCGTATGGATGAAAGCATGTGTGCTTAATGTAGAGTCTTATCCAGAATAATGACAGAAGAATCACTGGGGCATGAAGCCACAACCTGCAGAGAGTTAATCACAATCATTAATCACTGCACCACATTCTTTTTTTTTGTTTTGTTCTTTCCAAGATGGAAGTGCTGATAAAAATAGACTTCATTTCTTGTTTACTTCATAAATTAAGTTCAAAACACCATCATACCTCTTTGGTGATCTGGAAACCAAAGTTAAATAATTGGCTTTATTTGAAGACTGAATGTCTCATGAACCTGGACATTTCACAAGATAAAAGAGCTTCTCAACTCATGGTTGCTGGTTCGCAGCCAGATTAGACCACCTAGCACCCAAATTTATCACTATTCAGTATTTCTAAAGTAACACTGGTGATGAATATCCAGGTCATAACAAAAAGATATCCTGCTCGACAAACATATACTTTAACTTCCCATGAATTCTTATGATAAGCAGCAGAGAATAAGGAAGACTAAAAATGGTAGTCACCACATTCTCCTTGATAGGGGTGAACTATCTGTATAGAGACACTGAGTTGTCATCACTCTTGCTATCCCATCTTGTAAATGACAAAAGGAATAAGTTGCATGTTATCTTCTCATGGCAAAAACACCCCAGACTTGAAATTTCTCATCCCCACCAATCACCTTCATTCCTGCAACTTAAAGCCAAGAACAGAAATGTATTTAAAAAAAGAAAAAAACATGCATCATTATAAGCAATAAGATTTGTCTTTGTATTAATTAAAAAAAATCAATAATTTGATATTGTAGTATTGATGCAGTTTTTAAAAGGCATTTTCTTTTCATTTTAAACTTTAGAAGTTTTTACTTTATGCAGAATGCAGTGGAACCTGCAAAAGAGAAGGAGGGGAGATTTTTATTTATTATTTTTTTAAGTGCATGAAGATGACCATTAATTACATTGCACCAACAGTGGCAATTCCGAGCTTCAGATGTGCTGTGAACACCTTCAGAAAAGGTTTGGTGGCAGGGATTATGATGTTGGTTTGTTGCAGTTTGTTGGCTTTTTTTCCAACCAATGCACAGAGCTAAGCAACCAAGTAACTAGCTGTGGATGCATTTCATGAGCTAGGAAAATGCTTTTGAATAATGTATTTGCCTAGAAGCAGGTCTTCACTCCACCAGTGTGCCTGTGTTTCAGATAAATTGATGAATTTCAGGTCAGGCCTAGGAATCAGTAACACTGCTGTTTGTAAATGAACAATGAGCTGTTGAAATCCCAGTTAGTTCACTTTTCTTCCTCTCAAAAGGTCATGAGCATTTCACTCCAAAATTTCACATGCCTTGACAGTGACTTCCACTTTAATGTTCCTGAAGTTATAGCATAGTTTCTTAGTTGGTCAGCTTGGTAGGACCATTGTTTTCTTACTAAGCAGTGCCCTTAAGAGAAGAGCCGAAGGAGGATTCAAGATTATCTTCACAGATGAAGCCAAGCATTAGTACTTCTGTTGACAGCTAGCTAGCAACAAAAAACTCCAGTGTTTAGATGTGCAAAGCAGAACATAAAGTTTTTGCCTTTTTAAAAAAGTAGAGTACTGTGAATTCTGGCAGCAGATACTCATCACTACTTCTGATTTAAATATCGTTTAGTAGCCTTTTAGCACTGGACAACACTTTTTTCTCCTGGGAAACAGGTGTTGTTCATGAATTGGCTGAAGACCCTATAAGACTAAGATGCTTGCAGTCCTCTTCTCTTTGTTAGACCTTTCTAAAGAAAAATTATGAATAGAGAAAGGACAAAACACTTCTTGGATCTATAGTTTCTATGGAATTTAAGCCATCATATAAATCAGCAAAGACTTACACCGCTAAGGATCAAAAGTCATTCATTAATTATGACATCTTAAACATATTTAGCTTTTTGTAATGTTTATGTGAGGTCTGAAGAGAGATGACAATCTTACAAACCTATTACATCTATGGCTAGTTTGTCTTTAACTACTTAGAATAAAAGCAGATGATTTCTAACAGTTTCCTCAAGTTCCTTCATTATTACTTTAATTCCTACAATTTTTTTTTCTTCTGATTTTTAGAAAAAGGTTTAACATCTCTTCCTTAACACTGACTTCTACTGTTCTAGTTTGGTACTATTTTAGTCACAGGACGGGGTGAAGGAAGGGCACTTTCAGAATGAGGCAAAGAAAAGCAAATGAAAAAATCAGAGTTCCTGCTACATTACTGAAATATTAGTCTAATTACTGTATAAAGCATACACAGGAAGAGACATAAAACAAAAAATTAAAGGCAGATTAAGCGAAGGCAGTTTGAGAATGCCAGTGATGTGTTTCCAGAAATTCCAAAGAAGTTTCACAGAAAGAGAAAATTTGATAGTATTTCAGAATATACGTTTAACTTCTCAGCATGGAAACATTTATGCCAAGTGAACAGTTCCATTGAGCAACAGGCAAATATGAGCATAACAGAATTGTTCTGCACTTTGTTTTTGTCAGAGTTAAAAAAAAAAAAAATCCCACAGCTTAAAAATGTCATTGCTGACATCAAAACATGACACAGACTGCAAGAGAAAGACTTCTGCAATGAGTTTCTGAGAACTTTCCAGTAACTGCACATGTCACAAAGCATGGACATTCAAGAAAACAAAAGTTTAGGTTTGCAAGACAAGGCTCAAGTAATAGGTATCAAAATATCTTCGTTATGCAGTATGTTCTTTCCCAAAGGATTTGAAATGGAACAGGCTCACTGTTTCTTTAGAAATCATCCTAAAAAACATGGCATTGTCTGGACACTTGCAAAGATGAGGCAGAAATGTGGGTTTCCCATCATACAATCCATCAATAATTTGAGCTTCTATTGCTTCCCCCCTGTTTTTTCCCAGTGCTTTCAACATCACAGTAGCTAGCTGAGGACAATGTAAGAGCATGCTGCTGCAATAGAAAAATGGAACAGTTGCCCAAGTTTATACATAAACTTCAGATAAACTGATAAGAGTTTATGATTAGACTTGTCACCAGATTCATCATTAAGAAGGAATACTCTCCCCAACTCTGACAGTGTGTTTTAAGCAATGTAATTTTCACCTGTACCATAAGGTTCCTGTAATCATCTAAGAATTTTATCTAAGACAGGGACAGGTTGGTTGAGCTCTGCTACAAAGTATTAGAGCTGCCCTTTATAGTACCTTTATTTTGATTACTACTTCGCTCCAGAGAGTTCAGAAGTATTTGTTGGTCATTCATTAACCCTGCCAGGCTGAGCATTCTTGCATTGTTGCTTGTGGTACCACAGAATGGACTGAGATGGTAAGGCCCATACGACAGCTAAGATGATATGAACTAGCCCTCTGGAGCTTGTGTTCACAAGTGAAACAGCTTATCTGAGGTTCTCCCATGTTTTCTATTTGCCACATTCTCCTTTATCAGACCTATGCTAAGCTCTAAACAATATCCTGTTTAAGAGATACTGAAACAGTATCTTGCAATTGATCATGTTTATACACTAGTTAAGGCAGAAGAGTAAACAGGTAAGAAATTACTACAGAACTCCTTGTCACTAAAGCACTAATAATTTATACTCTCTAATAATGTTCAGATTCATAATAGCCACTTTGAACCCATCAGTCACTACCCATCAGGTTCAGTGGCTCACTCTGAAAAAACAACAACCCACCACCTCAATACTGCTTTTGCAACAAAGGAATTAGTGTCAGCAAAATTACTAACAGAAGACAAGTAGGAAATCTTATTCAACTGCAGGAAGTCACATTTCTGATTTTAGTGGCCACCTTCTGCTTTCCTTAACATGTTACTGTAAGTGAAAGCTGAAAAAGTAGGTTACAAGATACAGGTCAACATCACTTTCCACACCCCCTCCCCTTTTTATTCTCATCTAACCATGCTAATCCCTTGCCACACTGTTGCCCTGACACCACAGGTCACCTTTCCCTACATGTGCATGAAGCATTTATGAAGCTCTTCCTAGACAAAAATTCCATCTTTAACAAAACAGGCCAAGACTCACAAAACACATGGGGGTGGGGAAACAACTACTGCTGCTGGTACTCTGCGGCAATAGGATTCTATTTTGTGATGGGTTGACCCTGGCTGGACGCCAGGTGCCCACCAAAGCTGCTCTATCACTCCCCCTCCTCAGCTGGACAG
>JANZLQ010000030.1:6413470-6430625 GCA_026212715.1 Elanus axillaris
GTCTGCCCCCTCACCCGCCAGGCCCGCCCATGCTCTACCACAGCAAACAACAGAAAATCGAGCTGCCCCCGGAGCTGGGGCAAACCCCACAACAAGGGGGTCCTCTAGAAGAGGGCTCCGCACGCCCTCAAGCAGAAGAAGCGGAGAAAGAAAAGACAAACGACCCCCAGGACTCACCCCAGCCCCTCATCGTGCAGTCCCTCCTCCGGCACTCCCCGAGGGATGCTGACAGGAGACATGCCCCGCGCCGGAGGCTCTGCGGGTGCCTCCTTCCTGCGCTGAGGGCGCCGCCTTCCTGCTCTGAGGGCACCGCTCTAGAAGGTTCTGCCGCCCTGCTGAGGGAGCCTCGGAGGGCGGCTGAGGGGAGGCCGTTCCTCCCCCAGCGCGGAGGGAGAGGACTTATTGGGGTACACCCCGGGGAACCCGGCCTTTGGCGCGTCTGTGAGGTAGGTTCAGCTCTGCTCGGCGGAAACCTGTGAGGAGTTATGTGGGTGTTCTGCTCTTTGTTTCACCAGGGTGGTGGTGATCGGTTCGTACCTTGCTTTCTGCGCGTTTCAGGGAAGTCGTTTTCCCTGGCTTGAAGTCACCCTGACAGCAGCTTCTGCTGTTAAACCACTCATGTTGTTAATTAATATATCTCTCAGAGTCACATAGGTTGAAAAATAGGTATTTTTTGTTGTTACACTGCATTCAGGTGCAATGTATTCAGTTCTGAATATACCCTCTAGCTTTTCTGTAAGGAGTAAAAGTTACAGTGGCTGGTGGATTTTCTGATTGTTTGGCAAATAATTATCAACAGCAGAACAGATTTCCTCAGCTAGAAGAAAACCATAAAGACTAGTTCATCCCATAGTTTGCCTAGAAGGTTGATCATTATAAATTATTTTATTGACCCGTGCTCTGGTCAGCATCCTGCAATTCAGTGAACCGAGCGATCAACACTAAATGCAGGTAAGGGGCGCCGTTCACAGCAAAACATTACTGCTGAACAAGCCTGCCATTTTATCGTGATGCGCAGTTCATTTCAGTTCCTCTAGTGGATAAATTTCATCTTTGAAAGTCCTGGACCAACTGGGACTTTTCAGTTTTCAAACAGAAGCTTCTGGATTGTGGTTATATGGACACGGGTTGTATAGTTGTAGGTATCTATATGGGCTTGTTTGTATGTGTTTACACATAAACAAATTGTAGCTGTAATTCCCACGGAGATTACATCCTGGCATGTCAAATGTGATTCTCAGTCTAGATAATGCATAAGAAAATAACTTGTTCACCTAGTTATGACTGAATATCAATCATCCAGTATAATTCATTATGGGTCACTGAGCCCACATGCAATCTGGTGAAACAAACTGTGGGACAGGAGCACTTTGTGTTGTAGAAGCAACTGTAGAGGCAAAAGTCGCATGTTTGTGTCATCACCACAATATCTGAAGAGTAGAAACAGATTTGCTTTTTGCCTCAAATGAATGCTTTCAGGGCAGAGTTTAATTAAGACACCTAGAAAACTGAGTAGAATTCTGTTCAATTTTTTTTTTTTTCTTCTCACAGTACATTAAGGGGAGTATTTGCTAGGTAACTAGTACTGTCCTTGAATCGTTCATTCTTGAATTGGAAAAACCACCAAGGTTCAAAGGAAATTCAAAGTAAGGAGAGGAGTCTTCTGGTTTTACTCTAAGTCACTAACTTGGGTAATTTTTAATTTAAGTCACTAACTTGAGAAGCAAATACTGCATGATGAAAGAGGAGCGTACCTGTCCCTACATGGTTCCAATGTATCAAATTTAGATTTCCAGTGTTCTGTTGGTTGATTTAATCCATACCTACTTGTATGAAATAAGGCTAGCATCCCTGATGACATATATGCATTAAAGATTGTTTTACATTTTGGTTGTAGGACTTTTTCAACAGTGTTCCTGGACTTTCTGAATTTTATGAATTATATCTACAAGAATTGGTTTTACAGCTATTTTCCAAAAGCACAATACTTCTAGGACTATCCCCTTCCTGAGAAAGGAAGGGGAGAAAGAGGGTACAAGTGTCCTTTAATGCAAAAGAATAACAGGAGATTTGTCAGAAAATATAGCATGGATAGATAGGTGGTATTATATTTCTTAGGACCTTGTCAACAATCCTATGTGTCTGGTTCATGTGAAACTATTGATTTATATTTTGAGAAAGAATTGTGCGATAAAATAGCAATAAAAATTAAGGCCTTCATTACATCTTGCTTTCCATTTCCTAAACAAGGAGTTGATTCACACTTTATTTGGAGATGTAATTTTTTGTTTCTTAAAAAAATTGTTCAAAATCTCTGAGAATATATTTTTTGGTACCTAATATTGTACACAATAGTGCACAGTGATAGGCACAAGGAGCAGAACTTGTATTCATGATGAAAAAAAGACTCTGAAGATATCTCAGTGTGGTTCAAAGTCATATACTCAAATTACTGGTGGCTTCACTACTTTAAAATATGATGGAATAAGTATAATTAAGAGTCATAGTATTTATGATGACAATGTGTCATCTTATGTATGGTACATTAGCCAAAATTTATATGCTGCTTTATGCCAGAACAGTTTTGCTGGCTCAGAGGAGTAATCATCCCGGTTCTTGGAACATCAGAGGCAAATGATGTTTAGGGTCTGATTTCAAAAGAAATAGGCTGAGCATTAGAATTAGTGACTTCCTTAAAGTCATTTAATCAGTGACTTCAAGTATTCACAATATTTTGGGGGAAAAAAAATTGAAATTTCCAGCTTATACTGCATTTTATCTGAAATAAAACTAACAGTGGTGGATTTAATGTTTTTTTGGCTGATTGAGATCTCAGAAGCAAACTCTGTAGTAGGCTCAATTGTGTATACATATGCATCTATAATAGGAACAGAGGTTTAAAAGAATGTCATATAAAACAACAGCTGTGTAGCTTATTTACGTTCAAGATAATACTGCCAAGACAAGATTATTCATTAAATATGTTCTTGTTGTGCACACTGCTGTTCCATTAAACCTCCACAACATGGCATGACTATGTGTCAGTATTAAGACAGGATGACAACAAAGGATTTAAAGAAGTTTTATAAAGTCATGGTAGGGATCCACTCCACTATACCCAAGGTAAGAGCTGCCCTTGAGTAAAAGACCTACTAGTCTCCTATATCTCTTTTACATTGGTACACTGACAAAAAATGAGTCACTTTTTTTTTTTATACTTGTTTCAGTAACTTTAAATTATATTTTTAAAGTAGAACATTGTAAACTCTCCTAATTCGACCACTAGTTTTAGTTTTGAACGTAATGGGTTTTTTCCTAAAGATTATTCTTTGAAGTCCATAAGACTTCACATACTGTATTTCCAGATGCATATTATCGTTACTGAGAGTAGGGCACATTATATTAATGTTGAATTTTCCTAGGTGACACATACTGAGAAAGCACAGAAGTGCAGCTGAATCCAGAATGGTTCAAGTGTCTTCTACAGTAAAAGCATGCTACAGGGTGACCTAATTGGATTTAATTTAATACCAAAGTTCAAGACTTATGGAAGTGTGATGAAACTGAACAAATTTATAACTAAAGTAAACTCTCTTACAAAAGGCAGAAGAATCAGGAAGAGAAACAGATCACAGCATTTTCTGCCCACATGAAATATTTACCTAATTGATATATAGAGTACCTATCACTTTAGCGGCTAGAGGCTCACCTCCAACCCCTCTCCCTCCCCCCCCAAAAAAAACTCACAACAAAACCAAACCAAACACTACCAAAAAAAACCCACAAAGACTTCAACAATTCTTTTCCCCCAAAATAAGAAATTCCATATTGCTACAGACTGGAATGGCTGACCTTATGTTCTTATTTTCTCAATAAACTATAGTATTTGTTTCATGCACTACACACTCAGTCCCCTGTCGTCCCATGCCCCCCCCAAAAAAAAAAAAAGACAGAAATCCCTCTTGAATGTAAAGAAAACATGAGAAAAGTGATACAGACATTGAGAAATCAAATTTAGAAACACAGCTGAAGTTACATCTTGACACTAGCGACTTTCTGGTTCTAGGTACAGGAGAAACTTGCAAAGAAGTTTTTATTTTAAAACAGGTATCTGTCTTCAGGAGAGAACACTTCAAGCTAATTTGGCAATATACCATCAAAGAAAATGCCAGTGCTCTTCAGGGTAAGTTCTAGTCTTGCAACATTGTGTAAGATCTATGGCTGTTTGCTCAATATGTAAGTGCAGCCACGTGGCACAGTAGAAACAATACATCATTGGCTCATAGGAGATCCAAATACCGTGCAGGCTGAAATAAGTGATGCTGCCTGTATCAGGTAATTAATGTCAAACTCATTATTACTTCCTCAGTATGATTTTTGCTCATTTTTACTTTTGGATAAAGACATAGTTGTTACATGTATTACTTTTGCATATTGTACAGCATTTCTCTCTGGATTTTGGTGTAGATCTAAAACTTCTCCAGATATCTTACGAAAATAAAGATGATGAGTAGTTAGAGAAGTAGGAAACATTGTAGCAATATCCCTGCGATTTGCATAGGCAATAAGATTTGGCTTCGAATTACTGTCTGAAAAATATTCATAGCTGAAGCATTGAGTGATTCTTCTTGAGAATGTCAAACCATGACAGAGTCAAAGAAAATACATGAAGGTAAACCAGAATGGAGAATTAAAGTATGTCATTTATTTCTTGGTAACCGTCTATATGCGCACTCTCATGCCAAGGTTTATACTAAGTAATGAAAATACCTATCCTCAATGAAAGGAGTTTAAACTGTTTTGCATGATAAAAGCTTGTGGATGAGTTAATCCTGACATCCCATAATTCCTGACATTCACTTCTCATGCATACCAGTGTGTATCAACAACACAAACTGACACCAGTTCTTGCAGTGAGGCTTCTCCAAAGTTTTGGCAGGAGGAGTTAGTTAGGAAAACAGGTGAAGAAGTTCATGGGCTTCATATATATATACTTATGAACAAAGGAATTGCTAGAAATTTAAGTGCCTTAGAGAATTATATAACGATCAGACTAAGGATTCTAATAGCGGGGGAGGGGGGGATTAGATTGATATGTATATAGTTAGATAGGATTTGTACATACTGTTTTCTCTGCCTAGTAACATTTGATCTAATTGTTTAAGTTTTGAGAAATTTTATATGTCCCAGGCATGTTTACATTTGCTGTACTTGGGCAAGACATTGAAAAGATGACCTGCAATGGGGAGGAGGTTGCCCCTTTTGTTGGGGGGGAAGGGGGCTTATAATGGTCTAGTTGTTCCCCAGAAAAGTGTAGTCAGTTTACTGTGCCATCTTAAAGTAAGGTACAACTTTGATTTGAATGATTTTCCTCAACAATACAAAAATAAATTGTGACAAGGTCTATTAATTGCACCCTTGCACCACTTCACTGATGCTGTCTTCCTGGTCCCATGTATTTGGGAGTTAGTCAGGTCAGATAACTGGTAAGCAGTTGTTCAAGGTCTTAGATATGCTGTGACAGTCAAACAATACATGGACACACAATGCAAAAGAAATGTGTCCACCCCGTGTTCTCTCTGACTTTCAAAGTAATGTCTGCATGACACATCTGTTGGGAGAGGCTTCTGGCCATACAATCAAGGAATGATTTTTTACTGGATAAGCTTTCATGATTTGCTCTAACTTTGCTAGCTATAACTAGCTTCATAACAGCTATGATTCTGGACACTGATACTCTTTTTATTGGCATAAGGTAATAAACAGGTGATGTTAACCATATACTTTCAGTATCAGGGAAAATAACATTTTGTTGTTAGGATCCTGGCATCTGCTTATCTGTTGATCTGCATGTCCTGGTGGCACCTTTCTCATAATCTGTACCCTCAAGCGGCTTCAGCTCACAAGTGATAAACCCTTTTCTTCTATGGAACACAGAGAACATGTTTGGGTTCTACATGGCAGTATTGTTAAAAATTGCAAATTCACTCTAATGGGTGTGTATACATCTGTGTGGAATACAGATAGCAAAGGATAAGCTTGAATAAAGGTAGATGTAGAGATACATGCACATATAGATATATTTAAATTCAACCCAGGGATTGTATGCAAA
The DNA here is from genome assembly GCA_026212715.1 of Elanus axillaris. Taxonomy (NCBI): domain Eukaryota; kingdom Metazoa; phylum Chordata; class Aves; order Accipitriformes; family Accipitridae; genus Elanus; species Elanus axillaris. The sequence goes on from JANZLQ010000030.1 coordinate 6,419,583, forward strand.
TACGAGGAAGCTGCAGGTTGTTCTTTCAATGCAAGGTACAATAAAGAGGAGTTGGGAAAGATCCCCACTTGCTAAGTTATGTTATTTTTTCCACTAAAGCAATTAAGATTAAGAGCACTTGCTTTTTATTACATTATGATGTGTATTTTAGTCTGTGCTGTTACTATTTGTCTTCAAAGTGTTTTGACAATATGTACATTAATTGCTTTTAGAAACTTCTCTACTTCTACCATCTAGACATATGAATGATTCCCTGCATATATTACAGAAAAGCATGAAACGGAAAAAATTCTTAAGCATTTCTTATTTGAGTACGTCTGAAGAATTGGTTTTTATCAATCTTTGAACATTCATCAGAGCCAAATGATTTATTCATGCTTAATACAGCATCCCATTCTGTTGCAGGTTTCATTAGCCGAAGTTTGACTGACTTCTGTTTGCCATTATAATACTTTACATTTATAACAATTTTCATTCAAAAGTATTTCCAAATGCTTTGCATAGTGTGTGTATGTAAGGGATAAACTAACCAACCAGTAAATCAGAGTTACCTCAGGAGTGAAGCTCTGCAGAAACTTTGTGGCAAGAATCTTGTATGGGTGTAATTTTTTATTTTTTTAATGAAATTTCATTGATTTCAAGGAAGCAGAGCATACAATTGAATTAAACTGTGTTTTATAGAGGAGAAAAGAGTCTTACAGCTAGGGTACTTGACTCCAACCAAGAAGTGGTCTCTGTTAATGGCTTCTACCACATATCTCCTGTCATCTGCAGGCAATTTGCTTAGTCTGATTTGGACCTTAAAGAAAGTCAGGATAACTAATAATTATACCAGCTAAGCTTTGGTGACTGTTCATGTACACTTTTAATAACTTGAAATGCAAGTGAGTCACAGTTAACTTTAGCCGCCTTTTAGCAAAGAAAAAGCCCTCTTCCACTGACAGTAAGCTCATTTGTATGATACTGTATTTGCTATGTGCTAATAATGTAGTTACTGAAGATCATCTGATGGTCTGAACCATCAGTTACATATCTCAGAAATAATACTTGCTTTATTCCAGTTTTTGACAATTCTGATTATATTGCATGAACTTCAGACTAGGCTGTTTCCCTGTCTATGCAGCAGTAAACAGAATGTCTTCAGATCCTAGTTGGAATTTCTAGATGCTCTTTAACAGAACCAAGCTCTTCCTTGCATGTCATAACATAGTTGCTATAAGCTTGTGCATAAATTGAGAGACTATTCAGATCTGTAGTAAAACCAAGAAAGGACATAACTTTTTTGGCATAAAAAAAGAAATCATAAAAAATTCCAACTTGGCCAGATTATTCTCCTGTGTCATGAATGTAGAACACAAGAAAGAGTGTCAGTCCTTTTATTTTTTTTTTTTCTTGAATGGAGCTGGTAAGTATTGGTATCTCTCCATGATAAACAATGTAAAGTAGCAAGTTTGTCAGGGTGGGTAAAGTCATCTACCAACATGGGGTTTTCTTTCAAAGTTGGCAGGAATAAGAAAATTCTTCACAACTCGAACAGGTGGACAACTATTTTGCATGTCTTTTGACACTCACGTTTCCCCTGGCCTAACCTCAGCATGCTGCTGCTGTGCTTGAACCACCTTGCTGTGCTTTACAACAAATCTATTACTTTATCTTAATCTGCATTTTGGTGTTCAGTAGTTATTTCTAACTCCCACAAGGAATAGTACAAACTTCACAACTGATTTCAGGACCAGTGGTGCAATGAATTTACAGGAACTACGGAAGGCATAATAGGCAGAACAAAGGATGCTAGAATATGGTCCACAAGTAACTTAAGTGCAGCTGCTCACATGAGTAAACGTTTGCAAAATTGAAACTACCTTTCTCACTTTGTGCAATGAACAGTCATCCAAAGATCCTGGTGACATACTCTGCCCTTCTGAAAGAAAGCTGTGTAAGAGAACAGTATGTTGGTTCTATATACTTAAGGTTCCTATCTGTACAATATAACTACTCAACAGGATAACTTTTTTTTTCATTGCTAGCTGCACTGTTGGTCACAGTTACTGGAATAAGTAAACTTAAGCTTTTTGGACATTAGTAGTGCTTCATATTCAGTCTGTTCAGACTGCTAACTTGATTTAGTAATCCCAGAGATTACTTCAAAGTACTGTGTTCTTGATGAACATGTTCCCTGCTTCTCCTTTATGAGGCACAAGATAACTTCAAAACATAACCATCTGACTGGCAGTCGAAGAACTGCCCTCTTTTAATTATCTGCACAAAAAACCACACCCCCCCCCAAAAAAAGATTTTTATTTGCTCTGTATTATTAAAATGGTCTACACCCAGAATAAATTAATTCAAGCAGGACTTCTTTTGGTAACGAGTGTAGTAAGCAGCTATATCTGTTTAATGCAGCTTGATGTGTGATATCATAGGTGGAAAGAGCCCCCTAATGGCTTCAAGTTATCTAGGAAAATAAAAATAAATTTCACTTTCTGTGAGTTCAAGCTGGAAAGCAATGCAAAATTAGTTTCAAAAAGGCCAGATTAATCTTCTTGAGAAAAAGGTGATACAACTGAACTAGTTCAAAGTGTTGCAAAAGGTCCAGATTAACAGCATTATAGACTTGAAAGAAAATGCACAATTTGTAATATGTACCCTCGTAAAATCTTTATCTGATTTTTTTTTAGCTACTTTTCCTGAATCTGACAAAAGAAGATGCTTACAGTAAATCTTTAATGTGGAAAAGAATAACATATTTCATGAGTATAAGCTTAAACTAATTGTTTGGGTTTCTGATTTTCTTTTGTGTTTTTAAAAAAAATAATGTTCAAGTGGAACATTCTCTTTGCAAAAATAAATGCTTTTTAATATTATTTGGAGTTTCATGGTTAGGGTGTAACCGGCATACTAACAGATACTAATCTGGAGGGAATCATATCACAGTCTTTGAAATCACAGAATTAACATGATTTTATTTCCAATCACAAAATTATAAGCTATATTTAAAGAGTACAGGTATAGTAAACCAGACTTTTTGGAAAGAAAAGAGAGAAATGATTAAGAGCTGTAAGAAGGCTTTTGAGCATATGTAAAGGATTATTTTTGCAAGTCAAACTGCACATGAAATGTTTTGAGACAGGCATTAAGTTTTGTAAGTGCCGAAGTGAATTAGGCATCCAGTTATCTTAGTTCCTTATAAAATTCTCTCTACATTTGGTAGATCTAATGTCCCATGCCCAGGTCTTTGTCTTACAGTTAATTAAAATGTAAAGGGTTTCTTTCCATTATTTATGGTCAGATTCTGACACTCTGACTCCATAGTCAATGTATGCAGTCCTCACCTCTGGCAGTATTTTATGGAGTAAAATACCACTCAGTGAAAGCTAAGGTGGCAAAATGTGCCCCCAAATGATTTTCTTGCTACCTAGAAAAAAATTGCAGAAGAAAACATTGAAATTACTGACATGAATCAATTTTGTATATAAAAAAAAAACATAGACATTATTCACAGAGAAAATATAAAGAAATGAAACAGCACAGATGCTATAGTTTAAATAAGCCTTTGGTTTGGCTCATCAGTGTACTTCTTGTTTTGCCAGTGCTTATTCATATAATATATTATAGAACATGAAGCTGTCTCTTAAGCCTTGCATATTTTGTTCATGTTGTCACTTAGCCACCCCTTCAAGTTATTGTTAGTTCTTAAAAAAAAAAAAAAAATCTATATATGTCTAAGGTCCCCAACATTTATAATGTCTTTTACAAGTTATAAATAATAATTTTGGTAACTGTGCGAATTTCACTTCGCATTTGGGATTATGAGACATCATTAAGTATTTGAATATGGTGCTTTATAGAAACTTATTAAAAATATTTTGATAGAGGAAGAGAAGAAAGTGCTTTTCTGTATTTGTGATGGTTTTGTCATTGGATTACAGTTAGGTGCATTGTCTATAGCAGGCTATCGCTGCTAGACTGTTTCTTAAGTGGACAAAGCATTGGAAAGTTGTACTTGGCTGGGTGCAAATCTGCTTAAACGCTTGGGTTAATAGCCTGATGCCTTTGCTTCACTCAGAGGGAGTACTCAAAATAGCTGGTATATGAAAAATTTCTTTCAGTTTGGAGCTAAGAGGAGAGTGCAGAAACTCATGAGGAAGGTGGTGCAGATTATCACAGCTGGAAGAACGAGTTACTTAATGAAGTGACAGCACTGTCTTCGTAGCGTTATGCTCCTATGGCCTGTAAACACCAAGTCAATCAACTTCTTGACTTCCTACATAACCAAAAGCTGAGTTATTTCAGTTGTAGCTTATCACCTTCAAAATCACAGCAACCTATCACAACCTATCACCTACCACAGCAAAACCATTTCCAACACAGCTGAAGGAAATATGCAGAAAGTTTATGTAGAGCTGGGCAGTTAGGAGACAGTAGTGTCGATGTCGCATCAAAACAAGTGATCAGTGTATGGGATGGCTGCTTCAAACATGCACCACAGTGTAACAGAACATCCTAGGTTTCGTATTTCAGGTCACAAGCCTTGATCTTCGCTTTGCAGGCAGAATGTTAGCAATAACTACTATACCTATAAAAAGATGGCAGTCTAATGCCATATTATTTAAGGCAGATCATGTTTGCACAGCAGAGGTAAGCTTGCAGTCAAAAGACAGATAATGTTTTAAACTACTGACAAGCACTGAGAAATCCTCCAGGTAAATGTTCTCTCTACCTAGCTTTACAACATACACAATAATAAATTAATAATATGAGAGAGCTTGTGTGCTGTTATTACTCCAGACTGCTTAGCATGTGTGGGACAAGTTACATTAAAACATCACACAAGTAGTTAGAAATCATCTCTTCTGGCTGCTTCATTCCAATTTACTTGAAGGGTTAAACATGATAAATACAATGCACAAACCATGTCCTGTTCTTAGCTGTCTTTGTACATAATATTTGATACATATCATCTGTGAGTGAAAGAAATTGAAGTGCAATAAATGCATTCTGCAAATAGATGCCAAAGCTTGTATTTAACATGCAAGATACAAAAAGAATAATTCCTTTTTTAGCTGCTCAGAAAAGCAAAGAATAATTTCCTTACCTGCAAGATCAAACTCCGTATATCATCAGTACTATGTGAGCTAAGGGGACAGGATGAATTTTTGTCTTCCGTCATAAGCCTTTCTTCAGAGATGCAGAACATAAGAGATGTAATTACAAGTAAAATGAACTATTCCAGCGTCCAGTCTGTTATCAGTTGCATTGGCTTAGAGCTGGCATCCTCTTGCAAATGAAAAAAGGTAGCTCAGCAAGTTGTCCACTGAAGGAGCTCGATATCAGTATTATCAGGCACCAGCAGTCACATACTGATGCTATAGTGTGTACAGTCTCCCTCTATTGTGCGCTTTCTCTTGCTTGTTCTCCCTCTCTCACCCTGACGTTCACTCAGCTCTGAGTCTGAGCTCCTTCTGCTGCTGTATAATCAATCTAGCCTGTCTGAATCTAATAGGCCTCTATTTAACCAGCCAATCAATAGCACAGATTCCGCTGCTGCTCCCCAGGGTCTTTTCCAGGAGTGGTGCAAACAATAAGAACTTGGCCAGCAGTTTAACCAAGTATTTTTCATTATTTTATCTCCCTTAAAGAAAAATTGTTTAGGAGAGCACAGGTTCAAAGCTATCTTTCTCTCTGTGTTTTTTCATGAGAGTTGTATAAAGATGCACATTGTACAGCACTAGCATTCTGAACACTTAAATTTTTATCCATTCTATGTGTTTTGAAATACATATAAAAAAAAAAGAAAGAAAAGAAAATACACACACACACACTTCCCCCCACTCCCCAAACTAGAAATGAACCTGCATGTCAAGTCTCAGGCTTTGTGTTCTGAAAAATTCAGTAGTAAGTTTGCTAACTTAGACCTGTTTATGGCAAGTGTAGAAATTAAGCATAAACCAAGAAGCAGAAAAATTGTGCTTCACAGACTGTACTTCTAACCCCTGTCATCGTGAACTACCTTCTTTCCTACACTGCTTGTTTCAGTTTTTATGATTTTTTTTTATTATTATTATTAAGAATCTGTATGGAAACAGCGTAGATTCCGATATGGGAGGAATTGGAGATACAGTATCTGTTCAGCAACAGATTGACATGGGACAGCTTTTTTCTGCTAAAACAGTAATCAGAACTAACTGAAACATGGAGTTAGCAACAAATAGCTGTTGTACTTTAAAAGCATACCCTATCTTGTACTGCACTGCGTTCCCCATGTCTGCAAACAACAGACTGTCCTTTAGTGGCTAAAACCAAAATTTTTAGGATGGATGTTGTGCAAAGTGAGTTTTTTTGTCACAACAGCCTGATATTTTTTTTTTTCTTCTTTTGTTTTAGAGGCACTAAATCATAAGAACATTGTCTTGTAACCTGGTCATTCTGGTTGCTGTTCAAAATGATGAACCAACTTTCATGCTGAAGCAAACTGTGAGAAAATGCCTACTATACTGCTGAGTCCAGAAGGCAGGTTTCATCAGTCACAGGTGCTTCCACATCACAGCATGTTGACGCTATTATATTGCTGTTCTATCATTTAAAACAGCAACTGTTAACTAAAGAACACCACAAGTACAATGCATTTGGTGGTTTTCTAGACATACTGTCCCATTCTTGATCGTGCCCTCATATATGATTCTTGCAGAAATTCATCTGATTGCTGCCAAAGAATCCAGGAACAAAATGAGAGCTTTGAGTTTCTGTCTCTTTGGTGTTTGGACTGTCCATCAGTCTAAGGGTCTTTCAATACATTCATTGCATTAAGACCTTATGCCTGGGATCCTGTCCTGAGAACTGGAACTTGCAGTCTAACTGTTTATTCCATGGCTAAAATTACCTCCTTAAAGAGTTAGCATAGGTCAGACCTCTTACTGAAGTATGAGCACTGTAGTCTAACATCAGAATCTAACATAAGCACGTGAGCAAGTAGATGTATTGATAATTAAATCAGTTTCTTGTGACAACCTGGGGGTTTCTACTTGACTCACAGGATTCCTTGTGTAAGCTCTTAGGAGTCGTCAGAAAGGGTTGTTCCTTTCCAGTACCTTTATCAGAAAATCCCCCATTAAATGCAGTTACAGAGCCCTGTCAGATGGTTTATGGTCTACATAACCTACCTAGCAATCCAAACTTCTTGGATAAACACAAGCTAGTGCTACCAAGTCATCAATTTTATATTATTAGTCTCTTGAAAATTCTAGTCAAAGACTGAAAGGGAAAGACAGCAGGAAGAAAAAGACCCACTATTAAACTGGTGTTTGCAACACAAGAAACAAATATAAGTTTTTCATAAACAGTAAGGGATACCTCTAAGCCTATTCAGAGATACAGAGCTATCAGGAAAACATTTGTGTTTACTCTGAGTGTTTACACAAGAGTATGTGTAAGGTCACTTAATGGCAGAAAATACTTTTATGCACTTGAATATCTTTTAAAGCACATAAAAAAAAAATTCGGCAAACAACCAATGAAGTCACAGTGTCAACAGCAAGTTCAGCTCATCTATTCTTAATGTAAAATATTACAGTATCAACTAATAATCTCTAATTCCTCAGTTGCATATGGAACACCTCATTAATTGCGGCCTACAAAACACATGTAGCATGTCTCAGGTGTTTTGAGTGGTCTGCATCAGCTAAGTGATGTTCATGGGTAGAGAAACAGATCAAAATGAATAAATAAAAATTAAGATGGATAGAATTATGATCATACAATTGTATGAGTGAAGATCTGATAGTGAAAGTATGTAAGCCTTGTATAATCCTATATGTTAGTAGAAGGACAATTAGGGTGGATGGTGTTTTGCCCTTGGGGGGAGGGTGGGAGCGGGGAGGGTGTAGGGCAGTGCAAAGTTCATTCCAGATCTCAGTGAGAAAGGCCCAATAGCAAATGGTGTAATAAAATATCTGTTTTAATAAGAGAGAATAAAGATGACTATAGATAGGGAGTAAATCTTACATGCCTCAAATGCTTGCAACCCTTCTTTCATGCAGCATGGACCATGGGTGGATTCTCCTACAGCATTCTGTGCTGATCCCATCCTAGGAGAGGTTCTTTTATCCCTCCCATGCTGCTATGTCCTTTATTTTGTGTAAAAAAACAGAATCATAAACTATCTCCTGACAGGTTGGGATGTTACCGCTTTCGTAACACCCATCAGCACAGCACAGGCTGGCATGGGGCACGACAACAGCTTACCTTAAAGCAGCTGCTCGTGCTAACATACGGGCAGCTAAAGCCTTAAGCATGGAGCCCAATAGAGCAGGCATGGCTTGCCCAGGATCACTAACAGTATGGAATATGTCTTCCACTAGGCTCCCAATACAGATGGGAGGAACACTGTTGCAGAATTCAGAGTGGAAGGAGCTCGCTTTCCAAATACCCTTCTGAAATTTTTTTCTTCCTGACAAAGTCCCAACTTCTTTCTGCATCTAATCTAATCTAGCCCATCCAAACCAAACAGTAGTTATATGTGAGGTACTATTACAAAATTCCACGTTGTGCAGTTTGGTATTTTAGTGTTTGGTCTTTGCTTTTCAACTGAAGGCAGGACTGTGAGGGTCACATTTTTAAAAGGAGGATGACTGTGTAAATCTCAGGAACTGGCCTTTATGCAAACACTGAATTAATGTTTGAATAAATATCTACCAAAATTTTAATTGTGCTTTGGAAATACAAATGTTAACATGTAGTTGTCTACAGGGTAGCTTTAGATGCTATATATGCTGTATGGAACTTGTGTGTATTAGAACAGGTTCATATTGAATATATGTGAAAATATCTCTTTGGCCTTCATGTCTGTAGTGGAGTATGATAAATGGTTTTAAGAATGTACAGATGTAACGTATCACAATATGATGATTTAGGACTGCACAAATGTATCTTCAGTGGTTAATAAAAATAGTTACTATCTAGATAAATAGATGTTTAAAATGGCAGTGTTTAATATTGAGACCAGTGTTTAAGCTTGAAATATTGAGCTAAACGATGTGAAAGTAGTTTAGAGTAAAAGACATACTGTATATACTCTGGTAAGAAGCCCTGGACATCCACCTGTTTTTCATTTTATTTTGCTTTTTTTTTGGGGGGGGGGGGGGAATAAGGTGCAATTATGTCATAGAACACTTTTGTGAGTGCTGTGTTTTTATATATTATTAGGAGTAATTCTCTATGATAAATAGTTTCTCACTATTTCAGTGTCAATTAACAAAGAGGAAATATATGTGCTTCCTACCTCATAGTTCCAACAATGATCAAGGTAGTTCTTCTGTAAGCAAGTAATCAAAGGAAAACCAGAATATGCAACTCTGTAATACTAAATCTTTGAACATCTAATGATGGAATAGCAGATGTTGCCTATTCGTAGAGGTGCCTTTGATGGATTCCCTCATGACAAAAACAAAAATAAAAGTCAGGGTTGAACCCTGATTTTACACCTTTCCCTCAAAAGAATGAATTAAATGAGCTTTCTACATTGAACCTAAATACGGGTTCTATTAATTTTACAATCGCTGGGTGATATTTTACTAATATAGGTATTTCAGGTTTCAAGTCCTGCCAAGCCTTGACATATTTTTAAAATGCACAGGCTGTTCATATACTTAAAATTGAGTGCTGCATACTCAGGTATGCAATGTAGAAACCTAAAACATTATTAATAGTTTTACCAATACTTAGGAAAAGTGTTTTTCCACTGATGGGGTACAATGCTGTCTTTAAAGTTTGTTTTAAATGCTTGAATATAATTACAAGGATACTGAAGGTAGATTTTGTCAATTTTATTTCATTTTTCCTTAGAAAAACTCCCTTTCAGATCCTGATGGGCATGCATAGGAAAGAAGCCAAGATACAGGCTATGAGAGATAAATAACAATAAATAGTGTCTTGCATTCTATATAGTATTTCTCATTATTTCTCATAGAGTAAGTAAATATGTTACAATTTTGCTTGAAAGCTTTCTTTTTATTTCAAGCTATAGAAGCTAGTATTTAAGTTTTTGTAGGTACTCAATTCAGTTTCTTTAAACATGCTGGAGAATAAGAGAAAGTAAATCTCCATTTATTAAAGCTTTGACTTTAGCCATGAAAGTTATGTATTTGAACCTGAGATAATGGAATACATGTCCATAAAACACAATATACCTTATTTTCTATCTGAATGCTTTAGTGAGCTACAGGATGAACATTGCTATGAAAATGCAAACTAATATAATTGAAATTATTTATTATTTATTATCATCATAGTTAATATTAATGTTTCTAGGTCAGACAAATAATTCTCTAGAAAAGGCAGTGATACTCTATTTGTTAGGGGAAACATACTTACGGTTACAAAACAAATTTATATGTGTAGCATTTCTAGGGCTATATTTATGTTCAGCTTCTCCATGCAAAGATTAGGATCATCCATTCCAAGTTCAGAAATGTTCTCTTGGAATTTACCAAATCTACTTTAAATTTATATCTGTCTATGATGTATTTAACACAATAGGAATTGGTCTTTTTCTCAGACTTCAGAACCTTCAAAGGGCCACAGTGATGTTAGTGAATGAAATGGGCTGTACTAGCCTCAAGGCCAGCTGAAAGGGAGAAGCTCATATCCACAAAACTAAACATTTTTCTTCCGTAGAGCACCATGGCTACATTTAAGCTACCTTTTGGAAATGTTTGTGATAATTTCTGGATTTTGCATAAGCCTTTTTGGGAAGAGTTAGCCTAGGCCAAAACTTTTTTAGACTTTTAAAAATACAGGCAATTATTGAATTAATTTATGCAAATTTCCTGACTCCCAGTATGATACAATTAAACTTCTCTGAGTTTTTCAGTAAAACACAGAAAAAGTAATGACTGTGTTTAGATAGAATAGGATCTTTATGAAAATTCACCTTTGTTATAGGGCCTCTAGCTTCTGTGATGGGTTGACTCTGGCTGGACGCCAGGTGCCCACCAAAGCCACTCTATCACTCCCCTCCTCAGTTGGACAGGGGGGAGAAAATATAAC
>JANZLQ010000030.1:6430725-6449242 GCA_026212715.1 Elanus axillaris
AGGGGAAGCTTCCAGCAGCTTCTCACAGAAGCCACCCCTGTAATCCCCCCCCACTACCAAAACCTTGCCACAGAAACCCAATACAGCTTCACAGATTAAATATTTGCATGGAGACCCAATTCTCGTTGCAAGTAGTTTCTGTTCCCTAAAACACTGACAGTAGTGAAGTCTGAAAGTGACTTCAGTAACATATATACATCATTAAGATACATTTAATCTAGCCGTATGACCTCCAGCCACTGACTGCACATCCAAGCATGCCAGCTGTTTTTCATTTGGTTTGTTGTTGTTGTGTAGGGGTTTTTTTTAAGTTCGGAATGTTGTTAAAGGGCAAAAAAGAAATATTCTCCCCCCAAGCTAGTCTTTGGCCCATCTCTTGTCATCCCATGCCTGTACTTTACAGCCTCCTAGGTCTCCACCTCTCAAGGGCTCTGCTGTCATACCAGCCATCTTACATCATTATGGTGTGGTCATAAATACATAATTCTAAGCAGAGTAACTATTTGTTGCTACTATGCTTATAAAACTAAGGTTGCACTATAAAAAGATAAGCAAAAGAAATAAACCGCAGCCACCTGGTCAAAAAGAAAAAAGAAAAAAAAAATCCTGCTACAGTTAAACAAGCTAAAACAAAGCTCAGGTTCAGGCAGAGCAAGTCTGACAAACCTGAGTTCTGAGGAGCAGCAAATTTGATACAAAGACTGAGGCGTCTCACTAGCAATGACAACACTGTATCTGCAATGACAACTGTAATCTGGTCTGCAGATTACAGAATTTTTCTCACAGCTCATACCCATACTTCTGTAGTTTCAGTGTTCTTGGTGCTGAAGTGTTGCAAAATAGAGGTAAATTAGTTGTGCTGTCATTGTGTTTAGTATCAGCTCCCAAGTGCAAGAGACACATAGTGAAAGATCTTTTTCTAAGACAAACTGTAGTGCAGCTGCCTCTTAAACTGTGCAGTTCTGATAAGGAGAAAAGTCTGTTTTCATTAAGGATCAAAAGGTGGAAGCTCCATTGGTGGGGTTATGCTAAGCAGCATTGCCTTGCAAAGTTTATATGATATAAACTGGTAACACTCTCAACCCTTCCTTATTATCGTAGGGTTGTGTTCAGGAAGATTTATGTATTTTGATTGAATTTGTATTATTTGGTGCTTGGTAAGAACTATGAGTTTGTTGTGAATAATGTATTATATCCATTTTCATACCTTTCCATAACAATTTTTTAATAGTGTATTTGTAGATGACACAGCTGTCAGTTTACAAATTGTACTTGTTTTTAAACTGATGTCTTTGTTTCTTCTGAGACACATGCAAAGCTTAAATTTCAGCAGAAAATGTATATGGAGGAAAGTGTTGCTTTAACTTTATTTTTTATTATTATTAGTGGTATTGTAGTAACATTCAGGAGTCTAGATGCTATGCACTGTACAATGCTAAATTACTACACAATAATTAACAGCATAAATAATTTTGTAACTGAACATGTGCTTACTGCACAATGAGGAACAAAATGTAATTAGTGTTGTAGCATAAATCATATCTTTTCCTATGATTCTGTGAAATATATATTGCAATTTGCCACTCAGTTAGGCCTTCAAAATTTGGCCTATATGTATTTAAAAAACATATGTCCTGTGAGTTTTTTGTTGGGGTTTCAAATTCTGGAAAAGAGGCCTATCAAAGAGAATTAGCTTTAGCCTGTGAGATTCCTGTCATCCAATATTTAGACTCAAAATATCCAAATATTTTTCTACTGAACAATGAAGATAATAGAAGATACCCAAATGCTTCAAGCACAAAAGTCAGGCAAGCTGACAAAGCACAGCTAATACTCAGAATTGGGCTCTGTATTATATCATCAATTGGAATATTATGTATGTTTTTCCTGGTGTATGCCTGAAAATACAAAAAAAACCAATTATGTAAATACAAGCTATAAACCAATGTAATTCTTTAAAATAGATTTTGAATTTGTTTCTCTAGCTTGCATGGATCAAGCCCAGGAAAATTTTACCTTGAATTGCTAAGGGAGTGGATGGCAGAGTTACACTACTGTTGAAAATAGGGCTAAATATGTGAATGCCACTTTATAGTGAAGTGAAAGGTAACATGTACAGTGGCCCAGTGTATTTCCTACTGCAGGAAATTATGTGTGCTATGTAGCAGAGAAGGCTGTAGCCAGAGGACACAGGAGAAAGTGACAGCCATCCTTCAGTGCAAGTATTCACTGACTTTTTCATTTCTGGGACTCATTTTCAGTATCTTCCTGATTCAAGCTAGTTTGTTGAAGTTTTCCTTGGAAGGTTAATTTATTTAAAAAATAAAAAAAAAGGAAAAAAACAGTCTTATTTTAAATAGAACCACCTGCCAAATGGAGTAGAATTTGCCTACCAAATAGGTGAGGTGATTATTTCAATATTCTAGTAAACACTTATTTAAAATGTATTTAATACTGAGAAACTTATGAATATAATGTTGCAAATATTTCTCAACCACATGTAGTGACTTTGTATGTTTGTAGTCAAATGGGCCTATTTTTATATAAGCAGGAATACGTAGCAGAAGATTGACACTTGTCCATGAAGAAAAATGATGGAAGTTTAGTAGAGTTTCTAAGCTGCCTAGAAGTCTCTCTGGGGTCTAAACCCTAATCAGTTATGATGGATTTAAATTTTGATGAAATCAGAAACAGAAATGTTTGTTGTGTGCAGTGGAAGGTAGAAGAGTAGTGACTAACCCAGAACAGTAACAGGGATAAGAGGTAAGACAGAAAAGTAGGAGTAATGCCTAATATGCAAGACTTTTTGTTTCTTCCTTGGAGACAAAGAACAGAACTGCTTGCTTTTATTTGATGGCTTTGTGATTTGGAGCTTGTCCAACTGAATGCTGTCCAGCTGGCTGCATCTTTGCCTTCAGCAGGTTATATGTTTTCCAGGAGAGTCCTTTCCTTCTCTGAAGAAGCATTTATCTGAATGGGAACTCCTATGTGTCAGGACATGGAGTATACTTCCCTCCTTCTAGGGGTTCAGCTAGCTACTTCCAAGGTCAGCTTGCTGAGGGGGAAGAGCTGCTGTGAAGAGCTGGAAGAAACCTCACAAAGTGTTCCTTTCCACCATCTTTGCTTGGGACGTACCATGTAAGCTACACTATGCCTGCACTGGTGCTGCATCTGCATCTGGTTTTATACCTCCCCAATCCTAACCTATAGGCTGAACTTACTGGATCAATCTTGGCCTTGTCTTCTTACTGCAGTCTTACTGTGTGATTGCTGACCCTGGATGTTATCACAGAACCTTGTTCAGGCACTGTGTGACTGCATTCTTGTTGGTGAAGTCACTGCCCTGCTGGCTGTGCAGTGGTTCTCTGCTCCTGGCTCACCTTCCTTTGCAGGCCAGCCCCTTCTTACTGCTCCCTGAAGAGTAGTTCAGCTGGGAGCCAGGAACAAGAACCTCAGCTTAAAAGCGGCTCCTAAGCATGGGAGAAGGGGAGTCGACTTTAAGGTTTCTTCTGGCTCTTCACAACAGCTTTTATCACAAGCTGACCCTGAGCACAGCAAGGTAATCTTGTGGAAGGGAAAAGTGAACTTCTGGCCCTGACAGTATGTGTCACATAACTATTTCCTCAGAGCAGATGCTGGAGATAGTAGTAAATAAGTATCTTGTTTACCAAGATATTTTTAAGTTTGATTTTTCTCCTTCCATTTCGCCTTACAATTTCAAAAGGCATGTCTTTTGCAGTTTATTTTTTATTTATTTTTCCTCATGGAGATTAGTAAAAGGTTTCTTCTGTTTTCCCAGTTAGGATCACCTTGAAGGTATTAGAGTACTGGCTTGTGGTTTTGATTTTTTTTTACCAAAGGGGGGGGGGGGGAGAAAAAAAAGGAAGAAAATCACTACAACAATCTTATCAGCTGCTTACTTCCTCCTCCTCCTCCTTCCCCCCTACCCCTGAAGCTCCTCTTCTCCAGGCTGAACATTTCCATCTCTTTCAGCCTCTCATATGACAGATGCTGCAGTCCCTTAATAATTTTTATGGCCCTTTGCTGGACACACTCCAGTATATCCCTGTCTCCTTTTATACTGGGAAGCCCAGAAGTGGACCCGGCACTCTAGGTGTGACCTCACCAGTGCTGAGTAGAGGGCAATGGTCACCTCCCTTGACGTGCTGACAACACTCCTAATGCAGTCCAGGATGCTTTTGGCCTTCTTGCTGCTAGAACACGTTGCTGGATCATGCTCAATTTGTTGTCTTCCAGGACCCTGATGTCATTTTCTTCAAGGCTGAGTCCCAGACTACTGCCCTCCAACATGTACTGGTGCAGGGGGTTATTCTGAACGGTCCCTCTGAATGGCAGCTCAACCATGTGGTGTATGAACAACTCCCACCAGTTTTGTATCATCCACAAACTTGATCATCATCCAGGTCATAAATGAAGATGTTAAACTGTATTGTCCCCTATATCAGCCCCTGAGGTACACTGGCTTTCCTAACCTCATCCCTGCAAGCTTCGACAGTGTCTTTATATTCTTCCCAAGTTATATTCCTGCTTCCACCTCTTGTATGGTTTATTTTTATGTCTGAGTTTTGTCAAGAGCCCAAGATTTATCTGTGTAGGCATCCTACTGCCTTTGGTTTCCTGTTCATTGGGATGGATAAATTCTTTAGCTTGGAGGAGATCTTTGAAAAATCACCCAGCTCCTCTGGACCCCTCTTCTATCCAGGGCTGTATCCCATAGTATTCTTCCAAGCAGAGGTGTGAACAGGACAAAGTCTGCTCTCCTGGAGTCTAGGGTTGTGGTTCTGCTTTTTGCCTTGCTCCCTTCTTGTGTGCCTGTAAAACTGTAGCTGCCTGCATCAACTGGATTTTCTCCACGGCATTGCCACAGCTGTAACTGCAGCCGTCTCAGATACTGTGAAGGAAACTCTGCACCTCTGTGAGAGAGAACGGTCTGTGATTTGCACTTTATTGCATATATCCTCCAAGATGAAGGTCAGTCCCACATTCAGAGTGTCTCTAGTGGGTTGGCCAGTGGGGCTGGGATCAAGGCTCTGGCTAGCAATAGGGAAGGGGAAGAGAGCAGCAGAAGTTCAAGGGAGAAAACAAAATGTGCAAGTCCTCTCCTTTGCCACATGGCAATGCAGGAGTAAATGATGTAAAATTAAGGTTCAGTGTAATGAAATACCGTTTTAACAAAAAAACAATAATCAAATTTTAATTACCTACAAATAAAATGTTGCCTTCTATTTGTAGAATCACTGTGCAGTCTATTGCTTTTGTATTTTATAATTCAGGTATGTATGTTAAATGAGTAACAGAATTGTCTGTTGCAGTTTTTGAACTGTCATATTTAATGACAAATTGTTCACAAATAGTCTTGGATTCTGATTTTCTACTTCCATTTGAGCAGCACTTCCACTAAAACTAAGGAGATTTTTGCCAGGGTAGGTAACAGGATTGGGCATATAATGTGTGCTGTGTTTCAGATTTGCCTCATTGCCTGAGAACATTGTGTTTGCACCATGGATAGTGCATGCACCAAAACCATCTCCCTGTAGGAGAGCAAAATATGTAGTTAAAGCAGAAGAAGAAAGTTCACATATCCATGGGTCTCCATCATTTCCCAGGAGTCACAATACACTGAATATTATCCTGTGCTGAGAGGACTTGGGGGTCAAGTTTGTTTCCTTTAAAGTAATTCAGAGAGCAAAATTCCTTGGAAGTTTTCCCTAGAAACTACCCGAAAAACAGGTTCATTTGCTTCTTTTCTCCCATAGATATGTCTGTAGTCATCCCTGAGCTGTTGCTTCCTGGCATATTAATTGCAGAGGCAAAAACAATCAACAGGCACCTCTAGCTGAAATCAAACCTCAAGACTGCAGAACTAGAGAAATAAATACATAATAGATGAGGCAGAAGTGAATGCAGCCAGTGTGAGAGTAAAAAGAAACTGGCATTTATCAGTGTATGTTTCCATTAAAGCAGAAGCAGTACAGCCCACCTATTCCGTAATTTTCTCTGTCTTTCAAGGTTATATGAGATATTTTGTTATGCTAACCAGTAACTCCAGCTAAAGCCAACTTTTGTGATCATGGACCAGCCCTAAAATTGGTGGGGCTCTGTTGATTATTTTTTCATGTCTTAGACCAGTTTTTCCTAGGTGACTTTCAGTCATAATACAAGAAGACTTCCCAAAGGGTTATTGGAAGCTGTTGGCAGGAATGATTCTCCTTTTCCTGATTTGGAAAAGCTTGTGTTGTCACCTAGCTATGCAGGAGGAATGGACAGTTAAATATAATTTTGGTTTTTTTCTGTATGTATACACTTTACTTAAATGTTGTGCAGGTAAAGTCTTGGCCCGCCAATTGTGTCTTGTCTTTACTCTCCATGTCTCTTATGATGGTGATGGTACTGCTAAGAAAGGGGTATTTAACAGTACTGAAATGCAGTTTATCTTAGCGTGAGGCAGCTGATCCCCATGTAAGAGGCAGTATAGACCTTTTGAATTCATTGAGGAGGATACGGTGAAAAACTTGAATTTACTGTTTTTCCTGGAGGTTGGAGATAAAAAGCCAGTTAGTGTCTTAACACTAAAAAGGGCTTAGCATGCTTCAGGGAAAAAAGAGTGCTTGGGATTCTATTGCAAGAGCATCTACTTCTGCTAAATTCCGAGTATGCAGGACCCTATAAAAAAGGGCTGTTAAGCCCCTCTGATATTCTGGTCCGTTAGGGAGGGAAAGGGCCTGTCTTTGCCTGATATACAATCAGTCTGACAGGATAGTCTTTTTTCTTTATTGCCAATGGTTACTTAATGATTCCCCTTTCTCTGCTCTAGCTGTAAAATCCAAACAACAATTTTTTTGCCCTTCTCCAAGCCCTTTACTTAGATGTCAAGATGATACACAAAAACAAGGTTAAATGTCTCCTGCGTGACCTTTGTGACAGCACCTTTTTGTTTCAAAAGGGACATCTTTCTTGGCAGTCTTATGATAAAATAAGAAGTGTTCCTAAAACAAAGACA
The DNA here is from genome assembly GCA_026212715.1 of Elanus axillaris. Lineage (NCBI taxonomy): Eukaryota > Metazoa > Chordata > Aves > Accipitriformes > Accipitridae > Elanus > Elanus axillaris. The sequence continues at coordinate 6,437,747 of JANZLQ010000030.1, forward strand.
GACACTTAAAAAATAATTTGGTTCTGTTTTTAGCTGAAGCAGTGATAATTTGCAGTGGCTAGTCCAGCTTTAATATAGATATGGTTGTGAAATACAATAATTGGAGGTACATCTGCACTGTGAAAGAATTCTCAGCTACACTGTACGTGATTGCTACACTGTATGTGCACATGCTACCAGTCTCCATGGCACAGAAATAAGTTCCCTCAGACATGAAGTCTGAGTGCAGTTCTGGGGAGGATTCTATCCTGAACTGCTCTGGATACACTTGCTTGGCTCCTCACTCACTATATACTTCTCTCTGTCCTGGAGTTCCTTGGACTATTTCTCTCAAACGTTCCCCTGTGTTCTGTCAGGTCATATAATACAGAACCTCAACATCTTGACATGAAAAATACTAGCCTGATGGGCTGCAGTGGAGCCCTCCCTTACTTTTGGCAGTTTGGACTATGAGATAAAAAATTATGATGATGATGACATCTTAGAGACAGTGATTCCAGTGTCATACTGTGGGCATGCAACCAGTGTGCTACAGGAGCGAGTTGTAAGCTGTTCGGAAACAAGCCATTCTGTATCAGCTGGCTAGGAGGAACTATTCTCTTTAGGTGAAATACTTCAGCAAACTTTTTCTCTACATTCTTTTTTACAATGACATGAGGATGTACTTCTTATGTGCTTATGTATTCTTGGGCGGGCTCAATAACATTGGAATAGGCTGCCCAGGGAAGTGGTTGATTCACCATCCCTGGAGGTATTCAAAAGTGTGTAGACAAGGCACTCCAGGACATGGTTTAGTGGGCATGGATGATGGTTGGACTCGATGATCCTGAAAGTCTTTTCCAACCTAAATGATTCCATGATTCTATCATTCTAAATTAGCATGCTTTTACATAGTAAAAAAAGTTGGGTGTTTGTGCAAGTCTTGCAGAATCATGAGCTTCATATGCACAGTATGCACATAACTGAAATAATATTTTTCCAGAAATATATATAACCTTATGTAACTGCTGTAATTATCTCCCAATGTAGTGACAAAAGCACTGTGTAAAATAAAAATACTAACCTTCAGTAACATGTTGTGCCTTTAAGTCAATGTATTATTTGGCATTAAAAATAATTTAATTTATACCTGGATGCATTTTTTATTCAGAGCAGCACATCTCATTCAGCATGATGCTAATATCCACACATCTGCAGATGTCAGTGGCTTTTGATAAACTATCTAGAGCAGCTACAGAATGTTTTTTAAAAAAATACTTCCAGTGCTGAAAATTATGTGGGATTAATGAAGAAATATAATGAAGTCATACGAATAGCTAAGCCTTTAACTTGAATTAATAAAGCTGTTTGGCTTTGTTGCTCTTCTGTGTCCAGGGGCTGTCTTCTTCAGTACCTTCTTGCTCACCGTAGTGACTTAAACATCTATTAATTCTAAATCATGTCCAAAATTAACAGTAGGACTGGCAGAGTTACACAGGTATTTGATTACTGGAAAGGTAGGTTTTAGTTACATAGCATTGTGTACCTACAGGTTGATGGTATGTGTTACACCATAGAAAATGTGATACTTTTCCTAAGCTGCATCAGGTTACAATATATTGTCTGAAGTGCTAAACAAAGGTTCATTACAGTAAGACCAGAAGATGTAGTATCTTCTTGACATCTCCAGCTGAGTGACTTAGTGCGACTATGGTCAGTAATTTGGTTGTCCAGATCCATATACCAGCACCTCTTCTTGTTAAAGCAGTCATTGGCTCACACATTGGCTTCTGTGAAATGATGTGATATCCATGTAAGGGCTACACAGAACTGCAGACTTTTTTTCTGGTGTGAGAAAAAGACCTTTTTTCAGAAAAAAACATTTCTGAAACTGAGTCTGATTCCAATTCACTTACGGGGGTAGGAGTAAAAACTATTCTGTCCTTTTTATTTGATGTTATGCACAATATACATGAATAAGTATTTTAAAAAAATAGTATGATAAAAATAAAACAATTATTACAGTAGAACTTATTAATATAAACTGCATCACAGCTAATGATGGTGGAGGTTGAGCCTTACTCATCAGGGTTATAGGTGTGATAAACTTTTCTCATATTTACCAAATAATCTTGTCTGCATTGTCACAGGTTTTCTCATTGTAAAATAAGTTAGATCTATCCTAATTTTATGGAAACTATTAATAAATACTGACTTTTACAATACTGATCTGTGTTATGTTTGGATAGGCTGTACAAGCAGCAGTGTTATCATCATTGTATGTGTGTCCGGACACTTAAGACTGAACAGTGAAAAAGAACATTAATTTTTCACTGGTAGATTTTTATCAGAGATCAGTACCTGTGTTGAAATCATAATGTTTTTATAAGATCTTACTAATTTTGATAAGGTTTTCAACAGAAAAACTGTTTACAGAAACTTAATGCCAGGTTTGCTATCTTTCTGTGTCATCTTTTTGCCATTTTTGCCTGCATAGACAGTCCTAGATTTGAGGCTTCAGGACTCTTTCATAGGAGGGAATCCCTCTGGAAGTTCCAGGACTTCTGCTTCTCCATCTTTTAGGCTCTTTCCACAGGCATAATAATTCCAGACGGAAATTTGTTTCCATATTTCTAACATGCCTGTTTTCAGATCTTTTCTTCTGTAAACTGCCAAGTTGGAAAGTGGAACCCCCATGTTTTCTGTTGGAAACAAAGGCATTACAAAGGGCAAAAGAAATTCTGACATTTTTCAGGCTCTCTTGAGCATTTGTCAATTTGAGTGCAGGTAGGAAGAAAAATGGAGTGGATTCGAGAGTCAACCATGGTGGATCAATGGATATTTTACTCAGATATCAAAGATAACTTATTGCAGAATCTCAGAATGGTTGAAGTTGGAAGGGACCTCGGGAGGTCATCTGGTCTGACCTCTCCTGCTCAAGCAGGGACACGTAGACCTGCTTACCCAGGATCATGTCCAGATGGCTTTTGCCAGTACCTCTCTGGGCAACATGTGCCGTTGCTCAATTACTCTCACAGTAGAAAAGTGTTTTGTGTTGTTCAGAGGGAACATCCTCTGAAACAAGTGTTTCAGTTTGTGCCCATTGCTTCTGGTCCTGTTGCTAGGTGCCTCAGAAAAAAAAGCCTGTCTCTGCGTTCCTTACTGCCTCCTTTCGGGTCTTTATACACATTGATGAGATCCCCCTGAGCCTTCTCTTCTCCAGGCTGAACAGCCCCAGATCTCTCAGCCTTTCCTTGTAGGAATGATGCTCCAGTCCTTTCATCATCTTAGTGGCCCTTTGCTGGACTCTCTCCAGTATGTCCATGTCTCTCTTGTACTGGGAAGCCCTGAAGTGGACACAGTCCTCCAGCTGTGGGCTCACCAGTGCTGAGTAGAGGGGAAGGATCACCTCCCTCAACCTACTGACAACGCTCCTTCTAAAACAGCCCAGGATGCCATTGGCCTTCTTTGCCTCAAGGACACATTGCAGGCTCATGTTGAACTTGGGTGTCCCCCAGGACCTCCAGGTCCTTCTCTCTGCCAAGATGCTTTCCAGCTGGGCAGCCCCCAGCCTATACTGGTGCCTGAGGTTGTTCCTCCCTGGGGCAGGACTTGTGGAACATACCTTAGGTTCCTGTCAGCCCATTTCTCCAGCCTGCCCAGGTCCCCCCCTGGATGGCAGCATGACTCTCTGGCCTATCAGCCACTCCTCTCAGTTTTGTGTCATCAGCAAACTGGCTGAGGGTACAGTCTGCCCCATGATCCAGATCATTAATGAAGATATCAAACAGGGCTGGACCTAGCATTGACCCCTGGGGTACACTGCTGGTTTACTGGCCTCCAACTAGACTTTGTGCCACTGATCACCAGCCTCTGATCCCAGCTGTTCAGCTAGCTTTCAATGCACTTCACTGTCTGCTCATCCAGCCCATACCTCAACAGCTTGTCTATGTGGATCTTATGGGAGACAGTGTCAAAGGCCTTAATGGAGTCCAGTTACACAATATCCATTGCTCTCCTCTCATTTACCAGACCAATAATTTCACCATAGTTGTTTATTAAGTTGGTCAAGTATGACTGCCCTTGGTGAAGCCTTCTGTAGTACTACTGATGATTTTTTTACATCCTTAATGTGCCTGGAAATGCTTTCCAGGGTTAGCTGCTCCATCACCTTCCCAGGGATAGAGGTGAGGCTGACTGGCCTGTAGTTCCCTAGGTCCTCCTTTCTGCCCTTCTTGAAGATGGGGGTGATATTTGTTTTCTTCCAGTCATTGGGCACTTCTTCCAGTCACCATCATAGAGCAAAGATGAGTGACAGTGGTCTTGCAATGACATGTCGGCTCCTTCAGCACTCGTGGGTGCCTCTCATCAGGGCCTGTGCACTTATGTATGTCCAGTTTGCCTAATTATTCTCTGATCTGATCCTCTTCCACCAAGAGTACTTCTTGGAGTTTGGGCAGGGGGAAGATGTATGATTTTTACCTTTTTTTTATTTAAGTAATTCTGCCATCTGTTTTTGTACAGGTATACTTTAGGTAAAGGAATTCTACCTGCAGCTTCTTACAGTGTAAGTATTTCATGTAATGTACATGCTTTCTAACTTGCAGAATTCCCTCCAGAATCTTAAGAATTACTGCAAAAAGAAAAAAGGGGGGAGAGGGGGATGGGACGACTTGTTGATCTCTTTATGAAAATACCTATTTCCTTGAGATTGTGCAGGCCAGGGTTGAATACTCCCATATTATATTATATATACCACCATTTCACTTGGGTATCTCTCTTGAAAGAGAACTGCATCTTTTAAGGTAATTTCTCAAAGTATTTCCACTATTTAAACTTACTGAAGAAAGCTGAACAGAGAAAGGACTCTGTTCCTGTTTACCATGAGTGTCAAGGTAGCAGAAACATTTGTTGTACTAATCACAATTCATGGTGTTATTACTGTATAGATTTGGACACAAATAACAGCTCAGTACCACTGAAAATCTCATACTGGCTTTCATGCTCCACTGCTCGTACAAACATTTTTATGCCAGTGTCATTAGATCAGCTTTTTCTCAGTTTAGGCTAGTCAAAACTTCTGTTCCTTGTTGTCCTTTACTGCAAGAATTATTTTCCCCTTTGGATCATTTACTTTAGACATATGTCATATTGCTAATGACATAAAGCACACACATAACAACATTTGAAGTTTTGGGGTTTTTTTAGATTACATCCTTTAACAGTCCTCTACTATACCATCGTGTTATAATTACTGCTTGTGGTTTAACCGCAGCCAGCAACTAAGCACCATGCAGCTGTTCAGCCACTTCCCCCCTGACACCCAGTGGGATGGGGGAGAGAATAAGGGGAAAAAAAAGTAAAACTTGTGGGTTAAGAACAGTTTAATAGGACAGAAAGGATGGAAATAATAATGAAAAGATTTGGAATGTAAAAAACAAGTGATGCACAATGCAATAGCTCAGCACTTGCTGACCAATGCCCAGTTAGTTCCTGAGCAGTTATCCTCCCCTCCCAGGCCAACTCCCCCCAGTTTATATACTGGTCATGATGTCACATAGTATGACATACCCTATTTGGGGTTTGACCAGCTGGGTCAGCTGCCCTGGCTGTGTCCCCTCCCAACTCCTTGTGCCCCTCCAGCCTTCTCGCTGGCTGGGCAGGAGGAGATGAAAAACCCTTGACTTAGTCTAAACACTACTTAGCAACAACAAAAAAATATCAGTGTGTTCTCAGCATTATTCACTTACTAAATACAAACCACAACATTATACCAGCTACTAGGAAGAAAATTAACTCTACCTCAGCTGAAACCAGGACATTACTGTATTTTACAGAAAATAAGCAGGAGGCTTTTCCCAGTTTCTCTCCATTCATTGCCACTGCAGTTTGAATTTTGCAATCATCTTAAACACTAAAATATTCTAGTATATTCCAGCAAAATATTCAGTTTACTTTTTAAGATTAAATAGCATGTACTTTGCTACCTTTCATGCAGTAGTTTAGAAGTCTCCAGGTCCCCATCTTCCCAGTGTCTGTTCCAAGCTCTCTATTCCCTATACTTTTTTCTGGCTTTACCCTAATAATACACTGGTGAGAAGAATTTACATTTACACTACAGGGACATTTTTGTTTACTTGTCATAATCTGATAGAAATAGCGAAATGTTTATACAAGAATTTTATTCTGGGAGTAATTTATTTGAAATAGGCACATTCTAAAATAAGATTTTGAATGTAAAATTGTATCTTTTATTAGTGATATTTAATCTGGATAAATTTATGGCTCCTAAAAAGAACTTTTCAGAGGCATAAACTTTTTAATCAAATCAGCAGATTGTAAAAAAGATTTCATATAAAAGGATTCATATTCTCTACAGTTTAAGAAAATCCTATTTCTGATATCAAAGGAAGCAACAGCAGTATTAAGTGTCTAAATACATTAGCAGAGAAGAAAAAAAATGTTATTTCTTCATGTCTTACAAAAAGCAGAAGACTTTCTCTTTTGAACTGTGTCTTTCAAGGGTTATTGAAAATATTGAAGCATGTAAGAAATAAAGGTTAGAAAAATAGTAGTTTTCCATAACATAAGCTTCAGACATTAGGAAGATAACAATTCTTTACTGGGATAAAAGACTGAATGAGAAAGAGGGAGAGGGGTCAGTTAATTCTAGAATAATAAAAGAACTCTCCACCTGCAATTTATAAAATGAAGGGGGAAAATGAATCAGAAAGAAAATGAAGATTTATTTTTGCTATTGAGATGATGAGAATTTTGTATACTATTACAATAATGGCAGTTTACAATCATTTGATTATGGTTAGGCAGAAGCTGCTTCAAATGTGATATGAAAGAAACACATGGTGTTCAGATGGGGAAGCATAGGAATAATAACATAGCTGCAAGAATATTGGAACTATTTCTGTGATTGTGTATCTCAGAAATTACTTACTCAATATCTCCTGTGTTCTTGGGAAAATATTTCTGTCTGTAGAGTTCATCTTAAAATTGGATCAGAATAGCAGCCTTAGAATTGAGCCCTGTTAAATTGTTGCACAGTGCTTTACACATAAGGCAGTAATATTATGCTAGTTTTCAAAGAAAACTGTGGCAGAGTAACAATGTACAAACTCACGGTGCAGCATTTTATTCTTACAGGAAAAAGATGAACGTATTTTAATGTGTTTCAGTGGCAAATGTCCTAAAAGTATTGAGAGGGATCCATGAGGGAAAAAAAGGATCTTTATTTTCTGAAGAATATGTGACACAGATGTAACACTGACAATATTGACAAGAACTCTTGAAAAAATGTGTATCTCTGTGAGTGGTATGAGGAAAGACGGAAAAGTGAAAAAGCACAGTGAGGGAAGATGCTCTGAAACCTGAGAATAATTTTGCAAACCAGTCAATTCTACACTTTGAATGGTGTGGTTAGAATACTAAGATTTACCATGTTTTTTAAAGAGGGGTCATTGGATGAGCATTGTTGACATAGTTTTGTCAGGTAACGTGCACTGTCTACTACAGGTAGAGGATATACCAGAGAGTCTGTAATGGAAAGACCTCAAGGGTATAACAGATTCTCTCTTAAAATAAAAGTCAGAGAAAGCAGAGTGCTGCTGACATTCCTTGCTGGAGTTAAATTGTTAAAGGACCAGGTGCTGTAGAACTTGTACATATCCTTAAAGGTAACAGTAGCTTCAGGATCCAAAATTTGAGAATTAGGTGTGTTTTTTAAGAAAAAGAATGTTGTTATTTGTTGTTGTTTAAGAAAAAATGGGTCTGGCACAGAGCGTTCAGCAAAGCTCATTCAATAAAAGTCTGTCTTACGTATTTGACTAACATAGTGTAACATGTTCGGGAATAATATTAAATGTAGACTTGTGTGAACTATTCAGAATAAATTGCTTTAATGTGTCAGTGAAACTTATTTTCTCTCTCTGAACTGAAGTAAAGGTTGAACTTTTTTACTTTTGAGTTCATTTTTTGTGACTGTGCAAACAGAAACATCCTTTACTTAATACTCTCCCATAGAACTTGCTACTTCAGGAGTTTAACAAAGTAGAGGAATGTCCAAAGCAAACTATCTGCAGTTGTGATTCTTTGAAAACATGCTTTTAGTAATGCATATGTATGCCCATCTTCAGTAAAATAAGGGGATTTTCAAAGCCATTTGAATATATTACATGGTTTCTTGGTATAGTGTGTCCTTTTCTTGGTTCACTTAACTTGAATCAGACTTCTCACAGTATGTCTGTCCTTTGGTGGGGCAGTACTGGCACCACAATTGATTGATAAGTATGTTGATGTTGATTGAGAGAATGATGGAGGTGAAGAGAGAAGCAGCAACTGATTTTCCCAAAGAGACACTGCAACAGTTTCTCACATTCTTTGCTCAAGTGTTGCAGAAAAGGAATGTGAAATAGAAACTGAAGACAAGACCAATTTTAAGCATTCATAATACATTCGTTCTCAGAAAGGAGGTAGGCAGAGGTTCAGCAGTATAAAGCTGGCTGGACCCCAGGGTACAGTTGCTGCACTGCAAACACAGAGAGACATGAAGTGCAGCAATAGCAGAGCCCAAAAAAATAAATACATGAAAAGCCTAAACTGCTGAGTGCTCCAGAGATGGCAGAAAGTTTGATGTGGCAGATATAACCTTTGCCTTGGAGCTGTTCAAAAGAGGAATGTCTAGCAGGATCACACGCATTTGCAAGCTGTTTGGAAGGCAGGAGTTGGAAGTACAAGTAGCTATTAGCTAAATTCTCAATTCCAATGGATGGCGATAAAATTCATAATTAGTACATCTTGCTGAGACAAAATGTGGTCAGAAGCCATTCATAGGGCTAAAAAAATCTATTTCCTTAAACTAAAAACATTGATTACACATGTTATTTTCATATTTGTGTGCTAAGACATTAGTCCTATTTAGTATTTTTCCTATTTGCTTTTCTCTGGACTCCAAAGCACTGGAATGAAAGAATGGCTGTGGAATCATTGTGTCATGATAAAACCATTGAGTAGTTGTGTGTACCCTCTTGATCAGTTGTGTGATACAAATTTGTGATAGAACAGTGGAGACTCATATGTTTTCCAGAAAATATCATTTTAAAAGCCACACTTGGGTTTCTTTCTCAAATAATTTCTTACGTTACCCCACGTTATTCATGCAGATTTAGTTTGTTACTTATCAGGTTGTCCTAGAAGACCAGAATATGAATATAGAGAATTAAAATTTGTACATATCAGTAGTACTTAACCTTTTTTTTTCTTTTTTTTTTTTTATTGTATCAGTCTAATTTGTAAAGTTGATCAGTACTTACCTTTCTAGCTATCTGGATTTCAAATCAGTACACCACACAAATCAGACTGATGTATTTAATATAGGAAGAATTAAAAACACAGCAGTATATATTTCAAATCAAATGTCTTCAGGCCAGCAGTCAATTTGTACATCAATATGCATGTAAAAAGAGTAACTTACACATACTAATATATTTTAAAGTGTTGATTTCTTACTGTCAAATATTTTTAAAATTAAGCATAATTCTTCATTTAAATCAGAAAAAGTTGCAGGTATTTGGTATCTGGATAGCATGAGTATAAACTTTCAGATCATTTAATCTTAAAAGTCTTTCAGAAATAAGAGCAAAGGTGTTTAGATGCATGGGTAGAAATCTGGAATGTTCTTTCCATCTTCTTGAGGAACAGAGCTCAGACATTGATAATCTACTTGTCAAATATGATATGACTGTAAAAGACATGGCTTTGAGAGGAAAAAAGGGAGAAAAAAGTAGTAATTTCTGTTTATTGTGAGGAACTGACGATTTCTTACAAAATATAGATCAAAACAGGAGCATGTCAAATTCAAGCAATTATTTTGGTGTATGATGAAAAAAAAATAAAACATGACACTGCACAATCTATTTAGATGTGGGAGTAGGCCAAACCTATCAAGGATCTATCTTTGGGCTCAATACTTGAAACAGAATGACTTCCTTGAAAAATCTGAGTTTTGTGTTTTGTGTAGTGATGCAAATCTAAGCAGGTAATTTACCTTTCTTAGACTACCAGCCCAGAGTAGAATCTTTTACTACTCTTAAGATCGTTCTCAATGTGAACTTTTTCTGCCCAATACTGAGCATGTGTTTGAATCATGACCTAAATTTAATCTGAATTACTACCTCCATTTCACGTAATTGATTAAATATTTTGTAAATGTTAATGAACATTAGAATATCAATGCAATAGCCAGACTGATTAATCAAAACAATTTTTAAGTAGGTTTTAAAGAAATTACCAAGCTTAAGAGTACCTTCAAGTTTATGACTATAAAATACAGGAGGTTCTATCTGGAAAAAAATTCTGAAGGATATAATACCCTTTTTACTTGCTTTTTATCAGACTGGATGAGCATCATAGGATTAGAAATGAGTTATTTTTTCATCTGTTGAGAGAAAAATACAAATCATCATCCATTTTCTAGTAACAGACTGAGATTCCATAATAATTTTGTAGGTGGAGGAAGACACTGTAAAAAGAAGTTAAAAATATGCTTTCAGATTTCAGGAATATATTTGAAATTGTAGGCAGTATATATTTGGTCAACAGACTTTTCTAGGAAAATTACAACTATTACTATAGATTTTTTTCAAAATCAATGTCAGAAAGTCTGGTGGTTTCAGGATGAAATTACTTTTAAGTTCAAGATCAGAGAAAGAAAGCTAACATTTATGGAAAAAGTTTCTAAGACATCAATCTCATCAGCAATGGATTAAAATTCTGGTCACTTAATATCCATGCTTTGGGTCCAAACTCACAGAGTTATTTCACTGTACATTAATTAGAATTGTGGTTTTTTTAAAATTGTTTTTTATCATTCTGTTCCTCATTGTGAAGAAAAATCTTGAAAACATGACCATGATAAAACTCAGGCTCTGAGCTTGCGGAAAAACTAAGAATCTGTGACTTCATGGCAAAGGCAGCCAGCAGCATCCTGGGCTGCATTTACAAGAGTGTTGCCAGCAGGTCAAGACTCAGCACTTGTGAGACACATCTGGAGTACTGGGTCCAGTTCTGGTCTCCCCAGCTCAAGAAAGATGTGGACATACTGGAGCAAGTCCAGAAAAGGGCCACAAAAATGATTAAGGGACAGGAGCATCTGTCAAACAAGGAGAAGCTAAGAGAGCTGGGACTGTTTAGCCCTGAGGAAAGGAGGCTCTGGAAGAGGTGAAATACCAGTGTGTGTAAATACCTGCAAGGTATGAAGTAAGGAACAAGGAGCCAGGCTTTTCTCAGTGGTATCCTGTAATAGGGCAAGACGCAATAGGCACTGTTAATTTTCTTCATAGTAGCTGGTGTGGGGCTGTGGTTTGGATTTGTGCTGAAAACAGTGTAGATAACCCAGGGATGGTTTGGTTACTGCTGAGCAAGGCTTGCCCAGAGCCAAGGGCTGTTCTGCTTCTGCCCCCACCCCACCAGCGAGGAGGCTGGGGGGGCACAAGGAGTCAGGAGGGG
>JANZLQ010000030.1:6471361-6486017 GCA_026212715.1 Elanus axillaris
TAGACAAAACAGATAAAGAGCAAGGGGGAAAATGGTATTTTTCTCCTCAGACAGAGGGAGCTGAGAAACCACTCAAGGCACTAGGTTAAGGTTTTGGAGGAATCATATTTCCAGTTAATTCTTGGAAATCAGAATTGGAATTCCATTGAAATTAGTGCATGTAACAGCCTGCATCTAGTTTGTTTACTCAGGTTTTCTTTCAAGCCTGAGGCACAAAACAATGCTCTGTTCTGGCTCTGATGCAGAGTGGGGACACCACATGACCAAAAGCCTAGAGTCCAAGACACTCAGAAAACTTCTGGGTATGGCCGTGCAAATATATGCTACTAAAGAAGAAATATTTTCTTTCATCTTGTGTGTGAAAGGAATATCACTCACTGGAGGAAATGTCAGTAGGAATGTTATTTCAGGTCATTATGTCCATAAGGAGGTTTGCTAACTTTTCCATCATCGCAGATGATGTCATATTTGGCCCTTCTGTCTCTATCTCATCAAGTACACACTCCATGATAAGGTAGAAGAAACAAAAAGAAATATTTTTGCCTTGTTTCCTATAAGTTTGATATTTCTATGGTGCAGTCATTGTGACATCTGTTGAACTCCAGTGAAATAAATTGTGACACACTTAATACTAAGGATTAAAATAAGGACTTGTGAACGGTTCGGATAATTTGCCTATAACAAAATCTGAACATTGTCTTTACCTTTTTCATTTTTCTTCCTTTTCCAGTGTTGTTCTTCATTCTTCAAAAGAATGCGAGCAACTTAAAATATTCTAAAAAAGACTTGTGAAATCATAGATCACAGAATGGAAGGGATTGGAAGGCACTTCCAGAGGTCATCTGGTCTGACCCTTGTGTTCAACCTGGGCCAATGTAGAGAGGTTTTCTCAGGGTCAAATGAGGGTTTTTACACATTTTTTTTTTTTTAACAAAATGCCTCTACCTGTATTTCCTTCTGTCAGAGAGTTTATGAGGAGGAATGTCAACTGGATATTATTATCAGGATGAAGAAAAAGACTGTCTTACCCTAAATGAGATACAAAGCTGTGCATCATCAATGTACAAGGGATTATTATGATTCATGCCAGTGTTTCTGAGGCTTGAACAAGATGTCTGTCCTTTCTGAGATGAAATGTGGGAGGGCGAGAGTGGAATATAGTAAAGTTTAAACAAACAGTAAGAAACCTATTGGATTAACCCACTGATTTTCTTGTCATTGCAGGATTATTCATTATACTTTCTATGTTTGTGCTTTGAATTTAAGATCCTTTCGTTACTTTGGGTACTATGACGTAGCCTAAACCATCTCTCTTGAAAGATTTTTTCCCTTTCTTAATTTCATATTATCTTAAATTCATCATTATTTCCATACTCCTCTTTCTTCCTGTGTCTCTCAGATGTAGTCAATAGTCCAAGCAGAGGATCATGCAAAGCAGGAAACTATTCATAATGTACCAGGGAAAGAGGTATGGGGAAGCAATTTTGTTTCACTCTTAGTCACACCACTGACTCATATCTTCTTTAAAAATCTTTTGCTTTGTGTGGAATATTCAAATCAGATGCCTGCTTCTTCAGATGGATTGAAACCTTCAACATGATGAAATTCTGTGTTTGAATGTAGCAGTACCATGACTTTTGCTGACTGCCTGATATTTACGCATGTGGCAAAAGTAGTTTCAACAGTAAAATGTTTTCAGAGAAAATGTGCATTTTGAATGAAAGGTAGCAAGGCATGTCCCTGCTGAAATACTGCACACTGACCTGCTGTTCCCCACATATCTCAGTTCCAGCATCAAGGAAGATGTAACAGAAAAACTATCCTTCTTTAATATGGAGAAGTAGCAGGTAATATAAGAGTGTTAGGGAGGTGGTGGACAAATAAACTTTATAGACTATCCATAGGGCTGATCCCTTAAATGTGAATTAGGGCAATTGTCAGTAGGTTTTCTGTGATCCCATTGAGCCATCATAGTATCTGGGAGAGAATAAAACACTGTGCAGGTTTTATGTCCCCTAATTCGCACAGCAGAATAAGCAGTATTTCCTAATCTGCCATAGTCCATGGGCAACCATACTTGAAAGGTGTCATACGGGATGCAATACAGTATTTTGATTACCTTATTGGCTTTGGTTTTCTTCTTGTTACTCTTCTTTGGCTTCTGAGAGTAGATTGTTGCTCACAGACTTTGAGACAGGGATCACTTTGGTCTGGAAGTTACTATTGTTTCTCTGTTACTGCTAGATTTGTTGAGCTTGGTATCTGCTGTCAGCTAGGTCTGCTGAAGGGCTACTGTGCAGTAATGGTGCAGTGCTAAATTGCAGTGTACAGCAAGGTAACAATGACAAATAATGCCAGATAATAAGATGTCTCTAAATTCTAAAAGAATAATCAGTGGAAAGATAAATATATCTGACAAGAAATTAAGGTTTGTTCTCAGATCCCATACACATTTGTCCTTGTTCTCTCATTACTGTTGCCTCTTTGCACCGCTTTCTGAAAAAAAAAAAGAAAGGACACACATACTGGTGATTTATCAGTACATTGGCAGATTCTCTATTTGTAAGCTGTAGGATGGGTAGAAACAGGCTGTTACACAAATATTTAGCAGTATTTTACATACACTCTTTAAGAAACACCTTGAATAATTGCATATTACCCTGTAGAGGTAAATCACTCCTGTATTTATTTTAAAAGCGATTTCAGATGGAGAAACAAGATTAACTGTTCACCAACCTACAGTTATAATTCAGATCTCTCACAGATCACAAATTGTTAGAGGATTCAACTATCGTACCATTACCCTACAGAAATCTAGGATTGTGTGATGGTTTGACCCTGGCTGGATGCCAGGTGCCCACCAAAGCCACTCTATCACTCCCCTCCTCAGCTGGACAAGGGAGAGAAAATATAATGAAAGGCTTGTGGGTCGAGGTAAGAACAGGGAGAGATCACTCCACTAATTACCATCATGGACAAAACAGACTTGACTCAGGAAAATTAATTTAATTTATTGCAAACAACTCAGAGTAAGGTAATGAGAAATAAACTCAAATCTTAAAACACCTTCCCCCCACCCTTCACACCTTCCTGGGCTCAACTCCACTCCCAATTTTCTCTATCCCCTTCCCCCGAATGGCGCAGGGGGATGGGGAATGGGGGACGGGATCAGTTCATCACACCGTCTCTGCTGCTCCTTCCTTCTCAGGGGGAGGACTCTTCACTCTTCCTCTGCTCCAGCCTGGGGCCCCTCCCATGGGAGACAGTCCTTCACAATTTCTCCAACATGAGTCCTTCCCACAGGCTGCAGTTCCTCACAAACTGCTCCAGTGTGTGTCCCTTCCATGGCCTGCAGTCCTTCAGGAGCACACTGCTCCAGTGTGGGTCCCCCATGGGGTCACAAGTCCTGCCAGCAAACCTGCTCCGTGGGCTTCTCTCTCCACGGGGCCACAGGTCCTGCAGGAACCTGCTCCAGCATGGGCTTCCCGCGGGGTTCCAGCTTCTTTCAAGGACCCACCTGCTCTGGCGTGGTGTCCTCCCCGGGCTGCAGGTGGAGATCTGCTCCACCGAAGACCTCCCTGGGCTGCAGGGGCACAGCCTGCCTCACCGGGGTCTTCCTCACCACGGGCTGCAGGGGAATCTCTGCTCCGGCGCCTGGAGCATCTCCCCCTCCTTCTGCACTGACCTGGGGGCTGCAGGGCTGGGGCTCTCACATCTTCTCACTCCTCTCTCTTAGCTGCTGTTGCGCAGCAGGTTTTTCTCCCCTTCTCAAATATGTTATCCCAGAGACACTAGCACCATCGCTGATTGTCTCAGCTTTGGCCAGTGATGGATCTGTCTTGGAGCCGGCTGGCATTGGCTCCTTCAGACATGGGGGAAGCTTCTGCCACCACTGTAGGCCCCCCACTACCAAAACCTTGCCACACAATCCCATTACAAGGAGACACATTTTCTCCAACTTCTTGGTGTTTTAAAGAATCTGTCTGGTAGTTCTTTATATGGCCAGATAAGTATATAGTAGCATATAATGTCACTGAGAAGCAGATACAAGATTAAAGCCTTACCTAAAGTAAAGACTTCTTCATAGTATTTCCCACTCTTGCCACCATCAGCTGGCTTTCACTTGTGGCAACAGCTCTGGGAGTACCTATGCAGGTACTAGTCCAGAGAGGATAGGGAGCAGTTTTCTTGCAGAGGTGTGCTTACCACCTGTGGGCAAGGCAGGGGATGAATTACAGTTGTTATTTCAAACTCCTCCTTTTGCATGTCCAGGAGAGAAAAAGGCTTTGCTTTATTCTGAACACTGGTATTATTAACATTGGTCCTTGTGTACATCTACCTAAATTCAGATTTAAATCCAAGACTGTCTGGCTTCCATGTTTAGTGCGAGGGAATGGCTGAATTCCTGGGTATGTTGGAGAGAAACATAAGCCTGTCTAACTGTTTAGTATGGGCTGTCAGCAACACACATCCAGTTTAGCCTTTCATTTTCTATCTGGTTTTGAGGTATTGGTACAAGGACAATTTCTGGGTGGCACTGTAGTCACATGCCTACAAAACAACTGGACTTTGGAGGAATCCTGGACTTGGCCTTTCCTTGTGGTATGGTGGGTGTGCTAAGCCTGAGTGGAGATGCTTATTTAACGTGCATCAGCTTGGAAGTCATGGACTTCCTTTGATGTCCTCCAGTTTCTTCCTGAATATATCCCACTGGAATGGATCTTGTCTAGAAGACTCTTCTCTAAAACCTTCTAATGTAACCTGTTTTTCTCAGAATATTTCATTGGATACTGATAATCCTTTCAACTTTGAGATGACAGTTGTTTTCAGATTTCTAACTCAGGATTGTTTTCTCTGAAGTTTTATTTCAGCTCTTTTAATAATTCTAATTATTTTACATACTTCCTTCTGTGTTTGGCAGTCTTCTTGTCTTTTGCAGTTCTAGAATCTTCTTAATTAATGTAAGTCAAGCCATCAAAAGCTTCCTCAAACCTCCGTGTTTTCTGAAAAGCTACAGCTATTGTATAATGACTACAGGCTAGCTATTCAGGTTTTTTACCAAAACGGTTCAACAAACATGTTTTGAAGCCATGGCCAAGCTTTGTGTCTGGTTACTGTTCTATGTTAAAATAAAATAATACATCAATAAATGCAGAGTTCCATGATACAGCTGGCTCATTTCCTAAAGCAGAAATCTAGAGTCCAGATGTAGAATGAATGAAAGACAAATTAAAGTCTAGCATTGCCCTGTTTGGAATAGGAAGTGATGGCTCATCGTGTACCCATCTGCTTAACATCTTGTAAACTCTGTTGTAAAAAAATTGGAAGTGCTCATACTTAGGCCTTTAACACTAGATCTCTGTATTTTATGACAATGCATTTACGATTAATTGTTAATAATACCGCATGGTCAGAATGGAGAAGTCTCACTGAAGTATTTTGAAACACTAACAGAAAACAAAAACTTGAGGTATTTTCCACCAGTTGGAAGACTGGAAAACTAGCCTAGAAATGCTTAAATTCTGAAAAAAAAAAATTTAATTAGAATGAATATTTCTGTAGTGGAATAAGTGGTGTTTGGGGTATATCCATGCAAATAACGCTACAGTTTCCATATTTCATATTTGGAAGATCTAACAGATTTTTGTGTTGTTTTGTTGTACGTCATTATACGCCCGTCACTAATAGAGTGGCAATGTAGCTTATCATACTTCCCTTTCCAGTGGAGGGGAGTCATTCTAGCTCCTTTAGAATTATTACATTTGTTCCAAAGATTGTGTACCCCATAGATCCCTTTCTTTCTTCTTCTTTTAAATGTGTATTTCCTGCTTATATTTAAACTTTTGAAATGGCAAGTTAGGAATGCTTTCAGTGCAGAATAAGTTTTGAGATATTTATGCCGAGAATTAATCCCTTGTTATGCTCTTGCTTAGAAGAATAGATTTGCCTTTCATTAAAGAATATTTTTATTGAACAACAATTAGTTTTAGTTTGGGTGAAACAGCTAAAGTGCTTTTCCTCAGATTTTCACATCTTTCTTTTAGGTAGTGGTCAGACAAAATTTCAGCTAAAGATGTTGATGTTTCAATGACTTGAGCAAAGGTGGGCATTCTCATTATTCTGATTTACTTGGCAATAAAAAAACGGATGTAAAACATCATTGAATGTGTTAGGATTTTCAAGTGGCTTACTTTACAGGAGCTTTATTATAATGGTAATTTATTATGGTTTTTTACATTTATATGCTGCTATTATTTAAAAATTGTGAAACTGTGACAATTCTGTTATTATTTCTGAGCTGTCTTAGATTCACCCATCCAAACACTCACAAGTTAAAGTTAGTTAAAGTTAGGAAGGGTGTGGTATACAAGTCCTTTCCCACAAAGAAAAACATGGAGATACAGAAGTTAACAGAGCTAGGGCCTGCAGACCAGACCCAATACAGATGTCCAGGTGGGGCAGCAGCAACAAGGCTGGTGCAGACTCAAGCCAGACAGTGGGGACAGTGTGGCTGGTGTGGCTGGGGCAGTGCCAACACTGAGGGCACTTTTCTCAGTATTCACAGATAAAGTTTAGTTGTCATCTGCCTCTGTCTTACAGACCCAGATTTGGTAATTTGATTTTATAGCTCAGAGGAGTAATAATTCTGTGTATGCTATGGTACGAAGCCATCCACGTTGGTCTAAGCAACTTTTCAGAAACAGCAATGAGATACTATTCCTCACATCCTCATGCAATCTTCAAAAATGTTAAGTAGAATCACCTTAATTTATTTTTGTGCATATTTCCTACAAGGCAAAACTTTGCATATAGCAGGTGTACACATTAGTCATGTTTAAGCCTAGTTCAAATTCAGTGAAAGTGGTTTTGGTATGTTATCTGTTCCACTTAATTCAATATACAGAATGACAAGAAAAAGAGAAAAGCAAGCTTGAAGAGTAACTATAGAGCAGAGAAGCTTTAAACAACATGGTTGTCGCTGCAGCCCATGATGTAGTCCTTTAACAAACAGCCTACTTTCCACCTGATTAGCTGTGGTTCATACACATTATCTTTCATTGAAACCAGACTACAAAAAAACACAGATTGTGCTTTTCCTAGAAGCAGATAGAGGTTTTCTGATTTGGAGGCATGGAGGCATCTGTCACTTTTGGGAGCCCCATGAAGAATTCAAAGCAACATCACCGCAGGGCTGTTTCCTCTTGAGTAATTTACCTGAATTGGAACTACTTGGCTGTTCTTCCTGGCACCAAACCCACCTTTCATCTGTGCATTCCAGTTGCATAATACCTAAAGCAGAAGCTAAAAACCTGTATGCTTCCATGTGAAATATAAATCAGATGAGGAACCCTGCAAAGCAGTTGGCCTTACAAAACCAGTACATAGATTAATATTACTGAAAATTATATTAATGTGTATAATTAGTGCAAGGAGTCTAATTATTTTCACCATACATAACATGGTTGGTAGAATTTTAAATTTGTAGGAGCAGATTCCCCAGATAAATGACGGCACTGGAAATAGTGAAAGTGAATTGTTTGTGTGCATTACAGCCAAGACACTTGTAAAAGGACTTCTGTAATTTCTACCAGCTAATGATCTTTTAAGGACACTATGTTCCTTTCCCAGCCTTGCAGCAAAAGAGAAGCTAAAAACCAAAGTAAGAGATTCAGAATCATAGTATAATCCAAGGTTGCCTAAACTGCCCTTCAGACATCACATCTATGTGCTAAGCATTCCTTAGAGCTACAATTCAGCCCTGCAAAACAAACTGACATGAAAATACTGAAATTCTTTTTTACTGACTTGAATCAAAAGTCTCAGAAAGTCAAGATGCACATTTGCCTAAATATTATGTAAATAATAATCTAATATTGTTATTAAGGAATTGTTTCTTTTTTAAGCTTTCATTTTAAATACAATTGCTCCCAGTTTAATTAGGCTTTGTATACCCCTACATATTCCCAAATGAAGGTTTCTGTTGTTGAATTGGTGCCAGAGTTCTTGGAGCATGGCTGACTTGAGACCCTAAGCTTTACATGAAATAATACACTTCATTTCCATAAGTGTAGTCATTGCTAAATTGATATAGAATATATGTTACTGCAGGCATTTCAGAGTAATTAGAATCTGGGTCCATGTTCTTGGTATCAAAATGAAATACCCACATGATGGACTAATGGAACATAATAGATTATAATAATGAGGATTAATAACTGCATTCTTTAGAGGACATGCTGTTTCAAAATGAACTAAATACATGTTACCGTTACATAATAAAATTTCTAAAAGAATTTTCTCTCTTTAAGGAGTGCAACAATATTCTGAAAACATTCCCAAATACTTAATAGTACACTTGAACCTGAGAAATGGTGCTCAGCTACTAGTCAATGAATATGCTGAGTTCAGTGCCTTTTAATAAGCTATCTGTGAATGAATCATAATACTTGTATGTGGATCCATAGCTTACATATTTTTTGAGTAAATTCAGACAAACACACTCTATAAAGTACTGAGAACTAAAAATAACTCACAAGCTTATATATGCAATTTGACCTTTTAACTCTTAGTTGTTCGAGTGACACATGACATCTCTGCTTCTCAACTCAGAACCTAATTCATAAGATGACTGATATCCCGGCTGTGTTTGTATTGTTAAGGCTATGTTTATCTAAAGACACTTGTTGCATCTCTCTGATCTTTGGAGTGATTTAAGCAGGCACTAGAAGATTAATAACAAGTATGAGCTAGCATGAAATCATGAATTAGGGTCAGGATGCATATATAAAAGTTCACATTTACCCTGTTAGAAGAGAGAAAAATATTAGTGGCCTCTCCAGATTTTTGTATAAGAGCTAAAGGACTTAAAAAAGAAGCTTAAAATTTCCAGCATGCTGAGGAGTGCTGGAGGTGGGGGGGAGTGCATATTCCTGAAACAGTACTGAAAAGTCTGTGTCATTTCCAATTATGTGGTAATACTCAATCTCAAACAACTTTGTATCATTGTTTCCATCAGTTTGGATTTATAGTACAGGAAGACTAACATTCAAAAGAATACAAGGTATCTTAGGATGGGCTAATTATGATTTGAAAAGGTTTAAATGCATTCAACTTTTTTTTTTTTATTACACACAGTACATTATTATCTCATGCTAATATTGTTGTTCTTTTCTAGAAACCATTGTGCCGTCGCATCACTTATAAGTGCTTTATCTTACTGTAGATTTATCAGTCTGCATCCTACTCATTTGTGAATTATGACCTGAAAACTGGTAGTTGCTTCAGAAGAATAAGCACTCTCCTAATGAATTGTTGTACTGTAAATGAGTGCAGTAATTTCCCAATTTTTCTTTGTTAAATACAAAACCCAAACATATTTTCAACTTTCTTTGTATTTTTTTCATTTTCTTGATAGGTCATTCCTTTTGGCTAATGGTACTCAGATTGTTCTCAGTGATGGTCTTATGCTTAAAGAGCAGATGTTTGTCACAGCCAGCATTTTATCCTGAAGAAGGACTTCTATCTGAAATTATTTTCAATTGTGGGCATAGCGGAACTCTGCATAACTTGTCAAGACAGTAGAACAGCAGATGTTATTGCAAGGCATATTGCAAATTTTATTTAATTACTTAGATTTTCTACAAAGTGGATGAAGATAGGTTTGTGTCACTGGAAAACCATTCCCTTTGATATTTTTCAATTAATAGTCAGTGAACTAATTAAGTTTTTGGACATCTGTGCTTGCTACAAATCTACACTCATTTAGTACCACTGACATGAAAGCTAATTTTCAAATTCATATCACAGAGGAAGAGTAAGTTATGTTTGCAACATATTTAATGGGGAAACAGTGGCAGTACACTTTATCGCAGCAATATTACAGATTTCGTTCCCCTTTGGGTCTGATTGAATGTTGTTCTTACGCATGGCCTCATTAAAGTCAGTAAGGAAGTGTTTCTCATATTTCAACAAAATTGTATTTGGGTTCTTTTTCTGTCCTTCCTGTGCTACTGTATGTAGGAGAGATCTCCCAGTTATATTGACAATAAGATTTTTTTAGCTGTCTTGAAGGGCTGAAAGGGTGAAGTTTGCAGTCAATACAATTTATGGTATCACATTTTGACACCACTTTAGAATCATTTTCCAATATAAGTGAATTGAATGCAAGGCACTTTTTAAAAAATATTTGGGGGGAAGGGATTAGATTTTCTCTTTGCAGTCTTTGATGTGACATGCTAAACATTTTATCTTTTTTTTTTTCTTGTTTGATCATGTGATTGTAACATATGCAGAAAAATATTCCTGTACAAATTGTGACTTTTCATGCTCTTCCAGTGAGGAAACATCCATCATTTCATTCTAATATCAGGCATTTTCATGTGCAGTATGAATACTTCCTTAATTTACTTGACTAAAATCTGTTGCTATATGTTTTTGAACGCAAGTCTTAGAGTTTGCTGAAGTAACTGAATCAGTCTCCTGGCATGGCTTTTCCATGCCATCAGTAATTCATGGATATAGATCTGTGGATATCTGCTGCCTCTCTTGTTTCCTAAATACAACTGCATGACCAGCTCTGAGCCTGGAAACACAGCAGAAACATTTCAACACAATAGAGAAATATAGCAAAATAGTACAGTATTTACAATCATCCAGAACCACAGCTGGAGTAAATTTGGATAGCACCATTCACGTAGATGAAGAGCAGTAGGATATGTGACCTAGGAAAAGCTGTACTGATGCTTGATAAAGCTTATTCACAATATTGCACATCAGTATATAACTGGGGACAAAACTGCAGGGAGGAGTTTGAAAGAAAAAATATGTGTTACCCAGCCTTCATTTTCTGCTGTAATACATACAAAGCAAACCAGTCTTCAAAAATGGCCATTAACTAAGGGACCAACAACATATCACGGAAAAAAAAAAGTTTTCCTTTTCCATTCACTTAAGAAGGAGCTGGATCAAATCCACAGAATTACTTTTCAGTCAGAATAATGTCCAAGGCAGCTTCTTTGGAATGGGGATGCTATCTAACTGCTGCATACCATGACTACCGTTTCTGTCTCTGCTGCTGGTACTCCTCACCAGTATATCCTTTCATAAATCTAATGAGGGTCTGCTGGAATCTCTTTGGATTGCAGTAATTTCAAAACCTGGCAACACTGATTTGGCTTTCATTCACTGTTTGCTACTGGGTTACTGCTCTACTATTCTCAGTTTTAAAGATCAGTTTTCATCAAATACAGATGTATTTATATAGTAGCTTAAGAATGCTTTTATACTTTTTATTTCAGAGCTTTTTTCCTTAACTTCTTTTACGTTTTCCCACCATTATACAAACAGGAGACATGTCTATATTCAGGTTTGGAATGTGCAAAAATATT
This sequence comes from Elanus axillaris, assembly GCA_026212715.1. Classification (NCBI taxonomy): domain Eukaryota; kingdom Metazoa; phylum Chordata; class Aves; order Accipitriformes; family Accipitridae; genus Elanus; species Elanus axillaris. Next base: position 6,482,749 of record JANZLQ010000030.1, read on the forward strand.
TTTTTACTACTATTCATCTCTGAATATATGCTACATTTATTATCATTGCATGTCTTCTGTTTGCATTCAATACCATGTACTGAAGCTGTATTCAATATAACATAAAGTAATTGTATTCCTATTAAATATCAGGCTTATGAATTTATGCCATGGAATGGACAAGTGACAATTAGGAATTTTTCACTGAATGGCCGAAGTGCTGTTTGGGAGTTTTCACAAATGGGAATAAGTGGTCTTAAGGAAATGGTCAAGGAGTGATGAGGAAAAAAAACAAGAAAAGAACCAAAAACCACTTGCATTGTGTATGCTTTTTCTTTCTCCTCTGCTGTGCCCATTTCTGTGAAAAAACACAGGAACTGTGCTGAAAGTCACAGTAACTCTTTCTTCTTGAAGTATTGTAATATTAAATCTGAAGGTTTTTGTAACATTATCACCACCCAAAGATGCTCTATATTTTCTTTGAAGGTCTAGCTTTTGGACTCCTCTAAGTACATGTGAGTATTAGCCTTTGTTGAAGAAAAATACAATTTTTAAAATCTTTTTGCTAGCAGACAGAGGCATGACCCAAAGCCTTTGACCCAAAGGCAACCCTATGTTCCAAATTTCTCTAATAGAGAAAGCTTCTACTAAAAGAACAAAGGATCAGACAGAAAGCCTTCATGATAGTAAGTTAAGTAAGTTTGAATTAATGGGTATTTAAAAGACTATGGATCAAATCTTCATCCAGAGGTGAAATGTGGTGCCTCATAGTGAAAAGCAATAAGCAGGATTAATGCTTTGATTTGTCAAAGTATTTTGACAGCAGTCAGAAACCAGTTATTCTAACAACCCAGTTTCTGTGGTACACAGGCACTAAATGAAAATCTCATATTCTTTCCTGGGGATACTTGTTAGTTAGGTTAGTATGGAGCAAGGATAATTTACTCAGTTTGTTGGATTCATTTTCATTAGTCAGACAGAAGATGAATGGAACTGAACAGTGGAGTCTGAAGAAAGTTTTATTTATTCAGGTAACAAATACATCCAAGTAGTGAGTACACTGTGTAGAGAGAGTCTTCTGAAACATACTTTAGTCCACCTCCGCTCATCTGTAGAGACTTATTTAATTAGCTTGTGGATTTAGCTTCCTTTTGATGTGTTTATTGACAGCCTGTGAATCCTCTCCCTCTTTTGAGATCAGTAGGTTATTGCTTCTCATTTAACAATCAGTCTTTTGTGAATCCTAAGAAAAATCTGAAGGGTCATCCTATAACATGAATAAATAATAAATTACAAAGCTGCACTTTAAACATGATGTGTATTAAGAAAACCATGCTACTTCTCAGTACAAAGCTCAGAACTAAAGTTATCAGGCAAAAAAAGCCAGCAGTTCTTTAATGATATCCCTCCAGCTTTAGTATGCTTTTGTACATGCAGCCTAAGTTTTTTCCTACAATAATACTTGAAGACATCATGTGTTCTAATGTGATCCCCCTTTTACGACATATTGATGGTTGCTATAAGACACACAGGCATCTTTAGATTTAGCCAACCACTCTCCCTGCATTCCTTTTCCTGGCTAATACACCACTGTCATTTTACTGTAATGAAGGTTATGACCACTTCCTAATAAAGTAATCGTCCTGGCAATACTAAAAGCAGTATCTTTTAATGTGTCAGAAAGTACTAATAAACATGGAAGAATAATACCTGTTTAGTGGCTGAAGAATAAAGCACAGGGCAGGCAGGTGGGAGGAAAGGGCAGGGGGCAGAGATCAGTGTGAGCCTGTATGCAGAGCAAGCTAATCATCATCTGATTTGCCAATCCACAGATAGTAAAATAAGGAGAGACATGGAAGAAAGACACATATGACAAGGTCCTGTTCCACATCATCACTTTGAGAAATAACAGATGCATAAAACTTGGCTCATTCCCTTATAGAGCAAGCTATAATTATCTTACTGGTTCCCAGGCTACCTTACATTTTAGCAACATGATCTAGTTGGATATATCTTGGTTAATACTGCAACTTCTATTGCTAATACTAAACCTCGGAAGGACTTTAAAGTTAGACTGGTGCTAATTATTGCCTGATGAGGCCACAGAGAGGTGTTTTTTGTCAGAGCTGATACCCCTGGTAACTGTATTTTAGAATTTAGGGTTTGTATTAAAAATTTGCATATTCACGTAAAAGCTTCCATTAGGGCAACATAGGTAATTTCCATTAAATAGACTGGTCTTTGGAAATAACAGAAATTTTTATCAATATTATTAGCTTGATGTTGGATCAAACACAGGCATGTGAAAATGGTAAACTATGTTCCAGGGATCATTTTGCTTAATGAGGAGGTTCGGTACCTTTCAGCTAAGAATCCTTGAGAGAAGTTATGCAGTATGTGCTTTTATTACCAGGTGATATTTGATCTAGAAGTAGACTCACATTCTGTGATCTGCACCTCTGCACTGAAATTACCTTCTGGCTAGTGTGAAACACAAGAGTATCAGAACTTGAAGGAAACTCTGCTATGATATATTTAGATATCAGTCTATTCCTCAGTGGCTGTAGGCATTTTAGAGTGAATTGTAGGTGCAGTAGAGGAAACCTGAAGGATATTTTAGAGGCAGTAGCTGTTTAAAGCCAAAAAAAGAGGATCCTCAGATGTTTTTAGTAACAGAATGTCTTGTTGCTGTTTTTGAAGCTGGTGATGCATTCGAGGCCTGTCTGTGCTTGTGTGAAAAATGACTGTGTTTGCATGTATATCTGTTTGCATATGAGTATTATTCAGTATGGCATAGTCTAGTAACTATATATCACTTAGAGGGGGGAAAAAAAAAACAAACAAGCTCTTTTTTACCAATGGGTAGTACATTGGGAAAAGAAGTTTTTCCTTGTTTGCTTGTTTAACCTGTGTTTCTCCATTTTCATAGGGTCTTTGTGATGTATGGAATTTTTATCATCCTGTAGCTTCAGGAAGCAAGTAAATATTTGATTAGGTCATTCAAGTCTTGGGAGCTAAGACATACTCTGATGGATCAGAGTGAACTGTGTGCACATAACATGCATCCTTTCTCTGTGGAATATTTTTATCCTTATTTTTGTTTTGTTTCTGGGTTTTGTTTTTTTATGAGGGTTTTTTTGTTCTTGTTTGTTTGTTTGTTTGTTCTTTATTAGAAGATAGGGTCAAAAGGAAAAAAAAAAGTGGGTTAGGGAGGCATTTAAGTGCCATGGTGAAAACCAGGGAAAAGGAAGTGCTTTCTATCTTGATAATCTGGGGGGCGGTGGGGGTGG
>JANZLQ010000030.1:6496045-6539184 GCA_026212715.1 Elanus axillaris
CTCTGGGTGGGTGGATCCCATCTGGCCCCATAAACTTGCGTGTGTGTCTAAGTGGTGTAGCAGGTCACTAACCATTTCCCCTTGGATTATGGGGGCTTCGTTCTGCTGCCTGTCTCTGGCTTCCAGCTCAGGGGGCTGGGTACACCGAGAACAACTGGGTTTACTCTTAAAGACTGAGGCAAAGAATGCCTTAAGTACCTCAGCCTTTTCCTCAGCCTTTGTCACTATGCCCCTGCATCCAGTAAGGGATGGAGATTCTCCTTAACCCTCCTTTTGTTGCTAATGTATTTAAAGAAACTTTTTTTTGTCTTTTACAGTAGTAGCCAGATTAAGTTCTAGCTGAGCTTTGGCCCTTCTAATTTCCTCCCTACATAACCTCACAACATCCTTGTAGTCCTCCTGAGTTGCCTGCCCCTTATTCCAAAGGTCATAAACTCTCCTTTTTTTCCCTGGAGTTCCAGCCAAAGCTCTATGTTCAGCCAGGACACTCTTCTTCCCACCAGCTCATCTTTCAAAACAAAGGGATGGCCTGCTCCTGGGCCTTTAAGATTTCTTTGTTGAAGAACGTCCAAACTTCCTGGACTCCTTTGCCCTTCAGGACGGCCTCCCAAGGGACTCTTGTCAACCAGGCCCCTAAACAGGCAAAGCCTGCCCTCTGGAAGTCCAAGGTGGCAGTTCTGCTAACCAACATCTGACTGACCTTATGTAGTTTTTCATGGGTCTTTGTACTGTGTTCCATTAATCCATAGACTTACTTATTTGTACAAAGAAAATGTTATTCAACAGTTATTCTTAAATAGGATATCTATATCATTTATATATACATATAAAACTTCTGAGAGAGAGAAAGAGAGATAAATGTATAAAATTTCCTGATGTCAACCTTCATCTGTAATGGCAGTTATGTACATCAAAGGATAGAGTGGCCACTTATTGTCCAGTTTTTGTGTTTAATTTACTCATTGTTTAGTGATAGATGACTGTCAGTTCTACTTATTAATTGGTGCTGTTGCTGCATAATTATTGTAACTATAAAATACAGTTTTTAACAAAAATCTTCCTTATTATAAATAGGCTATGAAGTGAATTCCTTAGCTAGAATAAGTTGTGATACTTCATTGATTCCACTTGAATAGAAGTGGCTTTTGCAACTGAAAAACAAGCCTATTCAGTTTCAGTAAAGCAAGCCTATTCAGTTTCAGTAAAACAAGTCTTAAAAGAAAGAACATGCCTGCTTAGATTGCTTAACACTTAGAGACAGTATTGCTCCATGTGTTTCTTTAGACAGAATACCGAATAACATAAACTAATATTAAAAATTACTTATTTACAGGAAAAACTGTAAAGATAATGTTATTAACTCTGTATTTTGTATTATAAGTAACTTCAAATTTTTAGCTAAAAAAAATCCACCCAAATGTTTCTTTTAATCCGTTGCTTAGAGAACAGAGCAGAACAGTATGCTTTATAGTTTACAATATTATATTCCACTAAAAGTCTGTGGCTGAGATTTCTCCCTGTTTTCCTTCTGCATAATGCTATACTCTGCTACACATGGCCTAGTATTTAAGTTTTGCTTGCAGGTGTCAACAAGGAAGGGTCTAATGTTGGGCAAGTTCATGAGGACAGCCTGCTTTAACTGCATATGCTATGTGCAGAGCAGGCTGGCAGATGTCATCAAGAGCCCACAATGTAATGAGTTGTGGGAGAGAGACTGCTCTGAAGAGTAGGGTCTTGTCATAGTGGGGCTATGGAAAGACAGGAGAATCTTCTGGAAATCCAGTGGTCTGTGAGGATAAAAGACAGGATGTAGTATATGAGGTCACAGCAGGGTGGTTTTCAATTCCATTTATTTCTTCTATCTGATAAGACTGGAGATGTATGTTTTTAAAGTGTTGTTCTTCCAGTTCCTGTAAGAGCTGAGCCTAGTTCCACAAGCTCTCAGGGTTTTGTGGTGTATTGGCTCTGAGGACAAGATCTGGACAGATCAATTACAAAGCTCCACCTCGTTGTTCTGTCACAGAAGCTCATTACTAAACCTAAACTTTTGTAGGTGCTTTGTGTTTTTCCTTAATCTCTTGTCTGGTATTGCTTAATCCATAATATGGCATTGTATTGTCTGTTGTTATTCCTGTTCTGTGAACTGAAATTTTATTCTTTTGAATGAAACAAGTATGGTTTTTCAAGCTGAGTTTGACTTGTAGCTGCTAATAAGAGAACATTTGCCTCTTCCCCTGCTTCCCTTTTTTTAAAAAAAAAGAAATAAGTTTGGTTAAAAAGAGCTGTGAACATAAAAGGTTTGCCATCTATAAATAAAAAAGGACTGACGATACCTTTTGTATTTACTAACAGTAGCAGTGCAATTTCTCAACCTTGTGTGACTGTGCTTTTGTTCCCTGTGGCAACAGGAGAAGACTTGAACTCTGCATGGATTACAGGGCTGAGCCTCATCCATTTGAGTGGGGCTTTGTGCAATATTAAGGATCTGTCTTCACAGAAGTGCGTTGCAGAGCTGAAATCTTAAGTTGCGTCCAAATGTAATTGAAAGAGCCAAGCAGAGGCTCCATTCAGCACCCTCTTCAGTGATGCTGTTACTGCTATTAGCTGATTTCCTGCCCTCTTAGATATGAATTCAATATTCTGTCACTAATTATATCTAAAAACTGTGTGTTACAGTTTAATCTGTTGGTAGACTTAGATTGTGAGAAATGCCAAGGATAATAAGGCCAGCTATAATGTGCTTGACTGTGCCAAGAAATGTCCTGTTGAGAAGGTGCATGCCTTTATGTTGAGCAAAGGATAGTAGTCTCTGTATCTTCTGTGGTGGACTTAGCTTGTGCCATAGTATGGAGCTACAGAATGTGTTAACAAACATCCATAAGTCTGTTAAATGAAGAAGAAAGAAAACAAAAATAATATGAACAGTTTATTACCAGAAATTAGCAACACCAATGCAGATGTTCTTATGAATATTCATACCATGTAAAACCTATCCCTCCATCCACTTGATTTCTTGAAAAGCCAAAGCTATGAAGTAATCTGTTTATGGATAAAGATCAAACCTTTAAGAGGCTGGATTACTGGTCTCTTTTTAAAAAATAGTCCATTAAGAGGCTCCATTTCAGCTCAGGCCAGGGTGCTCAGGCATGGTCTGAGTTACGCTGTGGTTGTGCCAGGGTCTAGTCCTGCCTCAAGCTGTCCCTGAACAGTCATTGAGCTTTTATGGACTGACCTCAGTCCTGACTTGTTAACCTTGCCTTTGGCTGAAGATCACCGGAATGTCATTGGAACTTGCTGTTGTCACCATCTAGCACTGCTTATTTTGCTCAGGTGCTGCAGGACGGTGCCCTGGCAGTGAAGGCACTGTCTGTGCTGGCACCATTGGATCCTGCCTTGTCCTTCCTTGAGGTGCAGCCCTACTCCTGTTGCTCCTTGATAGAAGTTTCCAAAACCAGACTCCGGGTAACTACCTCTACTGTGAAATCATTAGCTAAATGTCCTGCAAGTCAATAACCAAAGCGGGAAAAAACATGGGCAACCAGTCTGTTTGTGACCTGGCTGAGCTTCGTGATTTACACAGTCTGCCCTTCCTGTGAGTCACCTAGAGTGGTACAGCGTTGTACCTAGCAGTTACCCACAGGTTCAAGTGAAAGGCACTGTGAGAGTCCAATACTCTCTGACCAGGTTCTTTTAGATATTCCATGCACGGAAGGTGTAATATTTAATATCGAATTTACTTATTTAAAGATAGTCAATGTTACATGAGATCTCTGATTTAGGTAAGTGGTACAAAATATAGTGAAAACACAATACAATACAAGTGTAAGTTATGCTTAGAAAAAGAGAGTAATTGCAATATAAAGTTCAATGCCAATACCGACGTGATTCCTATTACCATAATGTATTCACTGTCACAACGCTGGGCATCTCCAGTCACCAGGAAAGAATATGAAAGTTGAAGCCAGCTCAAGCCTGTTGCTCTGTTTGAAATTCTTTTACTAGTTGTGTAGTTTTTATACTCTATGGTTGCATGGGCCATGCGTTCACTCCTCCCATACTGGTCTGGCTAACTCAGGGATACACTCACACTCTTTTAAAGAACTCCAGGAAAAATGTGACATGCCAAAGATTCTCTCTCAGTGGTATTAAGTTGCAAACAGCATTACTCTTGAAAGGAAGAATTCTCAAGAGCTAAAATTAGAAAAGGATTCTGCCCTATTTGGTAAACTGTGGATTTTGTAAAGGTTTTTTAGCCTCAATAATGTGCTTGGACAAAAGGGACACAATTTCAGGGGAGGGTGTTCGTCAAAGGTAAACGCTTTGAATATTTACTATATTTAAAGACTGCAATTTTTAGTAACAATAAAATGTATAAAAGCAAACTGCAATCTGTAATCTCTGTATAGGGTGAAAATATTACGGTTTTCTTCAAGAAGCAGCTTTTGTATCAGTCTCCACAAGCTCCTTATAATTTTGCATCAACTAAATATATTCTTCAGTTCTGTACTTACTACATACAAACTTTAGTTTTGCATAGAATGATTTTACTTGCTATGTAGGATGAATTGTATGAATGGATAGAGTTTTTTATAGCCTTATACTCCAAGAATGATGGTGAACGGAAACAACTTAGCATCAGTTACATGGATAGAGAGAAAGAGCCCCTAGCAGTCTCTCATATAAAGTACATAATTTGCTACAAATATAAATATTCTTCTGATGACATAATGTACTCAATTTCTGATTAGAAACAGTTTTCAGGATATACTTTGCTTTACTATTACAAGCATTTGTGAGTACTATAGTAACTAAGGCAGAAATACTACATTTCAGTGAACAAACTTGTAAATGAGAGATCTTAAGAATTTTGTCTTGAGGTACTTCACAACATTCTTGTAACAATACTAGGAAATAAAGGAATAGTCATTTTCTTGGGAGAGGGAGTGTAGACTAGACAAAACATTAAACAAATAACAGCTTTTGCACAATTATCTCTGCTGCAATGTTTTGAATGTCTCATTATGTCAAGTGCAGTGATTTACTGAACAAATATTTACACTGGGTTTTTTTCTATCTCTTTGCTAATGTCAACATATTAAGTTCTGATTAACTATTCTTCATTGTAACAGCTGAGAGACATGTTCTACTCACACGTTTTTCATGTTTGAATGAGAAAGAATCAGTTAGACCATGTAAGGTGGGGGTTGGTTTTTTTTAAAGAGGAATGCTTAATTTATAAGTCTGCATTTTTTTCCATAAGGAAAGCTTCAGGCACCTTATGCAGAGTTTTTCTTATTTTTAGTTTTGAAAGCTGCATAAGAACAAACTGTTCAGGTAAATGTTCAAGGCAGAGTTATCAATACAGTTGATATTTGTACAGTTGCATTTCATTTGGAATCATGACTACTTTAAGTAAGGCTTCCAGTGCCTTACTTAGGAACCTTACCTACCAAAACCTGTGAGGTATGACAGAGTATTGTAAGCAAAATTTTGATATTTCTCAGCTACTGGATGCCAACACAGGCAGGAAGAAACTTAGAATAATCTCATTTCAGCCTTCAGTCTAACTCTGAAGCCCTTGTCTCCAGACATTTTCTGAAGAGTAGATGTGGTCAAGTAGTCGTGTTTTCATCCAGATATTTTCTCTCAGAAGCAACTACTGTAGGTACCAAAGAAGGAAAATTCCTTGTGCAGTAAAACGTGACTGAAATGGGAACAATATTCAGCTGAAATTAGATTGCTTTGGCAGTCTACCAGTAGAGATCTACTCTACTGTAAGCAATTGCAATTCAGCTACATATTGTATGTACAGCCTCAGATGCTTATATAGTTCTTAGGAAGAACCCTATATATAGTAATATGAACCTTGTGGCAGACATTAGTATAGTCCTCTTTTTCTCTATAACAAACTGTGTAAAGATAGTCATGCAAGCATATGCTGAATGCTCTACATCAATATATAGTAGAACAATACCTTATTCGGTATGAAAGTAATTTAATTATTTTAAATAGAAAACCCAGGGAGTTTTTAACAATACTTGCTTGAAACAACAAGAGTTTAAAGAAGCATTAGCACTTACCATGGCACTGTTCTGAAAAAACAACAAGTTATTTATCCGGCAGTTGGCAGCCATCACAAATTTTCTGTGGCCACAGGTGTAGATAGAAGATATGTTCATTTGAGAACCACTCAGTTATGCTCCTTACAAGATTCTTCAGAATGAACAAAAAAGAAGATGAGATAATACTTATCTTGTAAGCTAGATGATATGAAGGACGGGAGGAGCTGGAGTGCAATCCATTGAAAACTTTTTGTTCAGAGCCTGAAGGAAGAAGGAAAACACAGATATAAATTCTGCTGACCAGTTGTTAATATCTTTAAGAAAAAGTGTCAGCAAAAGCTTAGTACTCTTGTTACCACTTTACTACCCAATTTATAGGCTAGATTGCTCAAATGCTCATTCAGTTTATTGCACCAGTTTGTGCATTCTGTGGGCCAAAGAAACACCACTACATACAAAGTCAAGAATTTAGTGTTAGCCTAATGTTTTAAAGGTCTAATCAAAGAATTACTGTTGGTCTAGTTGCAATGATAATAACACTTAGCATTCAAACTGTATACCATTAAAATGGGATACACAAAATTTGTAGTATCTACCCCTTTCTGTGGTGTTCTGCTCCCACTTCCACTGCTCCTGTGGACATTAAGGTCAGTGGCTGCACTCTGGTGATGGGGTTAGAGGGAGCCATCAGCATCCAGAGTCCTTCACTGGGAGAAAAGTGAGGTTGATGGTTTCTTCCTCCTCACTGCTTTGTCTGCTTGTGGTCATTTTTATCTGTCTGTTAACAGCTTACTCTTTCTTCTTTTGTTTACAATTCCCCATTACATCCAGATTTATTATATACAGTGTCTTACATAGATACTGGGTACTTTTTGGGTTTTTGCTACCCTTAAAACTGTTTTTGTCAGCTCCCATGGTTGCATTCGTTTAATGAGCAGTAAAGAACCATTGATGAATTGTCCATAGCCATTGAGCCTCCTTCGCTTGTACTTCTCTATCTCGCATTTTATTCTAGGGTCATAGATATTTCATTCCACACAGACTAATTATGTTATTGTCAAGGCCCTGAGAACAACCTCTTCTCTCCACCCCTATGGCTTTGGCGGTCTAGGGTCAGGGCCAGATCTTGATGCAGTTGTTTGATCTTGAGCCAGGCTTCTAGTGAAAGGGCTAATTGTGCAGATGAGCTGTGAGAAGTGTGTGCTTGGGAGCCATGTCAGAGCCCCAGCCCATGGCCCACCAGGGCTGCCCCAACAGTTATTACTATAGATATATGTACAACAATAACCATAATATAATTCATAAAGCTAAGCAAAAGCTAGAAATAAAAAAGGGCATAACCATGAAGCAATGGTTAGATAATTGCTGTTTCAGCTAGAAAAGCTAACATATAGCTCCAGACAGATGAGTCCAAGCAAGGCCTGACTCCACCTGAGGCCCATGAGCCTGACACAAGGCCTGTGGCCTGTTACTAGCAGTGGCAATGCCATCCCTTGTGGGCTACAGGCCTACGCTACATCTCTTTGTTTTCAACAGTCTCACGTTTCTTCGTCTTCACTATAGTCTATGTCTCTTCTGTTAACCAGATAAAACATATAGTAAACTGCTGGGAAAAAAGCTGTATTTGGGGACTGAAAGGCGGGTGGTTATCTTTCCTTTCTGCATGAAGACTAGAGTCAGAGTACATTCTGACCTTTAGAAATATGACTCCCCTAGTAGAAAAAAAAAACCAAAAAATGAACAACAGGGAAGAGCTACACTGTCATATCTATCCTTAAATGACTAGGCAGACTTCTATTTGGATTGGCCTTATATTCTTGATTTTCAAACCCTGTAGGGCTCATTTCATATATATGCCTATTTTCTGAGCTACTTTGGTTATTTTTCCCTGAAGCTGATATAATTCTTTTTATGATTTTCACAGTATCAATTTTGTTGATGAGGGATCTTTTCTCTACAGCTTCTGCTGTATTCTGTCATATGCTTTCCTTTTTTTTCAGGATTAATTCTAAGTTAGAAATCCAGAGAAATACATCTGTTGACTTCAGAGGGTTGATTCTCTTAATTCTGATTTGCAATGTATTTTCCAGGGGAGGGCTATCAAAATAATGAGAATGGGAAAGGAATGCTACTTAACTTTGGCATCTTAATTCTGTAGTCTTTTACAAGTGTTTTAAGATCCTGCAGAAGATTAACATGCCCTGACCTACTGAAAGGTGAGCAGGCGTCCTAACAGCTTCACAGCTAAATTAATTTGGCAGTACTAGATATTACAGGTAGAGTTTTTCCAATATGATTATGGATTCAGATGGGCTACATCATTTGGTCAGCTAGCCACTTACATTATTTAAGACTAATCATCACTGTTCTGTCATTACCCGACGTGAAAATCAGTTTGAGCAATGATTTGTCAATTGCTAGAAGCATTTTGATAAAAGGAAGCTCTTGTGTACCAGTACATGCAGGTCTGTATCACCTGTCTTAGTGCACTCAGTATCTGTTTTCTCCTTTTCCTCCCTTCAGCAGCCTTTCACATATTTGAATACAACTGCCATGTTATCTGTTTCATGTCCACCAATGTCTTCACTGGAAAGGCTACTTCGTTCAGTCTTTTCTTTAGTTGCAGTTCTGGGAAACATGATTCTATTGATGCTTTTCAAATAGGTTTATTTTACTCAAAGTTTAGTGTTCAGAACTATTCACGGTATTATACCTGAGAATTTAATGAGATAGTCTTGTTTATTTTCCCAGTGTAGCATCTGTCTTGTTTAGAACACTATGGCAATGTTGACTTCAATTGATCTTATGTCTTGCTACCATTCATGGCTTCTTTTTCCTGAACAGCTGCAGCCTAGGATATTGTTCCTTATCCTATAATTATGCAGCTGATGATTTCTGCTTGAATATAGTATTTTGCAGTTGGTCCTGATGAATTCTATCAGGTTTCTTTTTCTGCTTCAGAAATCTGAAAAAATGCTTCAAGGCTCAGTTTTGTGGTCACATACAGGGAACTAGATCCAGTTTTTTTGCAGTGCACTGTGCGCCCAGTTTGACATGTCTTAATTTTCAAGACTGAGTACATTGTAACAAGTTGTGTTCTCTTGGCAATGCCTATTCATATCACAGCTTGATAACCTTTCCATGAGGTTATCTGCTTTATATTTCTAAAGAACATATGCGTCTCATACTGTAATGGTGCCTTACATACCCTTTTGCCTTGGCTGCAAAATCTATGAGAATCTATGTTTTATATGTTTTATATGTTTTATATGTTTTATGTTTTATATGTTTTATACATGCTCATGTCGCATGCAGGTAAAACACAGGACAAGATTGCAGTCAGTTCAAAGGAGCTGCTCATTTGCTTTGTTCTCAGTTTGATGTTAGGAAATGTTACATGAAAGTGGGGGTTTTTACTGTTCTGTAAATACAACTTCTCAGTCTTACTGAGATCTTATTGGTTTTGTCATTCTAGGCCTTTAGGTAGACATAAAGAAAAACCCTTTCAACTTATGCACAGTACCAATTTTCAAAGCTTTAATGTGTTACTTTTTTCCTTGTCCCAGCCATGTTCTACACAAGGTGCTTTCTGGCCACATACCTGCTAAATTGCACGTGCCAGCCAAGTCTTTGCTATATGAGAAATTTTTGATTGTCTGGTTGTATCACAATTCCTTCCACAGTAATGCAGTTTTAATGCTTAACAAAGGATATTGGGTTTTGTTTCATGGTGTAAATTAATTTATTTTCAGTATCTTCTGTAGATAGCCAGAGGCCTTGACACTTCATTTAATAAAGTTTCCTATTACACAACCTACTAAAATAACTTGGTTTGGTTTTATTATTAGGTATTATTCAGTATCCTTCCCAAACCTAATTCTGCTTTCTGAGCAGACTTTTAGAAAGATTACACACACACACACAAACTTAGATTTATCTAATATATGTCTGTCAATTATGATACCAGTTGTAACTATATTCTTAAAACCAAACTATTTCAGTAAGACATGAGATGTTCAAAACACAGTGTGAGGACCCAAGTGAAATCAAGTGTGTCTACAAATCTACTCTATATCTGCTATATTCTTTCTTCAGTTGTGGTTAGTGTACAGTTCTCTCAACACTATTAATTTGGTGTTTCCTCTCTTTCTGCAGTGAACTATTTTTTTCCCTAAAAATATCAACAACTATCTACCTATATATGTATCCAGCACTAATGTCAGTTTAGCTGAGCCAATTACTCTATTTATTGCTCAGCTTTATTCATATAAGGTTTTGTCAAGTCTCTTAATCTTGGAACTGACCAACTATATTTCACAGAGAATATTAAAGTTTGGTTATTTCAGGCCTGGTTATCTCTAATTTTTCAGAAAAGTTGCATAGTATTTTTACTATTCCTTGACTGGAGTTTCATCATTCATAACATTCAGAAGACTTAAGAGCATTTGGCCTCTGAACATCTGTAGAAGGAATAATGTGAACCAAACTGGGAATTTTATGTACTGTAGAAGTTTTTCCTTTCTGAGCCAAACAGTGGTATGTAATGTATCACTCCTGGAGGAAAACAAGAGAGTGCCTCAAAGAGGAGGTTGTCAATATTGAAAGCATACCTTTCTACCCCTTTATCTATAGGTCATCTCCTTTCTTTCAAAGTCAATAGTAGGTCACAGTAGCTGCTTCAACCAGCCACGGGAGGGAGGCATAATTGCATGCAGTGGATCAAAGTATGAAGAAGTAGGAATATAGATTTTACTCTCACATTTCATACTTGGCTACTCTACCTGGTTTTGAGGTAGGCACTTGGTCTTGGCACAAGCTGTGAGAAGCACAGCTTTTTTTGACTGGACTCCTGTGAAAACCTTGGCAAGTAATGTCAGAAACTTAGTTACTCTGCTGTGTCAGTTGATATCTTATCCCATGCTTGGTTTATGGAGAGAGACAAGACCATGAGGCCTCAATTAAACTGAGCAAACTTTGATTTTAATAGTTTATGGAAACGTAATTCAGTAAGACATTCCTGAAGGCAGTCGGACGTAATATTGCCTTCCATAAAAACCAATGTCCTTCACATAGTCTTCAATGAGTGCTTCAGGCCTGGGAGAATGAAGTACTTCAGCTTTTCTCAAAGGCCTTTTTGCAATTTATGGGACTGTAGCTAGTGCTTTTAGTGGGAGACAGAGGAAACACCATTGTGGTCCCCCAAGTGTGAAGAAATGGCTGTAGAGATGTTCTACTCACTAGGTAGCCACACAAAAAGAATCCTAGGTAATCTAGTTAGACTACTGTTTTGCGGGGTTTTTTTGTCTAAGGCTTGGTGTGTCATTGTAGTGAGTTTTCTCAGCAGGAAATACTCGGCTGGCTCTGGCTTTTACAAGCCAGCCAGATACTGCATGTGCTTTTTGTGTCTAGAAATCATGGTGAAGTGCTGGAAGTACTTCTGAAAAAGTCTGAAAAGGAGAATAACAGGAAATACAGGTTCTCCTATAGGAACAGATGACGGTTTTTTTCATCAGCCATTCAGGGACCCATGCAAAATTCCTTCCCTGTCAGGACTGGAATTGGATGCAGTCTTTGCATAGTCATGCTAGATTTTAATGTTCTCAGAATAAGGAGAACCTACAATTAACCCCAGTCATTTCTGAGGAAAGGAAATTTTGCAATGAATTTATTACCTGTATTGTTGTGTACACTTTGCAGTGAACTTTACTAAGTGTTAAGAGAATATTTCTCAATCCTTTTGATGTGAGAATTACTTGCTTTGGATGCAAGAGTAGCATTAATAAGAGTTACTGGAATTCGAGCAAATGGCACAGAGATTATTTAAGGCTGCATTGTGATAGAGTCACAGGAAACAGAGCCATGTGTCATGACAAACCTGTATGAACTGAAAAATAAAGAGGAAAATTCTGCTGGATCTTAGAGAAGAAGACAGATATACAATGTTTTAATTGAAAACCAGGATTTTATAAAAGCTGAAATATAGATTAAACCAACATGAACAAAAATATGAATTTAAACTGTTCTGTATGTTTATATATATAAATGGTAATCTCATTCCATACTATTGAAAATGCTTTGGGCTCACTCCATTCAGATGCTCTTTAACACATTTTTTGGTATTTGCTTTTCCTAAAGGACTGAGGTTAACACAACTGTAACAGTATTCTTAGATGTATCACCTTTGTATCACCTTTGGGAACTTCGGAATCTACAATTTTGTTAACATAAAGAACATGGCTTATACTATCCTTGTGGGTATTGCTCTTGTTTTTTTGAGGGGGAAGATAAGCTCATTGAACTTTATGGTATTTCTTATTTGCTACTTATGCAATTTAGTAGGGATAATCTAATCTTTTCGTTAAGCATACACATACACATACCTGTGTTTTTTACCTGCAAAAGGAATTCATCCAAGTCAAGGGAGTGAATTTTTAAAATTCAGTAATCCTATAGTAGCTGTATGTCTCTTTGCTCTTTAAGGATTAAATGTCAAAATCGTCAATGAATCATTTCATAAAATACTGAGCAAGGTGTCATGGTTTAACGCCAGCGAGCAACTAAACACCATGCAGCTGCTCACCCCTTCCCCCCCCAGTGGGATGGGGGAGAAAATCGGGAAAAAAAAAGTAAAACTCGTGGGTTGAGATAAGAACATTTTAATATAACAGAAAAGAAGAAAGTAATTATAATGATAACAACACTAATAAAATGACAACAGTAGTAGTAAAAGGATTGGAATATACAAATGGTGCACAGAGTAATTGCTCACCACCCGCTGATCAACACCCAGTTAGTACCCGAGCGGCAATCCCGACCCCCACAACACCCAGTTATTTCCTGAATGTGACATCCCATGGTCTGGAATACCCTGTTGGCCAGTTTGGGTCAGCTTCCCTGGCTGTGTTCCCCCCCAACTCCTTGTGCCCCTCCAGCCTTCTCACTGGCTGGGCATGAGAAGATGAAAAATCCTTAGTCTAAACACCACCCAGCAGCAACTGAAAACATCAGAGTGTTATCAACCTTCTTCTCATACTGAACTCAAAACACAGCAGTGTACCAGCTACTAGGAAGACACTTAACTCTATCCCAGCTGAAACCAGGACACAAGGTATACCAAATACTAAGCAGATCTATATAAAATAGAGAAATTGTAAATAGCATAATTTAAATAATTTTCTATTTAACTTTGTTTTGCTCTTTTACACAAAGAGAAAAGTTCTGTAGATCATGGAAGACTAGTTTTGTATATTATACTTCAGCTTAAAAAAATGACATGAATGCAGAGAGTTGTAAGGGAACACTTTCTTTCACTGCCAAGCATCAAAATTTATGGTATACAGTAGCAAATGCCTATATGACAGCAACATATTATCAACAGCCAGCACTTTCAATTAGAAGATTATTTTTAAAGATCTTAGGATCCAACTTTGAATCAGTTGTTAAAGCCTAGTGGGACAGATTAACCTGCCATTCAGATCTTGAGAATTAAGGGTAACATTCTTGATTTAGAGCAGATTTCTCTTGCTTACTCTGGCAGAGCAAATGCACTAGGGATCTTACTGTTAGAAATATGTAAACATTTTCCTGTGCTGCAAAGGAAGTATTAGTAAATTTATTTACCTTTTTAACAGGAACTTTCTGTGTTTTGGGACTTGGAGAGAATTTGTCTAGTAGCTGAAAGGCTGAACACAGGCAAATGGTAAGTGTTTCAAAATTACTTAAATTGGAAAAACCTATAATTTTTTTATTTAAAAAAACCCAACAAGCTATTTTTCACTGTTTTTTTTTTAAGTTAAGAAACTCATTATCTGTTTAAAAGAATGTGCAGAAAGGTAGGAAGGTAATAGGGAAATTACTGACTGAGTCTGACACAAAAAATCCTTTAATGTATTCAGAAAATTTAATTTTATGGACATTGGATCAGGCTTTACTACTTTTCCTATACAATAGTAAATGTATGTGTATGTATGCAGACTCACACTCTCTAAAGATGATCATAAACTACCCCTTTATGAAGGAAATACGAAGTTACGGGGATGGTTGTATAAAATCATGGATTGTTATTTCACAGTTGCAAGAACTGAGATGATGGAAAGTTTACTTGTGATGAAGACACTACATTGACTACCCATGCAAGATTTTTGCTACACTTAGTTAAATAGCCTACACCTGGTCTTATTAATTTGATGTTGTAAAGACTGGATTATTACAAGCATATTACCTGTAGATATGAAGGTGTTTAGATCCCCTTCTTCCAGTGCCAGCAGCCACCTTTCAGTCCAGAGGTGGACCTGACACCTTGGAAGGTCTCAACTAGAATAAGTTCTCAAAGAAAATAGGGTGACTGGCATTCCTATCTTCCTTCTCTCTCATCTGGAACTCCTAGCTGAAGAAGACAGGAGCACTAGGCTTTCAAGTTCTTGTTACAGAAGAGATAAGTAAGAGGGACAGCCTTCTTTTGATCTCTACGAAGAAAGAAAATAGATGCTGCCATCTCACTGGTGCTTCTGTAATGGTTCTGCTAGCGCTGACTCTCTAACAAAGAGATGTTTCTGATTTTGCTTTACCCTCATGCAGCATCTTGTTGCTGACTGTTTTGCAAAGATCAGGGTCAGATGATTTCTGTGCATTGTCACTGGCGGTCCTATGAACAGACATGTTCTCTGTTCTACATCCTCCATCTTTTGCTCAGTGAATTGGGGTTACTAGATGTCTCTACTGTGAACCTTACATGTCTTCATAACACTAGCTCTTTTTTATTTAATTAGTTTTGTGCTTTTGCATGATTTACATATAAAATCTGTGATGTTTTTGCACTTCAGCAGTCATAAAACAATGTCACAGTAATAAAAACAATCTCTGCTTGCTGAGTACGGATTTAAGCATACTTTAACAATGTTCATAAACCACTGGCATGCTGATTTGGTGTATCAGGTTGCTGACACATTCAAAGCACACAGAAGAGGAAGTGAAGGTGAGGGGAAGTATTTTGTCTGGTAACCCAGGATGACAGGCATAAATTGTCTGTTACTCTTCAAGTGAGCTACTGACATGGTTGGGCACTAAAAACTTTGAGCCTGAATCCAAATAATAAAGGCATTGACTTTGAAAAGACCTAAGCATGCAAATAACATTCAACTCATGAATACTCCTATTGATTTTGGTGAGATGTAGAAGTTCATGAAGTCCTGTGGGTGCACAAGCTTTAGGATCCAAGCCTGAGGCTGGAGATTATCTCATTATTTTAGCATTTCAGATTCTATAAGACAACAAAGAACATAACTCACAATTCAGTTCACATTTAGCAAAGGCATTTTCTTGTTATTACGTTTTCTTTCCAGGTCTAGAATTTCAGTTTTAGCACAAATAGACTGAAAACTGGCACAGGTCAGAATTTTGTCTTTGGCAGATAAATATGTCATAAAGAAAACCAAAACAGCTCTTAGTCATATCAATACAAATATGCAAATGGTGAATGTGTCAGAAAAGATTAGTTGTGCACTACCTGAAGAACTGATAACATTACTAATACTGTGATCACCTGTTGTGGAAGAAAAGAAGTAAGTGACTTTTGATGTACTAGGCATTTCTGAAGTTGAGCTTAGCTGCCTTAAGCGATTTCCTAATAATTTAAGTATCCGTGAAGGCAATTGCTCCAAAATCTGGGTGAGTTAGACCACTTTTTGACCCTGCTAATTCATGATTTGTAACATAGCCATCCACTGTGTTACTCAGCAATAGCTGTCTAAAGGGCCTCCTCTTGTTCTTGAAGCATAAAATGTAAATGAGAGAAGGAAAGGACAGGACTGCTTGACCTTTGTTAGCCTTAGTAAGAAACCGAGGGACTGTGTATGTATAACAGCCATACATGTCACAGTCCGGCTTAATGGCTGGCAGGTCATATTTATTTATGATACCTAGAAATATTGTACTAGATCAAAATAAGTACATTACCAAGGCATACCTCAAATTATGGTTCCTGTGACTGAGCTTTATTTCTTATTTTTGTCTTTCCTGCATCAGTATTGTAGTAGTCTGTACATTTAGACTGTCTAATATATATGAAGGGAAAATGGAGGCACTTCTTGTGCATTTCCTATGGCTTCCTCTGATGGTCCATTGCATCTGTTGTCAGTATAAAATCAGGTAACAGGGAATCTGATGTGTATTTGGAGAACACGGCTGGGCAAGAATGCCAGCTGACTAACTGCAAACGTCAGCATTAATTTAAACTGGCCCTGGCAATGTCTGAGTGAAGCCGATGGGGTTTGTTTCTACTCCACAACACTAAGAAATACTTGAGTTGCCTGCTACAAAAAAAAGGTCTCACATCCAATAACATGCTATCATTAATGGTAATCAGGAGACATTCTTTAGTCTGAGCTCAACTAAAAGAAAGGTGTTTTCCTATGAGCCACTTAAATTCCTGATTTGTTACATTGTTGACTGAAACAGCCTGACTCTTGATATAAAAGCTCTTTTTGTTGGTTTGTTTGGGTTTTTTTCCTAATGAACAGCTTTCTAGTAAGAAGGGAGCACTCTAAAAGTTGGCAAAATTATGTGATTGAAGGGTAAGATTTTGAATTTTTCAAAATTCTGTGGTTTTGTTTAACTGTCCATTAGATAAAAATAGACCTATTGCATTCTTACCAGCCATTATTTACAAGTTAGAACACCAATTCTTTCTATTTCTTTCATAATATGAATTCAAAATATTGAAGAAGTAGTTACTGAAGTCATATACTTATTCCTTTTATACTGAAACCTTAGATTACATGGTATCCTTGTTTTACTTAGTTTCAATGATTATGAGAGTTTTCAAGCAGCATGGTGGAAAACCTTGAATGAACTCTTTTACCTCCTCTTTTTCTACATTGCTTCTACTTTTGAAAACACTATTACCATTTCATTTAGTGAGAATTCCTTTTTCAGTTTGATGTTGAATAAAATCCATAAGGACATTTCAAATTGGTGACTGAAAATTAATACCTTAATCCCATAATTGATAAGTAAATTCAAACGATACAACAAAGTTGAAGTAATACTGCATGTTTCAATTTGAATAGTTCTTTTTTGGAACCTACTATTGGGAACTTGTTCTTAGAGTTTTTTTCTGTTTGATTTCAAGCACTTTCTGCCCATTTCTACGGAACTGGAAGCTAATTTCAAATTTGATAGGTAGCATTTTAGTCACACTTTTTATTACCACAAAACCTAACTGTGCATTTCAGTGGGGACTGTACCCTTTTGCCACATGTTCTTTTGCTGCTATTTTTGTTCAAATACATTACTTCCAGACTGAATTTGAGTCCATGCAACCACTAGGGGTTTAGTAAGAATTATTTTGCTGGTCAAGATACACAGCATTCCTGAGAAAATAATTTGTCTGTGTCATAGGTCACAAGAAGTGAACACTGCACTCCTTGATTTTAATGTCTTAGGCACTCCGAAGTGCCTGTAGAGTCCATGTTGAATGTGTGTTAGATATGGGGAGGCATGAAAAAGATGAAAAGCAAATAGAAGGAGAAACTAACTTTTTTTCAGAGTAGCAAAATAAAACAAAACCTCTAATTTTACCAAAACAAAGATAAAGCAGTCTTACTACTGAAAATATCAGTGTCTTGATGGACGCACTGTAAATCCTAAAAAGGAATCACTAGAACTATTTTCATGAATGCAGTTTCAAAAGGAAAGCTATTGGCAGGCACAGACAGTAGACGCAGACATGTGCATCTGCATTAATTGACCGCCTCTTTCTGCCAAAGTAGTATCAAGCAATTAAAAGACTAATTACAACAGAGAGGGTAATGTATTCAGAAGTCCTATAATAAGACCTCCACACCGATGCTGAATTCTTTGGATGCAAATTGTTTTGCAGCACAAAGGAAAAGTTACAATAAGTAGAAGGCAGACTGCTGACCTTGTTGAAGATTAAAAACATATAACATTTGACAGTGGCCTTATGATAATATAAAAAAGAGTGTGCATGAATTAGTTTGACTTCATAAAAATATTTTTTAAAGTATTTCAGTGTGTCCTCTTCACCCAGTGTATCCCTTCTTAATGTGGACTTATGAACCATACTTTATAGTAATTCTAGTTTTGTACTTGAGCTTAATGTACCTTATTAAGAAATATTCAGCACCTGGGGAACATCCATGAATTTGTCAGTGGTTAGATGTTCAATTCAGCTTGGAGTTGGCCATCTCTTACCTCTTTTACATGCGCTCTCTTCTGCATTATTTTAAATTCTTTTTGAAATACAACTTTTTATTTTCTTCATAATACTCATGTTTAGCATTTCTTGTCAGCTTTTTTTATTATCAGTGCAGCATGGCTGGGAAAAACTTCTAAAAATTTTATACAGATGGATTTGGTTTAGAACAATGCATAAGCTAAACCATTTTTAATTTCCTGGGCTCGCCTAATTTTCTTCATAGGAGCTAGTGTGGGGCTGTGTTTTGGATTTGTGCTGGAAACAGTGTAGATAACCCAGGGATGGTTTGGTTACTGCTGAGCAGTGCTCACCCAGAGCGAAGGGCTGTTCTGCCTCTGCCCCCACCCCACCAGTGAGGACGCTGGGGGGGCACAAGGAGTCGGGAGGGGACACAGCCAGGACAGCTGACCCAGCTGACCCAAGGGGTATTCCAGACCATCGGACGTCATGCTCAGCATATAGAGCTGGAGGGAGAAGAAGGAACGGGGGACATTCGTAGTCATGGTGTTTGTCTTCCCAAGTAATGGTTACGTGTGATGGAGCCTTGCTTTCCTGGGGATGGCTGAATACCTGCCTGCCTGTGGGAAGCAATAAATGAATTCCTTATTTTGCCTTGCTTGCATGCACAGCTTTTTCTTTCCCTGCTAAAGTGTCTCAATGCACAAGTTTTCTCACTGTTACCCTTCCCATTCTGTCTGCCATCCCACCCGCAGGGAGTGAGTGAGTGGCTAACTGGTATTCAGCTGCCAACCAAGGTTAAGTCAAGAGAAATTCTAAATGAGGGATGAACATTTCAGACTTTGACTTTAGTCAGAAAGGAAGTAGATAAGGTTAAGAATGAATTCTATATTCAATTTGCTATTGTTTCTAATTTTAGACAACTTCAATAAGTACTAAAACAAGTTGCATAAAGCAACTTTTCCTTGTCTCTACTACATTTGTTCATACTATCCAACTATATGAATTCACAGAATTTTACTTTAAACTAAAAAAATGGCAAATATCTTTGAATAAATAAGTTATAATAGGATGGTTTTCTTTTTCTTATGAATATGCATAGTATGATACAAGAACAACCTTTAAGGTTTTCATATCACTAAAAAGTATGGCTGAGGAGGTCTAGATTGAATCCAGTCTCTACAATTATATTTACAGGAGTCATCAAATGAAGGCATACTGATGTCTTCTCTTTAACCGTCAGTGGAAGTCAGTAAGTTCACAAATAGGTGATATTAGGTGAAAACCTCCTTCCATTCAGTGTGCTAATCAGCATTGCCACTGCCCTCTGCTGCTTATTGGTGAGGAAAAGTAGACCAGGTAATATTTAGTGGGCAGTAATAGCTGCGTGAAAACTCTGGGGTAACATCAGCTTGTCTCAAGTATATGCATGACCACTGCACCTTTCGGCTGTGACGGCATAAGCTCCTGTCAAGTCACTGTGTGTTGGGACCAACATTTTCTATCTCCAGGAGGATGTAGTTGGTGAGCTTATACTTCTGGTCTTTATTTCTTTGAAGTGTTTTCTAACTAGATGGCCATAGTTGTTACTGCTTCTCTTCTGCCTGTGATTCCAGCAAACACCTGAAGTGCAGCATATCTTGCTTCTTCATTAGATTTTTTTAATGTAAATGTTCTTTTTATTAATGCTTTTTTGTCCTACATTCTCCCCTACTACCAAACCCTTAATCAGAATAAATGGCAATGGACCTTAAGGGCCAAAACTTGTTTTGACTAGACTCAAAATTTCAGTCGCCAGGTTTTTAAGGATCAACATACTTTTACATGGTGAACAAAATGATGCTTCAGAAGCTGCAGAAAAAGACAAGCAGAGAAATAGGTCTGCAGCTCACAGTACATATTACTGCAGGCAAAATGTTTTGCCTAGATACAGCAGTTTTATATCAGTCTTTATTTAAAGTTCTTTAGAATCTGGAATATAGACAGGTCCTTTACATAGAAAGCATTTGCTTTTTTCTGCAATTGGAACTTTCTCTAGCATTCAGGCTTGCATCCAGCTTGGTTGTACCATGGTCTAGACTCTCTTTGGCAGAATGTCCTAGAATTCTGTACAGCACAAAAATAAAAATTATGACTCAGTATAAATGTAAATTCCCTACAGTGGTACACTGTGTTGAAGCATACTGCTTTACGTCATTTTGTTCTGTCTCTTTGCATCAGCAATCAGAGGTTCAAGCGAGAGAGATGGAGTCCAAACCCTTACCCAAAAAAGCTTTCCACACTCCATCTGAGATGATAAAATGTAACCATTGTGCCATCTGGAAGCCTGTTAATGACTTATATACCACATGCATTACTGAAAACCAATATGGTACTCTGTTTTTTACGTTATTATATGAAGCAAAGTGATTATTCTTTTTTATCATTTATGTTTAAAGGAAACTATGATAATTCTTCAAGCGCTACAGTTAAGATTGCCACTTGCTGCAGCCTGTCTGTATGATTAGTTAGCTTAACAAAACACTTTACTAGCTTATATATCTTGGTCTGATTCAAGCCTGACTGGGCAACAATTAGCCCACTGTGGGTTTTGTTTAATCTCACCAAGTAACCTGATTAGATGACAAATTCGAAGAATTTATCAGCAGAAGCAGCACAGCCACTCAGAAAATGTTTGGAGAAATCAGGGAAACCAGAGATTCAGTTCTCTGCTCTTTTACTCTCTCTCTGTTTTGGGAACTGTGGGTGCAATTCAGCTTTCAGGACGGTGAATCACTTGGCATGAAGTAATTATTTCCAGTCTTCAAAATAAAATATTCAGGATGTTCTCAAACTAATTTATCTTCCTTTGAGCCTAAATAAAATGCTGAAATAATGGTAAGTAAAATGGCTTGTCCCAAACTCCCTTGTGTTGCTGAAATGGCAGACAGAAGGTAAAAACTCAAATATGGTTAGGTTGATAAAAGAAACTGCATGAAAATAGACTACCACTTTATTCCTGTAGTTTTAAGCTCCTCATAGAATAAAGGATAATAACAAGAAGTTCCAGCCTTTTCAAAATCATGCATTATCTAAAATAATTTAAAATGGTTACCAGAAATAATTTACTTTTAAAGATTAGGGATGAAAAGTCTGGGGATTTCATTCTCTGCTGGACTGAGAGGCACAATGCAAGAAACATTTTGGTACAGTGATAAGAGGAGCTTGACAGAACCTTGCATTTGCCAGTCTAGAGTCCTTGATGGCCAAAATAGATACTTATATAGATCTAGGTAATCATGAAAATTTGTATAAATTTGTATAGCTTATGAAAAAGTAATTAAATCAAGAAGTTAACATGTCGCTAGATTCTTGAAGTACCGTCACTTTTTTTTTTCCTGCCCAAACTGATACTTGAAATTTAAAGGTAACACCTATTATGGGATATCAATTTCAACAATTATAGTTAAAAGTTTCTCTATTTCAAAGTTTCACTAAAAATATTTTTCCTTATGGTGGAAGAGGAAAGATGGTACAGAAACAACACTCTTAAAACATTAAGTGAGTTTCAGAATTATATATGATTTCTCTGCAAGAGTTTGCACAAACAGCAATACACTTCATTCTGGGCAATATTTCTTCTTCTTGAAGTCAATCTTCTTCCTCTCTATTGTTACTGATTTATAGGAAGCTATTGTGAGATGGGGTAAGAGAATGCAAGTTTCCGTGCTTTCTGTACAGATGGCATCCCTGTATGTCCCTTAGATTAAGTATTGGTGTATCTTGTCCCAGTTTTCCCAAAGTCACACTATAATCTGCAGCTTCGTTGAAACTGAATGGAGGGGAAAATGGAGATAATGATATTTGAAAGGAAGAAGCAATTGGACACAAGATCCCTGCAACAAAACCCTTCTGTGTCTAAATGGTAGTTACATGCTGCTAGTCTGGACTCCACAGTGGTTTGGAGGTATCTGTTCTTATCAAGGGTACAAAATATGTCTGTTTTATGGCAAATTGCCAGATGTCAACTGTGCTTCTGTGGATGGTTGGTTGGTTTGGTGGCTGAAATAAAAAATTGACCTTTTTTTTTTTTTGTTGCAAGTCTCATAAAATATCTCATGTGTACCAAATGAAATGCGTAAATGGGCAGATGTTTTATATCTGTATTTCTTCTGTGAGTAAATAGCTCTCCTCAGAAACAGTTCAGATGCCTTTCACTTCCACATTGGGCAAAGAAATTATTCATGTGAAAATTTTCTCCCAGTCCTGATTAGCTCTGCACAATGTTAGACTCCTGAAGTCCAAATATTGTTTTGGTTTGTCCCTTTTGAGTTGTATACATTCCCTGGGAAACTGCTGGGTACAAAGTGCAGCAGCCCCATTGTTTAGCAGGTCAGGTTACTGTGAATAAGTGGTAGAAGTTTTGTACTCTGCTTTGGTGTCCCACAGGGACCCTGGTGAAGGATTTTGACTTTAATATTCAAAGCCCTTTATGGGAGTAGACCATGCTATGTCAGACACCTGGATAACATTTTCTCTTCCTCAGGTTAACCCTGATTATCCGTGCAGCCTGACAATGTAAGTGTAGAAAGTTGCAGAAATACTGTAACAAATGTCATTTTTGGCCTTGCTTCTCTACTGTAATATACTGCCTATTTTAGTAAGCAGGGCTTGTGAAGGTTAAACTGTCTTCTGCAGTTGTAGAGAATAAACGCACATGTTATTTGTTTGATTTTGTTTATGATATCCAGGTAGTGTTCACAGCATCCCTGACAAGCATCAGATTTTGACAAAAATCTGCCACTATACAAAGGGGTCAAAATGTGTTCTTAATTTGACTGCTTAGATATCCTTATATGTTGTCTGGAAATCCAGGCAAGAATTCAGCAATTTTGTCTTTTATTGGGATACCAGATCTATTAGGAAACAATAGGAGTCAGCTGCATTCCCCGAGGCTTCTCACGCATCAGATTTTCCTCTCAGTAACCTTTCAAAATCAGTCACAAATGGTCTTATTCTAGCTCATACTGGCATCTAACCTTTGTAAACTTGGACACTGGAGAGAATTCAAAAAGCAAAGTGTAAAAAGAGATACAATCTTCAGTTTCAAAATGTTATCATTTCTGAAAGCAGCAACTATTTCATGACATATAAAGTTCAGAGTTGTGCTAGCTGACTTTTCCTTTCACTTTTCTTATCTTTTAACCACGATAATTACTTATGCTTGTCCATATTAGCTGTTAATTTTTCACACTTCAAATGTTTTTAAAAATGCAGAATAAATGCTTATATGGGAACTTGAGAGGTTATGCCTTCACGGACAGAGAAATCCACAATATTAGGGCTATAAAGTCCCGGGTGCTGGGTCTGCCTATGAGATGCTGCAGAAAAGAGTGTTTCTGTTGAAATACGCTGAACTACTCTAACTTACTGCAGTGGGCTGCGTGGCCCCTTGCACACAGAGTTTGTGTAACTTGAATCTGGTAGATCTGGTCACAATAACAGAGCTCAATCTTTGTGTTTCTACAAATCACTGGTTTCCTTAAGAAAACAGACATAATAATGTATCATATTTATCAGATGACCAAAAAGAAAAAAACTGGGCAAACTTTTTGGGTATCCTTGGAGGGTTTTCAGTAAAATATTTAAACTAATCTCTAATTCTTCTTTCCCCTAAAGTTGCCAAAGTCTTCAAATCCATTCCAAACCTCTGATTTGTTCATCACTGACAGTGAGGTATAATTCAAATTCACACAGATATCACAAATTTCAGCCATTTTAGTCTTGTCCTCGCTCTCCATCTCATATAGTTTGTGTATGATGTCTTTCTGCCCTGATTTAGGGCTTTGTGGTGCTCTAAAAACAAATATTGAGGGGTAACAGCAGCATAATTAGAAAGATCATATTACCTTACTAATATCCCTCGTGTTTATAGTCACCATTGCTAGTATTGTCAAATACCTTTTAAAAGACAGAATACTAGGTATTCAGACAATCTCTTCAAGGTAAATTCATGTAAGTGTCATATTCATAGATCAGAAGGGACCAATGTGAGTTTTGATTCTTAACCTTCTTCATAATGCAAGCCAATGTATTTTGTAAGAATCCTAACAGACATTTATTTGGGAACATTTTCTGGATGGAGGTGTATGGAAAAGAGGAAGGAAGAGGTCTGTGGTAGAAACAGAAGGGCAAAGTGGTTTTGCTCGCTCTGCTTCCTACACCGTTTTCCTAAAAATCCATTTCTACTGCAGTTGTCATCTCAACAGACCTTTGTCCTGATGCAGTACAGAAAGCCTTGAATAAAGCAGCTGATCTTAAGTACATACTTTTTGCATGATGGAACATACATTGTCTATGTTTATCAGTTGTGCTAGTGGTTAATAAATAGCAGGCAATAAGGGACATAATGCTTTGTTGCATTAAAAGATTTCTCTTAACGTTTACTGGAGTTCATTCACTTCCTTACGCTGCAATCTTTACATAGTAGTAACAGCTACTTAGCACACCGTAAGCACCTTATGTGATAGAAATTTTGCCCAAAATACCCAGAGGGAGATCCTGAGCAAGGTTGCACAGTATTTAAACCCTACTTTATGGAGTACAAGGAGGAGGAGGAGGACAACTGCTAGACCCTTATTGTTACTGCACTAGAATCATAGAATGGTTTGGGTTGGAAGGGACCTTAAAGATCACCTAGTTCCACCCCCCTGCCATGGCAGGGACACCTTTCACTAGACCAGGTTGCTCAAAGCCCCATCCAGCCTGGCCTTGAACACTTCCAGGGATGGGGCATCCACAGCCTCTCTGGGCAACCTGTGCCAGTGCCTCACCACCTGCACAGTGAAGAACTTCTTCCTTACATCTAATGTAAATCTACCCTCTTTCAGTTTAAAGCCATTACCCCCTGTCCTATCACTACATGACTCATAAAAAGTCCCCCTCCAGCTTTCTTTTAGGCCACCTTCAGGTACTGGCAGGCTGCTGTAAGGTCTTCCCGGAGCCTTCTCCTCTCCAAGCTGAAAAACCCCAGCTCTCCCAGCCTGTCCTCATAGGAGAGCTGCTCCAGCCCCCTGATCATCTGCGTGGCTACTACTCCCCTTGTAATTTATGTAGGCTGAAGAAACACACATAATATGCAGTGCATATGTTTTGCTTGCATGCACAGCTTTTGCTTTCTCTATTAAGCTGTCTTCATCTCAACCCAGGAGTTTTCTCACTTTTACCCTTCCCATTCTCTCCCCCATCCCACTGAGGGGGAAGAGCATGTAGCTGTGGGGGGCTGAGCTGCCTGCTGCCCACAGTGTTTGGACAGTAGTCCGCAACACAAGCCAGAACTGCTGCCATAACTACCAAAATTTATAGCATGACCACAGCACTGTCTATATATTAAAAAAACACTCAAAACCCCAAACTACCAAACCCCTGCTCTAATTCTTAGGTGTTAATATGAGTATCTCCAAGACAAATATGTACAGGGGTCTGGTAAAAGAAGGTATGCCTTCAGAATTCAGCAGAATTGTAATCTTTCCTGATATCAAGAAATATCCCTCCCAATACCAAAAATTTTCACTTCTGTTCAATATTTTGCTTGGAAAATAAGTGAGGAACACAGGATAGATGGAGAAAAGTGCCTTTTTCTTCCGAGTTGGTATTTCCATTTTGATCAGATTCATCATCTCTCTGCCTGGCGCCGGGTCAGCACCACTAGAGAGTAAGCAGGTAAAACCAGCTCCCATCAGATTGAGATTATTTCCTTGGTGGGTGATTTTCTAAACTTCACAGATTCTTGTTGAAGTGTGGTACCTGCCTTTAAAGGTCTCTCTGTCACCTTTCAGCCATACTGCTGTTAGCTTCTATTTCATAAAAGAATAAAATGGAGAAAGAAAATGACTGAGTAGGTAGCTAATGTTTTGGCTGAAGTTATACCCTTATTGCAGTGTTTGTTCCAAGTAGAGGAAGCTTGCTTTTTTTTGTTTTGTTTTGCTTTTTAAATGGTGTTCAAATGTTGTTTTACCCAACTCCTGTCATGAACTCATGAGTTAGAGTTTGTGCATAAAGTTGACAAAGATCTACCATGTAGCCAT
Organism: Elanus axillaris; assembly: GCA_026212715.1. NCBI lineage: Eukaryota > Metazoa > Chordata > Aves > Accipitriformes > Accipitridae > Elanus > Elanus axillaris. The sequence continues at coordinate 6,522,349 of JANZLQ010000030.1, forward strand.
CTTTTCTCTCCGAGTGTTTTCTTTCTCCTTTCTGTGGGATTTCTGTAGTTTTCATTCCAAAGTTTTATCCCTAAGGGGAGGCATTGTAAGGATCATAATGATGAAAGGTGGGAAGAACTGGTGAAAAGTAATCTTATACATGCATCATGCATCACCTGCTACTATGAAATTCTCATTCTAGAATTCATTCACAGTATCTTCTGCAATTCCTATAGAAGTGGCAAATGATGTATGAAATGAAACATTTTTGTTGACTGATTGTGCTGAGAATTCAGAGAATAATGTTATAGTCACTGCTGAGGCATATTTATCTTATTTGCTATAATATTTGATATGAAGACAAGCTGTCAAAAGTTTACTTGGATCAAAAGAGTTAGAGAGAATGAGGGCAAGGGATTTTTAAGGCAAATAGACTATTCTAAGGAAAAGCAAAAGAAAAGAAAAGTAGTGTTCTCGCTGAACAACCCAATTGTTAGACCTCATCTCGGAAGTAGGTCACCTTTTTTGTGGAAGGATGAGATTGCCCTAGAGATGGAGCAGTGTAAGGTTAAGACAATGATTCAGGTGTTAAAAATACTTATTAGAAATAAGTTTGCACATATTATGAGAAGCAGAGGTTAGGATTTATAATATCATGTAATTACAGTTATGATTACAAGAGAAACAGAATTCAAGCCAGATGAAGAACTTATTGTTTATTTTCTATATGTGAATCAGTGGGCTCTGTGGTTTACTGTTCTGTTTTGCTTGGATTAGACCCTGAAAAATTTTTCTTTTGAAGTCCAGAGAGCTGTAGGCTCAGAGCAGCCTACTGACGATAGGCTAGCTTTTCTTCATCAGCTTGTGTGAACCACTAGGACTTAAAAGACTTTATGAACAGTAAGTTTAAAATACTGTTTTAAGGTAGTCTGTCTTACTGTTTTAAATGGTAACTTAAGAATGGCAAAGTATTGTCTTTTAAAGGTGAGTGAATACACACACACACGCATGCAGAAATACTGATACCTGCATTCAAATTTTGTGATACAGTCTGCTCACTTGAATTACACAGGTTTGCTTTCATCTTCACAGCTGTTGTGACTCATATTTAGTGTTACTGATGTTGTGGTACTTAACTTACTGGTCTTACCTGTGTTCTCCATTGTAGCTCTTTTGACCTCCACATTTGAAACTGTCAGCACAGAGAACTGACAGGTTTTTGCAGAACCAAAGTCAAAGACTCCTTTCTCTGCCTCCTTACTATAATTATTTCTTCTTACCCTGCCTAAATCAGAGATTTAGAAAAAGAGGCGTAACACAGTATGCATCAGTGCAATAAGTAACTGGTGATGCAGCCACAATTTTGTTGTCATTGCCTTTCTGCAGAGGCATTAGCTTTGTTTTATGGGGAGAATGCTTCTGAATTTAATATAGGAGTGGAAGCACTGACCTTTGTGTTTTCTCCCTCTCCTGCAGACTTTCAGTAAAACTTGGGTGACTTTATTGTTGTGTCTCTAAAGCAGTCAATATATCTTACTGTACTTTAATGATACTTGGAATACTTCCTGTGGAAATTGCTTAACTTGTTCTTTGAGTTCATGACTGATGGTTGTATATGGAAAAGTTTTAATTGTAAGAAAGGATATATTGTAAAATGGAGAAATGTTGGAAAGTTCCTGCTTTTCTTCAGAAAGGTCATTTTTATTGGGTTAGGCTTTCTGCAAAATGTACATTTCCTGTGCCACATATTTTCTGGAGTCTCATGGGGTAAACTAAAATCTACCTTGGAAGACATGGTAGATTATCCAGAAGAGAGTTTCCAATACTTTTATTATTTTTTTTCTACAAGAAAGTGAAAAAAAGTGTAGAATCTCACCCTTGATAATTCTCAACTAGAACAGTCAGAACTGTCAAAAAGACAATGCTTTATGAATTCTTAGCTGATGGATGGACTTCTCTCGTAAATAGATTAACACAGCACAAATTTTTAATCACAGAATAAGTGATTTTCAGGTAACAAAGCCATAACATGCAAATTTTTTACCATTTTTACTGTGATGAAGACATAGCTACTTAGCACCTGAAAGAAAGTATAATGAAAACAATTTTGAGTTTAATTCTTCTTGGTCCATAGTTTACTCTTTTTTTAAAAATTTTTTTATTTTTATTTTAAAGGCATGTCTTTCCTGTTCTTCACTTAGCAATAGCTGATGTTGTACTCTGATAAACTTTGTGTCATTAAGTGTTAGTGTCTGGTACAGCCCCAGTAGTCCTCAACAAGACCCATTGGAGGCACAGAGCAGATCGAAAAGCAATTAGCATTCTGGCTTGTGATAATTACCCACAGTGTGGGAGGCTTATCCAAGATGTGGCTTCCACTGTGTCTAATAATAGGATTCTTTAAACACTGATATATTTTCATGGACACACCAGTGCTCGCATTTCAATTCTGTCACTTATCTCAGATAGGGGAAATAAACATCCCTCACACATTATTTTTCCTTCATAAAGTAAAGTACACTGCTGTTCTGACAACTTGTAGTGTCACCTAAAAGTCACCTTGAATCATGTTTTAATCAGCTGGAACAAGGCAACATCTCATTTATTTCTGCAGTTTCCTTGCTCTGCAATGCACTGATTGCCGAGACATAGAAATCCAAATTGAGCTCTGATTAAAATGGAATGAGGATGCAGATGCTGCCGTTAGTTCAGAGGGGCATTCTGCTCTGTGCTAGGAAAGGTCAAGGTGATTCAAGTTCGAATTAAAACAGAAAAATTTGCTATAGTTCAGGAATATGTTGCATTGTAACAAGTTTATGCTGTGACAGGTTAAATAATTTCTGAATGATTTGTCTTTGATCTATTAGTTTTTATTAGCACAAGAGCTTGCTTAAAAGCAAAATCAGTATTTTTTGCATACTGCAGCACAACCCCATCCTGTTCTCATAAAATATTGTTTCAGAAGGTTGGAAATCATGCATCACTTCCCAAATGTAGCCAGTACTGTAAAGACATTTGAGGTTTTGATGGATTTTGATTTACTGTTGATTTTTAATGTCTGGAGAAATAAATTATTAGTTCAAACACACTTTTATTTCAAACTAAATCTAAAGACACAATGCATAAATAAATGGGTTGCTGTCTAGAGGTGCTAGAGATGAGATACCCATGTTGTCTTTGACACTTAGCTAAATATAGCTAAAGAAGAAATTATTACAATAACAACCCATGCCACACAGAGATTTTAAAAATAGACAATGATGGCTGAGTTGCAGTATACAGAAATCATACCTCATTTATACACTTGAGGCTACATCTGTTACAAGAACAATAAACAATCCATTTATTGGTAAAGTTTTACAATGTATGACATTGCCTATTAATCCAAGTGCACTCCTGTAAAACAACCCTATGGCCACAAATATGAAAGAAACAACGTGATATTATTGCTCGCGGCAGAAATCATGTTTTGAGTTCTGGGAAAGCAGTTATGTCATATTATTGAGGCAGAAAGTGTAACAATAGCAGGTGATTTTTATATTTACTATGTGAAACCTTCCAGGAGATAGTAACAGAAAAGGACTGAGGAATGGGCTAAAATAAACATTGATTCTAGTTGGAGACTAACAATAGGTAGTGTGAACACACTGGAAGAACATGGTAGTTATTTCTATTTTCTAATATTTAATTTTTGCTGAGAGTGTTGACAATGCTGACAATATTGTGATGGGACATTTTTCTGAATTTGTACTGTACAACCTCCTTATTCTTACAACTGATCCGAAGTACAGTACTGTCTCAGCGCAGTGCCTCACCCTTACACTGGAGGAGGCAACAAAACAGGGAAGAAAAATAACACCTGAAACCGCTTCATAAACTGCTGGTGAGATTGAGGGTGTGATGACTTATTAATGAGTAAAATGTGAGAGCAGCTCTCCATTTGCAAACCAAAACTACGCAAAAACACTAAGTGGGAAATTGTCCTTGTTGAAGGACAACACCCGTGGGAATGGATTTCTGAATATTATTCCTTACTGACGGTGCAACAGTGACCCAGTTACAGCGAGTGACTCCCGAAGGAAGGGGAGTTTGGATACAGGGCCCCAGAGAGCCACAGCCCGTTCCCGCAGGCTCTTTGCTCAGGGCGGCTGGGCTTTGCGGCAGGCTGGCAGGGTACCCACAGCGCAGTGTGCGCGCACCTCTCCCTGAGACCTGCCGGGGACCGCTTAGGGGACGAGCCACTGGAGAGCCGTGACAACCTTACTAACTGTAAGGACACATCACACAGATTTTTTTTTCCCCCCAGTCTTTAAGCTCCTTTGCTGTTTTCTTTTTGAGAGCTGGTAGTTCAAAGGTTCAGCCTTTCTCTATGACTGTGCTTGGTCAAGTATCTTAGCTTTTATAGCCTAGGTGTGGTGCGATCGCTGACTTTGGCTCACCCGTAGTTTCAGTCCTTGACAGAGACCATTATTCAGAGAAACCAGTACTTATGCTGTGTTAGAGAATTAAACTGATCCATCAAACATTTGTTGAGTGGTCTGTCATTGGTACAAACCGCAGACCTCAAATAACAAAAATGGGATCTGATCTGGGTAGGCTTGAGAAGGCCAGCTAGTAGTGAGTGCTGGAGGTGCATAGAGGGTAATTAGTTATCTAATGCCCATTGTGCCTCTGAAAGTCTTTCCCTTATCCTTGAATTCTTTCTGACATTATAACCCATCTGTTGAGGATGCTAAATTATATCTCATTTTTCTAGAAGCTCACCTAGGCAAAAATAGATTGCTTGAATCTACAGACATAGCAAAGGAAAAGTCCACCCATTTTTTAAATGGATGTTTTCCTATGCTTTACTAAAAAATTGTAGCATTTCTCAGCCCTGTTTCCAATGTCAATGGAAAATATTTACCACACAGACATTAGCATTAAATATTTATATCCCTATTTGAATATCACTACTGATAAATGAAATGTGTTGAGTATTAATGACAGTAACCAAATCATATAATCCAAATCTTGACTAACATAATACCTGAAGTTTAATAGTAAAGCCTCAATTTGAGGCTGACATCATACTTTAATTCAGTACTTCTAGTTGCTCAGTCAGCTTTTTCAGCGGTTTTCCGCTTTACTGAGGCTGCAATCCTGTTAGTAAATGAAGTTGGCTAGAATTCATTTTCTGGCCTTGACAGCAAGTGACATGCTACCATTTCTGTGTGTCCACTTTCCACACGGCATTCCCTGGGGTTCATGTGTGCACCCTCGTATCTCACTGCATGCCAAAGACCTTTCCATGTCAGCAGCAGCCACTCACTGGGGGATGCGTCTGCCTCCCTGAGCCCCGGTGGCACCACCTCTTCACCTGGCCCGTGCAGCTCAAATGCTGCTAGCCTTTGGGTGCATTGAATAATAGGAAGCTGTGGCCCTTTGCGATACTAAAATATTCCAGAGTCTTGGATTATAGATTCGGCATGCCTTTGAGGAAGAAGTGGATTGGTGTTATCCAGGCATCTTAAATCACACTTGGACTAAATGAACTCAAAATGTTCCTAATGCAAACATTGGTTGACAGCATATAAAACCAGACAGGAGGTACAAATGTCTGTTACAAGCATAGAAAAAGAAAGAAACTATGCTTCATCTACTTACGCAAAGAAAGGTTACCCTCCTCCTCGTTCAGCTCAGTTCCCGTTTCCCTGTCTTAACTGAGACTGACCTTGATGCCAACGAGCCACTTTGAGTAGTGGTGGGTTTGAGGAGTCAGATTCCAAACAACTTCTTTTTCAGGGAAATCATAATGCTGTCCTCATAGTTTAACTCACTTCCCTTAAAACCCAGGTGATCTCCTCCAGAAAGCCTGCTGACAAAAGTCCCTGGCCCATGAAGTTCCCCAGTCTGTGTACAGGTGTTGACTGGGAAGGTGCTAATTTGGTGTGCTCCCATGCCAAAGAGCAGACCAACAGGCAGTATGGATGATCATATGCCAGCACTTAAGGCTAGGACCTGGCCATATATATTTTACGAGAATAAGCAAAGCCTGAGAGTACAAAAATTGCATTATTGTTTTTGCCACACTAGAAAAATAATAGTCAGAGACTTGAAAATGCAAAACTCTTGTCATGGGTTTTTGTTTTTTTCTTCTTATATGCCTTCAAGTTTTATTTTTTTTATTAAAAGGTTTTATCATATTCTACCTTTGATTTCCCACAGCCTGAAACAAAATCTGTTGCCCTTCAAATACTGTCATGATCATTAGCTATAATCAGGGAGGGATTATACAGACCGATGATACACTGAGTTTCTTCAAGATACTTGTGACCAATTATGTTTAAAAAAGAATGTTTCATTCTGTATTAATTATTCTGTGCTTTATTAGGTAGTGGGGGGGATGAGAAGGCTGTCTTCAATTTTACTTGTATTTATTATAATTTGTAAGTCTGGATAATCAACTTTAGTGTTTGTTGTACTAGCAATTAGTGTCAAGCTTATACACAGATGGTGCATTGTTCCTCTGCTACAGAAAGGACCTATCTCTGAAGAATTAACAACAACACTGATTGCTTATATGCTGATTATTCAAAATTCCAGTTGCTTAAGAAAGCTAGTATTAAACCAATTTTACATCAGAAATTGCCATCATCTATGGCTCTACTCCTACTGCTGCTCTTTCACTTGCAAAAACTGAATTGTAGCTTATAAATTAAGATATATATTTTTTTACTTGCTGACCAAAAGGCTATGAACTCAAAGCTATGTTAAAGTGCCTGCTCTGTTACAGATGTCTTACAGGATTTGGGGGTAGGGAGTACTTCAGTCCACATCCTCAGGTGATTTTGTGCTGAATTTCCACTGATATCAGTTAAATACCTTGTGCACTTTTCATTACAGGCCTTAGCTTCATCAGTTATTTTTAAGTTGTTGCTTGAAATGCGTGTGTTGAAACTGAGTATCAGGATAGGAAACAAAGCCCTGAGATCCACGAGGGTTTTGTTTTTCCTTCCCCCCTGCTGCATATTAGCCATGTTGCGTTTGGGTTCAGAGGATCTATGCTGCAGAGAAGCCTGGATGAGGTTCTGATACTTGTTTGGGCTGGAGCAGATGTGGTGCGCCCTCGGCCAGCCGGCGCAGGCTCCATGAAGGGCCCCTTCTAACATGCTGAGGATGGTCGGGCTTTCCTGAGGTGAAGAGGTCTGGCTTGCAACTCTCCAGAGCATTCCTTGTATGTAGGTGGATGCTGAGTAGGTGTTTTCTCTTGAAATTTCTATCATTTTATGTTGCCAGAGATTCAGGCCCAGGGTCTGGATCTCACAGTGTACTTGTACGTTGCTGAAGCAGATGAGCTTCTGTCTCTCTATCTCATACATTAAGGACTATCCTATTTGAAAGGAAAAATCTTTCACCTTTTGTGAAATTTGTGCCATGTAAATGCTGTAGTTATTATTTTTTTAGAAGAAAATTTGGTTATACTGTCTTGGATGCTATGAGCTGATGACAATAAATATGATAGCTGCTGTAATTTTTTTTCTCTTCTAGCACTACTTGTAAGATAATCAAGGGCTAGATGCCTGGTTCTTTTATACTTCTATCTCTTTTGGGCTGTTAGGTGCTTTCAGCTAGAGCTTCAGTAATTTAGAAAGATCAGATTGGTATGAAGTAAATCTTAACTTAGATTACTTCATCCTTGCACACTTTCCATAATGACTGCATATTTCCATCTTCCCTTTGACTTGTGGGTAAAGCATAGGGAATGTAGAACAAGTTCCTACTTACAAAGATGCTTGTTGACTAATTTAGTGTGTAAATGATGTGATGACTGGAATATTTCAGGGGGATGCTTTGGAATAACTGAACAAACTGCTGGAAATAATCTCCGGTTTTGGAGATGTGCTCTTGTAAGACTCAGACTTTTACTTTATTCTTGTAAAGATTTAGAAGAAAGGAAGAAATACTACTGATATGGGTAAACATCAAAAATAAGGCTGTAGATCACCAGCTGATGTAAAGCAATACAGACCTTTTTACCTTGAGATTGTAGAATGCATTCAACCTCAGTTGAGGCTCCAAGACCTGTAACTTTTTCTGCTTTCCAGTATTGTAAGGTATGACCTTGCCTAAATTAGTTCTCATGAACCTTCCTTGATTCAATGACAAAGAAATCTGATTATACATGGATTAGACTAAGAGCTCAATGTGTATAATGTACTTTACAGAAAACCTGTGCCTCTTTAGTAGTCTCCAGCTCCTGAAAAAGATGAAGAGTGTTGCTTGCACTTAAGCCTTTTTTTTTTTTTTTTAATATGGAGCACTCAGTTATGGCATAACCTTACTCTTGTGGTCAGTGGCCTGAGTGGGAACAGTATTAAGTTAGTGTTAAATGCTTTGGAAAATTTGTATAACTTATCTCGTTATGCTTTTATTATAGCAAAAACTTTTAATAGCACTTTTAACAGTTTTTGCCTGGGAATATTTCTGCATTTCTAGTACTTCTGCAGAGAAAACAGAATTATCTAGGGTTAGAAAGCGGACTGTGAGTTCTAAAGTTTCCTGATTCCCACTCTAATGTTTTGGTAATGATTTAAATTATTTTATTGGCATAGTCTATTTTAGGAAACTAACATAGGAACCTCTGCTATCTGCATAGTCAGTGAAGACTATAAGGGAGTGGTCTCATTGGAACCATGATTCAGGGGCATGCACATCTCTTTTCAGATTAGGTTTAGAGGGTCTCCATTCCTAACAGATTATATACTTATAGCAAATAGTAGGTTTTAATACTGACATGATGAAGAATTGTAGAATGTGGAGAATTATGTCCAAGCAACCATAGTAGATGTCTGTGTAAGAATTACCTTTACTTGGTACTTTTAGGAGCTGTGGCTGACATCATGTTACTAGTTACATGATTATTAGATTAAAAAATAGAGGAAATGTCTATAAGCATGCTAACTCTAATTCTTAAATTTTATTGTCTTATTAAAACACTGAGATATATGTAGAGAAAGGAATATACATTCTTTAGTGGTGGATGAAGCCCCAGCTGGGTGAGTATAAAGCCAGTGTACCTTTACAATAGTGTTCTAAACTTTTCAGATATTCTGAGTTTTGAATGCATAGGCAGCTTTGAAGAAAAAAAAAGACAGAAGAGTAATTGTGAATAATTCAGTGAAAATGTGCAGTGTACAGTAGCTGTCAAAATTTAGATGCTTACATACATTTAGAAAGCAACATATACATAAATGTAACTACTTTGTATTTTCCTCCAGAATACACTTAGTCATTCAGTAATGTACCTAATTAGTCCCTGACTTTTAGGAAGGATCAGTTTGAAATTGTGACATGGCTCAGATCATGGAAGTGGAAGTAATTTTTTATCTAAAGTTAGATAAAATTTAGGCCACTTGATAGCATAAAAATAAAAAATCAAGAAGAGCTAACTTAGATGTGCAGAATTACTAAGTTTGTAGTGACTGGTTTTGGTATATCCTTTGTATTCTGATGCAGCATAAAAGAACAAAGGATCGTTAAACAAATGGACAGTCATTTCAGAGGGGGTGGGGGGAGAAGGAAGTTTACCTCATCATCAGCCTGTGAATAACTAATTCATTCTTCAAGAGATCATTGAGTCCAGTAGGATGGGCAGACCTGAAGTATGTCTAACATCAGAGTAGTGCAAATTAAATAAAAGCTAATGAAAGTTCACGCTTCATATCACAAGACGATAATTTTCTAGGGCAAGAAAGTTTTTTCCCTTGTGCAACCTTGTACACATTGGCTAGCTGGATTACTGGGAAGAATTTAATCACCAATTATTCTTCAAGTAGAAAAACATGAAATTTCTCCGCATTATGCTGTTCAAAAAGACTGAATACCCTGAATTTTTTAACAGCTCAAGGGGATGTACAACGCGTTATCTTCATGGGTCTAGGAGAACAACGACATACATAGGGAATATACTCTGTAGCTCTACCTCCAGACTAAAAACTGCTTTCTCACCAGACCTTCTGAGTCTCACGGGACAGCTCAATTTGTTCTTTTTGTTTTACAGTGGGAAGGATCCTGGCTCTGAAATATATGACTTCTCAATGAGACTCAGGTGTCCTTGTGTTCATTCCTATGAATATGTGTTTTTTCTTCTAGTCCTCTTTGTTACCAAAACAGAGAGAGATTAATTTGTCATATTAGTAGCTGTTTGTGGACTTCTGAGTCTTAATTGTAACAGACCAATGCCAAATGTACTAACTAGTACAGGAGTTCTCTTGTAAAAGTGGCTTTCTCTGAGCAACCAAAGACAATACACAACTTATGACCTTATTAGAAATTCAGTAACTTAAGCTGTTTGAAAAATTTGAATACTGTAGGAGATATTCTATGCCTTCATCTAAAAATATAAAGTATGAATAACTAGTTTTGTCTTCAAGTGCTACAAATTCATTTGTAGCTTAATAATGTTCTGAATTACTACTGAAACTTTAACTTGCAAATTTAAGATAACTCTTTTGCATTTATTTGGCTATAGAACTGCACTAGTCAAGTGTACCTTTTTTTCTGTCCAGCAAAATTAACAGTTTGCAAATATTCCCATTTGCCAATTGGATGTAGTATGGAAATTTCATATGTTCCTTAATCTTTTTTTAAAAATCTTTTTTTAAGAGAGGAAGATTATTTGAACCTCCTCAGTTATGACATTTTGGAGGGGAGGGTTATTTTATTAAGATGATTTTGTAAATATAACAGATGGCTACTTTTTTCGTTTGTTTGGTAATCATTAATATTTGCTGAGAAATAAAATAAAGACCATAAAATGCCATAATGAAGAATTCATCTGCAAAAAGTTCTGTCAAATTAGCATTTATTTGAAATGCAATGAAAAAAGAGACCCCTCCCTGTATTTCTAAGGACAGTCTTGATCCAGTCATCCCAAAGAAAGCCCTCCAATGTCTCTGTGTTTCAAAGATTCGTGTAACAGCTGGCAAGATTGACTCTACTACTGATGAGGTACAGTTGATAACAGCATACTTTGGAATACCAGTACTGAACACTAAAATGAAAACCTTTATCAGAAATCTTAAGAGTGTGTCCTTGTGAGAATGAAGTATTTTGTTATAGGGTGTTTTAAACCAATTATATTTTCTTTGAAAACTAGATTGTCTAAGCCATTTAAAAGGTAAAGAAATCTATAAGTTATTCAGTGAAAGCTCTGTGTCAACTTACTTCCCTGGGAACAGAGGGTTTACAAAATACATATCTTTTCTTTCTAGTAGCATCTAAAGTAGTGATGCTTTTCTCTTCAAAGATAGTTCCACAAATTCTAATTACACAGTTTTTATCTTAATATATTTTAAATCATTCATAAACATAAGCTGACTGAAGAGATTTGCAACCATAAATAGATTCTTCTTAATAGCAGGCTTCAGACAAAATGTGATCTCACATATGTGATGCAGCACTACTTATTAAAATAATGCCTTAGATAAAAGCTTGGTTAGTTTCTTTTCTTGTTTGAGGTTTTAACTATGGTATGGACAAAGAGCTCTGTCTCAATATCTCTGTTTATAAATGGCAGATGTCAAGCTCCATTTTTGGCTATATGCCCCTTTAGTTTCTGGTAACACAGAAATGTATTTCAAAATATCTTCAAGCAGTGATACATGAATTCAGAGTGACACTTCAAAAATAACCTTTCTGGAAAGAAAATTGGTTTTTAAACCAAAGCATTGCATAGAAATCATTCTGGTCTCCAAACCATTTGATAAATTGTTGCTGCATATTTGGTGAGCCAGTCAATAAATACCAATGCACTGTTGAGAACAGTCACATTTTCTATGTCCTGTCACTTTGCAGCTTATTTTTTATTTGATTCCTTTTCCTCTTGAAGCTCATTGTATGCATCTGAAAAAAGAGTCATCTGGTTATCAGCTGGAAACTGGGAAACTGCCGTATATTTTTTCATAGCCTTTGCTATCAGCAGATTAAACTCCCTATAGAAACACTTCCATCTGTTTATTCGTATGTATGAAAACTAGAAAAAGAACAGCACAAAAGTCAGTATTAGTTTTCATGTTCCTCCTAGGTGTTCAGCTGGGATGGGTTTATGTATGTATATCTATAGACATACGTATATGTAAATGTGTGTTTATGTGTTTGGGTCTTTTTTCCTTAGGAGAGAATTTCTTTCCAAAGGGCTTGGTATCTCTGGTTTGTTTTCCTCAAAAATTTGCAGCATTGACTTGTGCCATCTTTATACACACAGAATAACTATGTATGAAATCATAATTAGTGAGAGAATGCAAGTTATTATTGTCTGATGATACAGATCATTACAATTTTTCAGATCTTATCATATGCAAATATCATGTTAATATGCACCTGTATTAGGGTATAATAACCTGAGTAGTTAGTTAATCTGACTCACTCACATGGTGTTGCGTTATGACAAAGCCATATCCCTGAAAACATATTTGTGATTTACAGATGCTAAGAGAAAGCCATGTGTAACACTGGAGCAAAAATATCCCTTTTCTGAGTAGTGATGGCTTATTCAAATTATGTTCTTTTAATTTTAAACTGAAAGTTCATTTTTTTCCTCTGTGTCAGCATTTTCAACACTGAAATATAAATTTAGTACATACAAGAGCAAGACAATCAAATGCTCATTAAATTGAATGGATATATTCTAACTGAACTTAGTAAAAAGCACTGAGCCTAAAACTGATAAAAAAGTCAATTTATAGGGGCAAAAGTATAAAACCCCTGGTTTCATGGAATGTAACTGGTGAGCTGATGATAAGTTCTACAATAGTGGAAAAATTATTTCACTTCAGCTTCCCTTATTGTCTTCAACTCAAGAGTACATGAGTAAGAGAAAGACGTTTAAGAAGAACACTCCAACACCAACTAGCCTATAAATCCTGAACCATTTCTCTGAAAATTGACTAGTCACAACACACATTTTTTTGACAAGGTAGGCTATAAATTTTGATGTTTGCTCCAATTAGCCTCCTCTGTATAGGTAGGTTCCTCTGTGTGACCTGCAGGTGAAAGAGTTTTCCTGGTTCCAGATGGAAAGAGACTTTGTAAAAGGGCAACTGATGTAAAGAGCTGCTGATCACTGAGGCTGTTTGTCTTCTAGGCTGAATGCAAGTGAGACCAGAAATCAATACAGACAACAAAGCCATGTGAAAAGACTTCAGTGGAGTCTATATAATTCCAGAGGGAGCTTCTGGTCCTTCCCTCGGTGATATATTAAAAATCTTGATGTAAATAGTTTTAAAGAAGCATTTATAAATGCTTCCCCTGCCAAAGAAAAATGGAAGACTTAAATGCCAGTATACTTAGTTTGTCTTATCTTGGAGACATCCTTCTGGTTGTTGGGTTTTGTCTGTTACTTCATGAGAATCATGATTAACCAAAACAGCAGATAGTTGGGGTCAGTGGCAGAAGCTGAACAGTGAATGGGGATCACTTGGAACAGTTTCTTTTAAATGGAAGAGAAGAATACAAAGTTCTACAAAGAAAGAAGTGCTTCCCACCCTCAATAAGGTAGAATTGCAGAGGATGAAAAACTGCATTGGGATAAACAGGAAAAGGACAGATCCAACCAAATGACTCTTCATTTTCAGTTCATGGAAGGTGATCTCTGACACATAAGGTTGCTATCACAGAGCAGATGAATGTTATGTGGGTGCTGTAGTAATTATTCTCTACTTTTTCAAACATTTCGTTGGAAGTTAATTGAATCCGGGCCTTGATGCTTATATGTGGAAGTAAATGGAAGTTCTGCCTTTGGCTTTGATCCCAGTTCCAGATGTTCACAAGAGTTTTTCAATTTTCCCTCTACTGAATTTCAAAAGCAACAGCTCAATTTTTGGCTGCAGAGTAAAGCAGTATTAAAAATGGTTCTTGTGTCAATATGTATGTGGATCAGCACATTTCTTTTCCCTACGCAGACTGTTTTTACTGGTACTTTCAACTTGGCTGAATGTAAGGAAAATATTTGGGTATAAACAGATGGTGTTAGCTGAGTGAGAACTACTTTCAAAGACAGTATAATGTTAACAAACAGAATGTTCTAGTACATTTCCATTATAAGATGGAAATTGGATTAAAATTTTGAATAAGAGCTATTTTTAGTGTTGTGTAGCACTTCATCCTGAACTGGCTGAAGTCTGTGGCCATTCCATTCATGCCAATGAAGCAGTGATTCTTTGTACCTGTAGGTGCATATGCATAATTACTTAAATTAAGACAATTACTAAAAGTCTTAACTAATGATGGAAACTCTGTTTCATTTGTATCTGATCATACTCCGAGACATCCCCTGCCCTGAGAGTTTACAGCTTTAAAGAGACTGAGAGTCTTCTAGACTGCAGAGGAAGCAAGAGCTATAAAAGAGAGAGTTTGTTTCAGGATAATTACAGGTACAAAGTTACTGCATAAAATGGATTTATATGTCAGTTGTGAATGGCACATAAGCTTCATGCATTCCAGTGGCATCTCTAGTTCCCTCTGACAGCTTTCATAAAGTCCTTCAAGACAAAATTAGATTAGGTTTTCCTGTGGGTCTGGCTTAGTTGACTTTTGCTATAGACTATCAGATCTGGATAAACAATTAGAAAGGTCAGAGCTCAACTGACACCTTAGGCAATGTTCGATATCTTTGACACTAGAGGACAGAAGACGTTCCTGTGAATGCTGAATGTCTACCTGAACTCTTCTGGAGAAAGTACGTCAAACAGTAAACAGTTACCTAAAGATGCTTGAATTCAGAAAACTCATCTGGATTGTAACTCACTCCAAGTACTGTGTGAAGGAAAGGCTGGCAGTTGTTTTGGAAAGGGTAGGTCAGTTCCTGTGCAATACTTGAAGGGTTAAACTCAGAAAGGGGAGTGAAGATCATTTGGAAGGCTGAATTTTTATTTTCGATCAATAGCACAGGTAAGTGCAGCACCCCATCCTGCCCATATATAAGGGTGCTGGTAGCTGTACCCAACCTCAGCAGCTGACAATGTTAGCAAGATTCCTGATAGCAGACATAAGAAAAAAATGTTTTTTCTCTGTGCTGCTCAGGCAACAATGAAGGGCTATTTGGCTGTAGAGACTTTGCTGACATGGGTGACCAAGAAACAGCTGTCAAGGGGCAAGTAGATTCTGTTGCAGTAGGTACTGACTCAGTCATAACAGCAGTGAGACTGCACAACCACCAGCAATTTACATGAGACCTTATTAGCAAACAAAGCTAACAACATCACATCAACAAACGGTACCTTTCTGTATTTTCTGGTGTCTGACCAAATCATAATCTCAAAACTGAACTTATCGTTTTGCTTGATAGTAGCCCTATAACCTATACTGGCCACATTTCTGAAAATTTACCTGGGTAAATGAAATTCCAAACAGCAGTGACCAGTTCTACTCCAAAAGCGAGAGGAGGAAAGCAAGCCATTATGAGACTTCTGAGCATTTTTATGTATATATACAAATGTGGCTTCCAACAAACATTATTTTTAAGCTGCCTGGAAATCAACACATGTTCATATATAAAAATACAAGAAAAAAGCACAAATTTTGTATCATAATGCCTAAGCTTACAGAACAAATGACAATAGAAAACTGGAAATAAAAATTTAATAAAATTCATTTAAATATAAAATGAAACTGAATATCTGCACCAAAGGAAACATTTTCATATTTTACATAGTTTTTCTGTAAATGTCAAAATAACTTCAGAAAGTTTAGGTTGCTTTAGATTTTTTTTCCTGTGGACTCCAGATGAAAGTCCAACTTGGGAAAAACAAAACAGAAGATAAAAATTCATCATATTCTCTGCTTGTGGTAACTACCAATTTTTTTCCCAGCTGTAGCTCAGAGAGATGATTACATTAGAATTAGCTTTTCAATTATACAGAGTTGTCTCAATATTATAGACAACTATAAAATGGCACAATTTTTCAGAAACTCTGTGATTGGCAATTACTCTGCAATGCTATCTAGACAGAAAGCAGTATTTCATTACAAATTATTTCACTGTGAGAGAGAGAATTCGTCTTGAATATTTTTGTCCCAGAGGAAACTGAGAGAGTACATGTGTCTTCACAGACTGCTACAAATTTTGATCTGGATAAACCTCATGGTAAATTGCAGCAAGAATTTTCAACACTGAATATATAGTATTGCTTAAATTGAAAATATAACACTAAAATCAGTGCAGGTTCAAGTATGAATATAAGAAATGGACTACTGTTTAATCTGCTCTGTAGAAAAAATGTGGAACATATTCATAGCTTGATCACAGCAGTCCTTTCAATATTAAGGTTTTTGCCTTTCATATTTAAAATCTGTTTGAAGAAGAGTTAGTAATAATGTTTCTTGTAAGTCAGCTTTAGGAAGATGACAGAGAAAAATAAAAAATTAGTTGCATTAAGTAAGTACCAACCCATGTGCTCAGAAAATGTGACTAATTTCTACCAAATCTTCTTATCACCACAGAAAATGTTAGAATTACAGGAAAGATACCAGGCTATGTGTTCAGTAAAGAATAAACACAGCCTAAATTAAATGATGTCTAAAAGTACTTTAACCCAACTGGACCTATGCTGTTATTATCTGATGAGGCCACTCTAACTGTTGGCAACTAAAACTCATTAAATGAGCACCAAATTCCCATGGGACTGAGGTCAAAATGAAGAAATAATTTACACTTGAGTGTGCTAGTGATTATTTCAGAAATTACAGATCTGGGACAAAGTTGAGCTTTGACTATGCAGTACTTTCCTGGGGGGTGGTTGTTTAGCTTTCTTTTACTTTATTTTGATTTTTCAGCAGTTTTTTATCCCCCCACCCCCGGAGATGCTTTTAGGGTGG
>JANZLQ010000030.1:6539972-6555147 GCA_026212715.1 Elanus axillaris
CGCTCTCTACAGCAACCTGAAAGGAGGTGGTAGTGAGGTGGGGTCAGTCTCTTCTCCCAAGTAACAAGTGATAGGATGAGAAGAAATGGCCTCAGGTTGCACCATGGGAGGGTTGGATTGGATATTAGGAAAAATGTCTTCACTGAAAGGGTTGTCAGGGATTGGAACAGGCTGCCCAGGGAAGTGGTTGAGTCATCATCCCTGGAGGTATTTAAAAGACGTGTAGATGTGGTGCTTTGGGACATGGTTAGTGGTGGACATGGCAGGGTTAGGTTCATGGTTGGACTCGATCTTAAAGGTTTTTTCCAACCTAAATGATTTCCTTGTTTTGCTTTGCTTGTGTGTGCAGCTTTTGCTTTCCCTTTTAAATTGTCTTTATCTCAACACACACATTTTCTCAATGTTACCCTTCCCCTTCTCTCCAATCCACTGTAGGGAGAGTGAGCAAGTGGCTGTGTGGGGCTGAGCTGCCTGCTGGGCTTAATCTGCAAAAAATTATTGTGGTTTGAACCCAAATTAAGCATGCATGCCCATGCACTGAAGCAGATGAATGGGGGAGCTGATCTGATACACAGTCCCAAGCAAAAGTTTCCTGTCTCTGTGAAGACCCTAGAGAATATTCAAAGTTCACAGACCAGGTTATATCCTCCTTGATGGATGGTTCTTAAAATTAACAAGAGTACAAATTTAAAATCCAAAACACTTACCTTTAATTATAGATATGAGGCATCTAATCAAATTTGATAAATAAGTATTAATTTTCGTTGTTGACTGCATACAAATTGTAAATTATAAGGAATAATTTATATTCGTTTACTAGGATTTATTTGCTTCATTCTACCATACTTTAGTTGGGTTCCAGTTCAGCTGAGAATTATGAGGATTACTTACATGTACGACAACTCTCTGAAAATCATTTTGTGTAGAAACAGGACTGTTAGGAACATGATTTAAGGAAATAAAAATATGTGCTTCAAGTACTCTTGTACTTTTTCTGCAGCTTCTGCTTTTTTTTTTTTTTTTGGTGTGTGTGTGTGTGTGTTTGGGGGGGGGGAGTATTGAAAAGCTGAGGAAAGGGAAGAAACAGCTTTTGTTTTGTTCTTCCTGTCAGGCTGCAACTCCAGCTGGGCAAGCTTTGGTATGGAGAGGAGGCAGCAGAGGTGCTGACAGCGTTACACCAAAATCTGAGGGAGAGAGAAAAAAGGCAGCCCCTGAAGCAGTCTGAGAATAGGCAGGAACATGTAAAAGACTCAGGGTTGCTGCAAAGCGGTTTCAGTCTCTGCACATAGTCTGAGGGGATCAGAGGCCTCCGTTTCCAGTTCTCTTTTGTGACCTCTTTGAGTCCAGGTGCTTGGCCTCTCTGGCAGGTTTTCCTGTGAACTGAAGGAAGGGGCAGAAGGCCAGGCACACCTGTAGGGGAGGCAAGGAAGGGAAGAAGCAAATTCCCCCACTCTCCTGACCCCACGCTAGATGCCGGCTCTACTGCTGCTACACGAGCTCTTGGGGCTGAGGAAAGGGGTTATACACTGGGAACCAAAGCCTTGGAGCTGGGCTTCTGGCACAGGGATTCCTGCACCGTAACCCTCCAGAGCTTCCTCTGGAGGAAAAAAAAAGTGTTGAAAGGGAGAGAGGAGTGTGGCACTGTAAAAGGGCTACCTTGTTACAGCAAGGGAGGGGAAAGAGGTTTGAAACAGAGGGTCACTGAGCGCTCTCCTTATACAAACCCTGCTGATTGCAGTGGTACAGAGTTAACTTTGCAAGTCCGGAGATATGACAAATCACTGATTAGTGATACTTTCCTGTATTAAAGACTGTGGACTGTTAGGCTGTGAATGCATCACACTAGCAGTAGGTTCTTAGTGCCAGAGGCATGGTGAGGTACACTTTGCCTATACCAGGACTCTATGCTTTTGGAAGTTAAGGAAGAGTAAAGGATAACTTTACCAGTGTATTCAGCACAGGCAATCATAATTTCAGTCTCTTGTAGTTGTTTACCAGCAACACAGAGAAACTGTGCTGTTGGTATCCTGTTCTTCCCCATCAACCTTACTTCAAATCTTAAATTTTCTTGTGGACATGAGGTTTATTAGAGGGTTAGACTTGCCATGTTTCCCTTCCAAGTAAGATGCAGGAACTTTAGATAGGTGTAACATAGATTTTCACATCTGAAATCTCTGGATTCTGTTTATAGGATCTGCATATACAACCAATTTTAGAGCAATTTATCTGTGAGGGGGGCAGGGTGGGGGCGTTTACTTGGTTATGTGACTTGTTCACTGAACATACTTACTTCTTTCCATTGCCCACGAAGTAGACTGGGCAGCTGTCTGCAGCGCAGACATTGACAACAGAATATCAGCCCCGCTCCTGCTGTCTTTGGATTTTATCTGGGGTTATTAGTACATTGAATAAGGACATGTTGTCTTGGGCTGCGTGATCATTTTGGACTGAGGTTTTTTTTGCAGTATTAGAAGTTTGAACTCCATATCTTTAAAACTTGGAGGAAAATCTTTTCCCTGTGGATGGAAGAAAAAAAAACAAAACAAAAACAACCAGCATTCTGCCAGAAAGCATTACAGCCTTTCCCCATGGAATTTTAAAAGCCTGACAGCAAGCACCCAAGACTTTCTGCCCTTGCTCCTATTGCTAGATCATAATTTCTCTTGTATTTTTTTTAATAAGTCTTGTGTAAAGTGCAGCAATTCATTTTAAATCAGGTACTTATCCTTGTGCTTACTGATACTTCATCATTCATTTAAAAAAAATGAAAACAGCATGGTTGTTTCATAAGAACACTTCTAGAAAAGGGCATGGTTGGAACTTTTGCAGTCTGTCTGTTGTCAAACTTATGAGCTTCTAAAGGTTTATTGGACAGCTGAAGGAAATAGTAAAGATCAGCTTGCACAGAAGTTCCAGTCTAAGTCCAGAACTGTAGCCTCATTCAATAATTTGCAAGTTCTTGAAATGATACTGAGTGTCATATGAATTTCTAGATTCGCTTCAGTGCAAATTTGCTCTGAGCCAGATAAAGATCTCATTTTCCTGGTGGAGCCCAGTTTGAAGATCTTCAGCTTTGCATGCCACTGAATATACAAAATTGAATGTGTATGAAAGGGAAGACTGAAGCAGCTTGTGGGTGAAGAGCTGTTGATAAAGATATAAACTGTCAAACGATGAGTATATCAAGTGCAATGGAGCAGGAGGAAAAATGGCTGCATGTTGCATAGTTTGTACCCATGGTTCTGGTATAGTAGTTTTAAATGTATGTTGGAACTTCCAGACACCTAATACAGTCATTCCTTGATGAAATAAAAACATTATTACCCCAGATTAATTTGATATTGCCAGGTATCAATTTTAATTTCTAATAATGAAAATTTATCATTAATATGAATTTCAATGTACATGTGTGCAAGATGGTGGAAGTTTAAGTGAGTGCAGTTGAACATGTGAAAAACCCTAATGAAAAACAGATTTCAAATGTAACTTTTATAGATTAAATCTAAAGTTAAGTGTTAACAAAGGGTTTTTTTAAGTTATTGCAATTAGTTTTAATATATTTTCTAGTTATATGGCTTTTTATTTTTTATTAATGATTTTTTTTCCTGTAGTGAGGTTTAAGGGTTAAGCTGTAATGTTTGGATTTTGCTTATTAAAAATGTTAGAGTAGGTCCTCATGACTCCTTAGTACCACTAGCTTTCACTGAAGCTAGTGAAATCTTGCTAGCAACCCAACTTACCTCGTGAATTGGTAACTCATTGTAAGTAGTTTGATGTCAAAAATGTGCTTGCAAGAAGTGTTATTTCTCCCTACAACAGTTTCAGTAGATCTTAGATCTACCTACACTATTCTATTTCACTGTTACATGTACCAGTGATGATTATTTCCATTAATAAAGTTGAAGTCAGAATCTCAAGCTTTAAGAAACTGAGAAATTGAGTTTAACTTCTCAATTTGCTATGACTTTACACAGTGATTGCAATTGTTCACAGTCTTTACTGCGGACAGAAAGTAAACTAGAGTAAAACTTTTCTAGTATCTGAGGTGATACAATTAATAACATAATAGCTCTTCTTTAACTGTAGTACTTCATTGGTTTCAGTAGCTGTATGTGGATGCAACCAGTCCCCAGTAATACAGCACAAATGACTGGAAGTGTTGTGTCAGGTTAGTGCAGCCCCTTGGACCTTGGCTCTGCTTAGGGAGGAATGCCAGATGTGATTTCCTTGGCTGTTTCTGTACTCTCACTGCATATGGCTCAGCAAGCTTTTCATACATCAAGTGGATTTCCCTTACCTGTTAAACTATTGCCCTCAGAAGGTGTTTTTATATCAAAGTACACATACTTTAAATCCATGATTAGGTACAAAAACTGTCTGCATCTATGAAATCTCATCATCTTTAACTGAAGCAACCATTTACTTATCTGCATTATATGGTGTACTTCCACTGTGTTTTGGGTTGCTTCCAATACTCAGAGTCTCCCTTCCCTACTTCCAGCTCCTTTGCATTACTTTTTCCATGCTATATAATAGACTGTATTTTCTTCTGAGGATCTGACAATCTTCTTGCTCTTTCTGAGAGGATTTTTGTTTGTGTAGGACATGTCTGTTTTTCAGGCTTGCATAACCTTGAGTATGTGGAACTGACTGTGCTGGCTAAGATGGAAGTCCAGATGCTAAATCTATGTTTGGCTATACATCTTAGAAGTTGCAGCTATTACTGTGTTGGTTTTCCTCCTACAAAATACAGCTGGCAGCAGTGACCTGTGCATCTGTCTCTGTATTTTTAAAGGCTTCCCTTAACTTCAATATAAAGTTTGGAGCTTTGGCACATACAACCTTTCAAGGCTGGGTTTTGTGAAAGCAGCCACTCCTGAAAGAAACCTTCTTCTGTTTCTGGCGTGAGTAGTACTGGAGGGCAGGTACTCATTTCACCATTTGGGGTTTTGTGTCCTTTGTTTTGTGCCCTTTTGCACTTTTGTGGGGTTACCTGTGTAGCTTTCCTGCCAGTAGAATGACTACATCATTGTTTCTGGGTTTGGGATAGCCAGAAGATCTAGAGAAAACTTGGAACAGAAGGACTGTCACAGTAGATCTCATGGTACATGAGGGTCTAAATCCATTCTATCTGTTTATGTTACAAGGTCTGGCAAAATTAGCATTGTGTTTTCTCAGAGTGAAATCTGATCTCCATGCTAGTATTTGTAGGCTTGCTTAGAGATATACACCTCTCCTGTCTAAAACCTACCTTTACTAGAATATAGGACTCACTGTGGAATTTAACACATTAATAGTGTTCTTTTCCATTATTATATACAGCAGGACTTCTGTTCTGTCATGCACAACAAAGCCCAGCTGAGACACATGAGAGAGACTTCAATGGTAGCAAATTTCTCCCACATTTACTGAAATAATCTGCTTGCATCCTGAATCAGAAGAGTAGATTTTCCCACTGAACATCTGCTCCACATTTGGAGACAATGTGTCTCCATGTGTATATCCTGTTAAAAACAAAATCAACCCCATTGTCTCTTTGAATATGACAATTAGGGAACATGAGTAAAATGAGGAGAAACTTACATACCAAACAAAGGAAAGTGTTTCTTTACAATATGTTTAATGAAACTGTGCAACTACTTGCTGCAGAATATTATGTTTTACTAAAAGTGAGGTCAGAGAACTGACCAAAATCATGTAAGCAAAAAGCACCTAAAGCTATTGAATGTGGAGGTTTTCTACATCTGACTTACTTCAGAGTTCTTTATGGAAGGAGCCAGTATAATGAACCCTATTTCACAGGATACCCTGAATCATGAAGAGATTACGTGACTTGCTGAAATCAATGAGCACTTGGAGCTAAGATGATAATCTAGTCCCAGTGGTCTTGTCCAGTGAATCACTGTATTATCTAAGTTATATTTTATTCCATCTAAATCACACATAATCTAAGATGCGTTGTCATCCAAGTTGTCCCTACATATCTCTTATTCATATGGCACCTCATAATTACTTCCCTTCCCAATAATAGAACTGTTAAGGCTACTAGTTTCAATATGTGTTTATGCTACCCACTCTTTATGTGTACAACTTCTAAGCAAGTGTTCAGTTTATAATTCAAGAATGCACAAGCCATACACCAAAAAAAAAAAAAAAAAAAAGGAGTTTGGCCTGGCAACACTCAGTCTTATCCCAGCTGAATTTCAGGACCCTGGGTCCCTGTGTGGAATCCAGATTCCTCAGTCAGATGACTGCAGTTAAGTCTGAAAGATGGGGGGGGAGCCAGACATAAGCTTCTGTGTCGAAGTCCTAAAGTGGTTGGAAGATGGTTTATGATGTTAACTTGGATCCATCTCCTTGCTAATACCTCCTGTCTTCATCACCATGTCTCTCAGTAACAAGACATCAAATTCAGTCCCAAAAGCACTGAGGCTTCCATCTGATGAACTCCAACTTCTGTGGTGCATCTGTAAAATTTAGCACTACAAATGTAACATTAAACCCTCAGCTGATGAAGGATGGTATATCTTTAATTCAACAGTGCAGTGCTTCATAAGAGATTCTGTCCTTTGGTGCATTCATTTAGACATATGTAAGACACAAGAATGTGAAATTTAAATGGGCAGACTTATAAAGTTAAATGAAACCAGTAAGATTTCTTGATTTAGATTTCTGTCTTGCTTAGGGAAGAAACTCAGATCTCTACAGCTCAATTGCATATGCATTTTGTCAAAAAACAATCTTTCAGTTATATTGCCCTAACAAGTCAAAGGTGAATTTTTTAAATGCCAGCTATTTTTGTCAGTTAATAATTTAGATAATTCGTCCCAATCTCCCAATTAGAGAAATGATCTAACAAGAATCTTCAAAGGGCCATACGGTGTCAAGCCATGTCCTCATGTAGCCTACTATC
Organism: Elanus axillaris; assembly: GCA_026212715.1. NCBI lineage: Eukaryota > Metazoa > Chordata > Aves > Accipitriformes > Accipitridae > Elanus > Elanus axillaris. The sequence continues at coordinate 6,546,886 of JANZLQ010000030.1, forward strand.
TTTCTAACAGTGGCCTTGAGCAGTTGCCAAGAGAAGAGGAAAAGAGTATAGTGATTATTCTCAACCTCTCTTGAATCAGGAAATGTAAGAGCACAGTAGCCTTTACCATTGTGAAACAGTAATATTTTGAGTTAGTCATTAACTCCCAGATTTATCATCCAGGGAGAAGAGGCTAAAAGGAAAATTATTTAAAATTTGCATTTACCTATTGAAAGTGAGATTTTGAAAGCTCTCACAAAAATGTGAACTGGGAAATAAGAATGTTGAGTTGCTCTGAAAAAACTTAAGCTTTCAAATACAGTTCTACTATTTTCATGATTTTTCTTTTTTTAGTTTAAATGATTGATTTTGTTTCAGGTGGTGAATTGCTTGCATGAATAGCTATTAATAGTGTATAAAACCCTGATGCTATTGCTTGTATTACATTTGTGCTTAAAGGAACCAGCTGAGAATCTGTTTGCACTGGTCTGCTATATCAGCAAAGCTCCTCAAACATTTTCTGCTCCAACTAGAAGTGGTATAAACTGATGTTAAAATGACAACATAGAGTGTGTATACTATGAAGCTTGAAATGCTAGAAATAATATGATGTAAAATGTATGAGCATCTCAGTCTTCAGGTGGCTCTTACAGCCTTCATCAAGTGGATTGGCTAGTTGATGTTTGAAGGAAGATGTGTGTTATACATAAGAGTCAGACCACTATTTTAGTGAGCAAGTCAATAGATTTGACTTTTTCAAAATTAATTGTGAACTGACTTCTTGGAAGGCTTCATAAAACTATTGAATTGAATATATCAGAACAGTATTTCACTGCCCCTCCATCCTACCACTTGCACTGGCAGGACTCATGGAAAGCCTGAGCATGGCAGAATTTTAATGTGAGCTCCTCTCATAGTTGCACTGCACTGTTACTGTGACTCATGTGGACTGATACATCAGCCTGGGATTACAGTCACGCTTTCACATCTGCTGTTTATTGTTGTCCTGATCTGTTGCATTTTGACAATCTTTGGACCTCCACTTAACTGTAGTAGATCCCTCATTTTAACTTGTTTTTGGAATGCAGTCCAATGTTGGCTAAGGGAGTAAGAAAATTAGAAATATGTTGTTGCTTTTATTGAACCAGATCCTTAAAAGAACCGGAGTTCAGTCTGTGAGCATACCTTAAGCCTTAGTTCTCATTGTTGCAGACAGCCTACCTGGGAGCCTCACTCAGGGGTTTTGCCTAGAAGACTGCATTTCTGCCAGACATCCTCAGTAAAAACCCTTGCAGCTTGCCTTCAGTTAACTTCTCTGATTTCTAGGATTGTGTTAGATTACTCCTATTTAATCAAACATATTAGTTCATACTGCCAGTCTCCTTGTGAAGTCTTTCAGAAGTTCAAGAGAACATTTCCTTCTGAAGCTTAATCTTTTCTGTCCTACTGTAAGAGACAGCCTGGTTATTCTTAAATTGTTTCTCTTAAGTACGCAGATGCATCTTTGTTAAAGAAGGAGCCAGCTGCTCAATTTACTTGGCTAACAGTGAGCTTCTGTCCTGAAAAGCCTTTCTTCTTCCCTATTGGGACATTACCCCTCGGTGGGAAATATGTCTCAAACTTGCATGAGGCCTTTCATTCTGTATCAGTCCATTAAGTTTACTTCATTTATAAATGGGATAAATATGTGTACCTACCACTAGCTCTTGACAGAACACAGACATGGTTATAATTAATCACTCTGGGGTGGCAGTGGATTAAGAAATATTGATCCCTAATGTCCTTCTTAGAAGGATGTTATACATGCATGGCATTGCCTTGTTGACTCTAAGTTTTATAATTAAAGGATTATAAAATAAGATTACAGTTAGAGTTAATAAGGAAAAGTTTGAGTGACAATGGACTCATCTCCTAAAGAATAATGCAGAATTCCTTTTGCTTGAGACATTTAAAAAGAGAAAAGGCAGCTGACCTTTTCCACCTCTGACTCCTATGTTTCAAGCTTTGATTTCAAACAACCTCATCAATCATTTGATTTTGATATTTTTATTTTGAGCAATGAATTTTTGATATTCAGTAGAACTTACTTTGCAGAGAATACACAAAGAAAAATTTGTTGGTTTAACAATCTAAATATAATCATAATCCCTTTTGGTTGAAGGCATAATATATCTAATGCTCATACCCTGACTCGGGAGAGGCAGTTAATTGAAAACAAGGATAACTTTATTTCAAGTATTAAAAGAGTCTCTCTGTATTATGTTAATATTTCTTTTTTTTTTTTTTTTGATACTGTACTTATTTTTATTTATGGTACCTTTAAAACCACAGTTTCTGATAGGAAGTAGCTCTATAGCATTTAATTGCTTCCAGCTGCAAGCTTTATCATGGAAGAACTAACTCATTGGGAAAGTGCAAGGCACGAAGAAAGTGTATGTTCAAGAATGGATTCTAAAAAAGATGCGCTTCTGAGAAACTTCTTTCACAGAACGCGTGTTTCTTTCTAATTCAGCTGGGTTCAAGTAGAGAGGGAGGGCTATTAAAATCCCCACATTTGCAACATCATGCAATAGTGTCGTACAGATGTCATTCTTTTGCAGCCTGATGATAGTGGTTTAAGAAGGGTACTTTTGGGCATATTAGTAACAGAGGAGAACGTCACTGTGAAGAAGGTAAGACTTTCTGTGAAATACAGTGGATTACACTGTGGTTTTGGAACTAGAAACAGTGTTAGAGAACACACATAATAAAGGAGATTCTTTGGTATCTGTAAGAAGAAGAATAAAGAACAGAAGTATCACCAAAAAGTATATACTCAGTTTTGCAACTGTAATTCACCTATGCTGAAGAAGATCCACTCAATTAACTCCATGTTTCAATAATGAAAACCCCAAGCATATAGAAAGTCTCAAAATTCATATTCAACATATGTGCAGATTAAGAGGGCGCATGAACTTGACCAGCAAGGAAGAGTGGCTGTCAACAGAATCTGCAGAGAATATATGAATAGCTGAATCGTGAGACATCTTAAGCAGATTACGAGTTGGACTGACAACTGTATAGTACGAGGACAGGTTGTTTAGGGACCATTTCTTCCATGACTAAATGAATCAATAAGCAGCAGTATTCCAGCTTGCTAAGTGCAGTCAAACTATAAAGTTGGTTGTGGCCACAAACTCTTCAATACTGCAGAAGAAAATGCTGGAAAGTGTTGCCAAGTCTTTTATGAAACAGAAGATCCCTAGGCTGACTGTGCAGCTCTAAGGCTCCAGATACATAAAATGTGCGTAATATGGCCGCTCCATTCAGCTGGAACCGGCTGTGTCCAGCACGGGGCAGCCCCAGGCTCTCCTCACCGAGGCCGCCCTGCAGCCCCTCACTGCTGCCAGCACCTTGCCGTGTAAACTCAATGCAGAAGACCATTTAAATCTACTGTGGCTTGAAAGCCTTAGTACGTGGGCTGTGTCTTCACTGGGTGCACAACAGCAACCCCATGAATATTCCAGTTAAGCTATCTCAAGATGGAAAGTGTAGTTGTCTCTTGTTTGCTTTTCTTGTCACTCACTTCTGAGCAGAGTCAACACATGAGAAGCTCCTTATTAAGGCAGCCATTTTCCAGGCCCAGAGGGAGAAGAGCTCTGAATCTGGCAACCCATAGAGCTATTGGGGGAAAAGGCTACTGCCATGTGCTCTTGAATGCATCCAAAAGAGGGGCTAGGGTGGAGTATTGTCCTCTTATGGGAGCTACAACCATGAACAGTAAAGGAGAAAAGAAATTGGAAGCTCTGAGCAGCCTGAGTAGAAGTCTGCAGGCTAACATAAGCTTGCACAGAGGCAGAGGCCTGTAGCAAGAGAGGGATAAAGCTACTTGGAAGAAAGATGTAAAGAGGAAATTGGTTGTAATGTGCTGAGAATAGGAAATGTAACTGATCCATGCCAAGGGCCCTAGTCCTCCCGAGAACAAAGCTGAGAAGTGTGACACTTGGTGTACATTTAGGGTGCCTCTGTCATTTTTACTGAGTTCCACTGCATTGTCCATATGTCAGAAGTGAGATGTAAAGCAAATGACAACCAGTATAGGGTTGGAGAACATACAGTAAATTATGAGATTATTAAAAGACTGAGAGAGCAGAGGCTTTGAAAGTAATTGAGCTTCAGTTTCAACAGAGAATATTCGTAGGCTTAAATCAAACATGAAAACTAGTGGGGTTCTTGGGGTTTTTTTTTCTTTCTTTTTTTTATGGGGGTATATTTTGTTTTGTTGTATGTTTGGTTTTGCTGTTTGGGGCATGAGGAGTGAAGAATGCATCTGCATTTAGCTTGTATACAAACAGAGAGCTGATGTGTTCCAGTTACATGATTGGGAGAATGTGTAAGGACTTCTTTCATACCTTTTAGTAAATTTCAAGCCTCAGCAGAAGACGCTGGATATGTCTTTATGGTTGTGATTATGTATGTTCACAACTACTGTTATATTTAAAAAGGCTTGTCCTCGGTTCAGCTGGGATGGAGTTAGTTTTCACAGGAACCTGGGAGGGGGCATAGCTGGGACAGCTGACCTGAACTAGCTATTCCATACCATGGGCCATCATGCCCAGTATATAAATGGGGAGTGGGCTGGGGGGAGGCTCCATCTCTCAGTGTGGGAAGTGGTGGAGCATCGGGTTCCGGGTGGTGAGCAGTTGCACTGTGCATCACTCATTTTGTGTATTCTTTTATTAGTACGGTTGTTATTGTTGTAACTTCTCTTTGCGTTGTCCCAGCAAACTGTCCTTACATCAACCATCAAGGTTCCACGACAATGTTGCACATCAACTCTGACTCATTCCTTCTGTTAATCAATTGCAGCTGAAATTTCTTCTTGCTATAAAATTCATTGCTGGCATAATAGTGCTTTTTCACTTGCTTTCAGTTGAAGGTAGCAGAAAATGTCTCCTTATAAAAATAAGAGGAGAAACAAGTGAAGAGAGAGATGAGGTCTCTAACTAATGTAAACCAGGAAACTTCTGCTGAATTTGGCAGAATAGTTGCCAAGTCTGGGAGCTGGGACCTGTGAGGTGCAGTTAGACTTCTGTTATGTCCGAGCAAGCAGCCTGTGAAGTCTCTTTCCTGCACTATATTTTCTTCTCAATACTTTCTTATTAAAAAAAATATGTGTCTGGCTTACAGTCATGCTTTCCATGTAGGGTAAGTATTAAATTATGACACAACTTGTATGCAACAAAAACTGTCTGACTTTATTTCCTACATAAATCTTAGAGACATCAAGGTGAATTGACATTAGTGATTGCCGAGTAGACAGATGAATTTATCCTGCTGAAGCCTACAGAATCATGTAAGAGATTAACTTCACCCAAAATGTTGCTACTTTTTTCTGTTGTATTCTTATGCTTTGCTTCTGGGTGGAAGTTCAGCCTTCACGTTTACTTTTGTGGCTTTGCTCCTCTTAATCTGTACACCACCTTGTTGCCTTAAATAGACAAAGTAACTTGTTTGCCTTAACTTAGGAAAGAACTTTAATTCCCCCGCAGGGCATCAGCCATACTCAAGTATGCTTTTTTGAGTTAAAATAAAAATCTCTTCAAACACAAAAAAAGCCTATGGGAGATAGCTTGAATTGGGGGGGATGGAAGAGGAAAAGAAGGCCCATGATTTCCTATTTCCAATGAGACATGGAAATAAACAAAAAAGCAAAAACTTCTAAAATGCAGCATCACTGCTGGAAGCAAAAAAACAAAAGAAAACAAAAAAAACCCCCAAGCACAGCAATCACCACTGTTCCACAGGAGCCATAAAATCCTGAGTGCCACTTTGGATTTGCTCCTCAAAAGAACTGTGTCCCTGTGGCAGTTCTGAAGCTTGAAAATCTTTGTTCTCAGCTGGAGTGACAGACTTGGGTTTATTATTGATGTTCAAATACTTCTTTGCAACTCAAGAAAATTATTCTTTAAGAAGGCTCATAGGGATTTGCTCCTTCTGAGAGGTGGATCAAAAATGGCAGCCACATGCAAGTCTTCTGTCAAATTTCTATTGTAATTTAAAATTTGAGCACTGTATAATTAAGATCTATACAGAAAACCCCTGAGAAACAATATATTTTGTCTTAAGTGTGTCACAGATTAAGGAAGATGCACATACTTTGCAGAAAGGAAGATGAGTTATCAAAAGTATTCTGAATTCCCTTACCACAGCATTTGCACTCTATGTGTTTTATTTGAATCGGTGTCATGAACTAGTGGAATCTATATGGTCAAAATGTAAACAAAGCTTGTGCCTTATAATTGTGGTTGAAATTTTTGAGATGCAACTGCAGAATTTCAGGCAGGTGCAAGTTTCAGTGCTTTTTCTCTCAGAGTATCTGAATACAGAAGAAAACAATGCTAATACCTTTTACTATTCCTATGCAGTAAGACAGTGACTCCCTTTCTTGATCTCTTGCTGTGATACATATTTGTAAAGCCCCTAAAACTTGTGTGGTATAATAAACACGTGGACAACAGGAGAGGCATGTGAAGACAAAGAAGCTGGAACTATTGTCTGCATGCCTAGATCTACTGGAAAGCTTAAGATAGCTCCCAGCTCTTGGTGCTTAAAAACAATGAGTACTAGTGTTTCCTTACTCTTTTATAGATATACAGCTGTAAAGTGCAAATAGTTACTATGATAAAGCATACTGATCCTTACACTAGTTGAAAGTTTAAACTTGATATTCTAAGAGTACTCTGTGTTTTAATTCCTACAGAGCTGACTGAAATTATACCCATTAATACGTTTTAAGGTAATAAAGCTTAATAGGATTTGAAATTTATTATGTGATGTCTGTCCCTTGACCACTGGCTTGAGCAGGAAGAATGCATTTCTAAGAGATCTGAAAACTATTACTGAATTACTTGTGTCCAAGTATATTAAAATAGACCATTTTAGCAAAAGGAGTGGAAGTTGTCTTCAAAAGACAATACTAGCATAACAGATTACATTGTGTAGCTGGCATTGTCTTGATTCAATAAAAGGTGGTTTAACCTGTATGCTTGCTCTTCAGTCATAAATGGCATGTACTGAGACTCACAGAAGTTTCTGGTGGTTTTGTCAATAAATTGTCTGAAGGGAGGCTTCATGTTAAGCAGTTACACAATTAATTCTGTGCTATGTTATGGGTTCTATTTTAACAAAGGTTTCATTTTTTTTCTTTTATACCTTATTCTTCTGCTACAGGCTCAAGAAACATAGAGGAAAAGAAAAAAATGCTTTCTTTGGGCTGTTACTAGACTTCTGAATATACCTATTTTTAAATTTTTTAACAAGAAGGCAAAATAGTCTGAAGTCTCAAGCATTAACAGTCCATGGCACTCACTATTTTAGGGGAAAAAATTCAAGGAATAATTTCAAACAGCATTCTTAACTGGTGTGTTTTCTGTTCTGTAATTCAGCTTGTATGTGTCCTTATGTATACATCTAAATTATACTTTCATTCAACTTAGTTATGATTAAAATTACATATATGTAAGAAACAAAACTCTAACTATTTCAGTAGTGTCCAAAGTCCAGGGTTATTTTCAGCTATTTCAGTATGTAAATATCAACATGACAATTTTAAAAGAGGGTAGCTATAAGCAGTTGTATCTTTTTACCTGTTCTTAGGAGTAGTATAAAGTCAATGTTCTATATTTCCCTTTCAGATTTTAAATATTACAAATTCTTTATGCAAAATTACTGTTAACATAGAGCAGCCTAAGAAACTATTGCATTAGTGCTTACTAACTTTAAAGCCTTGCTAATATTTTTGAACCTAGGCCATGACTAGTTGCTTCTGAATCCATTGAACTTAAACATATATCTCTGTCCAGATGTGAAGTGCTTCTTTTGATTCAGATGCAACTGATTCTTCATTGATTTAAGATAAACCAAAACAAACCCCACTTAATTAGGAATAAGTGTTTGTTGAGCCTCTATGATTATAGAATCATTTAGGTTGGAAAAAACCTTTAAGATCATTGAGTCCAACCATGAACCTAACCCTGCCAAGTCCACCACTAAACCATGTCCCGAAGCACCACATCTACACATCTTTTAAATACCTCCAGGGATGATGACTCAACCACTTCCCTGGGCAGCCTGTTCCAATACCTGACAACCCTTTCAGTGAAGACATTTTTCCTAATATCCAATCCAACCCTCCCATGGTGCAACTTGAGGCCATTTCTTCTCATCCTATCACTAGCTACTTGGGAGAAGATACCAGTCCCCACCTCACTACCACCTCCTTTCAGGTTGCTGTAGAGAGCA
>JANZLQ010000030.1:6556127-6604477 GCA_026212715.1 Elanus axillaris
CTCAGTGTCTTTCTTGTGGTGAGGGGCCCAAAACTGAACCCAGTGTTTGAGGTGTCACCTCACCAGTGCCCAGTACGAGGGGACAATCCCCTCCCTGCTCCTGCTGGCCACAGAATTTCAGATACAGGCCAGGATGGCGTTGGCCTTCTTGGCCACCTGCTAAGTTACCAGAGCTTATAGAATTACAACGTACTAGCTGATCCATGCTAACTACATATTCCAAATGTAAGATAAGGCATTCAGGCTCAAACCTTTTCACAATAATCATTCCTACTGTATGGGGTTTGTGTGGCAAACTTTTGGTAGTAGAGGGTTGCAGGAAGGACCCAGCAGAATAGAACTAAATTTGGGCAATTCCTCGATCTTTTTTGCTTGAAGGAATTTTACTATAGGTTTCTCCATTCTAGTGAAAGCTAAAGCACAATTTAGTTTTAAGTACTCTAAAAAGCAGGCTGAGTAGTGTTCACATGAGATTAATTTTTTTCTGCTTTCCTGTAGTGTTATATTTATTCTTCAAGAACTCATGGCACTACCAAAGAAGAAATGGAGTAAGTACAAGGAAAATAGTTGCAATGTTTGGAGCTAAAGATCATTTTTTATTTATATAAAGCTTAGTTTTTCCTTTCATAGTGAAGGTAAGTTTAGTGGGAGCAATTCAACTTTACATAGGCCCACCTGTCCACAGTCACCCTTACAGTATGTCTGTCTCCTTTGCTGTTCATTGATAGCCATGCAGTGGGAAAAATCGCATGTTTAATGGTAATAGACGCAGCTTTTCAAATGAGCGCCAAAATTCATACTTTGTTTTCAGAAACAATCCACTCTGTCATCCAAGTTGGAGGGAAGGAGATGATGTCATCTGGCCCTGTTAAAGCTGGAAAGAGGAGAATAGGATCACAGTCAATAAAAAAAATAAGGGTGTGTTAGCACCCCTCTCTTTGGGCATGACTATATAGAGTAAAGAATAGAATCCCTTTCTGGCAGTTGAACAAGTGACCTTTTGGAATTAATCACAAGATGTAAATAAGTCCCAAGAGAAGCAGAGCATTATTACAGATTATTTTTTTTACATCTAGCTAAAATCTTTTATGTTATCTCATTTTTATTTACCAAAAGGGTTTATGCTCTAGTTCTCAGTGAAGATAGTTTTATTCTTCCTGTGCCTGAAGTGTTTAATTTTTACTTACTGAATACTTATCCATGATTAAAGTAATGATGTCTGAAAGCCATCAAGGAACACCTGTTCTGCCGCTTCTACCTCTTCCAATGTAAGAAGAGATGTGTTGTTGTAGTAGCCATACAATAGTTATCTTCTATGCTAAGCATCTCCTGGAGGTCAGTTCTTGGTATGTTTTTACTGACTGCTGGAAAGCACCTGTGACTCTTGTAGCTCATGATTTGACTTATGAAATCAATAAACTAAACATACTGTATTCACATATTTTTCTTTAGACTCTCCTGCCTACCTGAAATATAGATATATTCAGATGCTCTATAAGATAGAAGAGCATCTCTTTACTATTTTTGTTGTGTATAACTGTGATTCCATTTCTCAGCTAAATCAGTTCCAGATCACTTAATTCTTACAGATCCAGGTCCTTACAAATCCAACCCAGGAGTATTCCAGTGTTTAGTATTTATTCACTAGATATAAGAAGTCTTGCCAGTTCAGGATTTCCAACTTTTTCACAATCAACTTTTAGTTAATTCTGAAAACCCTTTTTCCCTGATACAGTGCTTCATCAAGGGGATGGCAAGGAATGAAAGAAGAGAAAGCTTCTGACAGGGCAGCCTTGTATCAATTTACACCTATAATGGAAATGATGTAAGGACTTCTTTTAAAAATAAGTTCTTGTTTGGTTTGGTTTTGGTTTTGGTTTAACTGAGAGTCAATCAAAGATTTTGTCCAGATAACTTGCCTTACTTTTTTTCTAGTATGGATAAGGGGCAAGTTAAGGGAAAAAGAAAATGATCCCTTGAGAGACATAAGTCTTACATAAGAAGAGCTTTGTTGTTTGGTTGTTGTTTTTTTTTAAATAGATTTAATACCTTTCCAGGTAGGATTTCATAAATTCTTGTCTATCAATTCATATGGAAACTAAGATAAAGCCCAAGAAGGAAGAGATAGCAGAAGGGGTAGCTTCTTCATCTCACTTTTCAGGAAACAGAAGTGAGGAGGAAATTGCTGATGGAGAAGAGTAAAAACTAAAGAACTTCAAGGGAGCCCTGATAGTTGTGTTCCTGAACAAGTGGAGGGTTGTAACATCAGTCCTTTAGTCTTTGCTTGCCCCCAAACAAAGAAGCACTCTGAAGGAAACCTCTTTTCTATCAAGATTTGTGTTTCAGGTGCTCATGGCTGCCATTGTGACAATACCACATAGAGGTTTCTTCCAATGCATCTTAACACTTTAAAGCGCTACTTGGAGTTCCCTTGGAAAGTAGTCACAGGATCATTCAGCATATTGATTAAGGAAATCCATTCATTGTCGTAGGGGAGGACTACTGTGGTTTTGTTTTGTTTTGGTTTACAGATGATTTTGCATGAGATATGTAATTTTTTGTTATGACTTGGAGATTTATTTAATTCTGAAGATTTTTCAGAATACTCAATTCTGTTGATAATTACTTAGCAGCATCCCTTTTGAAAAGTGCTAAGATCTTGGAGTTAATGTTTAAATTGTGTATAAACTTGGAGCACAGTAGTGAATATATAATAATAATAAGTCCTCTAGTTCTATTATTATCCCTCACAAATATGGAAAGATATTTGTGCATGCAGTACAGACCCTGACTGAGAGCCTGCACTCATTTTGAGATAGCTGTAGTTCCATTGCACTATATGGCTCTCTTAAACTTTACTGTACTGTTTTTCTGATTTCTGTTCAGCCACTTTGATTATAAACTTCCACTGCTGTGCTTTGCCTAAGTCCTTTCCCAAACTCATAGCAAAGGAGTAGTCAGCAAAAATTGAGCTTTCAAATACTCCGTAGATTTGTTCTGATACATCTCCAATACAGCTAGACAGACTTGTGCAATGACATTGCTGTATGGAAAGAAGTTTGCAGCTCTCTACTCTCAGCAGCCATGAAGAATGTACCATTTCTTGGGATGTCCACAGTCTTACTTGGGGCAATAGCTAAACATAAAAGCTCATGATAATGCTGTTGTGAGCAGGCACATTAGGAAGATGTTGGGCTGTTAAGGCAGTACAATTGAACAGCCTTTTGCTATTTCATCTAAGAAATATATGGCAAACTGCTTTCAGTCCATGATCTGCTCATTGGACCTCACCAAATTCCCATATATTAAATCAGTTCTGGTGTATTTTCATGCTTTAGATCAGTCCTTTAATTTGAAATTTAAATGTTTTCTTCTTGTGTAGATTTACTAAGAATAATAGTATAATTTAATAGATTTTCATATGAAATATACATGAGATATTTTACTGTGCTGTGTTGGAAGTACTTGTAATTATCCAGTTGACTTTTGCTATAACAAGGTTTTTTTCAGCTGATAGATAGCTGAGCTCTGTGAAGAAAAGTGATGACAGTTCTTGCATTTCCAACTCTGCATTGTAATTAGGGATGCTGAAATAACTCTGCAGTTCCCTGATTTTGTATATTGTCTTGCAAATCTTTTTCATAGTCTGCTTGTCAAAACCAGCAAAGCAGGAAAACTAGCTTTGAATAGTGTTCTGTGGTACAGAAAGAGAAGTTGTTCTACCTTCTACAGATATTATAAAGACTCTCATGTAGAGCCATTTGTGCAGTATTTTTGAAGCTACTGGAGTTATTTTTGAAATAAGATTATATTTACTGTTAGCTAGAACAGTGGGATTTTTACTTGTGGTTTGTATTTATTCTTGTTATAAACATTCTTATTCAGTGAAAGGTTTTTCGTTTGATATTTCAGTTCAGGAATGATTCATGATGAAAATAACTTGAATGCAAAAGAATTAATGGGTTATGATATGAACTTTTTATCTATTGAAACTGAGTGAATGTATTAAAATGTTGTATTTGTTTTTGCAGAACAATGCAGAGGTATTTGTGTCATGTATGTGTATGTATGTGCGTGCTACTTTTCACAGTAAGTGAAATGCCTTTAGTTGCTGTGTGTGTGAGAGATCAGCTGGAACGCATGGAGCTCTGCCTGGGAACAAGTGATGAGCCAGCAGAGAACTGGTGGGTCAGGACTGAAGGGCAGACCAACACGTGCAAAGCTGTAGGACCACCTGATTGCAAAGTAATGTATGAGGCCTTCTTCAGACGACTGGAAGAAACCTTGCGTTTGGAGGCCTTGGGCCTTAGGAGGAACTTCTGACACAGGTGATCAAGGAGCTGATGGGGAAGATGCTCTGCTGTACCTGATACATACAGATGAGGAAGAACTGGTCAGAGATGTGAAGGGCAGGGGTATCCTTGGCTGCCTGCAGTGGACATGAGGTGGTGGAGCTCAGGATCCTGAGAGAAGGAAACAAGGCAAACAGCAGGATGAAAACCCTGAACTTCAGGAGAGAAGACTTTGACCTGTTCAGGAATTTCCTTGGAAGAATACCACAGAATACAATCCTGAAGAGAAGGGGGGGGGTCTAAGAAAGCTAGTTGATTTTCAACATTCATCCACTCCAAGCCCAAGAATATTCCATTTTGATGTGCGGGCATTAAAACAAAGATAGCAGGAAATTTGCATGGATAAATAAGAGGTTCCTGAAAAAACCCAATGATAAAAAGGTGGAAGCAGGATCAGGGGATGCAGGAGAAATACAGAGATGCTGCATTAGAAAAAGTATTGCCACTAGGTCAAGGGAGGTGATTCTTTACCTTTACTCAGCCCTGGTGAGGCCATGTGTGGAGTGCTGTGTCTTCTGGGCTCCCCAATACAAGAGAGAGATGGAGCTATTGGAAAGACTCAAGGACCACTAAGTTGATTAAGGGTCTGGAGTAGCTCTTCTACGAGGAAATGCTGGGAGAGCTGGGACTGTTCAGAGTTTATGACCACACAACACCGATGTTGCAATGCTCAAGGTCCCACTCCAGCATTAAAAGTGCCCTGTGCTGAGACTACCTAAAATTGTTGACAGGGACAGTCATGATGTAAAAGAAGAGATTATTTTATCCTGTTCAGTATATTTTTATGTTCTACCACTCATGTATCTCAACCAGGAAGCAGCAAATGAATTCAGAGTTCTAAGCCTGGTCACATGGTCAGTCAAAGGTCATCTGAGATTATTAGTGCTAGATGAGGAAAATATTTTGAAATTCTATCCACAACAGTATATTCTATGCTGAAAAATGTTACGCAAGCTAAAACTTACATATGCTGAAAAAACAAGCACTCAGAAGTAAGTAAACAGTATTGGTAGTGTTATTTCTGTTTAGTTCACATGTACACATACTTTTTAACCTTATGATACACTTTTCTCACAGGTTCCTGGTCTCTTTCAGTTCACAAACTGGTATCTGAAAAAGAAAGTGCATGGGTTGCAGAGATAATTGTAAATATTGCATTCTCTAAATCTGAAATATTTACATTCCTTAGATACGTACTACTTGAACTAACCCCCTTTAAACATTAGCTAGCAAAATACACAACTCGTAATGAAAATTGATGGGTGTCATATTTGGGTGCAAGATTCATATTGGTGTAAAACGTAGCACAAGTGGGTTTTTTCTCCAGGAAACAGACTGAGTAGGAATGTGACTTTGGGCTCTCTTCTTGGATCTTTTTTTCCAGGCTGAATTAACTTAATGAGATGAACAGGATGAATTAGAGGTAGTCGCCTGTGTTTCTTTAGTACAAGCTGAATATAGTTATGTGATCATAAATTATTGCTTGCTCTGTTTTTCCTCAAAATATTCTGTGCATAGAGCCTGAAAACATCCCAGTTTATAATTGGCGGTTACATGATTTAGGTAGAAAACAAAACTGGCAGCAACCATGACATCCTACACCAGTTTACACCTTAAGCCGGTATTGCTGGCTTTGAGTTGCCCTGAAGAGAGAGGCAGTTCTGCTTGTATTCACAAATGCTGAGCCAGGAGAGATTCCAGATGTGCTCTTTGTTGGTGCACTGCAACTAGATACAGATGAAAGATATATTTAGGGAGGGAAGTCCAACACTTAGAGACTTCTGCACCTATCGTTTCTTAGAAGTTCAGCGCTGATCTGGAACTCCAATATGCACAGGGTTTTTCTTCCTTTTTTTATTCTTCTCTGGAAACAGCATGTTTTCCATGGTATATGGACTCTGTGGCCCAAAATTCCTTGTCTACAAACTGTTCCAAACTTTGCTAGCTTTGTAAAATGTATGAAGTTTCAGGAGTTAAAATTTTATCCTTTAAAGTAGTCACATAATTCTTCTGTAATGCACACCTAGAAAAGCTGGGGTTTGAGGCCTACAAAATAGCAGCTGAGGAGTGTTCTTAGTTGGCAGAGAAGACTGCACTTCAGGTGGGACACTGATCTGCTACAGGCTTACAGGGTGCCTGTGACATAGAAACCAGGGTATTTAGAGGAAGAAAGATTTGAAGAGACATTGGACTTAAGTGACAGTACTGAATAGACTGTTCATTGCAGAAAATCAGGTATCGCACCAAAGTGTCTTTCAAGTGTCCTGAATGAAAAGCATTGCATCTTTTACTTCTAAATGAAGGGCTATTGTTAGGACTTTACAGACTTCTACTTTTTTTCAAGTTTGGTTCTTTCATGAAAGATACGTAAAGACGTATGGGGGAGTGAGGACTGTCTGCCTTTTATTGTTGTTACTGTTCTTCTTGTGACAATCTCTTAGTAGGCTCTGAATAGCCGGTGAACCCTGTCTTCTAATTATCAAGTCAGTACCAGATTGACTGCAGGGATTTCAAGTTGATCTGAATTGCTGTGTTGAGATGGAAGACAGGGATGGATTTAGTCATCAGTGCTTCATGTAACAACAGATTGGGCCTTTGGACATTACATGGCTAGAATCATTAAGATTCAAAATGAAAAGTGGTTTTCACTGACTTGGAAGTTACAGGAGATAACAAAATGCAAAGGAAGGTGTCTACAAAAAACGGGGAAGTAATGTGTGTCCGAGTGCTGAAAACTAATCTGAAATACAAAGAAAGGCTCCTGGTCACGCAAGATATACTAGTTTGATTGGGCACACCAATTAAACCACATTGCTTCATTGTATGCTCTGTTCAAAAAAACAGGCACAAACATAGGTTACAGAACACAGAATGTATATTTCTGCACAGGTTGGTAAAACTCTTAAATATTTATCCCCTGGTTTGTATTGTTGCCATGTCACTCTACTAGTTCAAAGGAGTTCTTCTGGGAAAAGTTATGAGAGCATATCTGTCAGAGGAGGAAACCGTCAAAAGAATGATACCATGGGGCTCTCTTATAATAAGGGCTATGTCTACATTTCAAAGCAGATACCCTCTGTGATATGCCCTGCATTTCTGATTGCCTAATTATCCCAATGATGGTTCTCTGTCATGCACAGAAGTTCCCTCTCTGCCCCAGTCCTGTGCAAGTAGGCTACAAAGTGCTCTCTGCATTTTTCTTGATTCACCGATAATTTACATCTGCTGTCATTACATTTCCAAGCCTTAAACTGTACTTTCTGTGAACATGTTTACCCTGTTTATTTTTAGTATTGGTCCCTATGTCTGTCAGTCAATACCCACTGCAGTTCTCCTTCGTCAATACCAATATTGTAATACCACGAGCATATTTTTTTAACAAAAGGGAATATTTGTTGTCATACTGACTGGAAGGAGCACACCAGTACCCTGTTCTGCCTGCAAAATGGCTGGTTTCAAATGCCTAAGAAGTACATTCTTTCCTTCTTCTTGTGTTACTCTTCCAGTGTATTTTCTTTTTTCAATTTGGATCACTCTTTGTTTTGGTGCCCATATTGTGCGAATGCTCCATTACTCCCAGGATACTTTCTGCAGTCTAGCAGCGAGATTCCCCCCCCAGACAAAAGTTAAGGTGATTCAGTTGGCCTAGGAGCTACTTTAAAGGGCAGAATATACCAGATCCCATTCCTTCTGCCTTCTGCAGTTCTCCAACACCAACCAACAGCAAGCTGCACTTTCAGCATCATGCTGCAAAACCACATGTATGTCAAGTAGCTAGGTAGCCTTACCATTTTGGTGTGTTATAAAAGGATTTATAGGATTCATTTTTTAAATGCATTAGGCCCTTGGAGTTTACATAAGGGTCAGAAGAGATGTGGCTCTTGGTGCAGTTTACCTCAGGCTATCTTGGAACAAAGAGAGGGATATTTGCCTTTACAAATCTGCCTTATACTCTGTAAGTAAAGCAACCTTATGCTGAGAGGTGGAGTGGAGTTGTGAGTAATCTTAATAGAAAAGAAAAAGGACTGCTAAAAATAGCACTTTAATAACTACCATAAGGTGGCCTGGTCACATGGAAATACAGGGAAAGGAAATGTGTTGTATAGGATGTGACTGATATATCACAGAAGTTTATCAGTGTGAACTGAATTTGCTGTATGCCTTTCTATATCTGACAATATTAATAGCAGAAGAGACAGTTGTGATATAAAAGAGAGTTAATCAGTCCTTTTGCTTTTTCATGTGTGTTTCCCATGTAAACTGATTTAATTTCACCTTAAACTCTTTGATATAATGAGACCACCTATATGCCCTGGGGAAGAGAATGCGCAAGTGAGTTAGAGGTGGAAGAATGGGATTTCAAATGGGACTTCAAATAGGGGAGTTCTAAAACTACCTGAATACAGGGAGTAAGTGAAAGACATGGTGGAAGCAGGGAAGACAACATTTGAATAAGAAATCAATACAATATTGGTGATTTTTTTGCAGTGTTGGAGTAGAAGCAAGAGATCAGAGGACTAAAAAAATAAGTGGAAAGCACCAAAGTAAAATGCATTGAGGTGTGTATGTAGGGTCAAAGAGTTGAGTAAAGGCAAGGTGTGTGATACACAAACTAAATTATACTAAATTATACTTTTAAAAGGTTACGTCCCAGTGAAGTATTTTCTCAGTAATAGTTTGCTTTGTATTGCCTATCTTTGGTTTCAAAAGAAGGGGAACTGAATCACTGTCTTACTGTCCTGCTGCTAGAATTCAGTCCCTTTTCTAGATAATGTTATCTTATTGATTTGTTTTCTTCTTAAAAATTGTTTTGAAGAGTAGAACTTTGAGTTTTTGATAGATTACATCTGAAAAGCAGCTGACATTTTTTCCCCGTTACATATAATAAGATATGACATAAAGACTGATCACAGATCTTTGAAGTTCTTTTCTGTAGTTACTCCATTTTCAGGATAGTCTTGAAATCACAAAAAGTTTAGAGATTGTTTGGAAGAGAAGCAGGATCAGGTGAATAGGAATGAGGTTATCTTATTAAGTTTTTGTATTTATTTATTCATTTCATTAAAATGACACCTCACAGGATATTAATTTTCAGTGTGAGTGCATTTCATTATACCTCAAAGGCCTAACTTGATATGTCGCAATGGGACATGACTAATGCTATTGATTCCCTTTGCCACGAGAGCCAGACTACTTCAGGAGAGAGATGTGCTTTGTCTAAACAGTCTGGGAATAGGTTCAGTCTGTGTTGCCTTCTTAGCTGCCTCTGGAAAATAGCAGATTTCAGGTATTAATCTTTGCAAATGAATGCAAAACAAAAATATTTTTTAAATGTAACATGAGTCGTAAAGCTGCAGCGTTAAAATCTACAAGAGAGACCACTGAAAAATTAGGTGTTTCTTGCAAGTGTTTCTGAGGCCAGTAGACTTAGATCAAACACAGGCTCCATTATACAAATTATCTGTATTGCCTTATGGGCCATGTCTACCTTTATATATGTATAGGCAGATGTTTAAGCAACAAAGAGGAGGTAAAACTGTGTACTTCACATGAAATAACAGTTCTACATACTGTTTTCATAGTTTTTTCCTTTCATAGTTACCATATGAGGCTGTAACATTTTTTTACTGAAGGTGATATAGTGATCTTGTTTTTAAACAATAATGATTTGTCTGTATCTGATAGTGTAGTATGGTAGTTGAAATTTAGCTAATCTGAAACTTAACTGAATTTCTGAATTTACTGCTGTCATATATCCAAAGTTTACTTTGCCTCTTATTCTGTGATGACTGTGTACTTGCTCAGAAATAATAAAAGTATTTACAGAATATTTTTCATCAACAGGCCAAAAAGTCTTGACTTAATGACTGTTGTAAAATGACTTATTTAGCTACTGAAAAGCAAACTTCATTCAGCAACACTGAAATCTTACATATTTCTTGTGTATAACTTGGCGTGACTGAAAATTACAAGTAACTGAAAAAAAAAGATCAAAGTCTATGAAAAATCTTAAGATTGCAGATATCATATACTTCTGTATGTGTGGTCAAGTAATTTTGATTGAAACTCCTTTTTTTATAAGTATGCTGAGGATTTTCATTCATAGAGTGAGTGCAATTTTCTCAACAGCTTCCAAAAAGAAATCAGCTTCACTTAATAAAACACTCTGGTTTTGAACAGTATTAAAGGGGCAAATAGCTCCTTGTAACCTCTTCCAGTTTGTGTTTCTGTGCTTATATATTGTCTCAAACCGTCCTAATTCAGATATTTTTTTTCCTTAGACCTCTGGGAATTGTGGAGAAGAATGGATTTTCACATTGCAATGCACTCTTCATCTCTTGGGCAATCTATAGACCAAACGGCATATTAAAAAGTGAGTATCTAGAGGTCTTACTTTCTGCATTGTTTTCATTTATAGGATATCACATACGTTGTGACACATAGCTAAATTCAGTAATCTCAGCAGTGATGAATGACTTCCTCAGTGTTATAAGAAATGTGAAAAAGGCGAAAAAACATTTTCTCCCTCTTTGTCATTATAGTGGTTTTATGACAAAACAGCTCGCTCTGTTAGAATAAAAGAACATTTACTGCAATTGTGCAGTGAAGCAAAGTTATAGGAAAAATTTAATCTTTTTTAACACCCAACTGTGACTAAATTATAGTCTATTACTTAGTTATTGGGAGATGGGGGTAGGGGAGAAAGCAAATCCATTGAATGCAGGGCAACATTCCTCCTGTGGAGTTACACAACCTAAATAAATGTGATACAGGCTTTGTTACAATTTTCTGTATGAGACTGATGGAACTCTGAGCTAACTCCAGACCTTTTCTGAGAAATTTGAAGTAGTTTGGTGTTTGTAATGTGTAGGCCATTATAGTTTTGGAGGTATTCTAGGAATGTCCAACAGAAAATAAATAATATAATTATAGTCATGTGTCTGTGATTCAAAAGTAGCATTTTAGAATCTCAAGAAGATTTCATTTCTGAAGATTAGCACTTTACGTTATAATAATTTTTTCTTCTGTTAAACATGTTAAAACTTGACTTCCTCTTAACACAAATAGAAGCTATTTCAGTATGGTTTTGTTGGAATTTTTAACATGTGTGTGATTTTAAATAAGCTTTTGAAATATGCTGTCTTTTGAAAGTTTTTGGGTTTTTTAAAATAATTTTTGAAATACTCTATCATGAAAGTCCTTTCAAAACAATTACAGATGTTCATTGAAGCTTGTAGGCAAGTTCATGTCTCTTCTACATGATGAGAGTTCATTAAGGCAAGAACTTTGGTGAACACAGAACTTGAATCATCTTATTTGCAGCTCAAATGTATGGGAACTAGGTTTTGTCCCCAAAACCAGCTTGGTGTAGTTGACTGCCAGTGTGCTGGTTTTGCTCTCCTCTTGTTAGACACATGGGCAACCAACTTTTTCTTTTTTAGCTCCTTTCAAAGGACATTACTTAGTCTTTCTGGAGTTCTCCTTTTTGACTCCACAATTTCTATTGCTTGACTTTTCCTAACTTAGAAAAGGGCAAGATAATTGTCTTGGGAGAGGGAAGAAGAGTGAACGTACAAATCTGTACATCAAGTTTGAACTAGGAGTGCAGTGTAGAAAGAGGTTGAGGGTATGCCCTTTCATAATCATACTGGAATTTGCTTTGTCCAAACAGAAGCTGTGTAGACTGGCTGGTGAAATATATAAGATTCATATATTCTGCAAATTACTACATGTAGTACTAAGCAGAAGCTAGTGCTTCTTGCTGAGAGACAAGCTATAGTAGTTAAAAGTGTAGAGATCCTGGAAGGGAACCTTTCAAATCCTTCTGAGTTTAATATCACATTGCTTATTAAAAACTTTGATAAAGATTCTTTCTAATGACTATTGTGTTTAGAAAATGTTATAGTCTTAGTTAAAATATTGATGCACCTACTTTGTTTCTTGTACAATAGCCATGGTGCCTAACAAGGGCTTCTGAGTACCAGCCTGAGATGGTGCCACAGGCCCCCAGGAGTAAGAGCATGAGACCACAAAATGGTCAGTTACCATTTACTAAGGGAATAGAGCCTTGAGAAATGGGTGCAACTGGTTTTAGAAACAGCAAGGAGAAAAAAACGTATAGCCAGTATATGTAAAATATGACTTAGCGAAAACAAAAAGGGAGATAACAAGAAGGTATAAAGGCCAGTGACAGTCTCTATAAGAAGAGGAGGAAGGAAGAGAAAGACGAGAAGGGTTTTTCCCGCACTGCCTCCTGTGCTTAATGACGCCGTCTCCTGTCACCACTGATACCGCAGGTTGTCCCTTTGTGTTCGGTAAAGAAAAAGCACAGTTTTCGGGTTTGCCTCTTGCAGGTGGTTTTTTCTGCTCATACCTTTTGCTACCAAAGACTTAACAATCACAAATAAAATTCTATCTTTCACAGTGTTGTTGGGTGAAGCAAATGACAGTTTTAAAGAGGAATATCCCTGCGTGGTCTGCACTAGCCTTCCCTTGTGGCAAGGTGATTGATACCACCACACCAAATCTGAGTAAACATAGATGAAAGTGTTTTACAGTTTTTCTCCAAAGCTGCTTGTAACAGGTGCAAGTAACAAGAATGTTCCAAACAAAGCTCTGAAAATACCAAATGTGCTTATTTGGGGGGATGTTACAGGTAGATTATTTCAGTTTTGTGAGACTCCTCATCCGTAATGTACACATCCTAAAAAACAGACAGGCTAGAAGAACAATGTCAAAGTGGTATTTGAAATCCTGAGAACACTATATACTGGAAATCTATTTTTGACGGATCTCTAGAATACAAGCCCATGAAGAAAAAAGAAAAAAAATATTAACTAGTATTTACAGGGAGTGGGATGGGTGGGGAAATTATCAGTGTAAACAGTGTGAACTAATAGGTTAAAAAAAAAGGAAACATGACCCGGAGCATGTTCAACCTTTCAACCTACAGAGATACTAATCAGTAGGTGAAAGTAGTGTCATTATTTGTGAAGCTGAAAAAGGGTTGTGTTCCCATTGTTAAGAGGTTTGAAGACTAAGTTTGCGGCATGAATAGCCTGCCTTTTCCTTTTTAATTGGGGATGAGGGAAGAAGGAAAGAGGTGAAAAAGGGGGCAGTAGAGTTCTCCCAGCTTCCAAGTGCCTGAAACTAACAATGGATTTAAAAGCTTGTGTAAACAGTTAAGATAGCAATAAATAGATTTTGTTTCTTTATACTCCTGGAAAGAAATAATATTTTCTCTAATTTTTGTTGAAATCAGTGCAGAATTTAGATTTTTTTTCTCTGGCTCTGAAATTCTGGGACATATTCAGGAAAGATCAAGAACTGCACCGTGCTGCATTTCTAGTATCCCTTGTGACTAGGTCTTGAATGGAATTACAAAAGAATGAAAATGGTAAAGGAAATAACCCATATAGTTAGTTACGAGGGAAGGTTATCAACAGTAATATAGTCAAAGCTTAACAAGAGTCTAATAGATACTTTGAAATTAATATTTTAAAAGAAATTGCTTATAATAAACCCTCTTACAGGCGGTGTTAATGGATTACATTGACACAGAAGAGCTATTCAGAGCAATTTGTATATTGTAATGCATGCACTTCTGTAATTCAATACAGAATACAAAATGGGTCCTAGCCAAGCTGCATTCCAACAATACAGTATTTAACGGCTCTGTTCATTATTCTGCATCTGAGATGCACTGCCTACCTGAATTGTAGGTGTTTCATCATTCAGCCCGCAATCTTTAGGGAGGAGTCAAGGATCTTGCAATATATACAGTAGCACGTATTATAGCAAGAGATTTACAACTTTCTGTTTCAGTAGAAGCCATTCAAGCAGCAGAACCCTTTAGCCTGCTGGAGATGAGTGCTCATGCCACTAACAAATGGTGATGCAGAAGTCAAGCTAACAGTTTAATGCACCAGAATGTTTCCTTTTTTTATTCTTCCACAAAATTGTTTGAAGTAAAAATCCTCAGCATCCTTGTACTAGTGGGTTCTGTGTTTTGCAGAGCTAATGCCATAAAGCATGAATGCTGTGAAGACTTATCAAAGACTGCATTTGTGCCAAGTATATGGATCAGCTCTGGAGAGAATTTGAGGGCTTGCCATTTTGACTGACGCACTGTGAGGTTCCTTTTCTTGGTCATATAGCTACACTATGGCTGCACAGATCCCTCTGCTGACTTCATAAACACAAAGGAAACATGTATAAATTTTCACCAGTTCCTTGAAAGATAGGTACATCAGTGCTGGTATTTTCATCAGTGATGTCATTAGCCCATGTAAGTAAAATTCATGTTGTTATTTCTGTTGGGAGGTTATTTTTCCCCTCCTTTTTTACGAGTAGCAGGATGCATCCAAGGTTTTGGAAACTGTTACAGACCATGGTTAGCTTCAGTACACTCCCAGTCTCATAACATACATGTAGTTTGTTTTGGCATCAGTGCAGTCACTTATTTTCATAAATTCTGTGTAGTAACATAATAACCTAATTCTCTTTCTAGCTTGAATGATAGCAGAGTCTCATTTAATTTATATGTCAGTCTGTATAATCTGACTGGCACTACTAGGCTTTTCTGATCATGTATTTTTATGGTCCCATTATGAATCTACATCACAGCCTAATTGCATTTTATCCTTTAATGACAATGCTTAGAACTGCCTTTCATAAACATGAGCTTTTTATAATTATCGCTATTCTAAAACCATCATAAACAAAATAATATTTAAAAATTGTCAGTGATTCAGAAATAACAGGTCAGGCCATCAGCTGGACAGAACACAAAATTCTGGGATCATCCATGTTCTTAAGCAAGACTTTGAGCAGCTGTGAGAATAAAGTTAGTTTCGTGTCATGGTAGCTAGGACCCTGTTAAGCATACTATAATTCTGAAATGTCAGGTGTCTGTGTTTTATGTAGACATTTGTAATAGAAATTTTAGTTTTATATGAATGGAGAAAGAAGGGGAATGTCTAGCTGTGAGATCAGCAGATGGCCAAAGATTCAAGACTGGCTGGATTTTGTTAGCACCTAGATTAGCAGGACTGGATAGTTCTTGTCACTTGTTATTAGCGTCATTGTTAATCCTGACTAGACCACTGGATATACATCTTGGTGCTCAGTACCGGCCAGACCACTTGGGTTCATGCATCTTGCAGCCAAACTGCTGGCCAGACTCCTTGGCCTCAGCTGTTTTGGTGGTTGCTGATATGTATGAGAGAGCATGAGTGTGAGTGAATAAAACTGGGTTTATTTTAAAATAAACTCACCTTCACCTCCTGTAAGATCTTACATTGAGCTTTACTACACCTTTGTTAGCATCACAATGTTTCTATGTATATAAAATGGCCTATGTCTTTTAGACTTTCTGCATTTAGCTTTCTTTTTTAAATGAGAAGGTCTCCATATCTGCAGAAGGCTCTTATGAACAACTGGATAGTATGTGAATGTATTAAATTGCCCTCTTCCTTAGGGAGTGTTAAATAGCTATAGTTCTAAATTATTTCAAACATTGGGGATTAAAGTAAATTTAATCTGTAATACTCCTAAATATGTCAAGGCTGTAGTTTACCACAAGCCTGCATTTGATATACTTGTTTACAGACTCCACATGTGGTGCTTCAACTTGATGTGGACACTGGGTTTTTGGCATGTCTTTGTTTTCATCTGTCTGCTAGACTATCTATGTGCTTGGTCACCAGGTGGTAGATAAAGAAATTAAAGTGTTATCATGTGTTCATGAGGCTCCCCTTGGTGGCAAGCAGTCCCAAATGAAGAGCACATCTGTGACTACCAAAGGCATTCTGCTGCCAAATGCTTGTGGTCCCTCCCAAGGTCATGCTCTCTCACTTATGTATCGTTCCTGAGAAAGAAGACTACAAAGGAGAAATGTGTGGCAAACACTCTCTCTGAGAGAAACTTAAGATGGCTAAACTGTGTTTTGAGGCTTTGAACTTTGAATTTCAAATCAAATTTTCTTATATCCCTGTCATAAATCTCTGTGATTTTTTTCTTCTTACTTTTTCCCTTAATCTACAGCTTCCCTAGCAGAATTTTAAGGTTCATCCCTGCTTAAATCACAGGGCCTTGTCACATTGATCTGATTTATAGTTTTAAATATTCAATTCTGTTAACTGGGTATTTATGTTGATAAGTTAATGTGCAGGTAGAAAGTTGAGAGTATATGTTATTAAGTGTGAAGGAAAATGAAATTTTCTTGATTTGGATCAAGCTTGTGCTAGTAACAGTCATGGAGGAGCATAATATTTTACAAACTCTTTTCATGAAACAAATGTCAGTTTCCTAAAGAAGATAACATAGCTCCATTAAAAACAGCAGAAATGTGCCCATTTTGCTGAATGTTACTACTAGAAAATTGTTTCTGGTTGAGCTGTAACTGACTCATACACTGATACGTCATTGATGACTAAATAATATAATTTTTTAATTTAGTTTATTTGTGCTTCCATCTTCCTTTCTGTTTTCACAAGGATGCCATATGGCTGTTCTTGAACTCTAATATCAGAGACAACTGCATGTTTGTGACATTTGACTGAAATACTTATTCATTTAAATTAATGAGTCAAGGTATTCTTGGAACAATATGACTTAAGGTTGAGAACAGGTGTTAGATAGCAAGAGAAAGACTACTACTACTTGGCCACAGAACTCTGGTGGTGGTGTGAGTATGCCAGATGTGCTGCTTCATTCTCCCTTTCTTGAATGCATGAGAGACTGGGTCAATTCAGTGATCCCGCAAGTAATCCAACCCCAATGGAAAATAATTAAATTATTCCTTTCTGTAAACCAGTCTCTCCCTCATTCTTAAGGTACTATGCGTAAAAATTTCCACCTTCCAAAGTATAGAGCAAGTATGCCTCCATGTTCATGACTATAGAAGTCTCCCTAGTTTCTCCAGTGTTTGCACAGGATTGTGCATCTGTGGAAGGTAACCAGCTCATACGTCTTGAAGCATTTGGCCTTTGTTTAGACAACTGAATAGATGAAGACTATATACTTAATATTAGACAATCTCTTTAGCAAAAATACTGTCCAGATGCCTCACTCACGTCTATACATATCTAGAAATGATGGCACCGCATGGCTTGGAAGTTGTGTAGAGTCAAAGATACACAACTACTTGGTGGCCTAATCCTTGCCTCCTGATACCTAGAGTAATTTGGAGAGTTGGCAATCAAAATTATTTCTACACTGCTTCCATTAAGAAATTCTTACTCAGATAGATATCAGGGGAAAAAAATGTTGATGAACAGACCTGAAAATAAAACCACAGTCATGTAAGTTAAGTAAATACCACTTGTAAATACTTTCAAAATGTTAATTTTTAAAACTCTGGGAATTATGTCTTTTATACAAAAGGATGCCCATGATTGTTCCTGCACGGGTAAAAAGAAACAAACAGAAAAACCCCAACCACTTTGCCCTTTATAACAACTTTATAGACTGGAAAGTCCCAAGTGATGCAAAATTGCTAAGATGGATGTATTTAAAAAAAAAAATGAAAAGCCAATAGCACACAAATGTAGTCAGTGATTGTTGCAAAATTTGAATAAAATTTGGGATTATTATTTGATGCATTTAAAGAAATTAAGTAAAAGATAAACTATAATCATAAGATGAAATGGTTCTCTAGCAGAGGAGAAAAGTGTTCAAGCTGTAGCGACAATTGAAGTGGGATTACAAATGCTCAGCTGGATAATGATATAAATTAATGTCATTATGTTCTGTGTGTTGGCTGAGAACTTCAGTAGCAGAGAATGTTTTAGGAGGCAGTACAAAAACTAGCTATGTGGAAAAGATTGGTGAATGAGATCAAGAGAAACTCATGTACTTGTATGTATACTTTTTTCCATTTCTTTTTATATTTTTCAAAATTTGTCTCAGAGGTCCAAGATTTATTACATTTAAGCTTTTTTTTATGCAAATATGATACTTAACTAAACCCAGAATGGCAGAAGTTTTAGGCTACAATACCAAGAAGGATACAGAAATTTGAAAAAGTCTCTTAGTTACGTGTCAGGACCCTGAGTGCACCCCGAGACCTTAACTGCCCTGAGCAGCCTCCCCCGGGCACATCCCTACACCTGTGGCCTGTGGGTCCAGGAGCCCATTTCAGGTGAGGCCCGGTGCCCCCTCCTTGTCGGAGCCCTGCTAGAGGTGTGCTTCTCTCAAGTTTTGGCTCTGCCCCCAGCTCCTGGATGAACCTCGGATCCATGTTGTAGTCGTGTTGCCAGTTGTGCTTCTGGCCCAGTCTCCTGACTGGACTCACTGGATGCACTCTGGACCCAGCTGACTGCTTTGATTTGTCTGGGACTGTCAGGGCAGCCTGGTACCCGCAGCATGCTTTGCCCACAACTTTCGGACATTGTGCTCTTGTGTCCTGGCTGGTAAGGCCACTGTCTGAGTTGGGATCACCCATGGCTTCCATCTCATCCTCCCACGTGGAGAAGTGCCGCTCCCTGTCATTTCAGTTCTAATGAATATGTTCTCATTTTTAGCTTTAATACATGTGCGACATTTTGAGTACACAGTTCAGTTACTGAAGGTTTTAATGCAATGTACTATACAGCAATTATTCTGTTTTAAAAAATAATATCTGTAACCTACTGGAGGTTCTATTTGGGGAAAAAAAGAAGTAGTAAAAAGCAAGAGGTTTTTCTTTTATTTATGGGCTGATAACTTCAATATCAGAGAAGGTTTATAATCTGCAGTGATATAAAGACCAGCTATTTGAAAAAGAATTGGGAATCAGATAATCAGTTGCCAACATGGGTTTACAAAGAACAAGTCTTATCAAAGTTTCTGATAGGGGGTTTTGAAAGGTTTTCAAAAATGAATCTCAGGGAGAGAGTAGAATGTAGTCTAGATTTTATTAAAGACTCATTGAAGTGTCACATAGCCTAATCTAAAAGGTCAAAAGTATGAGTATTAATTTTAGGACGGAGTCTTTGGTCAAAAACTGACTAGAAGAAAGAAGCTAGAGTATTACAATTACCCATATCAAGATGGGTTCTGCAAAGTTGAGCAATGGCAGTTGTTTTACTGAATACCTTTGTTCATATAATGATTTTTGCACCTGGTGCAAGCTGTCATATACACTTACAGATAGCATTTGAAAAAAATAAACAGACTACAGGGTAACATACATCAAAGTTCTGCAAAGGATCAAGTATTGAATGAAACAATTTCAAAATATAAAGCCAGCCATGTTGGCAGCATCCAAGAAAAAGTGAAAAGAGTAGAACAAAAGGAAGTAAAGAGACTTCCAGGGGAATTACATTCATATTGTACATAACATGCCTTACGAAGAGTATGGTTTGTGTCAAGTGCAGGAAGTACAGCTAAAGGAATTGCATTGAACTTTAGTCAACTGCAGTCTTCAGGATTGTTATTTATGGATTCCGCTGCTCAGCTAGGTATATGGCCTGTAGGATGAAAGGCAGAAGAAGTGAAAAAAACCTGTGGATTCACAGAAGCTAGAGTTACAGTAACTTAACTTGGAGGAAAAATTAAAAAAAAGATAAATTTCTGTAAGTAACACTAAGTGCCTGTACATTGTCACATCTATAAAATTATACTTTAAAAATTAATTAGTTTGTGCTGAGCATTGAGGACAGTAGACTGAAAGCTACCCTGTGCTTTCACTCTAACCAGATTGCAAAGGAGTATCAGTTGAGGCCAGAAGGTGATTATAGACTGCCTTGTCTGTGTTCTGTTTACAGGGCTAATAGTTTTTATGGAAAAGTGAAGGTGCAAGTGATGTGGATTTTTTCCAGAGAGAACTGATTAAATACTTCAGGCATACTAAGTAAATTTAGCCTTTCACTAAGATGGAGAATTTACTGAAATTAAGATTTGATTTGGATTTTCAGTTTGCCTGCATCTCAGACATACCCACATAGAACTTCCTCATTTCTCTTGCATTTGTTTGTGATGGTAGGATTGGCCTTGATGGGAAGAGTGAACTATCACTGTAAGAATCAACAAGTGTTTTCACCAAGTTGAGGGAATAAATTTACAACTTGGCAAAAATAGCACTGGCAATGATTAAGTGCATGTATATGTGTTTTATCTTCATCACTGATGGTCTAAGCTGCAATGCATTACATAAAAGCTTAAATTCTGAACATTCAATATGTCTTCTCTGCCAACTGATGTAAAAATAAGAAAATAAATCATATGCATTTTGTTGGCATATATTACTACTGACAAAAACGATAGCAGAGGAAAGAAATTGAACTGTATTATCTGCAGAAATTAATTCAGTCAGTGAAGTGACTTACTTTGATGCTTCCTTTGGTCAATTACACAACATTAAGAAGATATTAAAAGGAAGAAGGCATCAAAGGGTAACCAAACTCATACAATGGACTATTTTAAAAGGTGGAATCAACTAAAATGGATTTTTTTTCCCATTGGAAAGGGAGAAGATTAAAGTTCTAAAGTGATTTTAAATCCAGTGTTAAATACAAGATCAAGGATGCAGTCATACTGAAGTAGGATGGGGCATTAATGGGTTTTATACCACATGTCTTTATTATTTGGACCTTATTTGATTGGCCTGAACATAAAAATTCAATCTCAAATCTTAAAGGATAGGGAAGTAAATGGTACAAATCAAATATACCACAGATATCATGTCAGATTCTCCTCTTCTACTGCTTCTTCTGGTTTGACCAAGCAAAATTTAGCAGATGCAATCTGGTCATCCATAAAGCATCTGGTATAGTGTCAAATGGGAAGTAATGGATTAAACTGAAAAATTAGCACTTACTCAGTTGCTGTGCAAGTCTCAGCTTGAAGAACTGGCTATATGAGACAAAAGGGGTATGCACGTAAAAGGAAACAAGTGGGAAAGGTTCCTAATGGATATCTTTAAAAAAATGACTCTTTGGGAAGTGTATTTTCAGTTTAAAGTCATCACAGAAGGAGAAGTAGAAATGGGCTAAAGATACCCAATGGCACAAAGGTGAGAAGCTTTACCAAAGCTTGTAGATAATAATATTAGCTAGGAAGAACTGAATAGCCTGAAGAATTATGACGGTACAAGTGGCATAACATTTTGCACTGCAGCACTTACGGAGGAGTAACAAGAGTATTGTCCACAGACTGGGACCTTGAGGTGTTTAATACGGAGTTCTTGTGTACCACATCATAGATCTAGGTCATCAACGTGATGCTGCCATGAAGAGTAAGAATGCAGTCTTAGACTGTGTAAAAAATTTACATAGATACAGGGAAGTATTAATACATTGAAGTATGCACTAGAATATCTTGGTGTGGAAGGAATACCATGAATGATTTTTCTGACAGGAATTCTTAAAAGAGGTTAATAACATAAGTGTGTGCATATATATATGTATATTTATATATGCATATATGTATGTATGAATAAAAATTCTACTGGGTAAAGCCAGTGATCTTGTTGCCCTGTGTTCTGGCTTCTATCAACAGAATGAGATTAAAAGTGCATGTTTAGTTAACATATCAGACTGTGACATACCATACCAGTAAGGCATTGGACTATGAGGAAACCTATCATTAAATCAGTGGTGAAGGCTAAGAGAGTGGAATGCCAGATTGAACATGAGCATGCAATGAAACATGGCCAACACAATGACCAGTATCATTTACTCAGCTTTACTGGATAACTACTCAGCTATAATGATATTTATGGTCTCATCTAGCATAGGAATTGGAGTACGATATTAGTATTTATTGGGTAGTCCATTAGATACTGTGGTATAATAATGTAATTGTACTAAGGTCTTCGCTATGCTAAGTTGTTGGAATCATTAATATACACTACCTAGAAAATGCAGATTTAGTATCTACTTCAATTTCTTGCAAACTAAGCTTGTCCTTTCATATTTGTGTGTGCTGCAGTTGCTTGAATTATAATCAGAAGCCTCATGAGACAGAGTAGATTATAAATCTCAAGAAATGTAGTGTTCATAATACCCCAGTGGTTAAACATGGGAGTAATTGGGGGAAGAACTTTAATTGGAAGGCTTAAAATCAGTTGCGGCATGGTCATTTAATAAAATGTTTCCGTCTCATCTGCGGAAACATCCACAATGATGTTATTCTGGAAACATTGCTGTTCCTTCTTTTTAGAGGTTTCTGTTTCTGATATCAACAGTGTTACCTTTTAATGAATTTCTAGGGGTTTTAAAGTCTATTTAGAAGAGAGAAAACATGTCATGCATAATCTATGTATATTCTAAATTTCACCGCCAATACCCAAATACAGAAATCATAGAACAGAGTGAGGACAAATGACATATTATCTTGCAGAAATCATACTTCCAGTAGAAACCATATTGCTGGTATAGTATATTAGATGACTACTCATTCTAGCAGAAGGACCACTTCTTGTTGGATGCAATGACTTCCTTTATGCAGAGCTTTACATAATTAAACACCACAGCCTTCTTGTTTAAGCAAGACCAGAAATGTGCTTGTGTATTAAGAATTTAGATGAGGACATACAGTCCGGGATACCTGTTCATACTGTGTGAGATTCAGAACATTTAAGAGCTCCTACCTAGACACTGAGATCCTGAAGCTAAGGAATGGCATGGAATCCAGGAAAAAAACTCACTTCTGAGCTCTTTTATAGGTTTTCCAGATAGCCTAACTTCCATGTTGTAAAAAACTTTATTTCAGGAACTTTTCTCCCATTTTTAAAATTGCTCTGTTTGGATACCAAGAAGAGGGCAGCAGAGTTGAGGTAGGAGGATGTCTTTTTGTCACTTTACTAGTAAAATCAGTGTGTAGTGAGTTACTCAAGACTAGTATTGCAGTCCTGAAGTTAGAATCTCTTATGGTCTTCCATTACTATGTACATGTTTCTAAGTTTAAAATGAATCTGTTCATACTCATTAGCTAAAAGCATTGGAGGCCAAAGTAATTTCACAGAGATTACATCTTCTGAGATTTTGTTTCCCAGGCCTCAATACAAATAAATGTGGTTATCTTCTTGTATTATTAGTGTCATGTGATAGTTCACTTTGCAAATCAGTATTCATTTTCTGCATAATTTTTCAGAAACATACTTAATGTTAATCTTTTTTTTTTTAATGAAATGGCATTTCCATATTTGGGAAATAGTAATTATGAAAACATTTTTCCATGAATTTTAAATGTCCCATTTGAAATCATTTGGCTTAGAAATTATCTAAAAATTATATTCTCAATGGAATTGTCTTCTATTATAGAGCAAATTGTTTTAATTGAAACTTTCCATTCCTAAGATAACGTTCTTGTACTGCTATTCACAGTGATTATTTCTGACAATATTTTGAATTGCAAAATAGTTATGTACTTCGTGTCTATTGGCTCCTAAAGAGCTATTATTTATATTGGTTTGTGATTTTCTAGATTAATGTAACTATAGGCATTATATCTATAACACAGTTAAATCATAAACTTTTCAAATCAAACCTGTGTCTAACTAATAGCATAATTAAGAACCAAAGCCTTCTCACCTTCATGACATAAGTATACAATTAATCTACCCTCCCCTGCCAAGAGTCAACTTTTTTTATTCACTGTTCTGGCTAGATTGCTACCACATTACTGTTGGAGTTCTGAGTCCTGGCCTTGTATTCTTCTAGTTTACCAGGTCTCAAAACTTGGAAGGATAAATTTGGCCTAATCTAGTTACTGTATATTTGTCTTTTTTAATCTTTTGATATCTAATCAGCTGAATTGGAATTTTGTTATCTCAGAAAATATAAATCTCTTCTCAGTAGTTTACCGCAAGTCAGGCAGTACTAGAATTCACACAACAGATACAAAGCAGTTATCTGCTCTTCACTTCATCTGCAAAACAGCTTCAGAGCTTCTTAGGTGAACTTCTGTCATCCCCTTCTCTGCTGCTCAGCAAATTATCACAGACTCTTTTTCTAGAAGCGTTCTACCTCAGTGCCTAAGTGCACTTCTTGGAAGTGCAGGGTAATAGAACAAGAGTCAACAAACACAAGTTGCAGCAAGGGAACTTCCCGTTAGACATATAGAATGAATTTTTCCAATGAGCGTAATCAAACTTATTGGAATAGGTTGTAAAGAAAGACAGTGGACTGTCTGTCCATGGAGATGTTTAAAACTTGACTGAACAAGGCCTTGGACAACCAAGCGAGGAATTTAACTAGATGGTTTCCAGTGGTCCCTTCCAACTTAAATTATTCTCTAATTCCACTGAATGAAATTGCTTAAAGCAAGATTTGATAGAGAGACATAATATTTATTTCTCTTGGTTTGAACACAGTCCTGCATCATTGAAGCGGACCTTTTCTCTGTCTTGAACAAGAATATAATGAAAACCTTTCTTGACTTAAAATACCTGTGATCTAATTAGCATAGGTATGGAGTAGTCACAGCTTCCACTGAGAATGAGAGCTGTGACTGACCAATAATTCTGGGGAAAATCTATACTTTTTGAATTTGGAATTCAGTCCTCATGGCATTCAAATAACATATTTTCAACTAAGTGCACAAAGACCCCATCTGTGAAGTGAGAACAATAATCCCTTCTTGGTTAATGGCTGTGTTGTGAATATTAAACTCCTTAAATTATTATCTAGATACAGCAATAAGCCATACTATAGAAAAGCCCAACAGAAAATTATTAGTTCTATTCCTGGTCCCACATCGGTATGGGAAATAGTAAGGTCTGGTTATACATATTGAATGATGCAAATACAAAATAAATATGAAGACCTGCCTCATTCTCTAAGCAATTTTTAACCTATAGATGGAATCAAGTAGAATACAAGAGATCAGAAAATATTACTTGAAATACTGTGTAACTTGCCTACCTAATATGCCACTTCCTAAATCTGAATTCTTCACTAAGTGCTCTTAATCATAATGTGAGCATAGTTTTCCAGTGTAACAGGTATTTCTGGAAAATCAAATTAAGATGCTATTGCTAACAGTATGCATGGGTAGTTTAAGATTTTAAAAACCCTTTAATCTTATGCACACTCCAAAAGTAAGTAATATGAACTCAATAAATTAAAAGATAAGTTTTAAGAGGAATGCCATTAGATTAAGAAAAATAATGCTTGGCATAGGCAGCTATCCAGTCTCAACCCTCTCTTGTGGCAAGGCTGTCAAATTAAGGAAAGTTGGTGCTTATAACCTCAGCTTCAATTAATTTGAATTTACAGGCATAATGAAACACTTTTTGGGGTCTAACACTGAAGCAAAATTAAGGATGTATGTTTATTTTCACCAAATACTCTTTCTCTGGAAATCTGTTTCCTTAGTATGGACTCTGCTGCCCTTAGAATCCTCAGATAAGCTTCCATTAACTTTCAGTGCCAGACTGGTGCAAAGACTTAACAGAAGCAATATAATTACATCTTCTAAGGAATGCCACGGATGATTCTAGGACCTCAGGACAAAATACCCCAAAGCTGCATGAGTTATGCTGTTAACATCCAGAGCAGAGAGGCTGCATGGAAATTGTCTCTTGGATGTCTTTCCTGGAGCAGTCTCACTGTTAAACTGCACCCAGGCACTGGTTGGGAGAATGCTGGTTGACATGGGGTGAAAATCATACCAGCGAGTGCTCTGGTCATCTACTAGTATGGACAACTGCATTTCTATTTAGTTTTCCTCTTATGACCATAACATAACTGTCCAAATGGTCAGGACTTTACCTGATGTAAACATCCATAGATTTCATTCAGCAATTAAAAGAAAGGATATGGCTTTTCTTGGCTATTGTTGCACAATAAAGAGCTGTACCAAAAATAGCTTGCTCAGAGCCAGACTCAGGGCTCTCATGGTAGAAGCAGTTTAACTCTTTTATAGTGAGGTATTCAAGTCTGGTGGAAGGGTCGTGTTTTTTAAAGGGCTAATCAGTCTAGGCAGAGTTCCATGTTGTTGTCACTGCATAATCTATCTCAGGTATTTTTGTTCAGCCCTGTATTATGCCCTGAGATGAACTGAGTCCCTACTTCTTGCAGTACCCAACAGTTACAGTGTAAGTACAGAAGAAGGCGGATTGCTGCGAATCTGGAATAGGTGTGGTTTCTTTGGACTGGCCAGATTGGGATTGCCATTAATTTGTGTAAAAAGTGAGGATGAAACACTCATTTTACATGCTTTTCCAGAGATTTAAAGATTATATTGCATTAGAAGAAATTAAACAGAATGGAGTGAAATGGAGGTTCCAGGAAGCAGAGAGTCTTTCTGGTTTGAACAAAATTCATGGGCAGTGTAGGCAGCTGTAGGCACAGGCGTAGTCACTGTGATCTGCATTGGCTTTGAATCTGCTACTGAGAGCAAAGGTCCTGGGGTGGAAAGAAAATCTTCAGAA
Source organism: Elanus axillaris (assembly GCA_026212715.1). Lineage (NCBI taxonomy): Eukaryota > Metazoa > Chordata > Aves > Accipitriformes > Accipitridae > Elanus > Elanus axillaris. Next base: position 6,582,840 of record JANZLQ010000030.1, read on the forward strand.
ATGGCAACACAAACCAGACAAACAATTTTACAGCTTTTAAGGAAAACCTATTTTCCTAGTAACAAGTATTAGAACAGGTAATCCCCAGAACTGATTTATGGATGGGCGTTGGATATATGCCACAATACATCTTTAACTTGCAGCTGTGTGAGTGGGCAAATCATTTTACACCTCTCTCCCTATTCTCTTGACTCTATTTTTTATTGCTTATTTACTTAACAATGTCTTTAGGGTAAGGACTTATTCTTAGTATGTACAATACCCAGTATAAATCTTAAAGCCTTTGGGGACTACTATTCTACATGCTAAAAAAGTAAATAATGATGAGGCTTTCATGGCACATACAATAACAGAGGACTGAATTTTTCTAGAGAGGAACACATTCTGTATTCACATATGACACATCTATAGTACATATACTTACATATATTTTCACAGTATATTCAGGTATACTGCATTCTGAGCAAGAAAGATAAGTACGTTCCTAAAATTTCATTTTGGAGAAAAAGGAAAAATGAAAGCTTATAGAAAATAACATGACCACTGAGATGATGCATGCTTTGTTAAGTACAAGCAGACTTCTTTGTGAATCTTAGTCTTAGAATATTTATATCACATTGTCTACTCCTTTTTAATTTAGATATGTGCTTCTGCATTCATGTATTCCTCTCTTCCTCCAGGCCTGTAAATTTTGACACTGGCTTTCATCAATTTGGTTAATATGCTTTGGAAACTTGCTGTGAATAAAACCACTGAAAATTCCATAATATTTGTTGATGTTTCAAGGTTATATATTTATATTTTAATGCTCAAGCACGGATATTAAGAATGCATGTTGATATTAATGGTCTATTTTGCAAAAGGCAATCCTTAAAACACCAGCAGTTCAATTTTTAACATTAGCTGATGGTGAAGTGTTTGGATTTTTTTAAATAGATTACAGAGAGTAATGTAACAGCTCTTTTTACTGGTTTTGGTTTTGGTTTATATTTTGGTTTTACACTTGCATGTAAGTTTTTGATGCAAGAGATAATGCTTTATTAACATTTCAAATTCAAATTGAAACCTCTGTATTTCTGGTAATCAACAGTTAGCTGAATCTGCAGTTTCCCATCTTCATTCTGCCCATTGCATATTCTTATCTAATCTTGCATGAATTGATTCAAAATATTTTGAACTTTACAACAAATATTCTACATAGCTTGATATATGTAGATTTGATTTAAATGTTAATATGACCATTGAGAAGGTCAAAATTGTATGTTCCTATCTGTAAAGATACTAATGCAATTAGACAAATCTATTTGACATTTTAAAATGTTAACCAGTGTACATTATTGTCCAGCGTAATGAATTAACTTGCCAAGAAATATAAATAGATTTTATTTTTGTTTATTTAAGTGTCAATAGGACTGTATGAATGAAAGCATTTTGCTGAAATTTACAATGTAGAAGACTATTAACTGAAAAGATTGCCTAATACTAAAACTTCCAAAGAAGGCAGCCACAGACAGCATTAAAGATCCAAGCAAGAAAAACTGGTTGCATTAAAGGGAAAAGATACCGGGGGGGGGGGGGCTTCTAATGCAACATAAATTTTTTTGTTATGTAAGTAAGAAATGGTGGAGTGTGGCCACAGCTGCCTTTTGGAATTTCTTAAGGTTTTAGGAACTTTGTTTGTAGTCTGCTTTTGAATCACAAATTACATAGACTTTTTAGTGCCTGCCTCTTTTGCTGGTGTCATTCTTACCCCTCCAGTGCTCCTATGGCTCTAAGGTTGACAGCTTCAAGTCTTCTGTAGGAAGTGGGATTCTTTTTAATTGCTTCATAACACTACATTATTTCCTAATTTATTATCTATGGATACATAAACCCAGGTCTATCCCGTTCCCAAAGTTGTATTCCTAGAATCAGTAGTAATTGTTAGTCATTGAACACCTGTAATCACTGTGTAAAGTCCTAGAGTGGCTGGTGTCATCTTCTGCTTGTACTTCTGCGTGGTTTTCTTAAAACACCCAGTTCTGGAGCTTTGAAGTGGTGGTCTCCTGACAGCAGAACTAATACTATAGTAGCCAAATCTATTTGCACATACAACCTTGTTTGAAGGTCGTTAATAAATATGACAATATCACTGGTATGTTCTCAAAATAGACACATGGTCTATGAGGATTTTTCTTTCTACCACATAAAAAGGCAGCTGCCATGTAAAGCATCTGGAGATGGGTTCACGTGAGGGAGGGTATGTTATGTATTATTAAAATTTAAAGGTACATCAGTACATCACATTGCATAGATATGGGAAATACCCGGAACGAAGGCATTTGATAAAACAGAAATGAAATTAAGCATGACAGTTGCAGCCTTTTGTTAACATATGGCTAGCTAAAATACACAGTTGGGGCTAGAAATCCAGTTCTGTCCCTCACTACGTAAAGAGGAGTTAGGAAACAGTGTGCTGTATAAACACATATCTGATGCATAACCTTATTTCTACAACACAAGTCAGTAGACTATTGCTATGCTACCTAGGCTACTTTGACAAATCTTAGTGGGCTGGTCAAAAAATCTGGGTTTTGTTCTATTTTACTGAGTATTTCAAAGCACACTATCTGAATTTTGTAATGACATCATGTATTTCGAGTAACAGTTGCCTATATCACACATAACCCTAGAGTATTAGGTAGATAAGACTTACAAGATCACTAAGGTGTAGAAATAATTGCTTGCGTTTCACCTATCTGATATGATTAATATTTCTTCCCTAAGGAGGATTGTTATTATTAAATAATTATTATCCATTAATAGAAATCACATTGCACAAAATAGCTTCTAAGTAGGACAATAGTTTTCTGCAAACAGATTTTGCAAGTGATTGGAATGTTTCATTGAGTAACCATGTTAACATTTGTACTGTAAATTTTACATAAAACCTTAAAAATTGTCAGTCTCACTACATTGTGTTACATTTTATCTTCTGTATAAACTGCAACAAAATTACCCCCAAAATTTCATGTACAACCAAAACTGCAATAACTGCCACTAAAATGAGGGTTTTTTTTTTTTTACAAAATCCATTTATCCATTTCTATCACAGCAGAAAACATTGATTCCTTTCTTTTTTTTCAGTCAGCAGTGTAGAAAACCTCACAGCTTCATTTATCTTTGAATGTTGGTGGGAAATAAAAGAGTTGACAAAACATCAGAAATAGTGTGTGTCTATTTTGTATTTTAGAATGGTTTTTTTTCACCAACTTTCAATTGCCCCTTGTTTTGCTTCACCATTAAGTCAGAGTAGGTGGGTCTGATTGCTTCCATTTTCTTAAGATGCTGAATTATACAGCTAAATCAAGGTGGAACTCAATGCCTGGGAAGACTCAAACAACAAAAAACTCTTTTTTTTTTTTTTCTTAAGAGCTATACTGTTGCCTGCTTTCTTTATTCTTTCACTATTCTTTCACATCTGACCTTGGGCGATACACATTCCAGTTGAATTCAATACCTTCACTACTGGTTAGTGTAAGTAGGAGTGACAGAAGGTTTCAAAACGTGTGTAGGTGCTGATCCCAAAGGAGGCTGCCCACATAAGGACTATGGCTACAGACTTTAAAAATCGTATTAAAAAATATTATTTATTGTTTTTTAGTAGGAACATGGTAAGTTCCTGGAAGAAATCATACCCCTTCTGCTGATTGACCATGGTTTTCAGAAGAGTTACATGATTTGCCTGCTGCTGGTTTTGTTTGTTGGGTTTCTTTTGGGAGTGGGGGGTTATGCAAATGGAATTTTTACCAAGTTTTGGAAAGAAATGGGCAGTCGGTATAGTATATACAGGCATTTCATTCACAAATATAATTGCTTTAGTAATGATGTCATAAATTGAAGTAAAGCTTTTGGTCAGTGGAACACATTTTATTATACTTCCTGTGTAAGTCCTTTACTATACTTATATGTTTATGTATTTTTGCCTGATTTTGATGTAAGGCACCATCTTACAATGGAAGCTTTGTTACATGTCAACAATATAACTGGTCATGTAAATCAGCTTCTCTTTTGAAAGACCTGAACATAATACACTTTTCTAGCATTTAATACAACTAAAGCTCCAATTATTCTTAAAATGCAAAGTTTCATAAACTTTGGTGTATTATACAACAATGTCCCTGTATGTGCCTATCATTAAAAACAAGAAAGGCTGAATTCTTTCTTTTGCATACTCTCCTGGACAGTGAAGACAATAAATTTTGTTCCATCTCTTAACATTTCCACATCTCATATTTGCTTCTCATATTTGCTCTTGACTGTCAAGCTAAATGAAATTTGCTATGATAAATGTTTTATCTGCTTTCTTCATAAGTCAGCCCCAAATCTCTGACCAGTTTCATTATTGAGCCCTGGAGACTTATAACAATTATTGGTATCATATTTTTTTCCTGTCAGTTTGATCTATCCTCCCAGTTTGGGCAGAGTCTGCCTTTCTGGTCATTTTGTACAACAGATATTTCTGAACTGTGGAGCTACATTAGATATTATTTCTTTCTGTCTATTATTCCTTCCATCCAAACAGTGCATTGGGCTAAACTGTATCCTTTACAAACAGCTTGCTGTCAAAAGCAGCTTCTAGAAACACCTTGTCTCACAGAGGCACCATGCCTGTTGGAGTTCACACACGGACGACCACCACAACTTACTGAGAACCTGACAGAAGTCATACTTGCGCAGACCAGAAAATCAGTTTCCCAAGTGTTTTCTCTCTACCAGTGGCCAAGCCCACCCAGCCCCAATTGCTAAGAGGGTAGGGAACATAAAAAGAAGTTTTTTGTAAACTTTTCTCCAAGGTGATAACTGTTACTTGCCAACACTATGCTGTCATCATCTCAGGAGAGCCAAAGCCCTGGAATTGAATCTGGTGAGGCACGTGGAGGGCAGTATGGAGGGCTTCTGCGAGTACTTCAACAGCAAGAGGAAAACCAGGGAAAATCTGCTATATAGGACAGGGGCCACGGTGTCAAAGGACATGGAAAAGGCTGAAGTTCTTAATGCCTTCTTTGTGTCAGTCTGGAGCAAAAAAAAAACAGCCTTGGTGGAAGAGGATCCAGTTAGGGAACATTTAAACAAATTGGACATGTATAAGTTCATGGGATGTGACAGAAAGCGTCAACAGTGCCAAGGGAGTTGGCTGATGTGATTGCAAGGCCACTCTCAATGATCTCTGAAAGGTCATGGCAATCATGAAAGGTTCCTTAGGACTAGAAGGAGGCCAATTTCACTGCTGTCTCCAAGAAGGGCAAGAACAAGAATCTGGGGAACTACAGGCCAGTCAGACTCACCTCGGTCCCTAAAAGGGTGGGCAAGAAGGTGATTGAGAGTGGTCAGCATGGATTTACAAAGGGGAAATAATGTTTAACCAATCTGATAGCTTCCAATTATTATTATTTATTTATATTATTATTAATAGTAATCATCATTATTGGAAAGATCCTATCTGGCATTGCAAAATGAAACAACTAGTGGCCAACCATTGTTAACTTTGCCACATCAGCAGCATTTGTTTCTGCTCCCTATTCCCTTCCCCAGGAGGAGGGGGAGAAACAGCCAACATCATCAGCTGTTGCTGAATGTCACTGTGCTGTCACCACTGTCACTATCACCCTTACTTCTGAGATCATTCCCTCTAACTTTGCTCTCATCTCCATGTGGGCATTGCAGCTCATACCTCTTAACTGTATCAACTACATAGGTTAACAGTGTCTATGTCTCCCACTCTATCCCCTCTCAGGGACCCTGCACGGGCTTTGGCTAAAGTTCAGTTCTTGCTGAAGCTGTCACAGACTAGCCAACAAAAAAGACTGGGAAAAGTCCTTTGTGTCTTCTAGACCAACAAATAAAATATTATCATTGCTAGTAACAGGTTGCAGGAATTGTACTGACTTCACAAGGCCTCAGGACTGAAGCTTGCCAGGAGTGCTTTATCTGAACTCACCATGGCCTTCCTGGAGCTTTGTTTTAGCTTGTTGAGCTGTAATGGCAGTTTATGTAATGACCAGGTGGTTATGCCCAAGTTGTTTTACTTTTGCTTAGCTTTGCATGGTATAGCCACAAGTTTTATATAGATAGCAGTACCAAGTAGTTCTGTGTAAAAGTCAATATTTACAACTTAGTGATGTAGAGGAATACATACCTGATACAACAGCAGAGGTCTTGAAATTGGGGGGACAGTGTAGAGGCGTACAGATGTACGATGATAAGTAAAAAGGATCCATGCTTAGAATGGAGAACCCGGCACTGTAAAATGTTCAGTAAAGATCAGTCAAAAAAATCAGATCTGTGAGCAGGAGTAAAGCTCTTAGTTAGAGGAGTAACAATGAAGAACAAGTATTTAACATACATAAATGTTGCAAAAATGGTAAATTTCAATGCAACATGGACTTGTAGACAGTGATGAAAACAAAGTGTAGAATGTGTTAGCAAACATATAAAAATGACCCCAAGCAGATCCTGGAGTGAGGAGGCGGAAACCATCAACACGATAAAAAAACGTTAACCTCTCAGCAAAGAACTAAGGACATAATGTGTTTTGGCTTTACCCCCTCCCCCCAATCTGGACTGAAGATATCAACCTTAGGGCCTGGCAGGAGAGCAGAAGAGTGTCTATAACACTGGAAAAGGGGGTAACTACTGGAAAATATGTGTAGTTTTGACTGTATTGTTATTGAGACTTTTGCATAGAATAGTATTATTTTATTTTATTTTAGTCTTCTTTTTCCACAATTAGATCTGGACTATTAGTAATTCATTGATCAGACTGCCAGGACTTCAGTTATACTAACTAAATCTCGGCTTTACATAAGAGATGTGTTTCCTTTTTTGTCCATAGCAGTGTTTTGAGTAGAACTCTTTACATTAACTACTTTCCTGTTATTAAAGAACCATTTCAGATTTGAGCAACCTGAACCACATGTACTGAAAAATTCAGTTTCAGGATAGTGACTTCATGGGGATAATCCCCTTGTTCCAGAAAAAAAGACTGGTTCCCATTTCTCAATCTGAAGCCGATTTCCAGGTCTCTACCAGCTCTTTGTACTGCAAGTGCCTTAGATTCACAAGAGGCCAGCATCATTACCCATTCATGCTTCTGGCCTTTGGTCTTCACGTGGCACTGAATGTGTTTAATGAGTAGGTGTTCACTGACATTCCTAGTTCCAGTGATAGCATGCTGTAACCTTTAACCTGTCACTTCAGACCTCGTTTGGTGCAGCACAGCGGTGTGGTCTTGAATCAATTTTATTATGAAGGCTGTTGCTAAGGCATGAGAAGAGACGTGAGCTAAAGCCATGTACGACAATAAAAGGAAGAATGCAGGCAGAACTGAAATTGTTGAGATGGTGATGGTTAGCAGCTCAAGGATTCAACAGAAAAACTAAGAATATATGAGACGCTAAGGAAAAAGCAGGGAGCCCGAAGATAGCAATTTGGCAAGAATGAGGGTTGGCCCATTCTGAGAAGCAGTGGAGGCCACCGTTCCCTAGTTGTGTGAGACTGGCTGGCCACCAGGGACACTGTAGATATCCTGATAGCAGGGTTTTGCCACATATGGAAGATGCCTGAACAAAAGTGTCACAGCAGATAAGGTTATGATTCCTGAAAGTCAGACATTGAAGCCTCATCCCTATCTTGGTAACTGGCTGATAGAAGATGAGTCTTTTTTTTACCCAAAACAGTGAATTCCATGAATGAAACCATAGGAATCCTGAGTTCTCTGAACGGCAGGATGAATATTCAAAAATCACATCTAGCACACTTAAGCAGGCAGAACTCCTAGGAGCATTACTGAACCTACAGCAGCTAGGACTTTGATCAATCTCATCTTGTCTGTATACAGCAGCCACCATACATTGACAAAATGTATGTCTCTTGTCTACATGGCAGCATGCAGTTTCACAACCCCTTGGTGCAAGAAGGTGACCCTTCCAATCTGGCTCTAGTTTAAACATATTTGCTCCATAGACATGTGAATTCACTCATAAATCCATGCACTGGAAGAAAAGACCTAAGCATGTATGGAAAGTATGTCCTTTCATGGACTCTCCTTCAACCACAGCATAATCTTTCCTTCATCCGTACTTGGGCAGGGAGCACAGCCAGAAGAATGTATAGCTCAGGGTCTCTGTACTGTGAAGACTTGTCAATCATATGTTAGTAGTGTTCAGAAACTCTGGCCGGCCAGGTACATGTATCCTGCATTTCTTCCAGACATTGCAATTTCAAGTACTCATGACAATCAACATTGCTGTTGTCTGTTATTGCAGCAATTAATGAGGTGACTGCTTATTTTGCAACTAAAGAGACACTCTTCAGAATTGGTGCACGGGCCACATCATCCACGATCCAAATCTACCTGTCCAGCAGTCCAGCAGATATCCTCAGCTGTTGCAGATTCCAATAACTGATGTACAGGAAAATGTCCTGACACTGATAGCTTGAGACTAGGGTATCACTGGAGTCACAGTCTTCACATCAGAGTCCATCAAAGAGCATTATGTTTTCTGGCTCTATAATCTATTTGGAATGACTAGCTGCTTTGAATACATACTGGTAATGACTGATAGTGAATAGGAGCTATTCACTGGCAACATGTATTGTTACTGAATGTCAATCCAATAAGTATTTTGAAGTATGAACGTGACCTGACTGTTCAGTTTTTTAGACACTGTCAACACAGCAATCTCTAACTCCCTGACAGACAAATATTTTTTAAAATATATTTATTTGTGACACCAGCAAAATGTTTCACTTGAATTTCAGTGATCATCCTCTAAGTGCCAGGATGCTGATGCTTCCTAGGATTAGACAGTAGCTCTTCCTGTAAGAAGACTAAGCTCTGCCTAGTAAGGAATGCTTTTTTAATAGCAAAAAGGAGTTTATTATGTTGATCTGGCAAAGCCAATGGAAGACGTTTGTAGCTGGGTTTTCTCTTGATTCAAGTTCCTCAGAATCAAGCTCTTGTCTTCTAGACTAAAGAAATCTGGCTTTCACTTGGTTCATTAAGCAGGTTACAGAGCAGTATTCTGTTTTCCTCATTGAAAGTGGGGTTTTTAAGCCTAACTAGGGTTCACACTTTACTTTGGGACCCTTTTCCTTAGCAACACTTGGATATCCTTCCTGATCAGCATAGTCTTTGCCTTTCTTTTTTTGCTGCCATACTTTTCCCTGAATGCAGCATTCCTGTATTTATTATTTCTGCAAGACATCTTTTGTATTATTCAAACTTACTGGTGATTAGCTTCAAAATGTTTTACATAACATCATTTTCTGACTTCTACCAGATCAGCAAATTGACTTTGCTTCTTCCCTCCCTCTCCCGTCTCAGTCTGCTGCTTTCAAGTTATCCTGTCACATATTAGATGCTTGCAATTTACTGTATTACTGAATGCTGCATTCAAAAGTAATTATTAGAATGGAGGTTGCAGTTTAATTCTGGACTGCTCAGTTTTATCTCAGAGCCTTTTGGGGAAATTAAGTAAACAGGAAAAAAAATGCAAAATTTCAATTGGAGTGTGAAGCCTCTTGAACATTCTCAGTGAATGGTTTTATCCTCTTAATCTGAAATTCAAGTTGATCATCTGTGTTTGAAATTTTTTAAAAATGGTATATACTTAATAACTATAGAATGATATTGTATTTAAAGATGTTTAGTTGTTGGTTAGCCATTAGCATTTATCCTGTTAGCATAAGTTATGTAATTGTCATCAAAGTTGTGTTTGTTATTGTCAGTAATGTGTCCTGGAAGAGCTGAGTTTAGAACATCTTCCACTCCACTGCTGGTATCTTTGTGTATATATTTGGAAGAATTTAAGTCCTTAGTGGAATAAATGTCCTATCAGATTTTATGTTTTAATCTAATAGAGAAGTCATGTCAGTTTTGCGTAGTCATTATGTTCAAAATGTTGTCTAGTGCCCCCCTACTCGTTTATTTATTTATTCGTGTTAGTCAGTGCTGGGGACAAAGCAGTGCACTAAAGAAATCTTGATTTTAAAAAAAAAAAGTTGAATCTTGAAAATATAAATACAGCTGGGACCTACATGTTTTTCAGTAATAAGGTGAAAGGAAGGCAGCTAGGAAAACAGTTCAGAAATGTATCTTGATTTTAATCTTGGTGTTTTGTTGGTTTCAAATATTTTCTGTTAGTAAATCTCATGATTCTTAGTAGTGTGTTAGAAAAAACACAGTGTTGCCAGTCTGTAAGTTTTCATATGTACTACTGGTACAGAGATGAGTGTACATCATCATATTTGCTCTATATACTTATTTTTTGTTCCTCACTTTTAAGTATCCCATTCTTGATATTTGTTTGGGGACAGCTTAGTATCCAGCACTGACCTTAGAAGAAGGATAGCAAAACTGAGCACCAGCTGAAGGTGAAGTTGAAGACTGTAGACACAATCTTACCCCTTAAACCAAAAAATCTTAACAAACCCAAACGAAACAAAACAACCCCCAACCAAACTCCCGTTCTGACAGCTGCTGTGAGTATGGCTTTGTATGGATTTCTTTCCTGGCTCTGCCCTGTGCTGGTATGCTGGGGTGCCTGACAGCCCAGGCACCTCTGCCTGGGGCAGCCAGCCAGAGAGAGGGGGGTCCCCGGCGCTCCCCGGCTTTGGGGAGCCCTCGCTGCACCCCTTTCCCTGCGCCTCAGCTGGAGGGTGGCAATTTACAGGTAGTCTGAGGCTGCAGTAGTCTGTGTTTGATACACATCCACAGTTACTGCTATTGCAAAGTGTAATTTTCCTTCAAAATTTAAGCAACTTCTGGGCAACTGATTAATCTTACTCTTTTAGATTATGCTTCAAGAGAAAAATACCGTGCTTAAAACAGAAAGTGCACTTGAGCGGACACCAGCCCGGATTCTGTGCAGGACAGGGAATATCTCCAAGGTGCACCGGGGTGCTTTTTTCCTGCGTCTGACCATGGGGACGGCAAAGATCACTGTCTCGTGTGTACAGGAAGGCCCGGAGGAAGTAGTCGCTGTAAGGAGCTGCTAGTTCGCAGGAGCTTCTCACTGAACTTTCTAAGAGATGGTAAGAGATGCTCTGGCTTGAGGATCATCTGCCTTACATGCGTTCTGAAGAGAAAGCAGTTCATTCTGTTTTGAATTTAATTTGTGGAAAAGCACTCGATTAAGCTAAAGTTTTTGAAGCTTGTTTGGCATGATTTTACAGACTGAATATTTCTTTCTGAAAATACTCCTTTCATAATTAGGTTCCTAGGCTTGCCCTTTGTTCTTTCTGCCTCTGTCATCCCTCCAGCTTTGCTTATTTTGTAAATGAGTACTTGTTTCTAGCTGTTACCTGTGCAGGACTATATTCCAGACCTTAAAGACTTTTTCCTCCCAAACCCTTACAGCTTTATCCGCAGCAGTGACAGGAAGCCTGGCTGTAAGGTTGGGATGCAAGGTGGAGATATAAGAGGATTGAATGTGTTATGTGCTCTGACATCGGGGTTTTTTTGTGGGATCTTGAGCAAATCTCTGTAATTCCTTGTTTCTTACTTCCTTATCTTTAAAATAGGGAGGTAGACCTGGAGTTATTTTGAAGATTACCATAGCTTATATACAACAGTTTGAAAGTGGTAATCTCTTCCATAGAGCTAAATCTGTCTCTGACTTGGTATTGATGTACAAAAACATATTATAAATTAGAAATCCTTACTCGGGTGCCGAGATATGAACACATTCATACAAGCTGAGCTGTTGAGTAACTGGGCAGTACGTGCTGCTTTAATCACTGAAGCCTAAAACCATTAAGATTAATCTAGAGTTCCTTAATGTCTCCTGAAGAAAATTACTTGGGGAGTTAGAAGGCATTGCAGAAAAATACAAACACTGCAAGTTTTTTATCAAAGTTATTTCAGAATAAACTTTACTAATCTAGACATATATTAGATTTCTGCTTTATTCCACTAACATTTAAAAGATAGAATAACATTATACACAACTAAAAATATATTGATTGAGCTTGTGTAATACACTGTTGGGATGCTGCATATTTTGTGCTATTTAGTCACCAAAGCCTAGTTGCATTCAAAGCATGAACCACCCTAAAATACATTTATTCATGAAAATTTTGTTCAAGTTTGCCACTGATACTAAGTAAAAGTCTACAGGGTTTTAAATAGATAACATTTTATATTTAATGTGGAGAGGGATGGTTGCTAAGCAGAACAAAGAACTTCCTGCTGGCTTGAATTGGATTTGGATTTCTAATCTGCTAGGAAGGTGTAAACAACAACAAAAAAAATCATTTAGCATACTCTTTTCCTAAGAACAACTCAGCCTCCAAAAGAGGTATACACCTTATGGTGGATCATATTCCTATAATCATTTCTTTACATAAAGATCACCACCTTTATCATAATTTGTCATAATTATATATGAATATTTATATTTGTAAACTTTAACTGTTATTATGGTGCGGTTTTTGAGGTAAATCCAACTTGCTGTGCAGGTAAAACAGGTAAATCTGAGATTTAGCTGGTTTAGAGTATTTTCTTTAGTTAATCTTTTCATTTGTAAGGACAGTGCTGAAGAGAAAATTTTACAGGATCTGGGAGACTGTGTAAAAAAAAAACCCAACCCTAGCATGTGAGGCTGATGGTATAACAGCCTGTTTTTATAATTGCTTTTTTGTGGCATGTTCCAGATAATTCTTGTGAAATCCATTCTGAATGCGATTTAAAAAATAAATGTGATACTCTCAGTGATGCCTTAAAAAGTTCCTGTGCTGCCTTCAGCAACAGAAATGCTTTATATACAATCTGTTCTTTAAATCATATGTGTCTGATTGATCATGACATCATGAGATGGATGTGATTAAGAAACGTCATCAAAACTTACACAGACTTTATTTTTATTTCTAACTCTTAAGATTGAAGTTTTGTAAGGGCTTATATAATTATTTGTTTAATTACTTTATTGTGTTCCTACTGCACAGACTATTGGAGTAGATAATCACTTGCTGATGTTAATAGCATACATGTGGTTTAGTTATGAACAATTTAGCCAGCAGCATTAGTTTTAAATTTTTTATTATAAGTAGACTGTGCATTACTGCCTTTTGTATGTGCATATGGATTTGTAGAGAAAGGAGACAAATTGTTTCATCTATGAAATGCTGACTGCGTAACAGCATGGGTGTTGAGAATATGAAGGAACGGGGAGAGATTTTTACTTACTTGTACTTCTTTCTTGAAATATGGAATCACCCTAGCCTGTGACACTGTGGATGTAGGTAAAGATGTGCAGTAACAGGTTCTTTTCATTCAAAGGGTGAATTAGGATATAATTTATAGAAAGAAGTACTGGGTTTTCTTAATGAGAAGTGGAAGTTTATCATGGTGCATGACCAAATCTGTGGGGAAAAAGCATTAATTTTTTACTTGAAATAAAACATTGAACTTGTTCAAATTCGCATTTTATTTGTTACCCTTAGAAACTTATGTTGAACTAAAACAATTTCAGGATTGAAATTGAAACTTTTTGAAAAAATATATTTGCACATGTCCTGCTTTTGGCTGGGATAGAGTTAATTTTCTTTCTAGTAGCTGGTATAATGTTGTGGTTTGGATTCAGCATGAGAAGAATGTTGCCAACACACTGATGTTTTCAGTTGTTGCTAAGTAGTGTTTAGACTAAGTCAAGGGTTTTCAGCTTCTGATGCCCAGCCAGCCAGAAGGCTGGAGGGGCACAAGGAGTTGGGAGAGGACACAGCCAGGGCAGCTGACCTCAACTGGCCAAAGGGACATTCCATACCATGGGACGTCATGTCCAGTAAATAAACTGGGGGAGTTGGCCAGGGGGGGAAACGCTGCTCGGGAACTATCTGGGCATCAGTCAGCGAGTGGTGAGCAATTGCATTGTGCATCACTTGTTTTGAATATTCCAATTCTTGTATTATTAATGTCATTTTATTGTTGTTATTAATATCATTACTAGTTTCCTCATTTCTATCCTATTAAACTGTTCTTATCTCAACCCATGAGTTTTACCTTTTTCCTTCCAATTCTCTCCCCCATCCAGCTGGGTTGGGGAGAGGAGCGAGCAAGTTGCTCTGTGGTACTTAGTTGCTGGCTGGGGTTAAATCACGACAGAAAATATCGCAATATAAATGTTTTTAGTTTTTTATTTAAATAGAAATGATTTAGTTAACTTTTCATATAGGTATGAAACTGCACATGATATTATAAAAACTCATATATTGACCATTTTGCTAGATGCTTCTGCTTCTTTTTCTAATTACTGCCTTACTGAAATTTTATCTCAGCTTTAAGGAATGATTCTACTACTTTTTTTTTTTTTTGAAAGCAATAGAGTGAGAAGAGACTTGAATGAGAAACTGGAAACAATAGATAGCATCAGGAGACAAATCCATAAACACAGAGAAGTACAGGCAATTCAAATAATTAAAGGGTGAAAGAAAAAGACATAAGGAAAGCAGGTGTTGGACCACTTACATAAATTGCCAAGTTTCTTCATTTTGCATTCTCTTTCCTCCTTTTGGGCATTCGTTAAGAGAGCAGTTCTCCCAGGCTTAATCAATCACAATGAAATATGCTTTATTTTGGTCAAATACTTTGTTCTCAGTACGGACCCCTGTGGTATTTTGCTTGTTACAAGCCTCCAGGTAGAGCACAATTCATTCACCATGACACTCTGAGTCCAATCATCCACTCTTTTTTTTGTGCATCTACCAGTTCAACCATCCAGACCTTAATCTGGGAAAGAGTTTTGAAAGCCTTGTTACAGTCAAAATAGTTGGCATCCACAGCTTTCTCCTAGTCATTGTATTATAGAAGCATAATATGGGTCTTTAGGAGGGCAGTTAAAGGCCAGAACACTGTAGTGGCATTCTCTTAAATTCTCATAGTACTCTGTGTTGTTTTGGAAACTGGCTGAAAGGCAGATTTTAAGTGCCTGGCTGTCAAAGGGGTGGCAAGCAGGAATTCTGATTCTTTGAAGACTGGGGATGCCTTTGTAATAAAGAAAGCCTATACAAAAGAGTTAAACTTAATTTAAATGAGAACTAGGGCTTTTGAAATTGAAAACTGACTAGCTTATATGTAAATTTAAGAGTATGGTAAAGTCAGCAACAGTGAAAGAGCATAATTCAGTGTAGAGTATCTGTTGTTGATGAAATGCCAGAAATTCTGTATCCTTGAGCAAATATGCAACAGGTCTGAAATCTTCAGTTACAGGGCCTCTCTGTAACAATAAGCATGATGAGTTTATATTCAGTGTCCCAGCAGATTCAATCAAAAATCACCGCATCTCTGCTCAGTTTCAAAAAGGGAAACTGCATGAAAACAAGATGAGCAAAAGAATCCCTACAATGACAGTAAATAGCTATTCCAGTTTACCGTGACAATCCCAAGTACAAATGCAGTGACTCATGTCACTAGTCACCTAATGTGCAATTTATTATCAGCAGCTACAGAATATGTTAAGTATTTTTAAATGACATGTTACAAGTAACGGGATGTTTAGGTGAGATCTGATCCAATCTTATGCACAATGTAGAGGACTGAAAATTATGGTATTTCTTGAGTTCTGGAAGTTCTTCCTGGATGCAAATAGATCAAGACCCTTCATTACTGTCTCCACTTTGCTCACCCCATCTAGGATTTTTATAAGCTACTGGGTGCTTTATAAATTACATGGGACTGGCTGCCCAGGATGTTTTGGACACTGAAGGACTATGTGAATAACATTGCATCCCATAGATTATATAAAGTGCATTGCAACTTGTGGTGTGCTGCAGAAGGCTTTTGTGAATCTGTCTACATTGAAACCTTGCTTCTGAGACAAGGGCCAACTGTGATGAACTGTAGAAAAATCTTATGATACTCAGTGACCAGACAATAAAATGGAATTCAGGGTGGATAAATGTGAAGTGATGCTGATGGCAAAGAGAGAGGACAACCCGAACTTGCCATTTAAAATAGATTCCCAATTATTGGAATCAGATGGTAGATTTCAGTTAGGAAGGAGTGAGCCTTGAGAATGCAAGCTTGCTCATCACTGGTAGTCACAAAAGAATTGTTAGGGATTATTAAAGAAGCAGTAGACATCAGAGCAGAGAAAATCATTAAGCCACTGTATAACTGCATGCTTTTCCAGAGGATTCCTGCTTTGTACAGTTCTCCCTTAGCATGAGAGAAAAGAATGGTGCAAAGTTGGGAAACTTAGGGAAGCACAGTAGTGGTGATCAAAGATATGGAAAAAGCTTCCTTCCACCTGAGAAATAAGTAAGCTACGACTCTTCAGTCTTGAAAAGAGATGTCTCAGAAAGGATGTGACTGAGAGTTTTATTGAGGTTTCATATGGGTTACATAGGAAGAGCAGAAAGGAATGAATATGCCCTCTCTCTTCTGATATAAGAACCTGGCCTATCAATTTACACTATTAGGAGTCACATTCACAATAAATGAAAGAAAGCAGGTCTTCATATATTGGTTAGTCTAGAAATGGAACTGGTAGCCACAGGACATTGTGGCTCCTAAAAATATGCAAAGACTTAAGACAAGAGCAAAGCAATTACAAAACATTTTCTAATGTGTTTTTTTTATTTCTGGCATTCAAATTAAATTGAATGATTTTAAAACAAGCTAAGCATTTGTAACTCACTGACCATTCAGACTGATTTGCAAACTGAGCTCTGGCTTGAAATATACAGTTGATTTTCTAGAAAGGATTTGAAGTGACCATTGAGAGCAAACCTTTCCAAATTGATTGCTTTTGCAAATTACTAGAAATTGCAAATTACAGACTTTTGCAAATTATTAGAACATTTTTAAGTAACCAAACAAAAACAAATTTTCAGTTTCTTTCTGCAAGCTTTACCTTCAAAGAACACACATGGAAAAGCCTATGCAATTCTCTGACTGTGTTTTCCATCTTTTAACAGTTCTAGTAATCTAAATTTAAACATAGCACAGAAACCATTGTTGTTACCTATTTCAATTACCTAACAAATGTGATGACATATTTCAGTTTGGGCTTTTCTTGGAAAAATACACATGCCCTGAGGTCTGCATTTTCTCTTTTATGTGTATTAATATCTTTCTTGATAATCCTTCTCAAACACAATAACATTGCCAAAAGAAAAGAAACTCTGATGGAAAGCAAATAAAATAAAGTTTGCTTGCAACAGTTGAAGTTTAGCGTATACAAGGGGGGGCTGGGAGGGAGCAAATACAGCCAAAATAGAACCAAATAAAAGAAACAGTCAGGGATTTGACAGGGTGAGAAGTTTTGCTAGTTTATTTAATCCAAATGCTTCTTTTCCTCAGTTCATTCTAAAATGCAGCTGTTACTACCTTGGATGTGAAAAAATATGGTTGTTAATTAACATGTGCTGTAAGCCATAACAGCAGTTCTTAATTTTAAAAGAGACTCTTCTAAATTACATAATGGATTACAAAGTCATTATTAAGCACTATTGACTCAGAGCACTGTTTCTACATGTAAGAATATTGTTAATTTGTATATTGAAATAAAATTATTCCTTCAAAATGATTGTTTTGTTTAGCAAACTCTGCTGATACTGGTCTACAAAGTTATTTTTTGCTTTACCCTTCATTAGTGCTCCTGTATTTTACCCTCTGAGTTCAGTAATGATTTCATCTAGTCAAAAAAATCCTTAAAAAAACATATCTGAGGTAAAGTAAACCTTGAGTTTCAAGACTGTGCTTTATTGCTGTTAAGATGATAGTGTGGTTGAAGTAGCCATTGCTGCTCTATCTGATGAGTTTTGCTCTCTAATTTAAATTCATGCCTATGATTTAAAATTGCCACAAATCATTTAATTAAAGCAGTATTCGGGGTTGTATGTACCTATACTAACATTTTATTCAGTCAAGTGTCTTTTTTTATACTTTTGTAATGAATAACGCCAAAGCCAAACAATGAGTTGAAACTTAGTAATAACTAATTTTCCCTGGAATTCAAAATTTATGGGCTTTTTTTTTTTTTAATAAGTTGCCTACACTTCCCTTTCTTGCCTGGCATTAGTAAGCTATCCTGGAATATACAAATCAAAAAATATATTAAAAACTGTTGGGGTTTTGGGTTGGGTTTTTTGCAGAGCTGCAGAGAACAGAATTAGGAAAGCAGAAGTAAAAAAAAAGAATTCAAATATTACAGGCATTTTAACGTTAGAGTGTGAAATTATTTTTGTGGGCATTTATTTTAATAATCATTGGAACTTCATTTAAGTACTGTGGAATAAAACAAAGAAGAAATATTTAATCAGTAAAAATAGACTTACTCATATAAAACACTTTTTCTGAAACTTTGCTCATTGGTAAATTTCCAGTGACATCTGCTTTTCCAGGTCAGTGTAAAAAACAATGTGAAACAGCACAATTTTTTGTGAAGTGGAAATTCTTGTTTCCAACCTGTTTGATAGTGAATATACTGAAGATGGAAATGCTACAAGTCCATCCAGTTTCCCAAATGACTGGAAATTGGACTATCAATTGTCTCTCCTGTTTGGTCTTTGAGTATAGGTTATTCAGTGCAATTAAGACTATATTGTAATAATAAGCCATAAAAACATGTATTAAAGCTAAGAAAGGGGCACAAGGGTTTAGCCAGTATTTGCTGCCTGGTTATGTCCTCACCTATGTTGAGATAGGTTAGTCTGAATTTGATCAGACTTAATTTTGCATGTTTGGTTGTGCTAAAGTAGTCTGTTTCTGTGCTAATATTGTGGTGGGGATCTGTAGAAGTTCTACTGTTTTCCTTGATTTGTTCTTGCTAGAAGCTTCTACACTGAGATTTCGGGTGCCAGTCTGGCCTAGCGAGCACTAAGGGGTTTTGTTATTTGCTCTGCTAGTCAGGAGCGGGAGCTGCTGCTGCCACCGCTGCCGAGCTTGGGGAACAATGTTGCTTGTGTGAGTGGATATGCGTGAGTGGATTTTGCTTTCATTTTAATTTAGTGCTTGGTTCTGTCATTCTTTGAAGTGGAAAGCATGCTTGATGCCTTGTTGAGGTGGCTTGTGAAGCTGAATATTCCTTTTTCTCAGTTGCTGAGCATTAGGAATTGCTCTGGTACTAGCCTGTAATAGTTGTTGCTTGAGTTCTTACTCATACAAAGCATTTGTTCCTAGAACTGCAAATCTAGGATTTATCTGAGGGATTTGTTCCAGTCATATTAACCTGTTGTTAAAACTGGATCTTAGATTTCGCTCTGCGGTGGGCTGACCCTGGCTGGACACCAGGTGCCCCCCAAAGCCGCTCTATCACTCCCTCCTCAGCTGGACAGGGGGAGAAAAATAAGACAAAAGGCTCATGGGTCAAGATAAGGACCAGGAGAGATCACTCAGCAATTACTGTCATGGGTAAAACAGACGTGACTCAGGGAAATTAATTTAATTTGTTGCCAATCAGATTAGAGTACGGTAATGAGAGGACTCTGTTCCATGGAGGCTTAGAGTAGCCCTCATGTCCTATGCAAAGGAATCCTGTCTTGATCCTGGCTAATCCACATGATCACACCACGTGTTCAGGCCCCTGCAACTGGCTTCCCAATGGACGTGTAATAGGACAGCTCCTTTCACATCTCGATGCAACTGAAAAATAGCAATTTCAGAAGCATCTGTCTCATCACATCTGTAGCTGCCTCCTTTCACCAAGCAGAACCATACCGGCTTCCCCTGAGCTGGAAGCAGCAGCAGTGACTCGGTGATGATCACCACTGCTCTCTCCCCTTATGACTTTAATAACTTTATAATTTATTCTTTCAACTTACAGTTGAAGGAACTGACATCTATCAGATATTTAATTTGTATTTAATTATTTTAATTATTTACTACAGATTATTGTCTGTAGAACATAGATTGATAATTATACAGTGAGGTGGTAAAACCACACACCTTTCTATATAAAATAATGTCTCTGCTTTGCAGAATTCTCTAAGTATTTTTAGCACATAGAAGACTTTATGTAACACTTTTTGGTTTAGGATGCCTATCAGTTTTGCTCTTTTGAATTGTGAATGACTGCTTTGTAGTTCACTGACTATTTTATGGAAGTCTATTTCATTTAGTGTGCTAAATGATGATTGCTGCATTTCAAACAAAAAGTAAATGGATTAGTTTCCAGGTCTTGTGGATGTAATAGATCAGATGATCTTCTAAATTCCTTCTGAACTTAGATCTAATGTAGCTCTGTTAAAGTCATTAGAAACCAAAGTGGAGTGGTGTCTCTTGTGGTCTCCTTTCCCACCGGCACTGTGTGCTGTGCTATGCAAACCAGCTCTCCATGCCTGACACAGCAGCGGTTGAACGTCGTGCCCCTTGCAGCCCTGTTTGCTTCCCCTGCTCAGCCTGGGCTGCATCCTCCCTTATGTTTTGCTTCTTCAACGTGTTCATTTAGAAGCTTTATTAGATTTTATAGGTTATTTTTGCACTGTTTCTTTTTTGTTGTTAGTAAGGGTGACCAGTAAAAGAACAGTAAAATGCAAATAATTCACGCATTCTGATGAACAAGTTCCCCGAGGGTTGAAAGAAACTTCAGCATTTCCACTGTAGCGCTGTGACAATGAATCATTAGTGATGCCCAGTGTGCCAAAGTCCCAGGTGCGCAGCTTTCAAAAACAACAGACACAAAACCAGCAGTATTTTTTTCTCATTCATCAATTTTGTGAAGCCAAATTGGCTTTCTGGAATCCCCACAGCAATTTGCAAATGATGTATGAAATCAAATATTCCTACCTGCACAGTGCACAGGGAACAGAAAAAAAAATAGCTTTCCTATCAGTGCTCCGACATGCTATTTCAGTGATACTTGATATCCAGTCAGACACTGCCAGAAATTAGATACTAGTTCCAGACACTAGAGAAAAATACTATTTACAAAGATCTTCTGTACATTTTTCTTCTTCAGCTTTCCTGTCTGTTCTCTCAGCACCGTTAACCTTGATAGTTTTGTCTTTTAGAAAACATATCTGTTCGTGCAAGTCTATCTTGATAGTTTTCAGAAATTTTGGAGCGATTTTTCTCTTCTTTTCAAACTGATCATGGCTTGGGGAAGCGTATGAACTGGATGACCTCTCAAGGTCCATTGCTGTCTCCTGAGATTCATTAAGATTACCCATGCATATTTTTTCTCTGCTGTTTTGCTTATATAGTATTTAATTCCCTAGATATTTGCCAGCTGTGTCTGTAGGCAGTGTAAAAACCTTTTCAGTGATAATTTGTATTGTTTTCTATTGTTCTTGTAATTTTAATAGTAAAATTATAGATTTTCCTTTCCATTTGAAATGGAATATTCACTGTAGAAGAAGTTTGCATTTGTATACTATCTCAGATTATGTAAAATTCTGCATATTGTTAATCTCTTTTGTACATAGAAAAAAATATTTTCTGTTTTGGTCACCTGCATCAAAGGTGACATGGTAGACTTAAATAGGTGATAGGTTACTTAACATATGATACATCTCCAGAATTTCTTATCAGTGCAGGTGCTGTTAATAAAGACTGTTTGAGTTTGGATATGAAAAACAAAAAGACACCTGGCCTAATGTTTCTTCCATCAATCCTTTCCTGTCTTTGGCAAACCCTCAGAGCAATGTCACGTACTACA
>JANZLQ010000030.1:6614156-6652348 GCA_026212715.1 Elanus axillaris
CTGCAGAGCGGTTCCTCTCCCATCCCAATCCCCTCACTCGCTGCAGGTTCCCCTTCTTCACTCTGCTCTCCCAGAGGACTCAGCCTGGGCCAGAGGCGGGTCCAGCTTGGAGCCAGGGAAGCTTCCAGCAGCTTCTCAGAGGAGTCACCCTTGCAGCCCCTTTACCAAAACCCCATCACACAAACCCAAAACAAATAGACAATAAAGGTCTGAAATTGAAGTGTTCTTAACGGAATTGTAATACCAACAAATACAGGGATGGATATAATTATTTCCTTGTTGTTTTAGTGAACCTTTAATCTCAAAATATGTTGTGTAAACTTGAGTTGCATGGTTGTGTGTGGTATTCATCAAGAGGATTTTATGAGAAAGGGTGGGTTTAAATGAAAATAACCTTCTTACACTTTGGAGACAAGAGGGATAGACATCAAGGTAAGATTACAGTTAACCACCAAAATTATTTTCTATGTCTGACGGCCTTTTTAACGCCTTTCTTCAGCTGCACTGGTAGAAAGGAGTGTTGCACTGTCAGTTTTGTGTGCTGCCCCTTCACTAGTGCTTTCTTACACTTCCATGGTCCCTTCAGGGTCTTGAAAAACAGCATTGCAGGTACCTTCTCCTCCTGGAATGCCTGAGCCCAAGGGACTAATCTCAAACATTTTCCCCTGCACACAGCTGTACCACAAGTTGCAGTTGTACCAGTATTGCCATCAGTAGCATTAGTTAAACTCCTACAGATGAGGTTATCTTGAGATATATATTAAAATGGATTAAGTTCACAATTTAAGCTTAAATGAGGAAAAGGAGCTTTCCTATCTAACCATGACCTGGTATGCTGAAGCACAGTAAAGGTCAATACAAGCAGCATAGCTTAGCTTGCTGTACCACGCCAACAGTAACAGCAAAGTAAAACTTGGTCAAGAAGTTAGCAGGGGTAAAGTCCTGTTAGGCATTGATGAAATCTGCTGGAAGAGAAGGCAATGCATTTATCAAGAAAAACCTGTAACTAGTGTTGTCATGTTTCATTTTGATTTACAGACATTATTAAGCAATCCTAACTCAATGATGCCACTGTTTAATATCTCCTTGAGATATTAAGTCTGTGGTTTTGTCTCTGCTGAGTCTTCTGTTGTTTTTTGTAAAGTTCATATTTTTCTTAAGGAAAATAAATGTTCTTTTAATGAGCCTACAAGGTCATGATATTATTGCAAATTTCCTTTTCATATGAACATCTTTTTCTTAAGACCAACTTCTTGTATATGCATTTCTTTTTTTGATAGCCCATCTGTGGCTTCACTTTTGTGGCTGCTTTGCAAATTAGCCATAATAATAAAGTGATGTCACTGTTAACAAACCAGGAAATTTAAAACTAAACAAGCATACCCAAATATGTGTAATAAGCAGAACAAAAGCTATTCCTAATATCCACTGATAAATTTTACATTTGCTTTAACAAAGCAGGATTGGGGCTAAAAGAATTGTTGCTATTTCTTTTAATTTTGCTAGAACTGAATTAGGCAGAAGCCTGCAAGATGTGAATCATATTTGAATCTTCATTTTAGAAAAATCTAAACATTTGTGTTTGGTTTTTGTTTTAATACAAAGGTGTAATTTCTTTGGACAGTAGCTGTTTTGCAGTTATGTGTTTATTTTAGGGTATTTGACAGAATGTTTTGCAGTCATCAGTAGTATTGTGTTCAAACACAGGAGTGTTAGATTGTTAATTAAACTTGCCTGATCCTTTCTAGGTCGCTTACAGGTCATAGACACAAAACAATGGATCTGTCCTGACCCTCACCCTCACCATTTGCACCTGTGTGCTCCCTCTGTTTCACATTCCTGGCTAGGTGATAGAAAGGAGGAATTTCACCTGTAGACCTCAAGGTAAAAAAAAAAAAAAAAAAAAGTCTTCAGTTTGGTTGTAGGTTGGTTGTTTTTTTGGTGGGTTTCCTGCTCCCCTCCCCCCCTTCTTCCTACTGGAACAGAAAGAGGAGTATCTCTAGGCTTTAGTACTCTACTTACAGATTCTGAATATGTTATTTCTGGAGAAGAGGAGGATCAGAAAAAGATTTCAGGCTAGAAAGATTTACCAAGATTCTGAATGTTTTTAGATTTGCATCTTGGAAAGGTAAGTGCAATAAAAGCTAGAAGAATATAAGTTTGTTTCAGAGGAGGTTTTTTTTCCCCTTCTGTTTTTCAGATATGATATTGAAAAAAACACACATATTTGGAAATGGCCTACAGATGTTGTTAATGCTTGGCTGTATTTGAGCAACTCTAGAGTTAACTTCTTTTCCTAGAACAATAACATACTTTGTTTTGTCTTCCCTTTGGTAAAATGTGCTTAGGTTATCCATGATCAATGAAGAAACCTGAAAACAGCTATTTCTTTCTTCTGAATACTAAGATAATTGGTTCAGTTGCTCTTTTTACTTTTGATATTGCATTTTATAAAATATTTAGTAAGCCAGGAGGTATCAAGAGGAGACTGACTTGAGGCATTGTCCTGGTTTCAGGCATGTAATTCTATACTGTATTTTCTCACAGTGAATGAGAATTACATAGTCTTTTCAGATTTGTTTTTTACTTTAAATTTTTTCAGTTTAATTAAAGCTAATGATAATGCCCTATATTTTAAAGGGGTTTATTTATTGATGTATCCTTAGTACATATTATCTTTTCATGCACAGTATTGCAGTTTCCCCAACTTTAACATAGCCATTATATGCACTTTTGGAAGCAAATTGAAAACTTCTCTGATTTTACGTAAGCTTTTGTTCTTTGAAATTACTGCTCTTCAGGTTTTTGTGCTTGTTTTTTGGGGGTTTATGTTGGGGTTGTTTGGGATTTTTTACGTTTTCCTACAGCTCTGGTTTTTTGGGGGATCCTAGCAAATATCTTTATTTTGCTAGAGAAAAAAATTTCCTTTTCTTTCTTTTGTCCCCTTTGCTTTGCTTCTCTGTGGAATTCGGAAACATACAGTTGCCACAGATACACTCAGTTGGGCTCATAGCCCATTATAAGTTATTATAAATGTCTTGAATGTGATCATGAAAGCATAAAATAGATGCATTCTATTTTATTGTTTGGTTGGCTTTGCTATGTAAAGAGCAGATATTTCTCTTTTATCCTAGTTTTAGTGCACCACTATGAAGATTAAAGTAAAACAACAAAAAAAGACCCTCCCAACAACTTTCCAGAATCCTAGTTCCAGTTGTTCAGAAGCTTCTTTATGGAACCAATGAGGTTACAACTTCTGACTTTGTTAAATTTCACCTTGAATTTTACTTTCAATTTTACCTAAAAGGGAGAGTAATGTGGTAGATCTCTGCTGTATTTCCTTATCTTTTCACATTTATTAAATTTGGATAGCTTATGCCTTTTAAGCATAGAGTTAACCTTGTGATGAAAGAGAATACCTGAATAAATTTAGTCTTTTATATGAAAAACGAAAGGGAGTGCTTACAATCATAAAACAACTGTAACATATCATTGAGTTTCTGTAGCAAAGCTTTTCATGATTTGATCCTCAGCTCTGTATCAGACTGAGCTATGCAAGAAAGATTATTCTCACTCCATTGTGAGCATGCGGTTCTTTTGCTGTGTTGCAATAGGGCAGTATCATTTGCAGGGGAGTGTGAGAAACAGTGAGAGCTCAGTGAAACAAGCTTTTATTTCCTGGATAATTTTCAGATTGTCCTAGCTTCAGTAGGAAGCTGGGAAGGTGCTCTGTGGGGGTGCATCGAATGTCTGACCTTCAAGAGGTATTCCCAGTCTCTTTCCTTTGAACACCAGTAAGGAACAATGGTCTAGGAGAGAAAAGTATAAACTTCTCAAAATCACCTTTGTTGAACTGGCATATGGGAATGTGGGAGACTATTTTGAGACAGCCTGAGCAGCTTCTCTAGGGCTGTTTGATAAGTACAGTATTATACACCTACATCGTTGAAATGGCGAGTTTTAGTCTCCCTGGTAAGTGGAGGTACCCCATTTATCTTTGGCATTTTGTCAAAGCATATGTTAACCAGAGGCACAAAGTAAGTTGTGAACATGCTAAAGTTCAGGTTCTTCTATATCTACATATACTGAAAAAATATTTTACAATATTTTTTAAAAGTATATAAAATATTTGCTAAAAGAAACTTAGGAAAATCCTGTTTCTTCTGTGTTTGCAGTTCACTTGCTTTAATAGATTACAATAAATAGTATGTGTGTGTGGTGTTGAATACTTATTGTTAAATGTCTTGCATATATCTACATATTGTGTGCAGGCTTAAGATACTCCTTTCAGGAAGTAGGAAATGTAGAAAAGCAAAAGCAAGTTAGAAAAAGTTTTAGTATTTGAAAAATACGTGGTTGTTTCAGAGAGCAATAGTTTGAGTTTGAGCTACCCCTTCCAAAGACTTCAGAAGTCTGACTGTGGAGTTTTCACAAATTTCTGTAAACCAACAACTAAGGAGTTACTTGAACATTTTTGTAGCATGGATATGGAAGTCCATAAGGTAAAAGGAACACAGGTTAAATGATGTCTCTGGCAGCCATTTAGTAATTGCTTAAACAATGTTGAAATGTAGACTTAACGCCATGTTGCATTAGGATCTGTGAAAGGATCTTGACGACTGAAGAGCCACATAGTACAGCTGTACAAAATAGCATGGAAGGTCTCTGACAATCTTGGTTCATGTTTTATCCTTGTATGCTGCTGGCTTTGTGCTACTCTTATGTTCCTCAAGTTTGCAGCAGTTTAGTAGCACTTGCTTATTGCTACTGATGTAGGTCACTTTTGGATTTTGGAAATCAGGTTATGGGGATAGTAACCTCCTCCTTTGGATTGCAGATGATATTTTATTGTATTAATTAATGTAAGGGTTTGGAGTCAGATTGACTTCAGAAAGTGATTTTTGTGGAAGAAGAATTTAATGTTCCTGCCAACTTTGTTTTTGCTACTTACAAATGACACGGTATGGGAGAAGTGTATAGGCATATTGCTGCCAAATGGTAAATGTTGCATATTCTGTGATGGAGTCATCAAACCTGAATATGTAACCTTTCTGCTTACCTAGCTTTCAATGATAATTATCTGACATACAGGTGAATCACACTCTCTTAAAATAGAATTAATGAGCATTTCCATTGAGGGTGCAATCTACTAGATTATTAAAGAGCATCTGTGTTCTTTCAATTATGGTAATTTCACTGTTTTAAATAGTGTTTTACATTTCCTGATGGGAATGTAACTATACTCAGCATATGCTTATTAAGCCACTTAGAAAACATAGTTGTATTAATAAAAGCCAAGGTGTGTCATTTCATTCCATTGACTCAAAACCTGCAAAATATAAGCTCCAAATACAGGAACCGAGTCCCAGATACAGTGCAGCCTATTCAGGACAAGTCATGTCCAAGTACTGGGAAGTCTTGATGAGTGTTTTTCATCCTGTATGTCACAGCATATTCCCAAGGGATTGACAAACAGTAGCCAAGGAAGATGACTGGAGAGTGTGTATATATAGATTTGTCTTGTATGTGGAATTTCCAAAGGGACGTATCTACTCATTAAAAACTGTTAGGTAACTATGCATCTGTCTGGTTGCAGTTGTATTTATTAGAGGTGAGCAACGGTTGCACTAGTGTTACACATTTTGAGGGGCAAGTGGTAACAGTTTCCCTTGACCTGGAAGAATTTGGAAAGTTCAATACTTTGAAAGCCAGTAGTGTTTAAGGAGAAAGTTAAGAGATCTGTCCCAGGAGGCCTGGGCCTATGAATGAGTCTCTTCTGTAGTTGTGTCCATGGGACAGAAACCTATTAGTGCCTTGTAAATGCTGGCTGGAGTTCAGTCATGTTGGAGACTGAAAAGGATGATGTAGTCTCTGGAGCAGAGGAAATAATGCAGCCTTTTATGTGGCACTTAGAGTCCATGAGGAAGTGCTGCTTAGTGAAAATTGAAAATGCAGAAGGGTCTTTGGGTGTCCACAAGTCAGAGCCTAAGGGGAAGAAGACTGGTAATAAAGGAATACTTGGGAACTCTAGTATCTAAAAGATAGAATAACTATATAAAGTTTGGGGATCTAGCCAAAATTTCTGGTTGTCTCCTTCTGAGACAAGGACCTGAATCACGTCAAAGTATATCATCAGTGGGCTGATGAGCTAATCCAGAGGTGTACAGGAGATATTTTTAATAATATTGTCTTTGTTTGCAGTAAAATTATTATTAGCATGGTAGGTCTCTTCCATGGCAAGCATCTTGCTCTTCAGTTAGAGGCACAGCTGTAACCAGGAGGAGTCCAGCTGAAACAAATCTGCAGAGCCAGAAGTGTGCTATGCTCCAGCAGGGAACTCATCCATGTCCTAAAGATCAAGGGATGCAAAGACAAAGTGGTTTGTTTTGTAGTTTATGTGATATTTAGAAATGTTTCAATAGACTCTCCAGATGTGGTTGATTTGTGATTTATTTTATAGTAGGTCATTCTGCTACTGCCTGGTGGCAGTTAACTGGATCCTGACAGCTTATTATAGAAGGGTATTAATATCACTGATATCTGGGACTAAAAGACATTAGGACAGAGCAAACTAAATATTTTTCTTTTTTTAAGACATGCATACCTGAATGGTACAGATTTGCTTTCAAATAGCCCAAAGTAGTGTTTATTTTAAAAAATTTATAAGACTCAAGGGAGGCAGGTGGCATATGGAATCACAGCAATGTGTGAAAATCTAGGCAGTTATTCTGTATCTCCTTGTAGAATTGTATTGCTTTGAAAATGTATATCCAAATAATTTTGCTTCTCAGTTATAACAAAGAATAAACACAGTTATTTTGTCAGTTATCTTGCCAAATACATTGAAGTACCTCAGCAATTTTGGCATAGTCTGGCCACTGTAATATCTTACTTGAAGGAGCAGTGTTTATTTCTTAGATAATTGGTGCAATTGAGAGAACCTGCAGAACCCAAAAATTCTATTAAATACAATTGTGACTTCAAGAACATTCAAAAATTCTATTTGTCATGTCTACAGAAATACAAATTGTCCATTTTCTTGATATGCACAATTCTGTCTTCAATTTTATAGGAATGCATTTAACTCATACAGATAAACAATTCACTTTGGGTTGATGGATATGATGAGCAATGTTAAAGTGGCTGCAAAAGCCAAACCTTAGTGAAACAAAGTGGTCTCTTTAGTGAAGAGCCACCAGTAACTATATTATGGGAGATGGTTGCCTGTATTATGAAAGATGTTAGTATAGTCCCTCTGTACTTCAATGAACTTGAAAAATTAATTTCAAGAATATATGGAATTTTGCCCATTTTATCCTAGATTCATAATACTAAATATAACTTCCTAAGAAATGGCAAAAGATTTCTAACTTTTTGTTAGATTTTGTTTTTTGATTCAGGATGTAAGCAGATTTTAGATTCTACTGATACGCTGAGTTATTGGAGCATAATATGACAGCTATTTATGTAATGTAAAAAGATTTAGTGACATTCACAAAATTACAGGAGAGGTACACATGGATATAAATCTGGCACTAGGTTTTTTTTTAAAAATCATTTGGTTTTGGCCATTAGCAAAAGGATGCTGGAGATAATGTGTCAGTTCTTGCTGTTTCCATTTCATGTAAATCCAAGGAAATAATTTGGAGTTCTTGTGTGTGATACAGACCAAACTTTACCATTACTCACTTTTTATCCTATTAAACTCTCTTTAACTCAAACCACCAGCTTTCCCTTTTTTTTTTTTTTTCCTCCAATTCTCTCCCCCGTCCCGCTGGGTGGGGCGGGGAGTGAGTGAGCGAGCAGCTGAATGGTGCTTAGTTGCCGGCTGGGGTTAAACCGTGGCAGAAGGCTACACTCTATAGACAGGGATGTCAATTTAGGTCCCTTGCAGAGATAGTTAAGATAAGACCATTGAATAAGAAATAATTCTGTCTCTGTGGTTTCATCATCAAATTATCATGAGTGATGTATAATTCTAATCAAACATTAATTTTAATAGTGAACTGAGAGTGTCAGCTGTATGATGGTCTTTGAGTTAATCAACCAGGGTTACTTTCCGTAGACACTGAGAGCAAATGATTACTCAAATGAAGATAGTAAGTGTAAGATTCCTTTAAAAAAAAACAAACCTAAAACTCTACAGTTGCTGGTGCGGGGGCAGTTCTGGTAGCTTTTAATATTTATGTCATATAGGGAAAATATGAGATAGCATGAAGACAGGGCAGCCTTTTCAGTTTATTGAAAAAGAACTTATGCATAGTTCATAGGCCATATTTTTCTCGGAGGTAATTAAGTCAAAATCATCTTGACACACCTGAGTCACCTGAACACAAAATACAAGTGCAGACTTTGTCATGTGATACACTTGAAATGTCTTGGTAATCTTCTGTTGGGGATATTTTTGTTGTATGAACAAGGTTATCAAGCAGTTTTAAAGTGTACAGTAGAATGTATGCAAATTGATAAAATATATTTATTAGAGATAGTCTTTGACTTGCATATCATGGATAAACTATTTCTATAACTAAAAAATGGGATCAAACTGCTTATCCCATTTAATTCAGAAGAATTTCCTATACTGTTACAAGTACTTATTTTAGTTAGTGTCAGATGCAGTACTATGAGTGTGTGATGCAACAGACTTTGGATTAAAGTTCTTTAAATGGCCTGGCAGTGCAGGGGTCATTTTCAATATGTGTTGTCACTTCCGCACATAAAAGCCTTGCTTACTGTATTTATGTGCGCTGGAAAAAGACTTGCCCATTGTAGCCTCATCTAACGTATATTCAAACTGATTGCAAAACTTCAATACACAATGGATTTTTTTCTTCAAAGGAAAGAAAGAAATTATTTTAAGTAAGACTTATAAAAAAATATTTATCCGTACATAGGAAGAAAGACCATCTGAGGTAGTTCAGCAATGGCTCACTGTAACTCACCTAGCTGTAAACATACTCCGGATATCCTAGTATCCCCTTAACAAAATCATTGTCTCTCTCGCCTGCTTGCATTGTTCTGCCCTCATAATGGTGACGCTGTGTATGGCTTTTGGTTTTGTTTTCCTCTGTATTTTGACTTTTGATATCAAGATATGCAGTAAATGTTTTTTAAGATAAAACATTTGTTCAGCTGCCCCTATTGTATTGAAGATGTTGTCAGGAACTAAGAAGTCATATTACTGCTTTTGGAGAATCACTGTAGCCTACAAACCCATGGAATATGTGTTAATTCTGTTCATTTAACTTTTGTGATGCTACTGTCAAAAAAGCACTTAAAGATGTAATAGCTTGGGAGCATAACTTCAAATGTAACTGAAGCAGCTGCTGTTAGGTCGGCTTTTTCAGTGTTTCCTCTTAATTGTTTTCAATTTTTTTTTTCATTAGGTAGCCCAAGGATAATCCTGCACTTAAAAGACCCTTGGGATTCACAGAAGTTGTCTTTTTCTGCTGCCATGGTAAAAGGCATGCTCTGAACATTGCTTAATGTATATGGACAGAGAATTCCTTTACAACTTCAAACTGTGACCATTTTCCCATGATGCTGAGCAACAGATTTCTCCTTCTTCCTCTCTATACAGTTTTAATAGGACTACAAAACTAAGGGGGTGGAAAATACTTCTTTCATAATGTAACTCAAACCCAAACTTCATGTCCCAGCAACATGTCCCTTGCCCATCTATTCCACTGTGCAAAACCAATTCAAGATTAACTGAGCCAGAAAGGGGAGAGGGAGCATAGCTATAGAGTCTGGTTAAGACCTTCATGTCAGAGGAAGAAACTTTGTTTCTCTTTAGGGATGTTTTCTCTCTGTGTGATGTTCTTTAATTATTATTTGTTTGGCTTTAATGATACTCTAATGTCTGTGTTATGGACTGTTACCCTAGATATGGGAGGTGAAAGGTTTTTGAATCGGTTGATCAAATTTGTATGTTAGAAAAACTACAGTGGAAGGATTTGCTGGGAAAAACTGGCAGGGTGAAAAAATGTGTAGAATGTGATGGATAGGAGAGATTCAGCACCAGGTGAGAAAAGTGCTGTAGCTGAACTTGGGATGGCAATACAGATGCTATCCCAAAAAGAAAAGAAGAAAAATAAAGATTTGTCTAAAGTGGATGATGCTGTTGGAATATGACCTGTATTCCTCTGAACATCTACCACTTAAAAGTTATAGGGAATTTTACATATTTTTACTAATGCTTGATAGAGTTTGCCTAGTCTTCATTTCTCTAGTAAAAATATTCTGGTTTTCTGATCTTTTGTACTTACTGCTTGTAGCTACAAAGCAATAGTATTAGCAAGGTAGCTGATTAAGTAAATACTCACTAGTGACTACTGTGGGTTGATGGCAAAGCAGTTCCTCAGACAAAAAGTCTGTTAATATCAATGGGTTTGCAGTGTTAGATGTTCATTGGTTTGCAAGCATTCAAACATATGATATTTCTCATCTTTCTGTCAGTGAATTATTCCTGGAATGCTGGGAAAATTATTATGAAAACAGAACAAAGCAGCATGCTGTCTCTTAACTAGCAAGGTAACAGTCCTGATGAAGTTCAGAACCACAAATCCTTTTCAGAATAAGGAAGAGAACATTTTTAACATTCAAACTGCATTTGCACTAATTATAGCTGTTTAATTTTTATGCAGTTATAACTAGATTTTTGCACAGTAAAGCAAACAGAGCATTGTCCTCCTGGATTAATACTTAGCAATGTAAGTGAGGTAGATGGTTAATAAAAAATAAGAACCAAATACATTTTTTTAGATTTTTTTCATGGACCACTGGACATACATAATCTTTGAACCTGCAAGACAGCATAATTTAGTATCTCCATTTTACAGCTGGTTAAATTAAAACATTGGGAAGTGATGTTAGGGTTCTTTCATGAATTGCTTTACCCACAGAGTACTGGAAGCAATAAATCACTTTTATTAGTGATAAAATGATGAAGTTTATTATAATCACAAATGCAGTTTTATGCAAGGACAGTTTATCACTGCAAATATTGTCTTACTATATGGTGATATAAAACAAGTTATGAAAATTAGAGAGGGTTGTTCAGAATGCTGAGGAACTAAAGATATGCCGGTTGTTTTTTTACTTCCCTTAAATGTGACATGGTAAATATGAAATGGAAGTCATTTTGAGCAGGTCCACGGGGCTAAAAGAACCCTGCGTTGGAACAATTGAAAAGAGGACACAAGCTTCCTCAATGTTTGCGAAGCCACTAGCTTTGAATTTGGCTCAAAATAATTTATCAATGTGCTTTTTGTTACAGAGGTCATTTGTGGAACTAATAATCTAGTATTATAGTTTTATCTTAATGCTTTCTAGATATGAAAGAATCTTTATAGTTGTTTATCTTATTTTTTGCAAGCTAGCCTAAAGACATTAATGATGTTAAGCCAAGGTTGCTTTTAGAAGATCAAATGCAATGCCTAAAACAAGTTTTTTAAAAAGGAAATGACCTTTTTGAAATGTTTCTTCATGTGTTGTGGTAGTACTATGATATTCTGAGGTATGAATGATTTTGTATCTTCCTTTATCATGAAAAAACACCCTCAAAATTCAAACAAACTTTTTAACAACAGGAAGATATGATTTTCATGCCCAATTTTTTTTTTTTAGCTGCAGCAATGTCATATATTGAGTGTGTCCAGGAACTCATGCATGCCATCTGGCATGTAGTCCATACTGAAAACAGTACTTAATTCTTTTGGAGACAAAGAGTGTATTTATTTCACAGCATTCATATTAAGAAGGCAAAGAAGCTTAATAGAGTCAGCATGGGAAGGAAATAGGACAGGAAATTTTGATACCTGAATAATAAATTAAGACTTATTTTTTGGTTCTAGATGGTCATGTTTAAAAATGTCTTTCATAAGACACAGCCCAGAACAGCCTTCAGGGATAGGTGCTGAAATACTAGTGGAAAACAGGGGTTTTTCCTTTTGTTTATTGATCAGTAACAAGATAATATGCAAGTTCATGAATTAAGAGAACTATTATCTAGTTTCCTATAAGCAACGTGAATACAGTTCAGTTCTCACACATCTGCAGGGTGAATACATCTGTACTTAAGTACTGGTGGGACTCTTGAACTATTTCACCTCCTAGTTGCTAAAAAGAAGTATTATTACCCTCTAACCAGCATAGGTGTCTAAAGGAGGCAGCTAGGTCTCCTGTGCTGTCACTGGAGAGAGAGGCAGGTTTCTGACTTGAGGGTCTGAAGTGACCTGCGGAGGACCTGACCTTGCTTCGCTATAAAGGGACTCCAGCTTGATGCTTGGGATGTCCTGGAGCAGCTAGTGTGCATCCTGTGGACTGTTTTGTCTCGCTGTTTTGAGCAATAAAAAACTCAAAATGTGTGGCTGTTAAACCCTCCAGACTTACTCCTCAGTGTGGGCTCAGTGCATGAAAACCATATGAACGGTACAGTTCGTAGGGATGTTATTGTCCACAAGGAGCTTGATCTAGGTCTGACAGGTTTATGTGCACTGACTTTGAGGTCTGTGTGGGCAGATATTTGATGTAGAACACAGTAAAACAGGATTGGGAGGTTTGGGCTGGTTTTTTTTTAAATGCTGACAATCCATAGAGAGAGTTCCTATCAGATAGGATCGATGTTTAGTAGTGAAAATAACAGGTTATTTAATACCATGGTTCTAACAGGTGTGTGTAAGTGGCAGTCTTTAGGTTATGGCTATATGAAATTACCATGAACTGTCAAATAGCAGAACCAAAAAACACAGGGCTCTGAGGAAAAACCACTGAACATTGCTGGCAGTTAAGGAAGTGTCGAATGGATGGAAGAAAGGGAGGGTGACCAAAGCTTTGCAGCTCTATTGGAGAGACCTGAGCAGTAAGTGTAATGTTGTGCAGTTTACCGTGCAGTTTACTTATATCTACTTTATCTCAATTACGAAGTATTTAAGCTGGTGGTCTTTTACTGTTAACGCTGTGATCTAGAAATATAAACAAAAATACTTTTTTTTTGCCATTAAAGATGATTCTCCAGTTAGCACTGGAATTAACCCATCATTTCTGTCCTTCTATTCAGATGTTAGAAGGATGTAAAACATGAAGGGTAAAGAGACTTAGTTATTTGCATTTTAATCGGTGAATAACTGTCTCTGAATATTTTTGACTAAAAATAGTCTAGCGATAATTACTTATTTTTTACACGTATTGTATATGAACTAGGGATATGTATGCTAAATAGTAAAATGGAATATGTGTAGAGTGCTGTTGGCCTATAAATATAGAAAACTAGAAATTATTATCAAATATGTTTTTTAAAATTGAGGTGGATAAATAATTAAATAATGAATAGTAGTTTATACATTGATATTTTCTAAACAGTGTTTCTTTTTTTGTTTTGTTTTGTCTTTTGTTTTGTTAATTCTGCTGAGGACCTGACCCTGTTCTGTCTCAGTCATGTACCTACTATGCAGTCTGTCTCTGAAAAAGAAAGAGGGGAAGGAAGCAGTTATAAACCAGTTGTTATGGATTAGTAATCCACATAGAACTTTGCTATTCCTTCATAAAGAAGTTGTGCATTGTGGACATAAAATACCTGCCATCTAGTTGGGGTAGGTCACTCATG
Organism: Elanus axillaris; assembly: GCA_026212715.1. Lineage (NCBI taxonomy): Eukaryota > Metazoa > Chordata > Aves > Accipitriformes > Accipitridae > Elanus > Elanus axillaris. The sequence continues at coordinate 6,627,763 of JANZLQ010000030.1, forward strand.
GTCAAACTTAAGAGTCAGACATGGTAGTTCCTGACTTTTCTCCCCTGGAGTTTGTGCCTTCAGGGTAAGCGTGCTCCACTGACCACTTTCCTTATAAAGAAGGATAAATATAAATATATATATTTATAAATATATATATATAAATAAGGCAGCATATAAGATATAAATAAGGCAGCATAAATGCAGACTAAGTCCTGCTCACTTAGAAGTCCCATCTCACCTTACAGCAAACCATAACAGGGCTACTACCTAGAAGACCTTGCACCACCCTGTCTGTCTCATGTGATGTGCAAGTGGCACACCCAGGTAGGTTGGATCGGTGGCTGTGCTGGAGCGAGCACAGGGTGTCAAGCTGTCCATGTGCAGGGTATGCATCTGTAGGGATTATGCTCATGTCAGTGTTCCACAGTAACCCTCTTCAGTTCAGAGCTGCCTTTCCTCACGGCCAGGTGTGTGGTTGCTCCAGAGGGAGCTGATGTGAATGGATGATAACTTTGGCCTCCAGCCCAGACCAGAGGCTATTCCTTCAAAGCAGTGCAAATGAACCTGCTAAACCTTTCTTAATTTATCCTGATTTTTTTGTTTGTTTGTTTTTTTCTTTCTTTCTTTCTTTACTGCTATTGAATTTAGCTAAGTAATTTATATTAATTCCTTTCATGGTGAAGAATGTGTTTAGTAGTCAGTCTTAAGACGCAGGATTAACTTTGCTTAGCATGCAGCTTACAGAAAAACCTGGATATCAAAGATGAACTTAGATTTTTATATGTGAAACAAGAAAATTCCACTAATTTTCTTTTCTTCTGATTCTTATGTATAGTATTGGTGATCTCAATAAATTTGGGGTTGTAAGTCCTGGAAGGGTTCACATGTCTGATCTATTTTTATCATTGGTTTCAAACCAATTATATTACATCATTTTTTTGGTATTTAAGACAATGTTAGAGCATTTATGGTACAGTGATATCTGAAGTAGAGGCAGAATTATTACTGCTGTCAGTATAACAAAGAATTTATGAACTAGTTTTAGTTTAAGATTATCTAAAATATTTAATCAAACTCTTCACAGTGTTTTTTAGTGTGGCTATGTAAGTCATTTTTCCATCTGAAAAGTCTTTTTATTTCTACCAAAACTTTACCTCATTACAACCTGAGAAATTTTGATGCTAATAGTAATCTATTATTGATTTACACAGAAGCCTGAGAGATTAATGATGACTGAGGTAAAAATGAAATCTGAGTAATTTTCCTTACATACCTTAGCCTTTGTAATGTCAGAAATATATCATAGTTTTTGGCAGAAACTAGTAAAGTTGGGATAAACTGTGGGTTTTGTTGGTTTTGTTTGGGAGGTGTGTGTGTGTGTATGCCTCAGAAGAAGGTATTGACATCTTTTTGGCTTACTTGATTAGCAAGACTTGAGGTTTTGTTCATTGTTTCTTTAGGAAAAGAAGAAATAATGGTGAAGGATTTCCCTTCTCCATCCCTCACCTGGTTATGTTTCTTCCAAAATAAAAGGAGGTAAGGTTTTCTGTAGTCTTGTATATAGTAGAAATTGTATAGCAGGAAGCAAAACCATTATTTGTATTTGCAAAACTTCTGGCATGTTATCCACTTTTTTTTCTTCAAGTTAAGGTAAGAGGGTCTCAGGAGAGCACTCCTCTTACTTTCAGTAAGTAGCATTGTTCTTTTAATTATGTGTGTGTATGTGCCTGTGTGTATGCACAAGAGAAACTCCAGTTAGTGCTCTGACCTTGTGTTTTGCTAATTCTCCAGCCAAGCTTTCGGATTGCATGGCCTAAGCTTGCTTACAGCTTTGTGCTGTGAAGGTGGTTTTTTTTTTTTTTCTCTTCTTTCCACTTTTGTAGCTCATTAAATAAAGGTTCTGTTAATTGTTTATCGGCAGCTCTCCAGCTCGGCAGCTTTCCAGCTCAGCAAGTGAGCAAAACTGTGTGATTTGTTAACCCTTGGTACTATACTGCTGAGACTTCATGGGCCAAAAGAAATAGGTGTCCAGTAATCACCAAACTTGTGTACTAGTGCATCCTTCCCCTGTGGTGACCCATTTCAGCTGGAAAAGATGCAAAGATGACCAATGATATTGTCATTGATACTTGCAATTCATATGAAGTGTGGTGAAACTGCTTGGTTAGAACAAATGAAGCGTCATTACTAACTAAATAGTTGCTCTCCTGACTCCTTTATTGTGATTTGAAAAGCCTTTTCCTCAGATGTACTCATCAAGAGAAAGAGTTGATCCTATAAGCTGTTCTGTCTTAGATTCCTGATTAATTTAGTGGGATTTGATCTCTCTGTATTAGGCTCTTCTCATCCTACCTTAAATAATTAAGCAATGCAAACTTCTGTCTAGGTGCGTGCTTCTGTGACTAATGCAGGGATGAGATGCATCTGCAATCCTTTTGAAAAGTTTTCCACAACCTAAAGTGTGTTCTGCTCTTGGAGAAAAAAAAAAACAACTTTAGTCTTGATTCCATGTTTTTGTTCCCATTATGAGAAACCCAGGCTATCAGCTATGGAAAAAAAAAAAAAAAGAAAACCACACCCTATCCTCCTCTTCTAAAACAATTATGGTTGACATATTTTTATTCAGGTTATCAAATTAAGATTTAGCAAATCACGGTGTTCTCCATCAGCTGGGACAAACTGCTGGGGTGGGATAATCTTGCTGCTAACCTTTAGATGCCCTTTTGTGGACCCTGAGTGCAGTTCTGTGCCTCTGCATCATGCGGTAGCATGGCCATCCATGCTACCCTGAAGAAGAGCAACAAGCAGCAGCAGTGCTGTTGGCAACAATGCACCAAATTCGACTACTATGTTGCAGAGCCTAATGTCAACATCTAATATGCTACATTTTTTTTCCCAGCACCCTATCTGATGTAGATATATCTGTTTTAGACACATCTTAGCAGATGAATTGAACTTCACCCTCATATTCTGCTGTGCTTAATGCTTCTTGTCTAAGAAGCCATTAGTCAAGCCATTGTCTAAGCCATTCCATTGCTGTTCTGCTCTTTTTATTCCCAAGAGACAAATCCCATGCCATTCCTATTTAAAATAACTTGGAGTGGAATAGTATTTTGAGGCTTTTTGTTGGTTTTTATCAAGCAAAGTAAAAGTTTATTATCTCCTGTCCTAAAACAATCAAGGTCAGTGTCTTTTATTTCTGTTTCATCTTGGTAGTATACCAAGCATTTTGTATTGGGTATCTACTTTTCAAAGGAAAAAAGAATAGAAAATGTGTTTAAATTTATAGTGGCTGCAGCAGAACATACACAATAAAAAAACTATTAGAAATACTGTAGCATTGTTCATGTACCAAATGGGAAAGGTATGCGCAAAGCACTACTTAAAAGATGTAGTGATCTAGGAAGCAGAAATACATAACTTAAACTTCCCTCATATGCATTTTGTTGTTACTAATGTCTGTAGTGCATTATATCTTGCTGCAGTTTATAATAAAAAACCAAAACAAAACAACACTTCCCCCCAAAAAAAACAATGCAGAAGTAGAGCACAACTACTACAAAAAATTTCTTATTTTAAAGTATTTGCATAGTCTGAGTCTTAGTATACACCAGAGCCCTCGACAAACTAAATTATCATTTTTCTGCCTTATCTCAAATTGTGCTTCTGATAAGACTCATAGCAAGCATATGTTATCTACAACTTCTGAGCCAGATGCCTGACACTTTAAGCATGCCCATAAACAACTTCTAATGCATTCAAATGAGACTGTTTAAAACGTGTTCTTCTCTTTCTCATGTTTTGGTTGTTTTGAGCTGAACTAACTAATGTTAAGGTGAGAAATAATTATGAGTCCAATCTCCTGGGGCATTCAGAGTACTTAACTTGCACTGACTTCAGGCCATACTGACAGAAAAAAAGAAGCCAAAGAAGCAAAATCTAATGAGATCTGAATATACTAATTAAACTTCCCAAGCCAAAGGGTTGATATTTATAAACAACTGTTGTATTTGACACTGCTCTATTTTATTATTGTTTTTTTCTGAGTATTTCTCTACATCCCCGTGCAGCTTTCAAGTCACATTTTTGTTCAGTGCTGTCAATAATACTTTTTGAGGAGAAAATGTTTGGGGTGGTTTTGCCCTTTTTCATGGGTAATGAAACAATTAACCTGTGCTGCAACAACCTTCAAACTTTTTAAGATGGGTTTTTCTTATCAGGTCTAGTAATTCACTTCTATGGAACCTTGATCTATGTGCTTGATATTTTCAATAAAATGGCAAGTCCGTGTGGAAACAGATGCAGTGAAGCATCCAGTCATGAACTTGACCTTTTTTTTATTCTTCTGGTTTGATAAGATTTTTACAATATGAGAAACCATTTTTAACTTAGCCAAAGTGACATTTTTACTTTTTCCATGTAAAAACAAAAGTAGAAATGTAATTTCATTGTGCCTTACTTTTCCCATTGAACTGGCTAGACCTTTTCAAATACCTTTTTAGATTATCAGAAGAAAACAAACTTATTGTTTTCTTCATTGCAATACAGTATTTCTGTATTCTGAAATAGATGTTGGTGGATGTATATAATTTAAGAAGTCACAGAAAAAAATTACTATAAGCAGCCAGCTGTTTCTCCCAACTATCTTGTGATAATGAACAGTGCAATAACATATTCTATTATGAAATATTTATAAAGGATATTTAGGACTGTGCTGAACCTATTTTTCACTGAAGAATATAGACAAGTAAGATATACCAGCCTTCTGCAACTAATTTTTTTTAGTTTTGCTTTTCATTTATCAGTTGCTGCTTCAGAAGGGTCTTCGAATACTTTCTGCGAAGTCACAAAATGGCTGAGGTTGGCAGGGATCTCTGGAGATCATCTAATCCCTGCCCCTGCTCCAAGGCAGGGTCAGCAGGAGTCGAGTGTCCCGAACTGTCTCTAGTTCAGATCTGAGTATCTCTAAGGATGGTGAGTCCACAACTTCTCTGGGCAACCTGTTCCAGTATTCGATCACTGTCACAGCAAAAGATGTGGAGTTTTTAGTTTGTTTCATTTTTGGTTTTCTAAAATGTTTAGATGCAGTTCTCCATTATTTCAGTTTGTGCTTGTTACCTCTTGTCCTTTCACTGGGTACCAATGAGATGATTCAGTCCCTCTTCTTTATGAAGTATTTACGTACATTGAGATCCCCCATGAACCTTCTCTTTCTGATGCTAAGCAGTGCCAGCTCTCTCAGCCTCTCCCTGTATGACAGATGCTCCAAGCCCTTCATCACCTTCCTGGCCTTAAGTCATACCCTAGAAAAGAAAGCTTTCTCTGTGGCATAGATGGAAAAATACAAACTTCCTAGAGGATGATATTTCTTATGTATCTATTTTGTTCAGGCAGTGTCTGTGGAATTCTGTTACTTCTGCTGTTTAAAGCAAGAAAAACAAAACAAAACCTCAGAAAGTATCTCCTGGTCCATCTCATTCTTTCATGGTGTTTTCCTTTAAAACAAATGCACAACCTACATGCAGATGACTGTTGAGAACAGGAACTGCTGTTCAAATTACCATCAAGTGATGAAGAGATTTTGAATTGCCTTAGCACGCAGGAAAAGGGTGAGGACAAAGACATGGGTGAAAAGCCCTCACCAATAGGAGAGGCATTCCAGACTGGCTTTCTAATAACCTGAGAAGGTGATACAAGGAGGTGGGAATTTGGTGCAGCATGCAGCTGGGAGGGCAGACTTCCTCTTGGTCTCAGTGAGCCTTCTTGCTTGTGCTCCTGAGGTGTCCCAAAATGAACAAGGCAATTGACAGGGTGGTTTAGAACTATCCAAATAAGCATCTGTATACATCTGTCTCACCTGCTGGTGTGGTATCCCTTTTCCCTAAAAAGGGAGAGTAGTTAAGCAACTGTTTTCCTCCTTTGGATCCCTGTAATGGTAGTGCTGTGGAAGGAGAGTAGCTATGAGATGCATAGCTCTTCCTCCCAGCAGGTTCTCTTGCTGTGCTACATCCTCAAGGAGGACCAGAGGATAGTGTTTGTACTCGTTCTGGTCATGCTTAAAGATTCTTTTTAATCTCAACAAGGGGAAGGTATTGCTGCTGCTTTGTCTCTTCTCTTCCTTTTCTTTAACCCACGTAGCCTGGAGTTGTGTGTTAGTATAGAATCCATGAAGTGCATACGGTCTCTTTAGCTTCTGTAAACGTAAGCATGGGGAATGGAAGGGAAGAATTCATTGGCAGAGCTATGGATTTGGGAGACAGTTATATAAAATGCCAAATTTGAAACACTAGATTGAGATGTATGTTACTGTTAATGTTTATTACTAGCCAATAAACTAATTAGCAGTGATTGAACTTCTGGTTCCTACTGTCTAATTAAGTTATTTCTTAAGGACAACAAATTCAAGCATGGCCATACAAGTGAAGCGAGTTAATACTACCAGATGTATTCTGTTAATTTATAGATTGATTACCTCCTATTGATAGCCTTGTCTGGGCAATTAAAAATACTATCTATTTTAAACAAACTAGGAAATCTAACATCCTGGCAATAGCCAGGATATCACTCCCTTCCTTACAGCATTTAGTTTTCTTTCTTTCTACATTAACTGTCATTCAAAAGAATCTAAGAAATTCCAGTCTGGGGAAAGAACCTGGATCTGCAGTCTCTATGTGGAATATCTGAGTCAGTCCTTATTGCATATAAATCATAATCCATGGTGCAAATAATTCCCATCATATGCATGAGTAAGGGCTAAAGCATTACGCCCAAAGTGCTACCAGTGCTCCCTTTGGGCTTAGGGGATGCATCAGCAAACATGAAAACCTGGTGAGCCAGCAAAATTCCTTTCTAATTGCTTTAATCAGGAGGGTTAAAACACAATCAAATTGCCAGTGATATTCACGGCTGCACAGTCTACAGGCTTTTGCAGTGAATACAAAATAGTGATGCAGGGTCTGTGATGATTCACTTGCTACAAAGTCTCGTAAATACTTACAAGAGTAATTGCCAATGCAGTAATAAATTTTAAGATCACACAACTATTTTTCTTTCAGAAACTTTTAGCAGTTTTATCATTCATTACTGCTACTGCATTATGTACGTATGGTGTTACTGCCTAGCAACTGTAAATCACGTGTTGCAAACTATGACTGCCTCCAAAACAGAAACAAAACTAGGGCCGTGAGTCAATGAACGAGTACCAGTGACAGCATTTCACATAAGAAGTGCTTAGTCCACATGCTGAAATATCAGACATACCTTTAATAGCATGTTGAATTGGTGCTTAGGTTAGGCAGAGGAAGCCTATATGTCAAGGGCAATGTGTACTTCATGGAAAGAAATACAGGAAGAGAGGAATCATCATCCAGAATTGCAGAATCTCTTTAATGACCCAGTATGGGCCTTTAATATTAAGACTTACTGAGTTATGAGTTAAATGTCAACCGATGATAAAATTAGATCATTTTCTTCCTCAAAGAATGATGAATCTTGATTCTTCTTAAAGAATTAAAAAGAAGAAAATAAGTGCATTTTTTTGGTACATAGGTTCACTACTGCAGTCATTCACATGGGTGGGGTAACTTTCCTTTTAAGTGGAAAAAAAAGCAGCTAATAAGGATTTTCTTCTTAAAACTATAGTAAGTGAAGGAAACTGGAGGTTCACAAAATGTTCTCTTTTTGTCACTGAGCAAAGAACTGAATAAACAGGTGGATTATATTGCATATGATTATTTTGCCCTGTGCTTATTTTGGGTTAGCTCATAAAATTATTGTTTCTTATATTAATGTTTAATGATCTTAGAAGGAATAAAAAAATAGAAATTTTACTGTCAGAATCCTGATATTTCTCCTAAAATTTCTCAAAGGATGCAACAAGAAATGTGAAGTGTTCGTGTCAATGTTTCTATCTCACAGACCTTTACTTAAGATGTTATCAATTGGCAAGTAAATTTTATCTGTGCTGTTTGGAGTTTGTACATTCTTATGCTGAACACATTCAGAAGTTAAAGTCTTATAAGAACCTAGTTCCACAATAAGAAGTGGCCTCACTATTTTCCATGCCTACCTGTTAGTATCTGTCAGCATACAATCTTTTTTCTTTTTCTTTTTTTTTTTTTAGTGGTATGTTACTAATAGTCTGTAAAATTTATGTTTCATTTCAGCTGGGCTAGTGTTAATTGTACAGTAATAAGACAGTAAATTGTAATGAGACATAGTTATGGCAAATACTCAAGTCTTTTGGAAGCATGTCTGAATTTGTGTGAATGTATATAAAGATTATGGTTAGATGAAGCATCCACCCAGTGAAAACGAGAAACAAAGGCAACTAATCTCCTTATATAGTGAAAGGACATTAAACACTTCCAATAATCCTTTCTTCTAGATAAGATACATGCTTGGGTTTATAGTTTTTAATTGAATATTATAGACGGGTCTAGAGGCAGGTACGGTGAAGCTTACAATCCTGGTAGGTTTTTGTCAGGAAGAGCATCCAAGGTCACAGCGGGGAGTTGAGGCAGTGCTCGCTTATCGGTGTTCTGCCCTCGAAGGGACACAGTATTAGTAAGGAGGAAAACCTCTCTGCTCTTGGTGGCTTTCTGGGTGGAGCTGAAGGAAGCCGTAAAATGTCAGACGCTAATATGAGAGATGCTATCATTCTGTCCTGTGTGCCATGTGGATGAATCAAGCAAGTTGGAAAGGGAGCTCGAGCAGTCATGGTTCTTTCTGCCCCATTTCCCCCACCTCCCCTGCAGTGCTCTGAAACACTCTGCGAAGGATCCCTGAGACCTGGTGTGGAGAGCAGCAGACTGTTGTGCTAAACGTAAAGGATAAGTGGACTCCACAGAAAGAAGTCCAAGGGGTACAAAGCAGGGCAGAAGAAAGACTAGTGCTGCATAGCTAAGGTGAGAAATTAAAACTACATTCACCTGTTGTAAAGGAGACAGACTTATGAGGGCAGGTAAAGGAGAAATGCATACTTAAAAGAATTGTGTGGCAATTTAGTTTCTGTATCAAAACATCAGTGCATATCTTCAAAACATATTCTGCATTTTTTTTAATCAGTGGAAGCATTTCTTTTTATGTTTTCTCTGACCACCTTTTTTTTTTTTTCATACCCTCTAACAATAGCTGGCAGGACCAACAGTCCTATGTCTTTGGCATGCTTGTTTCAAATCCTTTAGTTGTCCCATCACCAGGTGGAATTTGGGGCTGGATTTCATATTTGTTAAGCAGCTCTATTGTAGGAGGCACATGCTTTTCAGTTTTAATTCTTGAGCAATTCTGTTAGGTTCAGGTCAGTGGATGTCATGTATTTTTGACCTGCTAGGGTGCCTTCTCTTGCTGCTCTCCAGAAGGATGACTTTGAGGCCCTTGTAGATCAATTATATTTTTTTTTAATTTAATGCTTACTGGATATACTTCACATTATATTTGATGTAAATCATAATGATTTGTTGAATATACCCACATAACCAACCTGCTGTCCTCTTAGAACATACTTGCAAATTGAATTCCAGCCCCTTTACTCCAGTAAGTGTTACATACAGATTTCAGTTACTGTAAGTTTGCAAGTAGTTGTATATCTGTTACAGTGGTGCTTCAATTTGAAGTTGTGCATACAAATTAAACCTAGGTTTCTGAAAGTTACTTATAGCTGTTGTGAATAAGACAGTATTTTTCCTATAACATGCTTGAAGGCATTAGCAGTCTCGTCCTGCACAGTTTTGGTATGCCAGCCAAAATCGTTCTTCTTTATTCCCTCTAGAAGGGACCGTGACACTTTAGTGTGTTGAAAATGCTACTCACTAAATGCTAATAACCTGGAAGGAGATTTGGTATGTATAGGAAGATCAGAAGCTCAGCTAAAAGGTTGTCATGTCATTACTACTGTTCGGCTAAGTTTATGCTTAAGCAGTGATATTTTTCTGATTGCAAGAGAAGTTCAACCAGCTTGTGGGCTTCCTTTTATTCACATCCATTAATCCAGTTATCATGTAAATGCACACCTGCAGCATTTATTTTCCTACAGCCACTGCATTCCTGTCCTGGGAAATGTGTTCTTGCCTTGTGTTCTTATGAAGGCCTGCCAAGACCTCTGCAGTTAATGTTACAAAGGAGATTTTCACTGTGAGAACATTCTTCTCCTTTTTCTAACTTTTATAGGTAACAAATGAAGTATCTTTGTTTATTGTTTGGTTGCTGGGTTTTTTTCCAAGCTTGCCTTTGTAGAAGGGACTTGAGATGGGCAGGAAAAGCCACGTATGAAATATTGACTCTAAAAGAAAGATTTTTTTTATTATTATTATTATTTTATTTTCCTTTTCAAGAACATACTGAACTCCAAAAGATACTCACTTTGCTTCTGAAACCATTTTCATTTAACTTAGTTCTTCGGTGGGTTACATTAGAAATTTGTTAAGGTTTCCAGAAAAATCTTAAGGTGTATACTGCACACTGAGTTGTGTTGTGTAGATAATTAACTAGTTATTTATGAAATATTTTTGTTTGGGGAAAAAAATATGCTTAGACTTGTGTTTTATTTCAATGAAAAACCCTAGCTCATAGAAAACTGTTGCTGCTGATGAGCCCTTTCATGCCTGAGATGCTTGCAGAAGCTGCATATTGGTTTATAGCAAAAAAAAAATCAAATAAGGAAAGAACAGATTAAAATCTATGAATGTGAGGAGAGAAATGTGCTGTAATTTCTTACTTGTTTTTTATTATTTTTTTTCTCTTTACATTTATTTAGTCTTTGCTTTTTAAGCAGGTGACAGCTACTTTCCAGTTCAACCTAATTTTTTTCTTTTTACCCCCCCTTTTTAAAACTGCAATGTGTGTGTTTTATTCTAGTGAAAAAGGCACTTGGTGTAGATTTTTAGTCCAATAAACCAGTGATACTGCTGCTTCTATTTGTTTCCTAGTAAATTAGCATCTCACATAGGTTCTAACGGACTCATGCCTGCTTAATTAGGTGTTAGACAATTACAGATGCCACTCACAGCTCCTCATGTTTCTGGGAGATGAAACACTGAAGTAAGCTGCAAGCTAATTAGAATTTCCTTATTGGGATGAGGTTTTTTGTACTCTAAGGTAGGGAAAATGGATTCATTTTTTTTGTGGCTCTTACAAAAAGGCACCCTAATGGTAACAAGGCTGGGGACAAAAGCTTAAATTTAGGACTACTAGGCTTTTTTTTTTAAGTCATTTCATTTGATATGATACAGGTTACTGGATCAGCATTTGAAGGCATGTATAATAAGCTGCATTTTAAAATTATTTCCTTTTCCCTTTTACTTCTATTGGCAGCATATCTCAGAATCTTTAACGGCTGATAATAAACATTAGTTTTCCTTGAAATTTCTAGATAAAACATTGATAAAAGTATCAGTCAAGGGTTTGCAAGTCTCTTTTTTTATAGATCCATACAGCTTGCTTTCCTTCGTGTTTCTCTGTATGTAAGCTACTGCACACCCACTATTTCCTAAGGTAATCAAGAGAAGGTCTTTTAGCCTTTCTCCTGTGATTAAACTCTTCTGTGTCCCTGATGATCTTACTAGCTCTTCCCAGACTGAGTTCATTCCAGTTCTTTTCCAGTCTGAGTTCATCATTCCTGAGAAATGCATTACCAGAATTGTGCACAGTGTTCCACGACCTACAATTTTTACATTTCTGTTAGTAGTTTCCTGTAGTAGTGCTTCTTTATCTCTGCTTAAAATATTATGCATATCCATTATATTTGACGATTATGTTACAGGTGGTGTTAGCCTGCAAGAACGTTATATTTGTGATTCGTTTTACCTAAGTTCTCAAAGTTATTCAACACTTCTGTGATAGTCTGAGCCTGTTAATATTGGTGGCACCTATAATTTCGTTTGCACATACTTATTTTTCTAGCGCTTGAATACAGGGTCTCAAACTAATCCTCAGGAAAATTTATTAGGTTTCTATTTCCAGACAAAATGCTTTTCTTTTGTATGCATCTCATTGTCATTTGTTTTGCAAGTTCATTACAAGTTTTTGGTTTAGTGTGATTTTTGAGTGGTGAGGATTGGGTTTTGTTGTTGTTGTTTTAAACTGTATCTCCTCTCAGGGTGAGGTAGTAACTTATTACGCTTCCCTGATTAGAAGCCTGTACTTCTGAGGTCAAGGAAAAATTACCTCTGCTACCTCTGTTGCTTTAGGGAATGATGCACCCCAAAAGCACTACAAAGGTGATGACATGTTACAAACAGTGCAAAGCAACGATTCCTCAAATACTGTGGTTTGCCCATTTCCAAGGATACTAGGTTGATAGGTAAGTCAGTTGATCTTTGTAGTTAATTGCCTGTTGCTGATGGCTTGATTGACATTCCAGCTTGTAAATACAATACAGAATTGATTTGCAGCCTTCCTGTTTTCTTGTGGGCTGTTTGATTAAATTAAAAGTTGGCTTTCTCGTGACTGCTCATTCATGCTTTGTAGCTGGGAGATGAGTGGTTTACGCTCATTAGTGAAGACCTTCAGAGAGGACTATGAACAGGGCAGTGCTTCAAACAAAGTTTATATTAAGGGCCAATATGTTGGGAGGCTGTGTATCCTCTCATTCCAGAAATTTAAATAGTTTCCATAGCAATATGGCCTTGTATGGTAGGAATGGGCAAAAAGGTTGAGGACCTATGAGAGAGAAATTTTTTTATAATATGGGGTCATAAGTTAAATAATTCATTGAACCAATGTAATAATATTTTGTTCCCACTGCAGTTGGGAGTATGACTATTTCAGGGGAGGTTTTTAGTTTTGTTTTTCTTTAAAAACAGCATGCTGCTAAGGGCTGTAGTTCTATACAACGCAGCTGTAGGAAATGTGGGTGACAAGAGAATATCAAACATCATTAAGTGCCTTCTGTAACCAACCACTGTCACTAGTTGAGAGATTTGTTTAACAAGAAAGTCCCTCCTGCTCTGGGAATTCTGTCATCCATGGGAACAACCCCATGTCTCTAGTCTGAAAAGAGTGTGTATGTAGATGCAAAAAAGTGTTTCCTGCTCTGTGGCTAACCCAACTGAAAATAGTATGCTGTGACTGTTTTTAAAGAGAATATGATTTCTTAAAATATAGACAAAAATAATCGGATCTGTAAAATGAGGCCTGGTTCTCTCAAAAATCACACTGAGTTATTGAACTTCTCTGTAAAACCCTGGATTTAGTAATATCAAAGCCCCCTAAGGCCTGCCTTTTAAATTTAAATCTAATTTAGAATGTTTAGCAGCAAAGTAAGCAAGTCCTTGAACAAATGAACTACTTTCAGGGATTCTGATCTTAGATTTTATTAATGTTTTCAATTTTGAGTGATCCAAAGAACTTTGATGTGACAGTACTAGAATTTTGCTGCTTTTAACACCTTTTCTTATTTTAGCAGGGGGAAGTGAGAAATATTTATGATAAATGCTAATACACTTTTTTATTCTTCCAGGGTGAAAAACCCCTCAGCTTCCTAAAAGCATTTTAAAGACCAATGTCTTAATTGAATCACCTTTGAATCTGCCTGTTAAAGAGAAAAACAAACCCATGCTTGTTTTCTCATACAGAATCTGGACAAAAAAAAATGTCTGTAATTTTATTCTCCTTCTTGTGAAGGTAGACTAAGTTTAAATTGGAATATTACCTACCAAGATTGGGACTTTAGAGATGAGAACTGTATTTTTAAAGGAAAGACACGTAAGGTTCAGCAAACATCTTTGGGAACAGTATGATCCTATGACATTTATTGGAGACAAAAAGCACTAGGAAACTCATAAATGAACACATCCTCAAAAAATTACTTGTCCAGTTCAAATGGCTTGGCTCTTAAATTTTGCAGAGAAACAGACTGAGCAGTCTCTGGATTGTCTGGTCTATGACAACATGGAGGTAGAGCATGTGTTTCGGAACGATGTTCTGTCTTTGCTTAGGCTTGCAGTGTCAGACAGTCCACAAAACTCCAGCTATATAGCTCCAAGGATTAATTAGAACCTGTAAAGACAAAAAGAAAAGGTTCTATAATGGTGTCTCCCCAGCTTTCTACTGCTGTATCTCGTTATATCCTCATCTGCCAAATTATGTGGTCTTCTATTAAAGTAGTCTTGTGTAAATTTGGACTGGGATGAAGTCTTCACTAAAGTAAACAGATTTTTATTTGTTTTTTCACCACAGGTTAGCTATTTCAAATTATTGACAATTCTTACAGATTGTTTCTGAAACCAATCCATTTTTTTAGCATCTTCCAAATACAAATTCCAGAAATCATCTGTGTAGTAATTAATAAAGCTGAACATCAACTTTTGTTGTATTTATTAGGTACAAATGTTATGCTTTGCTTTTAAACTCTATGTTCTGTTGAGTGAGTTATTTCTCAACACCCGTGGGGTAATTCTGAATTAAGTCCTAAAACAGGTGGAGTTGGAACCAGCAGGTCACTGGTGGAGTGTCTGTATCATGTAATCACTGAGCTGTATACCTCTACTGTTTCAATTTAATCTGAAGTCTGCAGTTTGAATTGTGTGGTGTTGATAAAATTATCCTTATTAGAAATTGCTACTAAACAGTAACCTAAAGCTTGGAAAATACTGTTGTGATCATTTTTAACATGAGGGTTGTATCCTTCCTGAATGAGGACTTTATAGGTAAATTCTAAAACATCACATAATTATTCCTAGACTGTTTACCCAAAAACCCAAAGCAAAAGGTCTTGGAGATTTAAGTCCAGTGCAGAAATTCAAGGTCAATGACACACTTCACCAAGGAACTAATTCCCTTAAAAATGTAGTATTCTTCTTTCTGTTATAATGGAGGTTCATTCATGTGACAGCACCCCAAATCAGAGAGTCTGTCAAATGGTTGCAAGCACCATATCGTAGTTTTGGAAGTTATTAGTGGAACTGTGCTAACTAATCATGAGACTGCTCATAGAGTGACCACTTCAAGGCTGTAGTTCATACATATAATTTCTGCAAATGAATGTTTATTTACAGAGGAATTAGTGATTTTTATGTTTTGTAAAGAAGATAACTATGCTGTGGTAACTTGACCACTTAACAGTTGGATTCTGGAAATAGTCTCTCAAGTGAGAGCAGAAAATTGTTAACAAAAGAACTGAATTCCTATCTGTGGTATTGTTTACTTTCATTTGCATAAAGGAGTCTTCAAAAACAAAATTTAGAGTTGGATACTTGTCATCTTAAGATGC
This sequence comes from Elanus axillaris, assembly GCA_026212715.1. Taxonomy (NCBI): domain Eukaryota; kingdom Metazoa; phylum Chordata; class Aves; order Accipitriformes; family Accipitridae; genus Elanus; species Elanus axillaris. Next base: position 6,642,953 of record JANZLQ010000030.1, read on the forward strand.
TTTTTGTCTGACTTTTTTTTTTTTATGGGATTGTGTATCTTCCCTCTCTGCTCTTGCAGCAGCCAAAAAACCATAAAGCTATTGACTATAAAGCAAACTGAAAACCAATGGAAAAGATACTGTCTTTTAGCAGGTACTTCCTTCAATTGTGCCAGCTGTTTATCCTGCTGTCACAGCTGCAGAAATATGAAACTTAAGTTTCATTTAGCTAACCAGATAGATAGTTTTGAAATGCCCACAAGAATAACTGTGTTCCTATAGAAAATAAATTTGTAACATAGATTGGTGTGCTTTAATGGGAAAATGGCAAAGCTGTACATGGTGGGGTGCTCAGAATTGTCTGTAGCAGAGTGAAATGATGGACAGTGACTTCTTTGAAGTAAGAAAACAAATAGGGAAAAGGGAATCCTTTTCTGTAATGGTTGCTTGCAGGAGGCATGTAATTATGCTGATTCACGCTATTTCTGTGTGACTTCAAGACAGAGCCAGAGTGGTAAAGATTTGAAAAACATGGCAGTACCACAGTGATTTCACTTGCAAAAAATCCACCTTGAAAACCACACACCCCAAACCCCCAAATCCTCTGTGTCAATTAGGTATTTTGAAGCAACTCCAACTACAATAAGATCTACAAATCGCAGAGTAGAAGTAGATTTGAATCTGTTATGCTGACTTTTTCAGTGGTATGGTTCTGGATAATTAGAAGGATAAATATTTTCCTGATTTCTAGCTCCGTTTTTCTTTGTGTAGACTGGAATAGGGCAAGACTGGGAATAATTTACAAGGGATATCCTGGCTACAACTTGTGGTGTCAAAGGTTGCATCTTTGCATTACACAATAAAGCAGTTCAGATGAGAGATTAGAACAGCCAAAGTGCTCACTGGTGATATGCTAAATCCAGAAACCATTCTTCAGCTACTTTGCTGTTCTTAAAATTTGTTTTATTACCTTATCCTTTTACATTATGACTAGATGAGACCAAAAAAGGCATATGGTGGATTTGTCAAATGCTTTGAGCTTTAGCGCTGTGTTTGAGCAAGTGTGTTAATCCCTATCTCATAAGATTTTCCCCACTTCAAACTGCCTATCACTACCATGTATCACTACCATGTGTCACTAACATTGGGGACCTTAAAAATTCATTCATTAGAAAAGGAGACAATTTAGAAAGCAGAGAGGGAGGTAAGTGACCCACTGGTCAGAAACTGAAGTTATGCTTTGTAGGAGAAGTCAAGCAGGCTGAGGGAGGGCAGGAGAATAAGAGATCTTGCTTCAGAGGCAACTGATAGGGTCAAAGGAATATGTGGCCACATGGAATTGAGCTTCTGAGTTTCAGTTTATAAGACAAGACAACTGATCTTAAATCAAGAAAAAAAGGGATGAAGTAGAAGTTGGAGGAAATCCCATCCAAAAGGCTGTGGTTTTACTCTTTTTATACTTTTTATTGTTTATTTTTCTAACTTAAATTGCTACTGCTGTCTTTTGAAAACATAATCACGAATGTGGAAATAAGTGTAAACAAGCAAAAAACACATTTAAGGGCTTCTGTATGTTTTGCGTATTAAAGTGCTGTATCAATACTTGAAGAATGCACTGAGGGTGTTTCTATAAATATCTCACCTTGCTGTATTAATGGTATTAGACTCCTTTCATAAATATTAAACTCTGCAGTAATCAGATCTTCTGCTGTGGGGGCAATTCTGTTAGTTCAGTCTTTTCATTCCACTGTCTTTTATATTTCCTCACCAAATGACATTTTAAATATTTTGCATTTAACAATTGTAATTGTCTTTTATGTGTTTTAATAAAATTTGGTGACTAAGTCTATTTAAAATCAAGTTCAGGGCTCTTTATGAAAGAGACTTTATTAAAAGCTTTGTCTCATACCAAACAAATTCAAAGCAAAAAATGGGGTTAGATAGAAAACTGTGCAATAAAAAAAAATCAACTAGTTTTTAAACATGTTCTTACAGATATATAGAAATAAAAGTTGAGAGGGAGTTTGAACATAGCTGTCCACACAAAAATACTGATAATTCTGGGATCTGAGCCTTAAAGATAGTGAAAGTACTTCTGTGTGCTCATAGAAAGCTCTTGCTGAAAATATTGACAGTTTATATACATGTGAGAGGAGGAGCAAAAATAATTGTGAAGGAGCATGGAAAACCCAGGAAACCAGCTATCACTAGATTTAAGGCTTTGGTCAAACAATTCAAGATGATAAACTATTTCCCTCCCTGTTCCCGCCCCCCATTTTTCACCATGTGTATGTAATAGGATGGGAGCTGCCAGGTGTTGTACAAAATCATAGCTTAAATAAACTTATAGGCCTTAGTGTGAATGTGTACGAGTTTGGTGCTGTTTTATGAATTTCAGTTTCTGAATATGCTTTTAGTGCTACATTTCTACAGATTTCAATTCTCTTATTGTTTCCTCTGCTGTGCTAGTATTACTTTATGCAAAAGTCTGGTTATAAAGGTTAATAGAATTGCTCAGTTGGTGATAACACTCAAATCTGTAACTGCCTCTGGATCCTGAATAGTACTGAAATTAAACTATTAACATTGGCTTTAATGCTTACCCCCATGATGATCACATTTTTCCCCTGGAGAAATAGTCAGCAGAAGGACAGAGTGGAGATGTATTTGCAGATCTAAAATGCTTACCCCTTGCAAATCTCATAGCCAGCTGAATTGGGGTCAGGTGGAAGAAACTGTGTTGCCCTCTGAGAAGCACCAGGCAGTATTTCTTTCTCCAGGTCTGCATTGTCTAAATTTTCTTTTGTATTGGGGAGTTCCTTCCCAGGAATCCAGTCCTGCTTTATAGATGAGTGAAAACCAAATCAGGTTCCTTGGGTACTGCTGCCTTAGGGGTAGCTACATTTTCCTTTTGTGTTTATTTGTACAGGCTCTAAACACTGACTATCCTTTGATAAACAGGGCAGCTAAGACTGTATCTGCACTTCTGTTCTTTCAGTTCTTTCTTGAAAAAGTATATTGGAGTTCTGCTGTAAATCAAACTGCTCAACATACTTGTTTTTCCTGCCTCACTTGCGCACCTTCCTGAGCATATATTCCAGCTGGATGCACATAGTGATAGTTGAAGGAAGGGAAAAATTAGTGATGTGACAATGAGTGGTTTGGGGTTTGTTTTCTATCAGCAGTTGTCAGGTCTCATTTAAAAAAAAAATAAAATAAATAATCCCTGAATCTGTAAAATATTTGTGAGAAAATGTTTTAGTAATCATTGAAAATTTGAAATCTGAAGAATGGCTTCACTGGTGCTCTGCTATCAAGTACGTAACAAGGATATTCATATATTCATTGTAACTGCTGTGCTTGGAATAAGACGTCTTAATTTTTGTTTTAATTATGACAGTGAAACCCTGGTCCAGTTGAATACAGTGAAAAAACTTCCATTAACTTCTTCAACTCAGAACTTTGCCTAAGGAGTTTCTGTTACTGTTAGTAATAGTGGTAGTAGCCTCCATTAACTTGGTCAAGGTCTATCAAGAGCAGGTTCTGTGATGTGCCCAACTAATAATATTCAGGAAGCAGAGAGAGCTAGCACAATCTTTAAAACAGTGCAGTCTGCTAAGAAGGCTTTTATTCAATTCACATCTCCATTACATTTGAACAATAGTACATGTTTCTATACAATGGCCCCATTCTTCAGTGGCAACGTGCAACTCCCTGTCTTTCAGTAGGGTCAGAATGACCTCACAGTCTTTTCAAAGACTCAGTATTATGGTGTGAAACCATGGCAGTGCTTTTCCTATATTCGGGGTGTGTTCTCATTCCTAACTAATTTAACTGTGTTCATCAAATAGCAATCTGTTTCTGCACCTGCATGCTCTGGAAGTAAAATCTGTCCTTCAAAATGGGGAGTTAGTCTCATTTCTCTATTAACTACTGGGGTGCTTATAATAACTCCTGAAATGACTCACCTTTGACTATATGCACTAATTGAAGGCAACGCTATTCCAGGTGAGTGAGACTTGTGAGACTAATTTTAAAGCAGGTGTTCGTGTCTTCAAATTAAACAACTGTTTTGTTGTGGTTTTTTTTGCTTTCAGTATTGGTACTATAATAGGGGGTACAGAACGTACTTAAGATACAATAATTAGCTTGAAGTAGTAAATTAGCACAGAAGGACTCTCAGCCTGGATTTGTGTTTGAGATTAACATCTTCATGGTTGCTTTGTTTAAATTTCTACCACTGGCATTGAAGTATATTATCTCATTACAGCAACTCACTCCACAGTATGTTAAGACATATATTTTTGAAAATTTCTGTAGAAGTCTACATAGATTGCATCAAGCATATCTTACAGTCGTCAACCCTTCAGATGACTTCTAAAAAGTATGAACTATTTTAGCAGACTGTAACCTTTGGATGTTGACGTGTGTGAGGAATAAAGACTTTTTCAGTTTGGGTCAGAATGATGCATCCATCTGGCTGTGCTACTTTGGTATTACCCTGTAATATTATTCTTGCTTTTGGATGGAACTGCGAGTGTAATAAATACAGTATACATTTAAATTATAAGAGCATTACTATGTAGGACTTAAATGTGTGCAAAAAGCAAGTATTTCATGTTCAATACATTTTTCACTTCATGGTTAAATATTTCTCTTAGATAAAATGGTAATCTGTAGTGGTGACAGGTGATTGGAAATGTGGGCCTTCTACTCAACCTGATAATGCACCCAAATAACTGCATTGAACAGTTCCATTTAGATCAGTGAGACTACTGAAGTCAGCAAGGCTTTTCTTAGAGCCGGTTGTTGGTTGCCTACGTAATCTGAAGGATCACACCTCCAACAAATTTGAGTTTCCTGACACCTTCACTTTCAATTTAATTTCTGTGAGAATAATGCCATCTACTGAGCTATCCTGCAGAACATTTTTGGCATTGACCAAGTAATCCCCTTTATGTGCTGTTGTAGTTGGGTCCTAACTTGTGAAATCTAAACTGGCTTTTCACATTGCTGTGGAGTCTTCTCTGCAATTTTGTCCTCTTTCTCATAACACCCTTACTGGGTAAACTAACATTTTATTGACTGACAGGACATTGTGCAATTGCTGTGAGTATGTCACATTAAAGTAGAAACTTTAGTGTAGGCTCTGTATAGGACAAATGGAAAGAAATTCTTTATTTCTATCTGATAAAAGTCCCAGTATCTCTGTGGCTCTTTATTTTCTTTTGTACTCTGTAGACAATTCTAACTGCAATAAAACTAGTTATACATCAGATAGTTATACTTGCTATCCTAAATAAAGCTTTCACTAATCAATTATTATACTTTTATAAACTTCTCATAGAAATGGTATATGGTGTTAAGAATATTTGTTATCAAGAGTTCAACAGCAGATGTTCATGTGAGTACCATCACCTAAATTTAGTATCTGGTTTACCAAAGGATGCCAATCTGAGGAGAATTAGTGTTACTTTATATATAAGCATTTTAGTATTTAAGCTGCATTACATGAAATTCCATCTTCCAAAATGAAGAAAGAAAATAGAAAGTAACAAAGAAAACAGTACGCATTTGAAGAAATTAATTGCAAACAAATGAATGAAAGGAATTAAGGCAAATGCTTTCAAACAGAATATGTTTCATCTTTTAAAACAATATTAAACTGTCATCTTTTCCTATCTTTTCAAAATAAAATGTGACTTCATTGAAATGATTAGTATAAAAATAGGGAGATACTGGCACAGAACTGTTAGATTGCAGTACTGAATCAGGCTCATCTAAAGAAACAGTGAAGAAAAAATCCAGTAGTAAGGAAAACAGAAACATGAGATGGAGGAGACCTGGAGTGGTGACATGAGGATCATAGAAACAGGGCTTCAGAAGAGTTATCACAAACCTTATTCTGTAATTGCAAAGCATACTGTCACAGTACTTCTAAAGCTGCAAAGTCAGCAGGGACAGTACATGGTAGATGAGCAAGCAAGCAGAAAACAAATAGCACTGAAAACTGAATATGACATGGTCGAAAAATTTTTTTTGACAAGGGACCTACAAGTGAGATATGAATGGAAAACACAGCATCATGCCAGAGTTTGAAATGAAAGGTGGGGTATTGCATGTTTTTATCAGAAGAAGAAATTCTAAGATAAGGTAAGTGCAAGCTACCAACAAAATTTGTGTCAGTGCCAGATTTTTTTTTTTATGGAATGGAAACTATATATGCTTGGCCAGCATAAGCAACTTCATTTTCCAAAACAACTGCTTTCTGTAGAGTAAGATTTAGTGGAGACCTTGTTTGTTTAGCACATCTGAGACTTCTGGTTGAAGGGTCCAAGCCCTGTTGACTGCATTTCTTGTTGAGCAGAGAACCTGTACAGGTTTTGGCCTGTATAGAAATGAGATGAAAGGACACTGTGCTTGCAGCTGACTGCTATATGTGTATTGGGTTTGTGTGGCATGGTTTTGGTAGCAGGGGTGGGCTACAGGAGTGGGTTCTATGAGAAGATGCCAGAAGCTTCCCCCATGTCCGACAGAGCCAATGCCAGCAGGCTCCAAGACAGACCCACCACTGGCCAAGGCCAAGCCCATCAGCAATGGTGGTAGTGCCTCTGGGAGAACAGATTTAAGAAAGGGCGAAAAAAATTGCTGGGGCACAGAAATGGCAGCTAAGAGAGGAGTGAGAACATGTGAGAGCACCAGCCCTGCAGACACCCAGGTCAGCACAGAAGGAGGAGGAGATGCTCCAGGTGCCGGAGCAGAGATTCCCCTGCAGCCTGTGATGAAGACCATGGTGAGGCAGGCTGTCCCCTGCAGCCCAGGGAGGTCCACGGGGGAGCAGGGGGATACCTGAAGGAGGCTGTGACCCTGTGGGAAGCCTGCACTGGAGCAGGCTTCTGGCAGGACCTGTGGCCCTGTGAAGAGATGAGCCCAGGCTGGAGCAGGTTTTCTGGCAGGACTTGTGGCCCCGTGGGGGACTCACGCTGGAGCAGGCTGTGTATATGTAGTATCTTAGGACAGAAAAGCTATTTTAATGTGCTACCTATGCTGGCCCTTTCAATGCACTGGGCAGGTGCTTCCGGGCCCCTCTCTTCCTTGTAGTGAATTTGCTCACATATCCTGTCCTCCTTGGTAGCCAGAGGTGAAAAGCTAATATTTTTATCATTATTTTTTCCATTCAAACTCTATTCCCTAGTGAAAAAACAGTCATATATTTGTTCCATAATGTTTCATTCTCAGCAGTCAGAAATAATTTTGTGACCATTGGCTGTCCAATACCCATTAGTCCCAGAGAGAAAATATAAAAAGTGCATGGGAATATGTTGATGGTGTCAGCATCTATATAGGGAATATCTCCATTGCAGTCTTATCTGAGCTAATTAGTACTGGGATCAGAGTGTTCTAGTTAACCTAACCTGAGTATAAGTATTCCCACAGCAAGGCCTTCTGGGTGTTGCTCTCCCCGAACCAATGCATGTGTGTGCCTGGGGGAGCTTACCCCTGCTGCTTTGTGCTGCAGTGCTCTGGGATTTGTTCCTATGCAGCTGAGTCAACTGTGAGAAAATGTCTTTCCTTCAGAAAGGGTTGTTAGGACAGTGCTAGGGCATTCACCACATCTCTTTTGTATCTGAAGACAGGTCCTGGGCTAAACTAAAGAACAGAATAGGCTGTGGTTCAAACACATAGCTGAAAGCAAGTGCGCCTGGGGTGAAATAACCATATAGTGAAGTTGTTAACAGGTAAAGAACAAGGGTTGAGTCAAAAACACTTGTATGACTGAAACCTAAGTCTGTAGTGGAAAAATATTCTTGCTTGCCTATTTTACAACTTGATTCTGTTCAAAACTATTAAAAGAAGTGCAACAGTGAGAAAAATGGCCAAATAAAGATGCCTCCATATAGTTTAACTATCCACCTTTAGGCTAAAGAAACCCCAAGTAAATAATTAATGATCAATTTTATTGCCGTATGCAACTGAAGGTTATGGAGAGCCTAATGAGTGATGTTATTACCATTTATATTTTTTTACATTTATAACAGTGGGGAAAGTTCAGGTCAGTATCTAGTCAAAGTTGATAGATATTTGGAACAGAAACAAATATGATAATGCTGATAAGCTATTTTATTGACTGGGAAGGCTTTTTAATAAGCTGATAGTTTCTAATCACGTGCAATTAATAAGCATCCATAGTACTAAATCCTTTTGGAGTAACATACTTGACCTCAAAAGCTAAACAGAAGAGTTAATTGATCTCATATCTCCAAATGAATTTGCAGGATCTCAGAATGGTTGAGGTTGGAAGGGAGTTCTTCTGGTGGTCATCTTGTCCAACCCCTTCTGCCTCAAGCAGGGCCACATAGACGCTGTTACCCAGGATCATATGCAGATAACTTTTGAAGAATAGTCTCAATGGTCTCCAAGGTTAGAGACTCCACAACCTTTCTGGGTGACCTGTGCCAGTGCTCAGTCACCCTTATAGTAACAAAGTGTTTCCTGATGTTCAGAGGGACCTAACTGCCTGTGTTTCAGTCTGTGCCCATTGCCTCTGGTCCTGGCACAGGGCACCACTGATACGAGCCTGGCTCAAACTTCTTTGTCCCCTCTCTTCAGGTATTCACATACATTGATAAGATTTCCCCCCCCCCTTGAGTTTTCTCTTCTCCAGGCTGAACAGTTCAAGCTCTCTCAGCCTTTCCTCATATGTAGGATGCTCCAGTCCCTCACCTTTATAGCCCTTTGCTGGACTTTCCCCAAAAGCTCCACATTTCTTCTGTGCTGGGAAGCCCTGAAGTGGACACAGTACTCCAGGTGTGGCCTCACCAGTGCTGAGTAGAGGGGAAGGATCATCTCCCTCTACCTGCCGGCAACACTCCTCCTAATACAGCCCAGGATGCCATTGGCCTTTTTTGCCTCAAGGACACATTGCAGGCTCATGTTGAACTTGGGTGTCCCCCAGATCCTTCTCTCTGCCAAGATGCTTTCCAGCTGGGCAGCCCCCAGCCTATACTGGTGCCTGGGGTTGTTCCTCCCCAGGGGCAGGACTTGTGGAACTTCCCTTTGTTGAACTTCAGGAGGTTCCTGTCAGCCCATTTCTCCAGCCTGTCCAGGTCTCTCTGGATGGCAGCATGACCCTCTGGCCTATCAGCTGCTCCCCCCAGTTTTAGGTCATCAGCACAAATAGAGTAAATGAAATGATAAATACTAAATGAAGAGAATGATGTAAGTCTTAGCCAGCATATCCCGAATGACGGTATAAGAGTTATAAAGGTATAAGAGTTCTATTAACAATGAATGAGGTCAGTAATAATGTCCTGGGTTCAGCTGGGATGGAGTTAATTTTCACAGGAACCTGGGAGGGCGCATAGCCGGGGCAGCTGACCTGAACTAGCCAAGGAGCTATTCCATACTATGTGACAC
>JANZLQ010000030.1:6652448-6674289 GCA_026212715.1 Elanus axillaris
CTTGTTTTGTGTATTCTCTTATTTGTATCGTTATTGTTCTAACTTCTCTTTTTGTGTTGCCCCAGTAAATTGTCCTTTTCTCAACCATCAAGGTTTTGGGTTTTTTTTCTTTTCTCCTTCTGATTCTCCTCCCCATCCCACCGTAGAGGGGCAGGGGGAGTGAGCGAGTGAGTGGCTGTGTGGTCCTTTGTTACTGGCTGGGCTGAAACCATGACATAATCATACAATTAAATGTTTTCACGTGTAGTAAATAGCTTATTACAGAAAATAGAAAAATCCCCCTTTAACTGGAGACTATATAAGGCATAACTTTTTGTCAGAGTCAGTTGTCCGTCTGAAGAAATGTGAGCAGAAATGAAGAAATAAAACATGTATAATGGAAAAATGACATGGGTAAAAGTTGCCTGAAAGGCCTCCTGATAATAAAGAGGAAATGAGATTTGCTATTATGAAAGATAATACCAGATAGGAGCTGTTAGTTGTTATCCTATGAGAAAATACCATTGAAAGTAAAAGCTGGTGAGATGGTGGAAACATTGGCAGCACAGTGCTTTTAATGCCAAAGGCAAAAACTTTTAATTCTAACTGCTTACCTTTTAAAAAAAAATAAATCTGCAAGGAAGCTATAGGAGCATGGCAGTTTGCTTCTTCTTCAAAGTGCTGTTCAATACAATACAGGTAGCTTTTGCAGTTGACAATGTAGGTATTAAACATTCTTAGAAATCTGCAGATGACTTCTGATCCAGTTTGCTCCTGATGGATGTGAATGATGGCTCTACGCAGAGGCTCATATTCCCAAACCCTCATACGTTTGGGCAGTCAGGCTCTCGGTGTGGGTATGACTCTCTGCTCTTTAAATAGCAATGATGTTCAGCTAGAAGACTTAATTATAAAGATTATATCTTTGGGTTATCTGTAAATGAATTAAAAATTGTAAAATTCCTCACGATATTAAAACCAAATGTCCAGCTAGTTTAGGATTCAACCTGAAGTTAGAAGGCAATGCAATTAAAGTCTAAAATAGATTTGAAATTTTCTACCAACCCCTGACTGTATTATATTCAGTATTTAAAATAAAGTTTCATTTATGGTTCTGCAGTTAGGTGCAGTATAAATAGGAATTGAAGTTAAGTATATATTTTTATAAATATCACTTACCTGGAGTTTTATACAGTAACCAAAACTTACAACAGCTTAAAGTAAAATGAAGTGACTTGTAAAAAGTTAATTTTTGTCTAACTAAAATTACATTTAAGAAAAACATGGTTTAAGGCAGGGTACTCCAAACATATCTCTTCTGAGAATGATATACGGTGAATTTCTTTGGAGTCAGTAGTCAGTAACAGGTGTGTAAAATTTCACATTCTTGTTTTGGATGAAAGCAAGGCTGGAAAAAACCCCATGTATTCACATATTTTCTGCATTTAAGAAAAAAAGAAAACTAATGGATCTTGTCATTTGTCCCAGTCCATCTGAGAACTTGACATCCTCAGACTAAAATGAGTAAAAAAGGGAAACTTGAGGAAAAGAAAATGTTGCCTGGAAGGAAAAGAGTGCATGTCAATCACTAATTCTAAGTTTTTCCGTAGTCTGCAAAATTCACAATGTAATAGATTAAATATTACATTATACATTGCATATAGCTTACCTATACCTTATGCGTATTATTGCATGTAACATCATAATGTAATATTTATTATAGAAACAAAATATTGAAAATAAAAGCTCTATTTACACAGAAGTGAAAATATTAGTTCTATGGATTTTTCTTTACATATGAATCTTTTTTTCATGAAGTGTTTTTTTTCATCCTGATCCTTGAAATTTAGCTAAGTTGTAGCCTGTAACATTTCCATCCCACAACAGTAGTGGCTGAATGTGTTTTAAGACAGCGTGCCCTTGTTTTTAACCTCATCATTGCCAAATTCAGGAGTCTACATTTTGTGTAGAAGTGACAATGGAGAAAGGTAATAAAGGTTTAGAGAATTATGTTCATTTAATTGGTCTCTAAATGGGCCCATATTTAGGGATATTAAAACAAAAACCTGCAGTCTTTGAGTCTTTTAACATTTTAAGGTTTCAGATATCAATGTAGATGATTTCTGTTTAAGTAGGAAACAGCATTTCTACTTCTCTAGCTTGCTTCTGATTTCTAGGTAATGTTGTGTAAAGAAAAGGTCAAAACCAAATATTTCTAAGAATAAAATCTAGAGTGATGCTAACATGCCTGTTTCAGGCCCTAATAGGCAAGTAATTTCAGTGGCTTGTTTTCTATAAAATCTGCACAGTGGAGGCCTAATTGGTATTTATGTAGAAAGCTCTTGATGAGATTTCTCTGTATAAATATCAGATATACATTTACGTTTAATTAGTGTTGGAAAAGCAAAACCATTTTTTTTTGTTTTTAATTGCTTCTGGTGATGGTTCTTCACCATTAATTCAGCAAGCCATAAAGTCTTAGAGAAAGAGGACAAAGCTACCCAGTGCTTGCAGAAGTTGTGTTTTTCATATTGCTGAGTAATGCAGTGGTTTCCAAAGGGGTAAAAATCTCTGCCTTTAAATAAAAGGCAGTCTGAATGTCAGAAGACTTCACTGTGGGTTTTATAGCTATTAAATAGCCTATAGCAAGTTCTGTTATGTAATCCTTTAAACCACCATTTGTGGCTAGCTGGTTTTCCCTAGGGGGGGGCATAGATAAATAGGTTTCTGTAATGCTCTCATGCAGGAAAAACTTATAATCTCCAGATATAAAGCTAGGCAAACTCATTTTTTTAATCACTAGAGAGAATGGCTGGGAACACTTCACATATCTGATGGTATAGTTGCTCTTCAGAGACCCTAGATATGCCCATCAGCTCTAAATAACCAGTCTGGATACAATGGTCTTTTATAAAAGTACATGTTTTTAAAATTGTTTCAACTTACTAATGAACCCAGTACTATGCCAGTTGGAGTTCATGGTGCCCATGAATATCTGTAGGAGGAAATTTGAGCTACTCATTAAGCATTTTTTTTAAGTAAGCTATAAGCAGTATTTTTTTTAAGAGATATTGGATACTACTTGATATCCAGCATGAAACTCGTCTGTAAAGGAAGAAGACACCTTTCTGGTCCATCATGTCTGTCTGGGCATTCTTGTAAGAGTACCTCTACAAATCCTGTGTCCTACTTCAGTTTTTTGTGCATCAGCAGACCTGAAAGTAGCTGAAAACATTTGGTCACATAACGTAAGGCACACAAACTGGAACTTTCATGGCATGCCTTGCTGTCATTTCCAAATAGAAATATTTGGATTTCATACAAGAAAATGGCATGATCTTGAATTTTGGGAGATTGATTTATCGGTACTGTTTACACACAAGTTATTTTTTGGGGAAAAATATTAAATCCAAATCAAGTATGAATAAACAGATACTTTTGATCAAATCATAAAACTCTTCATTTGGCAGGGAGTGAGGCAAAGCATCATGCTAACTGATGTCCAGGTGGGTTTGCCCTCTGTTGGTCTTATGTTTTTAAATATGCTCCCGTAGATGACACTTGTTGCATTCCAGAATGTAAGGATGCCAACTTTTCTGCAGCTGTTACTGGCTGATGTTACTTAACACTGCCGATCCAGCAATACGAGCAGAGGGAAAAAAGATATTCTTGTCATCAGTACAGCTGGATCATCAGACTGTGTGTAAGAAAGTCCACTATGTAAATGTATATTTATATTATGGTGATGTCTACCTGTTGATCTTTCCATTGTTCTTTTTTAATATCTAGCTCATTGTGGCTCTGTTGGTTTTATTCATAGTTGTTTTCCTCTCCCTAAATACCATTCCCCCCCCCTTCCTTTGATTAATATACTACAGTTGTCTCCTTTTTATTGTGTTTCTCTTTTTCAATTTCAAAGGAGAAAATGATACTGAGGGATAATCAACTCTCTCTGGTTTTGCTAGTGGAGACCATGATGGAGCAGAAATGGGATAAATATTTTTCTCCTTCGGTGTAAAGTAGAGGTTACCCTCAAGCTGAACAGAGCTCATCCTTGAAACCACACAGAAAAATATTGTATTTTTGATGTTCGAAACCCAGGGGAAATACAGGTTCATAATGTGCCAAATCCTTTCAGAAAATGTATTCTTTTAATGAATTTGTCTGGTTTAAAAATAGTAGAAAATTGAGGTTTACCTGTGTATTTATACTAACAGGCTTAACTCCTTAATGTGGCAATTGAAACAATTATGTTTCTGAGGTCATAAAGAAAATAAATTAATGTTACTGTTTGTCATTTTGGGGTTGGAGGGGAATGTAGCCCTTTCTGATCCTTTATTCCACATCTGTACTGCAAACCTACTTGTTTTCATACTTGCCTACTTGGTAAATAATTAGGTTTATTCCTCCTGCAATAACTGTTCTTGTTTCAGATGTAATATTGGAATACATGTAAGTATTAAAAGATATTTGAAAAAAGTAATAGCAACCAGGATATTATTTTATCTCATGTTGTTACTACTAGTGCACTTATTAAGAATAACATATAAAATTCTAACAGCCAAAAATCAAAACCAGTCTTTCAGATCAAATTTCCACCTTACTTTCTCAAAAAGGGTTTGTGAGTGGAAGCAATTATGAATAATTACAGTCCCGTGTGTCAATCTCCTCTAAGTTCCACGTACACCCCAAACGGAGAGTTTGGGTGTGTAAAACCTGCTGGAACAATAGTGTAGAGCTGTGTAGGTGTTGTAGGAGCCAAATCTTGGTGGTATTATGCTGGCGACTGGGTCTCTCGATTGAGCTATGCTCTATACCTCACCTAGATTTTGTCTTGGGGAGAGGGGGGGAAGAGTGAGTTCCCTTGGATGGAAGCTAAGAGTGACCTAACGTGCATGCAAGATGTTTGAGAATAGAACTCAGATTAGGAAGAGAACAGAGAAAAAAAGCTATTTGATAGTGTACACATAAACAGAGTATACCTTTCAGATCCATAAAAATTTGTTCTCTGTATTTATCTGTTTTTCTAAGGAGCTGCCTTTTAAGGGGAAGAAGACAGAACCCAGTTGTTTAAATCCAAGAACTATTAGAACTGGATGTAGTTATTCCCCACATAGTTGAAGATTTTGTGCCTCTCAAGTACTCAAACAGGGACTGTGGCAGATGCTATTAGATTAAATATTTAATTACTGTAGAAGTACACTTTGGACACATCATGAAGTTGTACTCACAAATTTTAGTCTTGTGAGAAGTCATTAACTTAAATTTATACCACACACGCACCCCCCCAGGAAGATCTTAAAATCTTTTCAGCAAACTTGTCTGGGATTTTTTTTTCCCCTCAGTGACTAATCAGTGCTTAAACATTTTCCATTAAAAAAATTAGGATCTCTTACTTTATTCTTGTTTTTTAATGACATAGCAAATACAAGATGCCTTCATGAAATGACCATAACTAAAATTCCATATAGCCAGTATATTTAGGGTAGTATTTACTTTTGACATATTTAGTCCTTTAATATGTGGCTATATGTGAACTTTCATCCTGGTTACTGACTTAAATGGTCTCCAAAGCATATCTAAGTGATGATTCATCTTTTACTTAAACAGTGATCTTTCTGTCATAAATTGAAGCAGGGAAAGCCTTCCACTAAATATAGAAACTGCCTTTTTCGAAACCATTTGCGAAAGTTTCAGGGTTGATTGTTTTCATTTTCACCCTTAGGAATTCAGTTTCAGAAGACTGAAGCTCTCCTTGGAGCTGTTTAAAAAATTGTCAGAAGTCTTTTGTGTTTCTAGTAAACCTGTGGCTTATTTTTTTAGTTATATAATTGTTTTGCTTTCCAGATTTATTTTTTTGTTAGGTCTGTGTTGCAAATCAGCTTAGTTCAAGGGGAGCTGTCATTATTTCTGGGCAGGATATTTCACTTCAGACAACTGCTTTTCTCCCTGTTGATTATTCTGTTATTGGGCTTTCTGAATTTATTTTTTTAGATAATAAGTATGTGATATTTAGGTCTCATCTGTTCATCCTTTAATCTGTTATTCCTCCATATGATCATCTGCCTTTCTGCAGATCTGAGACTCGCTCTCTTCATCCATTGTAACTCAACATGCCTGCTTGAATGAAATACTTTTATTCTGTCAGTCTTGTAAACGGTTCTCTCTCATAGTGATGAATTTCCATCCTTTACAAATACTAGGTGTTTATCAAGATTAATCAACTCATCTACCTTGAGCCCTGTAATGCTTCAAAGCCTGCTAGAACAATTCCTGGGGGTTGTATACTCCACAGCAGCAACACTGCTTTTTCTTCATCAGCGATGTCTTGTTCAGTCACACACATCTTTCCACAAGTGTTGTTGCTTCCATTGCAGGAAAATGGGTAATGCCAGCAATGGCTAATTCTCCCAGTTAAGTCCCAGTGATGTCAGTAGGACTTGAATAGTGAACTTGCTGACAAAAATTGAAAATTTAGAAGCAAATGGTTAATTTGCATGCTTGTGATGTTTTCCTGAAACGAGCTGTGTGAGAAGTTCGAAATCAATATTAATCCCACTACTTCCGCCAACTCCAGAGACTTAAGTATATCGCAAAATTAGTAACAGACAATCCATGTTTGAACTAGATTATCTGAAGGTGAGTGGATGTAATTATTATATTTCTTTATAAAGCATTACTGTGAAGAAACACCATGGAATATAGCATCATATACAGGAGAAAGGGAAAAGCAAGCTGCCTAAATTCAATGACCCAAATAAAGTGTTAATTGTGAAGGGATTAAATTTCTCTTTCCTAACAAAGACATTTCAAGGAGTAGGTGATAAGTTCTTCCAAGGGCTGTTCTTCTGATTATATGGGATGTTATCTGAGAAGTGCAAGGGAGAGAATGTTTTAATTTAGTCTCTTTAATGCTTTCATTTAAATAGCCTAGGGAGTGGTGAAAGACATTATAAAGGGAGGCTGCAGTTCTGTGTAGGTATGAATTTGCACTTGTGTGGATCAGCCAGGTGTGTTTCTCTAAAGTCTCATCCAGAGTTTGCATCTTTCTACTTTTAAATACACCCATGGAATGGTTGGGATTCAAAGCCACATGTTTATTAGCCACAGACTGTGGAGCCTGCGCTGGAGCCAAGGAGCTGTATTTTGGTGGGACCAGTTGGAGCTGAGCTGAGCCTGCCTTACTGGAAATGGCTCTGCTTATCTTTAGATGCAGGACTTTTTCCAGCAGCTCATACTCTCCCCCCTCACTTAACAGTCTGTGAAGGCAACTGGCTAAACCTTATGTTTGTACTACTTGTTTATGCTGAGCTCCCAAATCCGTTGACTGCTTTAATTTTGCTCCACTGGTATGTAACAATGTATTTTAATACTTTGTTTCTCTAGATTCTCTTTTACAACTCCTTTTCAGTAGTTCCATCTGAATATTGAACTTGTCGTTACTAAGCACCTCTCACACCATGTCAGCCAAACCTTGTAAGTACAGAAGTATGCTTGTCTCCTTGGCGTTGCAAAAACTTTGTGGGCTTTTTGCTAGGTTATGTATCTCCAGTGTCTATCTAACTTTGGCGTACACCAAGAGCTTTTAGCTGCATACAATAGGAAAGTTAAGATATACGTCAAAATCCTCCCTTCCTTTAGCCTGAGAACATAAGCCTACCATAGGGGCACTGTAGAAGGCTCTGAATGCGATCAGGATTTTGCAGCTCAGGCTCGCGCTCTCAGTTGAAAAGTGCCCTTACATCCGTTCTGTCGATCAGCATCGCTAACTGAAGGCAAACCAGCCAGGAATGGTGAAGAAGTCTTAATTTAGGGATGAGTTTGCTTATCTCGCTTTCTCATACTGCATAGCACACTAGTAGGGCCTAGCCTTCATGTAATGTCTGTTGCTAAGTTCTGTTCTAGCTCTTTCGTAATTCCAGTCTGTGGTGAGGCGCCCACCCGCCCATGGCTGAGGGGCTCAGCTGTGCCCGGCGGTGGGGCCGCTGGAACAGGCTGGGTCCGGCCCGGGGCAGCCCCGCCACTCTCCTCGCAGCAGCAGTGGCCCCTGCAGAGCTTCCCGCCATCGCTGCTGCCAGCACCCCCTCAGGTAAACCCAGAAGAAATGAATAATTTTACTTAAAAATCTGAGTCCTACTTCATCCTTCTGTGAGATGGAGATGAGGGTAGCAGCATCTCCCACCTGGCAGTCTATTAAAAGCCATTGTCAGAGGAGCAAGGGCATTGCTCCTGTGGGTCCTTGCTGCCAAAGGAAAGCCCACGCCAGCAGGAGGGCACCAAGATGGCGTATGACTGCACGTTGGGGGAAGGAGGATGGTATTCAGAGTAAGTGGAAGTGTGGTCATGTCTGCCAGCAAGGCTTTTGCTATGTATTAACCTGTTGCAGTGCAATGTTTATTTTGAGCCATATAAATTAAACACTTTTGTGATGTTAAGCTTGCTTTATAGTATCCGTTAGTGGAGCTAGTGATTTCAGGCATTTGTTAGTAATGGAAAGGGTATTGCATCTCAAAAGTAGTTAATTCAGTATGTGGAACTTGTATTTCTCCCAATATCAGAAGACACTTTTGAGTGGGAGGTAAGTGTTCAGCTCTTTCAAACCTGCCATTTTCTGCATCCAGCTCTGAGACTCTGGTTTCCGAGTTGCTGCAGGATGGGGTTACATGTGCTGTTTTAGGCACAAGCGTG
Source organism: Elanus axillaris (assembly GCA_026212715.1). NCBI lineage: Eukaryota > Metazoa > Chordata > Aves > Accipitriformes > Accipitridae > Elanus > Elanus axillaris. The sequence continues at coordinate 6,661,116 of JANZLQ010000030.1, forward strand.
AAAGGGACTAATTCTATAGTTTCTATACACATAACTGTGCATGTGTATACATATGTATGTGTAACTACATATTTAAAAGTGCACTGGCATATTCTATTACCTTTTCAGTTTTACTTAGTGGCTCATTTTTCTAATCCCTGCAATTTTATTTTTTTTTATTTTAGACATACTAAGAAGTATACTGTTGTAGAGTATGAGAATTCCAGTTATTTTTACATTTCCATGGAAGTAACATTTCTGGCTTGAGTAGCTGTCCTTTAATTGACCGAGTTGTGTTGTTTATATAATGCTATGTAACCTGTTATTAACCAAATGCATTATGATGCATAACAGCTATGCTGTTCCCAAATGTGCAGTGAGATGGTTCTCCAGATGTCATCACTATAAAGTATAAAGCTAGAGAACAGTGTATCTGTAGATCACAGCAATAGACATACATTTAGCTTGGTCTGCTCTTTTTGCATTTGAGGATTTACCAGAAAGAAGCCTCGGAAGTCTAATCGTTAGTAAAAATGATCTGCTGATCCTCTGTGCAAGTAAAATTAATAGCTGATATTCAAGTATCCCTGATCCTCTACAATATCAAAATACCTGCTTTGCATTTTTTATTAAATGGGCCTGTCTAGCTTCACTTCTCAGCTGTTAGGTCTTAATATAACTCTTTTGTACCAATTCTCTGCTGTCAAACTTCTGTTCTCCTGGAGGTATATCCCACTTGTAAACAAATTATCTTTTAAATCTTTCTGATGTTAAATAGATTGAGTTCCTAAAAGACTATAAAGCATGTTCTTCAATCTTTCAATCATTTTACTATGATCTTGCTCTAGTTTCTCAACAAAATTTTTGCAAAAAGTACCCCTGTCATACTCTAAGATTCCTTTGTAATAACTTCTTGTTTAAGTTTGATACTTCTTAATATTTAAGCTGAGAGTGGATAGTCAGACTTGAGATACTTTGTAAGACAAACCTTTTTTTATTAGCCGTGTTACGTAGTTGTCTTCTAAATAACCATCTTTAATATAGGTTGTTTGGTTGGGTTTTTTTAATCTGCTTCTTTGAATTGATGCAGAAGGTGGAAAAAAAAAAAACCAAAAACCACAATCAAACCAAACACACAAACATACCCCTCAAAAAAAAAAAAAAAAAGAAACAAAAAACAAAACAAACAAAAAAAAAACCCAAACCCAACCCTCACTAAAAGCCCTCCATATCAATAGACTTTCCTGCTGGCATCATCTGTTATAAAACCAAACAAAACTCCTTGGCCATGTGTACTCTCTCAGCTGTCAAGTGCATCTTGAATAGTAACCTAAAGACTTTATAGAATGGGACCGCTCACTTCTGTCACTTTTGGTGTCAGTCTGTATTGTTGATGTTTTTCCTCCCACTATGAAAATAATGAGGTTGCTTCTGAAGTATGGAAGGCTCATGTATAAGAGGGAAGGGTAGAATATCGAAGCTGATGTGTTCCAAAGTCACTCTCTGGGCAACAGTTGATACCAACTTAGTTGGCAACTTGCTGAGCTAAAGGAGATCTGTATCTTCTCTAGGTTCAAAATACCTATTTTTAGACGGAGAAAATCAAGGCAATGTACAGTCATATACAGAATATGTTACAAACTATTGTGCCAGAGGGATTAGCAGATGTAATTATCTTTTTAAATAAGGGTTTACATTTGGCGAGCATTGGCAAGGTCACAAAGGAAGCATTGACACAGCATAACACAAAGTTTTGATTTTTATCTGATTCCTACCATCACAGTATTCTTCAGATGCAAAGTTCTTGTAGACTGGGGAGCAAGTAATTCTATAAAGACTTTTTACAAACTCCTAAGCTGCTTTTTTGCATCTTCTTTCAAACTAAAATGTTGAGTAAATGCTGAATGGAAAAGTATGTTTACGATTTTTATGATAATTTTTTTCTTTTATTGCCCACCTGTGCCTTGACCTGGATCCTCTGTCTGTTGCTGAATGGAGAGAACATAAGGAAAACAACAGTGTTTCAACAGTGATAAAATCAGTGTGCTGTACAAAAAATGTTTGCATGTGCAAAGCCCTGTGTTTGTGCAAAGATATTGGATAATCGTGTGCACAATTACCAGTTTACATTAATGGTTGCCAAATTTTTGTGGACGTTTCTGGATTCTGGTGTCCACAGGGGGAGCACATACAGTTTCTAGATTTACACATTATCTCAAAGAGTCAGGGTGACCTGGAAGATACTGTCATATCTTTTACAATGCTCTCCACACTGCTGGAGCTGAGCAAAACACATTACCTACAAAGCATTTCTTGCAAAGCTTGATTGCTTTTTAAGAAGAAATGTCCTTTTCATAAATAAATTTTTTTTAAAAAAAGGCAGAGAAAAAGATAGTCTTTTCAAAGACTTTTAAACAAATCATGTTGAGCATCACTTGAGTGACAAAGTGTTAAGAAAAAAAAAGCATGAGCTTTATTTGATGTCCTTTCATCCACTGATTTCCTGTACATAAAATAAATTGCAAAAAATTAGAAGTGGATAAATGGGATAATAATACACTTGGCTTTAAATAAACTTTTGTTTGTTTGTGGGGTTTGAATGTGGGGGTTTGGGGTTTTGTTGCTGTTGGGGGCATTGATTTTTTGGATTTTGCGTGAAGGGGGTGAAAAATCAGACTGAATGATGGCAGCCTCTCACTGTTTTGTGGTGGTGAATACTGCTTAGGCAGGTTTTCAGTGATCAGGAAACCATGCACAGAAGAGTATCACTATACAAATACCTCTTTTTCAAAAGTGTATTTTGTCCTTGCTGAGGCACTTGTACGGTAATGATGCCCATTTGTTGGGTTAACACAGAGAGAAGAGAAAGAATACTTTAGAGTAGAATTGCTGAATGCAGAAATGACTGTAGCAAGTCCGTTATGTGACAAGGCACATTGCACTGAACATTCTTTTCTTGTTTTCAAAATGCAGACATCCTCCTCTTTTAGAATAGGGAACTTTACATCTCTGAGGTTTGCTGAAGAGAGGTATAATAGAACAACAAATGAACTCACTGTCCAAAACATACACCCACCTGCTAAAATAAAACACGAGATATGGGACAGGAAAGATACAGGCATTGAGAAATGTCAGTGTGAATACAGTTAAATTAAAGTATCTGAAGTAGTCATCTGCTATATAAATTTGTGACTCGGTAGGTTAAATCTTAAAATCCCTGACAATGTGAACTCTTGTGGAAAGGAAAATAAAAATTAAGGGTGAGATTTTTAGAGGTATTCAAGCCTGTGATGATTTAACTAAATACTTAAACTTCTTGAAAATACCTCAGAGTTTGGTTTTTACTGAAGTCAATGGTAGGTTAAACTTGTAGGCTTTTCTCAAAATCTTACTAAAAAGCTATTGCATCATTAAGTGCTTAAATGCTTTTAAATCTGACCCTATGCTGTTTCTCCTTTTTAACATACGTAGTAATGTTATGAGTAAATATAGTATGTACTGCTGTAATGAAAATTCATAACAGCAGAACATTGTCACAGAAATCACAGAAAAAGCTTTTATTTGTAAAAGTTTCAGTTACTTAATGCTGAATAAATCAGATAAATCTTAGATTGTAAAAATGAGTGGTGGAGGTGTTTTACCCAGGAATTTGCTACTGGCACTTGGGTTTTTTCTGTCAGTTACGTAAAGGTAAAAACACTTGAAAAATGGAAATAGGAAAATGACATGAAACATGGCAATTACACTTCAGGGAATTATGCTTTGAAGTCTTTTGGAGATTCCTCCCCCTGCATATGATTTGGGAATGCTTGATAGACAGTTGTTCACTCCATTACTGTAGGCATGATTGTGTAATACTTTCAACATTATTGGGTTCCTTTCATAAGCAAGAGCTTGCAGGATTGGACATCGAGTCATGTGCAACCCGTTTTGAATTTGTAGTGATCTATGTTCTGCTTACTGTAAGCAGGATTATAGGAGGCTCCTCTTCTGTATGAAATAATAAAGGAAAGCAAATATATCCCTGGCAGAAGAGCACTGCTTGCAATAAAACCCTCATGTCCCTCCCCCAAACAATCCAAGAAGGTAAATCATTCAACCTTGTCATAACCCCAAAGCAATGATACAGTTGGAGACCATTTTATAAATTGTTTTACCTTCTCTGCAACGTGGCTGTGCATGAGGCACGTCTGATTTACTTCTTTCCATTTAAGACTGTTAATCACAAAAGTGTCGAGATAAATCCTATGGTTTTGGAGGCTTTATGTAAGCTTAATATGGTTAATGCAATTGTCTGCATATCCCAGGCCAGCAAAATGCTTGAGCATATTCTAAGTCAGCAAGTCAGTAATTTCAAAGAAGTCCCACTACTATTTGTGGCAAGTGATCTGTCATGCAGTGTCAGTTTTCTGTGATTAAAAATGTCCTTTGTCTTGGTAGGAAGTTGGATATTGCAGGGATGGATGTGAATATGGGGACTTGGAGCTTTTAAATTTTTAGAATTTAAACAGCATCACTGAATTTAAATTACTTGCTGGTGAACATCATGATAAGCACATTTCCATATGTAGGTTTCTTAATTTATTTTTACAGCCAAATTCTGCTTTTATGCTTGACAAGCATCCCTGAAAATGCTAATAAATTTTTAGGGCTTTAAAAAAGCATGTCCTCACTTCTCTTAATGTGTATATCTGTGGTACGAATCACACAATCAGAACTTTCTTAGAAGATGCTGGAAGTGTGCATATGCATGCCTATTCCGAAACACTTCAATAAAGTTTTGAAAGAATTTGAAACTACAGAACTATTTTGTGAATCAAAAGTCACAGTTGTTTGCATACGTACCTGCAATTCAGCACTAAGCTAAAAGTCTGTAGATGCATACCCTGTTCCTTTGAAATACAGTAACGACCAAGTTGTTCTGAAAGCTTGTGCATTTTTTTCATTATGTTCAAACTCCATTTTCTCTATCATTATAGTAGGCAAATAAATTTGATCAGTATTAAGACACTGAAGATCTGGACTTAAAATTCCATATAAAGCTTTTCAAGAAAGACAATATCTTTTACTCTTCCCTTCAGTGAGGAGATGATTGCGTGAGTGCATTTCATAGAAAACAATAGAAAATCTTTTTAGGAAAAATAGAAACCATCAGGTCTTTCCTCCAAACTTCTAAGGCATATTTTGAAGGAAGGACAATTCATAGGCAAATAAGTACTTACTCAAACACCTTTGTCCAATGACGTAGATGGAAACTGGACTGGTGTTTCTGTGGCCAAAGCAAAAAAAAAAAAAGATGAAAGAAAGTATATCTGGGGCATTTAAAATAGAATCACTTTGAAATTAGCACATTTCATTTGATTTTTCTTTTTAGCTGAGCTGGGAAATAGCAAAAGTAGTGAAATTAATTTCCTCTGTGAAGGGGGTGCATTTGATTTTTATGGGGGAGGACAGACCAGCATTGTATAATTTTTTTTTTTCTGTAATTGTTGGAAAAAATAAAGTCCTGCTGAGTCACTTAATTAGAATAGTAGAAATGCACATTTGAATTTCCTCAAGCCAAATCAGGGTGTATCCTGCTGCCATTACTTCAAAGATAGGCACCTCACCCTGCAAGTGTACCATGGAAAACAATGTAAAGAAGTGTAAAGCAATCTTTAAGCAACGTCAAGCAATACTTTAGATGCTAGGAATGAGTTAATTTCTCTAACAGGAACTGCATTCAGTTATTTGTTTTTACTAGAATAAGTAAGAACAAAACCTGTTTCTTGTGAATAAGATTGAAAGGAGGGGGGAAAACCCAAAGCCTGATTTCTGTAGTTTCTAATGCTGATGATTTCTTGTTCATTTTGGTGCTTCATTATATACATGCCACTTAGTTTTTCTGTATTTTTCTCACGCTAAACATGGTATTTTGATACTTAGTATTCAAAGAGTGATATTAACAATCTGTATTTCATATCCATAAGTATTTCTTTTTTTAATGCACCACGATTCCTCCTCACACACACACACATTTGCATTTTATGAATTGTAACAATATGGTAAAAGATGAATTCATAGTGATTACTTTCTAGAACTTCCTATCTGAACTTTTGAACTCCTGCAATGGGTGCTGCATTCCATGCTGGAAAGGAAATATGTGATGCCATTTCCTAATGCTATCCAGCACATCGTTTCCCATATACTTTTTCTACATGCATACACAAATTGCATTGACTTTTACTAAATCTCCTTTTCAATTGACTTTGTTGAATTGGTACAACTCTAATTTTCCTGAATTACAGTGCCTTAATTTAGCTTGTTAGAGAATTAAGCTAAATCAATATAATTCACTTATATTGATTTAACAGAGCTAAATTGATGCAATTCCCTGATGTGTATTTTTTTCAACTATTGAGAAGAAATGTAGGGAAATTCATGTCATTTTTATGTGTTCTTGTCTCAGAATTATTTCTTTCATGCTTTTTGCTGGAAGAAAACCAGCTAAAGTGGAGAACTGCCTTAGAATAAAGTAAGAAAGAAAAAAAGACATGAACTATATTCATGTATAAGTATGTGAAACTCAAGCCACTTTCCTCAGACTGGTGTCCAGTATTAGTTCCTGCCAATCATGACTTATATAAAATTTCTTGAACAAGCTGCCCCCTCCTCACTCTCCCAAAAGAACCAAACAACCCACAGAATGTCAAAAATCTCAATCTATGTCCATCTTAGAAAATAATATTAAAAAAATAATAATTCTAGTTTGCTGATGTTAAATTTCAATGTGGATTGCAGATGATAGAGGCACTTACTGGAATTATCTTAACATTTTGGCATGAGAAAAAAATCATATGAAGGTAATCTATGCTTTGTAATAGGATAATGGGTTTTAATGGTATATGAAATTTTAAACTTAATAAATGTAGGCTTTTTAGTAAAATGGTGGTCAACCCAATTTCTTCACTGCCTTTGTCATAGTTCATTAAGGACTTGGAACACTGTTTACATTTAGGCTCTTGATCTTAAATTGTCTTGCAGGATGGCAAAATTGTAATCAGCAAGACAAATTACCTTTAAATTCCTTTAAAATCATGACAATTTTCTTGTTTTTGCAGCTCTTACTAGGAAAAATATTCTTGATGAGGAAAGAAAAGTGAGATTTAAAACAACCTGTGTGGTATCAGTTTTATCTTGAAATTTTGGCCATCACAAGACTTGTTCTGAATAGCTGCACATAATACATGCTCAAAACCTATGTTTCAAATGTAGGATGATATAGCTTGATGCTATATATATTTTTTTCTACTGAATTCATTTTAAGAATATTTAGGTAAAGAAAATTGATTTCATTTAACAGAAAATGTAAGTGAACTCAAATTTTTGGTCTCTGCTTCATGTTAAATTTAAGAAAAAGAGGGAATTTTTCATGGATTAGAACATAATGGTTTCTGCTTAACTGTTTTCAATTTCTTTATTGTACTTTTGATGGTTGATTTTGTAATATTATTCATGGTTTTCTCCAGCTTCAGCAAAATATTGCAGAACAAATTTACAGAGCAAAATGTTAAAAATTCATGTCATGTATCTGAATGTCTGTAACTTACAGTACTTTTAAAAGATGAAGAGTCGTTTCCAGTTTTGTCCATACTGATGCCTAGCTATAAAGTAAATGAAGAAAATTGTATTTTTAAGCTAGTGAGTTAGGGCGGTGACTCATTTGTAGTGCTAAATAGATATCAGTTCAGAATGCTGGGATGGCTGTATGGAAAAATGATCCTTTTAGGAATGTATGGCAAGAGCTACATGTCACTAAAGGGGCAATGAGGCAATGATCCAGTTGATATCAATAATTTAAAAGAAATGGTTCGTATTAGTAATATATTATTTATTATTACACATATAATATTATGTGTAATTGCATGTTATATAATCCAATAAAATATTTGTGTATTAGTGTACATTATATATTACTATATTCAACTCACATAACTTCCCTGTTGTTAATTTCTACATACATTTTATTTTTGATAACCAACTTTGTTATATTGTGCATGTTTCTACTACTTCCAAAAAGAATTCAGTGTTAAACAATGCACTTGATATCTCCATTCCTATTAATGGATATTGGACCCTAAAATGGGGTAAAATCACCTTACTTGAACCTTGTAGTAGATGGAGACATGCATTGCTTATATAACCTCACAAAAAGGTAAAGACAGTCAGCATTCAGAACTTCCTCTGTAAATTTGTTGTTTGGCAGCAACAAGTACACCTTCTTTTAAAAAACAAAGCAAAACAAAAAATGAAACAAGCAAGGGAACCTGCTGAGCAAATACTCAATTTCATTATAGAGCACTGCTGCTTTCTGTTTGGCTGAACCTAGCCTCTCTTGTTATTCTTTTCTAAATATTGCAGGTATAGGCACAACTGTTCCAGGCATAATACAAGAACATGCCTGGAGTTTCTTTGCTCTACAGTGACATTTAGATCATTAAAGCTGCTTTGATGGATGCTTCCTGGTGGGCAAATCTGTTGTACTTGAAAACTGTGATCGTAGTGGTTTGACAGCATGATCCTGTGTTGGTATCCTTTGTCATGTTTAGATACTGCAGTGGAGTATGAATTGTAATGATGGTGAATTTCTTTCCTAAGAACGAATATGTCTACTCACCATTTAAGTGGCAGGCTCCCTTTACGTAACCCCAACCCTTCCCTGCAGAGAAATTTCTTCCAGCTTATAAACAGAAAATTATATTCTTCCTCACTAAATTCTGGGACGATGTGCACCCAAACTTCATTTTGTGGCATCCATCTGAAAAAATACATTCTGAAATCAAAGGAAAGGTACAGGACTTGCTCTTGAATATCCAGGAAGATTTTTTTAGAACCTTAAATCCACTTCAGTTGAGATTTAGTTTCAGTAGACTGATCTTCTGTGCAAGTGCTGTGAATAGTATAAGCAAGGTGGAATGACTCTGGTTAATTACCTGCAGCTTCCAGAAGAAAAAGCACTCATTTTCTTTCAACTTGAGCAGAGAGTGTTTTGCCAAGCCTAGTACTTTGGTGTACATACTTGGCCTATTTTGACAGTTCAGAATTTCTGATTTGTGTTTGCTGATGGAACATTAAATAGACTTGGCTGTGAGCCCTCCATCCTGAAGTGACTATAAGCTCCTTTCCTATCCTTAAAGGAGTACCTAGTGTTTACTATAGCTAAGTAAGTTGTTTTGTTTGGCCACAGCCTTTATGCTCTTCCCACAGTCTAAAGGACCCCTTAGGTTGCAGCATTTCGTTGCTATCTCATGTATTTATGCCCTACCTTAGAGCTGATGTATTCTGTAGCACACTCCATGTTGTTGAGGTCTGTCCTTCCCCTCTTCCTCAAGGGTACACAAGATAGCCATTCACTGGCTTTCACTAACATGATTCATTGGAAATAAATTGAGATTTTCTGTAACATTTTGATGCCAAATAGAAAGCTTAGCAACAGTTGATCCCAATGCCAGGGAGAACAATTAATGCCTACCACTCCCTTGACCCCCCAAGATTAGGAGAACTATATCAGTTGAAGATGGTAGATTTGAAAGAAAAGAAAGCAATGTGCCCTCCACCCCTCCAAAAACCCTAGTGATTTCCTTCACGCTTGGTGTGTTGAAAATCGTACTGCTTAAACTGCCGAAAGATTAAACCGGTACCTTTATCAGACATTATGTGGGATAATGCCATATGCAAGAAGGATGATGTTTATGAGGTAGGTGCTCATGACGCTTGTTTTGAGAGTCTACTATACTGTGTCTGGTTTAATTCTGTTAAATTCTAATTGCAGAAAGCAGAATTAAAGGAGCCTGAGGAATAGAAGGGTGAGAGGGAATAATTCATTTTGGTACCAGTGTACACAGAGCATAGAGAACACGACGGGCAGAAAAGTCTTGAAAACCTCAGGCTTTTTTCCTTCTCTGCCAGCAGACACCTGAAATATGACAAGCTTATGTGCTGTGACTGTTGTCTCAACCAGTAGAGCTTGTGACTATAGTTTGGTGACAGCCTTCATCTGCAAATTAGAGTGAAATGAGACCTTTTGGGGACTAAATGAAGATATGGGTTTTTTTGTTCACATTCATAGTTGTGATAACACTTTAAGACTCAGATCTAGGCATTCTGTTATCTTTTCTGAAACTCTAAAAGTTTGCTGACTGTTTTATCCTGTAAGCCTGGACTTAGTGGGGTTTGAGTCTTTTCTTTGACCTCTCTTCTCTGTCTCTCAGAATGAGCCTGGAGCCCCTGTGTCATCTCCTAAGGTCTTGTTGGCAGTTTCATCACCCACTAATAGCAATGGGAAACTCCTTTGACCAGAACATAGCTCTAAGGATACTTTCTCAGAAGAGGTGATGCTTTTATTAGTGGATAGATTTTTCTCTTCTGTGTTTCCTGCCTGTTTAGGAGGAATAAATTAGAGGCCTTGGAAGAGAAAAATGACACCCAGGTTGAATCACTTGTATTAGTCACTGATACAGCAAATTAAAGCAGCTTCACTCCTACCTGAGAATGACTGTAAGTCTTTTACAGCTGTTAAGAAGATAAGCCTTGAACGCAGGTTAACATCTCATTTTAGCAGCATGTTCCTGCAATATATACTCTCCTAGTGTTTGCAGATGTACCTGAAGCATAATATTCCCACAGAACAAATCTATGAACAATCCCCCAGGAAACAAGCTAAAAGAATTCATGAATGCAATTAAATCAAAATGGTAGGGCTTTTTAAGTCCATAAATTAATATTTGAAAATCATTTCCCTTATCAATACATTGGGTGCATTGTTCACCATGTGTTCAAACAGTGTCATGTATTTCCCTAGAGTATCTTCCTGTTTTCCATCGGCTTCTTGGAATCATGTGCTGGTTCACATAATTATTGCCATGAAGTAATGAATGTCAGGGGCATTAATGTGAGAAATAGAAATCTGAATAATCTGTCATACTTGGCTTTAGACTTCTGTAAAGAAATGACTGTACTGTAGTGAATTCACCATGATATATTCCTGATTGCAAAGCAAAAATTGGCAAAGACATTCCACTTTCTCTGTAGAATAAGAATGAAGCAGAGGAGGGCCCTGAGGGCTTAATTTTGCAAAAATATGTGTAAAGGGCTGGTTTTGCAGCAACTGTGGCCCATGCACAAAACTTCCTTCACCCTCTGCACTGAATGAAGCCATGAATGGTAGGCTGGGATTGGGAAGGAAGAATAATTGGACTGTGTCTTAGTTGTGCCTTAGTGCATGTATACGTACAGCTGAATTCCATAGGTATGTTCTTGCTTGGTGAACACAGAGAATTGCAATTCAAATTTAAACAAACAAACAAAAACCCACAAAAAACCAACAATCCAGTACCTTGTATTTGTATTGAGTTCAGAGCATGGTTACAAACAATTGTTGGGAAATAGCTGATGTTCTCAGTTCATACCTAGATTAATACTCTAGCTACATCCATTTCTGCACCTATTCCTAATTCAGTTTACCTTAAGCCAGTTGTGCTTTGGGAAACTTAAATAAGGTGCTGGATAAATAGAACTCAGGTGGGCTTTTAATGTTTTAACATCTAATTCCTAAAGAAGCTCACCAATTTGATTCACACCTCAGCAAATCTCTAGCTAACCTATAGCAAGTCTATCTGCTCTACTGCTGAGTTCTCCTGAGCTCCTGACAAGGCATTTCTTTTCTGAAGGGGTGATGATTTTAAGCAGGCTGGGCTGCTTAAGTGATGGAGTGATTGATGCAGACTGTGATGGCTCCAGGCAGGAAAGTCCATTTCCTTTTGTGAAATGAGAACATATACTGGTCATTATGCAAATAAAAACATAAAAGCTTAAGCTCCCTGCAGCTCTCAGTTCACAGAAGAATTTTATTAGGGAGTATGTCTGTCTGGCTTCCTTCATCTCCCACAAAGAACTACCAAGTTGTCTTCTGCTGGGTTTATGTTTGCAGTCTGGGAACACAACTGCATGCTGGCACTTGCTGTTGCTAGAGCAGCAGGGGTTTCTGAGAGGGGATTTTGACAAGCCTAATCACTAGAAGTGTTAGGGCTGCCTGCTGCCTGAGATGGTCACAATATCCCTAGGCTTTTTTCTTTTGCTTTTTTTTCCCCCTCTTCTTTAAAGGAAGAGCTTCCCTCTTCTAAAAAACTAATTGGAACTGTAATTTACAGTTCAGTTGCTCATGCACCAGTATACTAATAACTTCAAAATAAAATTACCTAAAAGTGTTAATAGAAAATTGGTAATTTAGAGTACAACACCCTTCCTTGTAACTGCGAAGATCAGTGGATCCTTGTAGGGAAGGGAAAGATTCTGACTTTTTTTTTATCTTTCATCACACTATCTGCAGATAGCAGTATGCAAGAAAAATGCCTTGTCAGATAAGCCTAAAACTTATTTAACAGATTAAAATCTTTTCCAAAATAGCATATGTTAAATGCCAAACATGTCTGAACATTTATGAGCAAAAAGTAATACCAGGCTAACATGATAAGATAAAATAAACAGAACCATTTTTCAAGTTGTGCTCAGTAGAAATACAGACTGAAACACTGCAAGTAGGTAGTTTAGGCTATTACTTTCTGTTCAGGATTTGTAATATCAATGAAAAAATGACATTTCCTCTTTCTGTTGGTCTCCTGAGTTAAAACCTGTTTTATCATATTATGTAGAACACGTGTGATAGGCCAGCTAGAGCAACAGGAAGGAGAATGCATAGAATGCATAGATGTGTGAGGCACCAGGGAGATGGTCTTTTATTCAGTAAATAACCTCAAAAGGTAAATCCACACAGCTAAAATAGTTTCAGTAGGGAAGAACACCTTGGCCTTTTCTGGGCAATTTCTCTGCTGGGCTCTCCAAAGGGGGAGCTGTTTGATGCTGCTATTTAAGCTTGTTGGTGTTCTTTGGAAGTTTCCCTTGACCAGTGAGGCTGTGCTGCTGGATCCCCTACAGCTTCCTGGTAGTTTCCTTGACAGTGCAAATAGTCCAGGGCATCGTTCTGCACAGCAAAGAAGAAGAGCTTTGGTTGAGTGGAACCTGTGTAGTGGCAAGCTAATGAGATGCTATTGTAATACTAGATCCCAGAAATCTATGGGTGGTGGAAGGTAAAGCATTGTGGAACGATTAGTAGCAGGCATGCTTAGCAGTTTTCTTGTTGGATTTTGCTTCCCCCCCC
>JANZLQ010000030.1:6674389-6693186 GCA_026212715.1 Elanus axillaris
CCCCCCCCACCTTTCTTCCCAAGCCAGCCGTGTAGTACAGTACTCAGGAATACATAATAAAGATTCAGTCACTGACCAGATGTTTTGGGTTAATCCCAGCGGGTAGCTAAGCACCACATAGCCACTTGCTCACTCCCTCTGCAGTAGGATGAGGAGAGAATCTGAAGGGTAAAGTAGATTGATAAAGACAGTTTAATAGGGAAAGCAAAAGCTGTGTGCGTAAGCAAAGTAAGGAATTCATCCACTACTTCCCATTGGCAGGTAGGTGTTCAGCCACTTCCAGGAAAGCCGGGCTCCATCACCATAATGGTTACTTGTGAAGACAAATGCCCATATGATGTGGGATTTGATTTTGGGACCCAACTGGGTCAGTCGGGGTCAGCTGTGCCGGCTGTGCCCCCTCCCAACTCCCTGTGCCCCCCCCCAGCCTCCTTGCTGGTGGAGCAGCGTGAGAAGCTGCAAAGCCCGTGACTCTATGTAAGTGCTGCTCAGCAATGGCTAAGACACCCCTGTGTTATCAACACTGGTTTGGTCACAAATCCAAAGTATAGTACCATAGCAGGTGCTATAAAGAAAGTTAGCTTTAACCCAGCCAAAACCAGTACACCAGACAAGAAATTAACTAGACAGTCTTAAAGATTTGATCTATCCTGTATGACCAGGAAACAAGATGGGCCTGACCTGTTGTCCTGGTTTCAGCTGGGATAGAGTTAATTTTCTTTGTAGTAGCTGGTACAGTGTTATGTTTTGGATTCAGCATGAGAAGGATGTTGATAACACACTGATATTTTCAGTTATTGCTATGAAGTGTTTAGACTCAGTCAAGGGTTTTTCAGCTTCTGATGCCCAGCCAGCGAGAAGGCTGGGGGGGCACAAGACGTTGGGAGGGGACACAGCCAGGGCAGCTGACCCCAACTGGCCAACGGGGTATTCCAGACCATGGGACATCATGCCCAGTATATAAACTGGGGGGAGTGAGGGTGGGGGAGATCGCTGCTTGGGAACTAATCAGGCATCAGTCAGCAGGTGGTGAGCAATTGCATTGTGCATCACTTGTTTTGTATATTCCAATCCTTTTATTAGTATTGTCATTTTATTTTTGCTATTATTATCATTATTAGTTTCTTCCTGTCTGTTCTATTAAACTGTTCTTAACCCACTAGTTTTACCTTTTTCCTTCTGATTCTCTCCCCCATCCCACTGGGTTGGGGTGGAGTAAGTGAGTGGCTGCATGGTACTTAGTTGCTGGCTGGGTTAAACCTGGCTCCTGTCAAATGCACAAACACATTGCATAGGGAGCCATGTCCTGTGGTTCAATAAATGACTGGTCTTATAGTTGGCCAATGTCCCGCTGCACCTATTGAGAAGCTGTTTCTGACCCTCCCACTGTCAATGATTGGGAGATTTCTTCTAGTCACCAGCTTGGTTTTTTCATAGTTTTTTCTTCTGTCAGCCTCTTTGTTTAGCTGAATTATCTCTTTCTCCCCAGTATTTGCATCCTGATTTATTTGCAGGCAATGGTTCTGCTCCCTCTTGGCTTTTGGTGTGGTTAATGAAGCCAAGTTTCTTTAATTCATCTGTCAATACAAATTCAAGAAAGATTAACATGTGTGACAATTACACTCGGCATTGTAAATGGGATTTTCCACCTAGCAGTCATATGGTCTTGGTAGACATAGGTCTGCTAGAAAAGCTTTGCTAGATATATCCAAAGATTTTTTGCCATTTGCATAACTGTATCACAGTTTCTAGGACTGACATAAGCAAAGTAGGCAATTGCCTTGGGCACCAGATTGCTAGGCCAATTAAATAGGCATGGCCTTCTGTTATTTTTGCCCTTTTTTGCCTACACTGTGAACAAAAACAGTACTGGTACTTAATTCTTAAAGCATAACTACACCAATAATACTTTACTGTGTTTTCTTCAGAGGAAGCAACTGCTAGGTCAGCTAGTTGCTTTGTCTTTCCTGTAATAATTGGCACTTGCTGTTCAAGGTTTTTGAAGTCTTGATGGGGGGTAAGGCTTCATTTAAACTGAGTTAGTGTATTGATGTCACCTGGTTCTGATTTTGCTGCTTCTCATGCTGCCAGTCCCACTGCTCGCTGTTCTGTGTTACTCATTGCTCTACTTCTCATCCCTTTAGCCATGCTTCACACAACTTTTCCCCTTGCTCACTGCTCCCGCTGCCTCTGCCTTGTGTACATTGTCTTGCTAGCTGTGCTTCATGCTGTTTTTCTCCCTATTTTCTCACCTCATCTCTTTCTTCACTGTGCTAGCCATTCTAACCAACTTCAGCATCTTTGCTGGTGTGGTGGGTTCACTCCAGCCAGCGACTAAGTGCTCACTCCCCTACCGCAGGACAGGGGAGAGAATTGGATTAGAAAAGTGACAAGAAGAACTTGTGAGTCGAGATAAAGACAGTTTAATAAGTGAAGGGGGAACAGGGGGGTATAGACAGGGGAAAAAAGGGGGGGTAGAAACCCCCAAAAAATCCAAACTCCCAAATGATGTCATTCACTTAGCGCCAGCACATGGATGGCCAGCTAGTCTCTGAGCAGTGGCTGCTTTGGAAAAACTCCCTCTCAGTTATTGCCGAGTGTGATTTTTACATGGTGCAAAGCACATCTCTGGTCAGTTCAGTCAGCTGTCCCAGCTGTGTCCCCTTCCAGCCTCTTGCCCACCCTCAGCTTATTTGGAGGGGGGCAGACAGAGAAGTGGAAGGCCTTGGTGCTGTGCAAGCACTGTTTGGTAACAGCTAAAACACTGAGTGTTATCAGCACTGTTCTGGTCACAAGCCTAAAGCACAGCACTATATGGCCTAATACTATATCTCCTACTTGACAAGAAGTTCTTATGTTAAAGCCAGAGCTTTTCGTTTTCCAAAGCATCTTGTTCTTGTTTTTCTTGTTCTCTGGCCTTTGTATTGCAACACTGGAAACTATTGACAAAGATTGTTCTTACCATTTATCCCAGATATATTTAGACAGGCATTAGAACTATAAATTACTTTAAACACAAAACTTTCCTACACTCCTAATAAGAATGCCTCTCAAACATTACACAACACATGCAAAGCAGCGGTGCTTTAAGCTTTATTATTGATCCTTCCCACTTGCCTTCCCTTTGCTTGCTTAATTATCATAAATAGGCCCCTTCGCTTTTCAGCATCCTCTGCTCCAGGCTTCTTGGATATGAGTGGAAGTGTGGTGGAATTGTCTTGCACTTCAGTCCTCTGCCAACACCCTTTCCTAAGGAAGGGGAGTAATCTGTTTTAAGTAAAGGATTGGCTAGGCTCTCCTTGAATAAGCATGAGGCTGAAAAGACTTTTGAATGAAAGACGAAGTCTCCAAGGACCGTCTCAAAGGAAAAAATCTCAAAAGGCGTATTTGCCATGAGAACTAATATTCTTCACCGCAAGGCAGTTGGATGAGATGAGTATTACTAGAGGTGTCCTCTAACAGGAGTGTTCCAGGAGATGATTTTTCCTGTGGGTAGGCTTTCTGGTAGGCTTTGTAGTAGGAACAGCTACTACAGTTTCAAGACACAAAGCTTGAAACATTTTACTGCTTTTTCACAAGAAAGGGGGAGAAACGCAGGAGACAGCGAGGTAGCTGAACCAGGAACAGAAAGGGGTTTTTGAGGTAACTCCAGTGTAAGTAGTTTAGGTATAGTTCTGCTTTCATTTCTTCACCTGCATCGTTTGTAACTTTCATTTGATGTGGATTTTATAGATGAATGCTTGTTGTGATGTATATTAGCCATTTTTGAGTTACTGATGATTTAAGTAATTGGCTAAAAGCAAGGTATTCCGCATTTAAAGACACTTTCAATTTCTGTAGGTCCTGCCTGAAGAAATTTAGCATGTGCCCCAGCTGCCTACCCTGGCTTCAGCCCTATGAACCAGCTGGAGGCTGGGGGGCTAGAGGCAGCAGGAGTGTCTTCTAGCGGCTGCTAGTGACAGCCCAGGGCTTTCTGGTGTTTGGCAAGACGCAGGGAAGTGTGTTTAAACCCTATGGGTTGTAGAAAGCTTAAGAGTCACAGGGCATTACTGGATGTAAGAAACGACTTTTTCCTCTGTGTGCCTAGGGTGTTTAAGATACATATATCAAGAACTGTGAGGCACATGCATTTTACAGCAGGAAACACAGTTAAGTACTGTGGAATATACATTCCAGGTAAAGATCCAATAGGGATGTATAGTGTAGCTTAGTATAAATATTAAGGATTATTTTTCATTTGACTTTTCTATACATTATACGTTCTTTGAAATAAATTTATGGACTAATGGAAACTTATGCTAATGACTGCTACAGATTGTTGGCTTGCTGTTAATACATTACTACTACAAAAGGAAAAGATTTTTTTTTTTTCCTCCCCCAAATGACATGCTGTGCAGGTTATATAAATGAAAGGTTAAATTTAGAACTTTGAATTTAGATCACTTATGTGTGTATTATAAGAAAAATCATATTACCTGAATAAATAAAAACATCCAGATGTATAAAAAAATTTTCACATTTTATGAAAGGTCTTGGAGAAGCAGTTGTTAGAGACTAGATAGTAAATGCAAAAATTTGGGGATGAGATTCTTTGATCCTTTGCAGAAGTCAGTTAGGATTAATCTCAAAGTCCTTTTTGGTGTGAGGAGCTATAATTCCGTTGGTTAATAGGATAAGAATTTGTGTTACATACCTACGTTATCCTGGACTTTAAGAGTTGTCCATTATATGCTAATCAGATTGCTCCGTTTTATGCACATCTGCTATTTGTTTATTTTTACAATTACAAACAATTTGTTAAAAGAACAGTCCAAACCGTCATTCCAAATATAGTCTTTATATTGTTTAATGTAACTAATCGAAATACTGTAGTGTCTAAACTATTTTCTTAAGATCTTAATATTCTACTACTCCCTAGCCCCCCAACTAGTTTTGGGTTTTTGCAGCTCAGAGGTCTGGACTTCATGTATAAAATTTCTTCTGTGTAATTAAGAATATGTAACATGCTAAAAATATACTGAAAGCATATGAGCACTTGTAAGAAGTTATTGTACTTCTTAGTATGCTTCTCTGCAACTACAGACTTCTTGGCATAATG
Organism: Elanus axillaris; assembly: GCA_026212715.1. Lineage (NCBI taxonomy): Eukaryota > Metazoa > Chordata > Aves > Accipitriformes > Accipitridae > Elanus > Elanus axillaris. The sequence goes on from JANZLQ010000030.1 coordinate 6,679,488, forward strand.
TTCCACCTACATGTGGTGCTAATAAATATATATTTAGAGAGAGGAACAAATGCATTGTGATTTATGAGTCATTGGTAAGGGGAAAAAACCAACTAGTTTACAGTAATGTATATCCTGTCTTGCTTAATTGGAAATAGATTGTTTACATATTAATGACTTTCATCTTTTAAATTGTAAAATAACCTTTTCGCTGCATGTAAAGATGTAATATGCATACCTTAGAATACATTAAATAAACCACTTCCGCAAAAAACCTAATCCAGCTGGTGACTAGGGAATAGTTACTCTAATTCTCTAGTATTCTATCGGGCAAGTAAGTGCAAGTGCAGTTGTCTCATGCCCTGATTTAGCAGCCTGTTCATGCTCAGTCCAGTGAAATGGCGAGTATGTTTTAGAAGACCTTGTGTGACAGGGTTTCTCTAATTCTAGCAAGGGATGGGGACAAGTCCATAGTCAGAGAAATCCACCTAGAAATCACAGATTTCTGGTGTTTGAATGTGATATGTTGACTCTCTGCAAACTTAATGGCTAGTAAAATGTTCTGAAGTGGAAGGGTTTAGAAGTCTTCATATTTTGGTGGGTATTTTTATGTATAAGCCTGTGTAAACAAACACTGTAATTTAAGGGGCTACAGACAGCTGATTTGCTTGAGGTCCAGATTTGGGGAATTATATATGCTAGGAATCCAGGAAAAATAAAGGTGCATTACTGCTAAAAAAATTTGTTATCTTTGTTGAAAAGGTAGCCCATCTTTTGAAAGAACTGATAAACTTTACTGTAATCATTTTTTGGTACCTTTAATCAACCAGCTATACTTCTTCCACTGTGACCAAACAGGAATCAATTTGTCATCAAGTATTTTTGCTAAGTACCAGAAAAAACACATGTGTATTTCTTGTTTCCTTTCTTGATTAGTGTATTAGATGTGCTGCTTGTAACAGCCTTTCTCTTTTTCCCCTATCGCTTGTGCCCGGAGCTGGATTCAGAATGGTCTCTTAGCACCTGAGGTCCATGGCATTCAGCTCTTTGCCAGTCTTCTGAACTCTCTGTGCCCGTGAAAGCACTGCTGTGGGAATGGCCCCTTGCTGATGATATGTAACAAATGTCAGTTTTAGAAATTGAGATGGCAGAGAGAGAAGACTGAGCAACTTGGGGCACTTTATAGGGGTATATGATTTCATCTGGACACCTTGGCTTAATGCGCTGTGTAGTGCAATGAGGTTGTCCTTAGCTGTTCATGCTTGAGAAAGGCTCATCCATCACACAGACAGCAGGTTCACTGTGATCCTCAGGAAAACCTGCGTTTGTATGAATTAAGCTCTCGCCACAATCTGGTGGTATCTAGAACAGATCATAACATTTAGGCTTCAAATTAAAATATATTGGGGGGCAGGGCCTGAAGCAATATAAACATAAGGGAAGGATAGCTGAAAATGAAAGTAAGCACATGCTTCAGTGAGCTTTAAGAAGTGTGCTGCGCTCTAAATGATACCTGAAATTGTGCTTTACCTTACCTAAGAAAGGTTGTAGAAAACTTTGGACCATGCTGGTGTCTCTAATACTAACAGGCCTGCTAAACAGTGCAAGTTGCTAAAAAAAATCAAAATGAATGATATGAAGGGTTTTCAGGTGGTTATTGTAAAAGTCTTCTCCACAAGCTTTTTGGGTGATAGGTGAAACCATTGTTACATTAGAAAGAATGTATATCAAAGCATTTAGCTTCAGCCTTCCTTGGGAAAGTAGGAGTTCTTTCCTGCTGCTTCTCACATTTTGCCACTTTTTGCCTGGGACTGTTGCCATCTTCCTTGCCTCACGGACCAGAAAAAAAGAAAAAGAAAAGGAGAAAAAAAAACAACAAACAACAACAAACAACCAAAAAAATCCCCCACCTCTGCCACTGGCTTTTGCAGCCCGCTTTTTCCATCTGATACCTCCTGCACAAGTGCCTCACATTGCAGTATATTCCTGTGGAATATGGTCTGAATAGCTGCTTTGGGTATGGCAATGTATATTTAACTTGAATTCCATTCCACACCGATGTGCAAAGTGTGTCTCTTACATTGATTGGTAACTTGTCAAAAATGATCATAAATTATGATGAAAAAGAAACTGAAATACCTTTCATATTATTCAGAAAATATTGGTGTTAACCTGAGAGTCATTTGGTTATTTCCCCTCCTCTTTATGAGTCAAACTGCAAGGGCACATTTGTGAACTAAAGAAAAATTGAATTCATTACAACAGACCTGAATTTGTGTGCATTTGTGTCGTCATCTCTGCTCTTCCAGGACTGTTTCAGTGACTTTTCTACTAGAGCACATTCTCATTGTGAGCAGCCTTGGTAGTTAATTTATAATCATCTACTGTGGTAAACCAGACAGCTCCAACAATTTACATTAACCAAAAATCAAGAGATTTCCAAGATGAAGAAATTTCTGAGGCCTTTACCCTCTATACTAGATGCTCACTCAAATCCTGGCATCCTTTATCCTTTTGTGACACATGATTTTTGAGTTAACATTTGCTTCCCTGCAGCAGGCTAGAGAAATAAATCTAATGTCTCCTATATTCTTCTGAAGAGTGAAGGAGGCACAACAACAACAAATTCTTGTCCACAATATCCCCTTTTAGTGATCATACTGGATGGCTGCTTTCATTTTTACTTTTCAGACTTGACACAGGAATAACTCTGTGCAATCCAGGTGAAGGTTCTTCCACTCCTATATCTTTTCTCAGACATTTGGCTAAAGTCAGATGCCTGGGGGAAATCATAAGCATAAGGCAAAGCATGGAATGATATTTCCACTGAAACTGAAGTCAGCAAAAAGCAATCTATGTGGTACATGCACTAAGGAGGTGTTTTTTGCATGAAAGAAGTTTCTCTGTAATAACATATGATAAACATGGTGCTGTTTGCTCCTTTTGGGAGGATTAAATTTAGGACAGTGTCTATGGGGGGAAAAAAATCAGCCTTCTAACTACAGCTTCTTGTAGCAGGAGAAGAGGCATTAGAAATTGAGTGGTTTAACTACTTTTAATTTTTGTTTGAACTTTTCAGGCTGTATTGCTTTTCCTGTTGCTCTGACTGTTTCTTCAGAGTGTATCTTTTATCTCAGCATTTGTGCTACCCTCTTTTGAAATAGTGTTCTCTGAAAGTCCTTTTTTGGTTACAAATCTGCTGCTTCTTGCTTAGTTATATTCATGACTTTCCCTTCCGTGCCATCTCTCATGTCTTACATTAAGTCACTTTGTGCAGTGAAATATATTAATAAGTTTTTGTCCCTAAAATATGCACAGTTTGTATTAATCTTCTTTTCTAAATCCCTCTTTTTTTTTTTTTTGTCTGTTTTATGCATATTCTAACTCATCTTTGCCTAATTTGGATTTTAAAATCTTCCAGGAAAGGACTTTGTCCTTTTACGAACTCTTTCAAGGATCATGCAAAGGTAATGGCTTGTATGAATCTTTAATAATAATAATATTCATTGGGATGTATTTTTAATAATAATGAAAGTTTTGCAGCTGTGTGAATATTCTGTGATATTGCTGCTTTAAATGTTGACATTCAGGATCAAACTTTCTGAAATAATAGATATTTTTCCCGACTTATCTGTATGACCAATATGGTGTCTAAATATATGTTAGGCATTGATTATACTGTGCAATGTGTGCAGGCAGACTCCTAAATCTGTGTGGTTGCTACCTACATAAATCTTGTTGAAACCCCTGTAGACAGAAGGGCTTATATGTGTATTGCAGGAGCCTGCAAATCACACACGTAAATACCTGTCTACCCAGGAGTTTTCTCGCAAAATTATAGATACAGAAATGGAGGTTTGGATTAATCTGGCATGCTGCAGTGGAGCTATAAACAAGGAAGTTGTACAGCTGCCCTCTGAAGGAGGCACACTTTTTACTCCTATCAGACTGCACGCTGTGTATGAGCAGTGTCAGACTAACTAGATTTGTTGGCAAGTTTAATCTGTTATGTTTATGTGTCAGTTTATGAACTGACAAATAATTTTTCAGCCTGCTAACTAGCTAGGTTGGGGAATTTGGGAAAGCCTGTCCCTTCACCTTCCCTTCATTCAGGCATCCAGAACACAAGAACTTCCAGCTCCTCGCTTTCCTTTCAGTCCAGGTAATAAAGGCTGAGGGAGCCAGACCATAAGTGTCTCCTTGCTTTTAAAGCTTTGGTGTTGCTATCTTCCAAATGGCCAACTCTGTCACCTCCCTGGTTCTGGGATCATTGGCTTCCAACCAGCATATGGGGTAGTTGGGTTTGTTACCATGTGAGCAAGCTGAAAAAAATGCCTTTCCGTTTAGATTTGTTGTTAGAAAAATTCATGGAATTTTTTACATCTGCTTTCATGAAGTCAGATTTAAATAGATGGAAGCATATACAGGAAGCACTAACAGAGTTAGGATGCAACAGAGACTGTAAACTGAGGAGGCCATGCTGTGCAGACTTGTAAAGATTGTTTAAGGAAGACATTTTAGCAGTGTCTGAGAAAGTCATACTTCACACTTGCAGGTGCACTGGCAGTCAGATTTTATGTTGATTGTCTGCTGTGAGCAGCACTGTCATTACCAGTAACTCACTGTTTCTAGTATATAGCTCAGCCTTTTCAGTTTTGTCAGTGATTTTGCGCTGTGTTTAGTAATAGCATATGTAACACGTTGTGTAGCTTTTTGGGGTAGTTTTTGGCTTCCTTGCTCTATCAAGAATCTGTTGGCACTGTTGTTAATGTTTTGGAGGAGTAGGGGGGTAGTGTACCTATGTTATCACTGAAATGTACTTCTGTTTACAAGGACACCACTAATTTTCACTTGAGGACATCTACCTGTCAGGTGGCTCTTTATTTGCCTCTATTTCTGTTGCAAAAGCCCCTCCATATTAAAGTAGCACAGTGTTAAATAACAGCCTTATACTTCTTTTGAAAAGTTTCTATAAGGTGTTCCTTTAATACCTATTTTAAATGTATATTTTGTAGGTGTTTAAACAATAGGTTATATAAATAACACGAGTGGTATGTGTTTCATAAAGAGGCAAGCTCACGCACACAGATATATATTTGTACGTGGACTTATGCTGTCCAACTGCAGTTCCTATGGGCATTGTTAGAGCTTACTGTTAGTATCAGGCATTTCTTTAAAGCAAACCTTTTTATGAAGTTGTCAGTAAGATAAAGATAGCATTTTTCTTGTTCTTGCTTAAATGGCTTGAACTCAACTGCAGCATGTACAGTAAAGAAACTGAGGTTCAATGTTATGCTTCAACACTGATAACTTATCTTCTGTATTTGCTTCCTCCTGCTGTCTTAACCATTTTAAGATAGGGCTTTGATTATAAGTCTAAAATCATAAGTGCTAACCTCTCTCCTTTTCACATTTGTTCGTGTTAGCCACCATTGTTTGTAATTTAGATTTCTGTTAATCCTGAGTGCTCCTTTCATACCTCTTCTTCATTTACCACTCCTCCTAGTGCTGTATGTGTAAATCACTGGGCCACTCCATTCTGCTGTTCCCTGTCCGAGAATGAAATTCTGACCCCAGGGAAATCAGTGGCAAAGTACATCAACTTTGCTAAGCACGGAATTTCTTCCTACCAGTTCTGTGTCCTTCTGTCCCTTGATTTGACACACAACGTCCTTATGTCAGGAATTTAGAGTGGAACATTTATTGTCTGCCATTTGCTATCTGATTCTCTAAAAACTTGCATAGCAGTTGGATCAGATTTTATCATACAACTGAAGTCAAGACAAATTGCAGTCCTTTTCGAAAAGAGAAGCCAGCACAGATGACTTATTTTTATGTTAACCAAGGCTTGAATGACAGTGGATAACATCAACACAAATGCCTGCAGAGCCCAGCTAACAAAATTCACTTGCTAATTGTTTTTGTCTTGCTATGATGTCAAGACTCAATTGTAAGTACATATCTTTTCCATTTTTTATGGATTATGGATTTTATGGTATAATAGACAGCTACTGAGAAGGATAAAGCAAGTATATGACCATAGCTTAAAAAAAAATCATCACATTTTGTCAATAAACAGTATTGTAGCCTTTTTTTTTCTGTGCTTTGTGAGCTCCTAAAAGATGTGCCATATTGTTAAGTCGTCTTGGGGAAGCAGTTTCTTCTTTTTATGGACAGAGGTTTTTGAGTAGACATTTTCATAGGAAGATGAAAATAAGACTGAGTTTCTCTAAAAAGGATCAAGATGTTCTTGATTACTAATTGACATCCTTAGTTTGATTGAGATTTTTTTTCATAGAGACACTACTTATTTCAGTGAGACTTAGTTTCTGGAATAAAATGCTACTCAAGAAAGAATTCAGACGAGTGTCAAAGTCTGACCCATAATTGCTGTTTACAGTGAAGAAAAACAAGACTTTAATTTGCAGTTTTTAAAAAAAAAAACAGTACAATTTTTCAATATCCTGTAGTATTTTGTTGTTATATTTCCTGATATATTTTGTGATGTATCACTTTGGAGATCCCCTAAGTTCCTTATATGATTATGGGCAAGTATTTTATATATATATATAAAAATAAATATATATATAAACAATATATATATATTGTTTTCTTCTAGCTTCCTCATGTACTGGAAAAATTTAAAAATTTTGATTTTGCTATCAGCCCTTCTATGCATCATGATAACATCAGAACTTTAGTGCTTCTTTATTATTCCTATCACTTACTATTCCTTCTCTTTAACATTGAAAGGAGTAAGTTATATCACTGGACTTAATTAGATGTTCTTTGCAGTTAATAGAATGAGTAAAGATATAAGAAGGTATACTTTCATGATTTGTAACTAGTAGTTCTGAGAGTTATTTTGTATATAGGTGGATTTCTCATGCCTTATGTTTTCAACCTGAAGAGATAGAGAATATATTTCTTGTATGTGTAAATGTATGTGCTGTATGTCTGTATCTGCCTATCTGTTGCTCTGACTGCTTTGTTTGCATTCTGCTTTCAGCAGCCCAGGACACCTGCACTAACCACCTGCACTTTGCAGGCATCTAATAACTTATAATGATACTCTGTTGAAGACTTAATTAACTGTATGTGGCTGCTGTTACTCAAACTGTTTCAGGCTGTAATTACTTGAAACTTAAATCACACTGCAGTGTTAGCTTGTGTGTGTGCGCGCACGCATGTGCTTGTGTGGGGAGATTTGACCTGGAGTGCCATAATGATTAGCAACTAGGTATGATCTTTATCTATCTCAGTAGCTGTTCAAAACAGCCATGGCAGAAGTGCGAGATGAATTGCAATTTACTCCCTTGACTGCTAGTATGTGCTTTATATAAACTCATCTGTTATTCAGCTGCATCCATAAAAATGTTGGTTTTCTTAAATTTTCTCTAACGGATTGAATTGTTTAATTTTCCACAGAAAATGGTCATGATAGAATTGCTTACAAATAGATATTCAAATATATGTCCATTGTACTATCTTATTTATGACGAAATGCAAACTTTGTGTCAGAATAGTGCCACTTTCAGGTGGGGGAAAAAAAGGATTAAGCATCTGATGGCTTGCAGTGAGAGTTTTGTCTCTCTGTGTTTATGAAGTGGTTAGATGAATACCATTAAGCAGTCACTGAGATTGAAAGGAACATCTAGAGATCATCTAGTTACTGCAGTTACTTAAGACTGTTTCTTGTCAGGTTCTGAACATCTTAAAAGGAAAAAGAGTCACATCTGCCTTCTTGTGCTTGACCACCTTAAACAGTTTTAAAAAAATAAAGTTTAGTTGGTTTTTTTTTAATCTTTTAACTGGGATTTCCTGTATTTCAATTTATACCTATTGCTGCTGCTTCTGCTAAACATAACTGAGAAAAGTCTGGCTTTGTCATTTTTATTCCTTCCATCACGTATTTATACCCATTGATAAGATTCTCTTGAGACTTGGCTTCTCCAGGTTGAAGAATCCCTGCTCTCTCAGCCTTTCCTCATATGAATCATCATCTGCAGACTTGCTGGGGGTGCCCTCTGCCTAATCATCTAGGTCATTATAAAGAGGTTAAACAGTAGCGGATGGCATATTGATGTCTGGTGTACACCACTAGTGACTAGCTTCCAGCTGGACAGTATGCCATTGATCACAACCCTTTGAGCCCAGCAGTTCATCCTCCTCACTCACTGTCTATTTATCTGTTTTATACTTTATCTTTTGACTGCGAGGATGTTACAGGAGATTGAGCTGAAAGTTTTGATAAAATCAGGATAAACAACATTCATTACTCTCCCCTATTCCACTGACCCAGTTCTGTCGTAAAAGAAGGTTATCATATTGGTTAAACATGATTTCTCCTTCATAAATCCATGCTGACTACTCACAATCACTTTCTTGTACTTAATACTGGAAGCCATGTCCAGATAATGCTGCTTGCTCCATCATCTTTACAGGGATAGAGGTAAGGCTGCCTTGGCAGTGGTTCCCTGGATTCTGGTTTTACCCTTCTTGGAGATAACAGTGACATTTGCTTTCTCCCAGTCCCTGGTGATCTCCCCTAGTTGTCGTGATGTTTACAGTGTAACTGAGAGTGGCCTCACAATGACATCTGTCAAGTCCCTCAGCACTCGTGGGTGTATCCTATCAGATCCTATTGCCCTATGTCCAGTTTGTTTAAATGTACCCTAGCCAGATGGTGTATCCCTGAGGGTAAATCTTGCTTGCTTCAGACTTTCCCACAGGTCCCAGCAGCCTGGCATTCCTGCAAATTGCTCTTACTGGTACAGGCTGAGGTGAAGGCAGCGCTGAGCACCTCAGCCTTTTCCATGCCCTTTGTCACCAGGTGCCCTGCCTCATTCAGCAGTGAGCCTGTGTTATCTCTGATCTTCCTTTTGCTGCTGATGTATCCATAGATGCCCTTGTTAGCCTTCATGTTTCCAGTCCGATTCAGCTCCATGTGGGCTTTGGCTTTTCTAACCCCATCCCTCATACTCAGACAGCATCTCTGTATTTCTCCTGGGTTACCCTACCCTGCTTCTGTCTCTTGTATGCTTTTCCATGTTTGATCTTGGACAGGAGTTCCTTATTCATCCCTATTTACTTGAGTATCTGCAGATAAGTATTTTCAACTTTTTTTTTTTTTTTTTTGGTCAATTGTGTGGAGCTCACTGCCTGTATCTAACTCTGATTATACAGTCTAATGCTGTCCTTGACTAACATAGAGCCACACTTCTCCTATCTACCCACACTACTCTCATCAGGAATACCTGTGGCAGCCTAGAGGATTAGCCATGCTTTATCTGTCTGGGCTCTTGGGCAGACTCTTATAACACATGCAGAGTTAATCTGGAAAAGAATGGAGTTCAAAGGGGTTGTGTTTAAGAACTTTCTGGATATTTAGTCATTCATGCCATAATACGTAGTATAATTCATTGAGCTGTCAGTCGATGAAGTGAATTTTTTGGGTTTGTTACCTAGTTTTTTTACCTAGTTCCTTACATGGTGTCCATCCTCTAGGCTTTACAGAGCAGATCAGGATCATTCTCCTTGCACTGCATGGAGAGCTTTGGGATGCACCAAGGTTGTGTGTGTGTGTAGATGCGTTAATATTGGAATGTTATAGTCCTTGAATGTGTCCAGAAGAGGGCAACCAAGCTGGTGACAGGGCTGGAAGGAATGTCCTGTGAGGAGTGGCTGAGGACTTTGGGTTTGTCTAGTTTGGAGAGGAGGCTGCGGGGCGACCTCCTTGTTCTCTACAGCTTACTGAGGAGGGGAAGGGGAAAGGGAGGTGCTGAGCTCTTCTCCCTCATATCCAATGACAGGTCACGTCAGAATGGTTCAAAGATGTGTCAGGGGAGGTCCAGACTTGACATTAGGAAGCATTTTTTTTACCAAGAGGGTGGTCAAACACTGGAACAGGCTTCCTAGAGAGGTGGTCAATGACCCAAGCCTGTCAGTGTTTAAGAGGCATTTGGACAATGCCCTTAACAACATGCTTCAGCTTTTTGGTCAGCCCTGAATTGGTCAGGCAGTTGGATGAGATGATCATTATAGGTCCCTTGCAACTGAAATTGTTCTGTTCTATTCTGTTGTGTTCCGTGGCGTCGCGTTCCGTCCTGTGTTCTCTGTTCTGTGTTCTGTCTTGTGTTCTGTTTTGTGTAGAGGAGGATTTGTAATTGTCAACATATAGAGTAGGAACATAATAAAAAATATTCCGTATACTGGTTTTATTGAGGCACAGTCCAGATCCAGCCATCAGTTTATAGAAAGAGCAAATACAAGTCCCAGCTATGATAGTTACTTTCCCAGTGTCTTGTGGTCAGCACATTACAGATGCTACAGTCGTGGCTGATGTTGATACCTGAATTTTAGCCTTGACAGTCAGGGATGTGCCATCTCATCCTACAGCTATTGTGGTTACCTTTAGAGCTCTTGGGACATATACATGACCTGGAATACATTTTTCATTGCAACTTGCTGGACCAAAAGAGATAGATTAGGAGGCGCTGCAATGCTCGGTTTTTTTTCTTACCATTTGATACAAAGACAGCACAAGGATTTTACAAAATAGTTCAGAATATGCCATCATGTAACTTGAGCTGTTGGAGGTGTTGCTGTGGTCTGATTTCCATGAAGGCGAGATGGTTTCAGACTATTTCTGGGTGGAAGATTTCCCTAGATGGTGGGTAATATAATATTTCACTATTCCCTGATGGTGTTAATTGAGCATAACTATAAAAATATGTCGCTTAAAACTACATACAGATTGATAATGATGATTACAACATTTATTTTGAACTGGAACTATGGCTTATCCCCAAAAGGAGAATTTGGCAATACTAAATAGGTGATGTAGTGTTGCGGATCACATTTCTTCATAGACAGATTTATGTGATGCTTGCTCACATCTAAACTGAAATGGAAATCCATTTTTGCAAATGTTTTAGTATATCCATTTATTACCAGTTGGTAAAACAAATTTATTGCCATGGAAACAAGATTCATTTTTTAATAAGCTACAGCATAGGGCTAATTTAAAGTAATCTGATAGAAATAATTAAGGAAGAGGAGACTTGAGGTAATATACTCAGCAGGAATACCTGTGTGTTTCTTAGTAGTTTACAGATCCTTCAGTATGAGGTGGCTAACTTGACAGTCCAGGTGTTGTGAATTGTGTTTGTCATGCTGTGCATCTTTGGGAATTGAACCATTCGCCCATGTCACTGAACCAACAGAGATGGATTTTTCTCATTAACTGAATCCCAATAAGGTAATCATTGTAGACTTTTGAAATGGATCTGTCTATTTGATGTGTATTATTCATTCCACTAAGATTTTTTCCTAAGAAAAGCCTTTAGCTAATCATATTTTAATGACCTAGGAGACTTCAAGGGAACTATAATTAGTATTCAGAAAGTAGTCTATATTTTCTTCTGCAATGTGCAGTTTAATCAAAGGAACAAACTGAAAACCAAAACACTAAATTTGGTTAAACATAAAAAAAAAAGTTTCTTTGCAATTGAAATCTCTTAGTGAAGCAAGTTATTTCAATAAAAATAAAGTAGCTGTTTATAAAAATTGAATGAAGGCCTAATAATTAAAACATTTTAGCTTCTGAAAATAATTTTGGTTTTTATATGTTATAAATAACGTGTTAATGCTATGAAGCATGTGAGGTTTGAATTGAAACACTCTATTTCAGTTAGTATCTCTGAATACCAGAGATACTTGCCATGGCACTGGTGGGTTGACACAAGAAATCCTGGAGTCCAGAGCCCATGGGGAACGGCAGTGGGAGCTCCGGTGAGATGTTCCATGTCTCCTCAAATGAAATGAGATGCTTCCTGTACCTGGGCAATTGAGTCCTGTCTATATAGTGTCATGGATGTTTGTCAGAAGTCTCTCACGATAGCAACACATGGCTTGGAGTTTCCCACTTAGGCTAAATTTCTCTTTTTCTTCTGGTGTTTTTAAAGATCACACTGAAAACCAAAATGACATTAACAATAAAATGACATTATACAAGTAACAAATATCTTGAAAAAAATTTAGGAAGAAAAGGGAGAAATGCACAGTTGGTAGGAAAACTGAGATTTACCCATAAATAGGTCAAGATAGATTTCATAATATATTTTGCATTCAGAGGAACATGAATCCAAAGTTTTCCAGTCATTGCAGGTTCCTGGTAATCCATTAGGGTTACTAAAACTAGATCTATGACAGAGTTTTTAATGAAGACATCTATGTGGCTAAAATTCCCAAACATGTTAGGAATTGTGTAACGCAGTCATTACTGGAAATTTTAGGCTGAGAAATAGTGGGGAAAGTGTCTCAAGGACATGTACTATAATTCAGTATAATTAGCTGTTGCTTAATGTTCTGTACTACTGCTGAATTCTTTACAGGCTGAGATGCACTAACAGCACCAATGACTGTAAGAAATGTTTTATTTTTTGGTTTTGTATTAGTTTACAGTAACATCTGCCAAGTTGGTTTTGGGTTTTGTTTTTTTTTTTGTTGTTGCTTGCTGAGACCATCATTACTTGGCTTTCATTTGAGGAATAATCCCATGCCACATCTAGTAAGACATTGCTAGTCTTTGTTTCCAGTATTTCTGTTGATAGTGCAGTGATGTGTTTATTGGTTTATTTAAGCATTATCTTATGTATAAGTGAGATTCAGCCAGGGGCCATATCTTTAAGACATTCAATGATGTAAATTCTCATGATAGCATGACTTCCTGAAACCATACACATACCTGTTTATTTTTACTCAGTCTCCAATAACTGTTTTGGGAATCTCAGCCAAGATCTGTATAGGTATGTAAGAGCCTAACACATACTATGATTTGTAAAAGGTGCTGGAACAGCTTAAATCTGTGTAGCTGTACCTGAACTCTGCTCTCTAAGATCTCCTATAGTAATTCCTGTGTATGTAAATTTCAGTATTTGCTTTTTTTCTTTGGTTTATAATCTAAATATGCTTGTTTTCATATTACTTTCCCTGTTTGACAAATCTTAACTTTTAGCAATTATTATTTGATTGAAGGTAACCTCTTTCATAATGTATTAGATATTTTCTGGTTTTACCTCCCTAGTACTTTACCAAGTAAGCAGAACTAGAAAAATGCTTTGATTCTTAATTCCTCATCATAAGCAAAAAACCCAAATATTTCAAGATATATTTTCCAGAAGATTCAATGCAGTTTTTCTTGAGAGATTCGGTTTAACTCATGCGCTTTCCTCATGTCACCTTCAGTAGGGTCCCAATGGGTGATTTTCTGAGCTATGTGAAAGACTTAAAAGCCTGATTAGACAAAGCATGTGTGAAACAAAATAAAAAATGTTTCTTGATAATTTCTTGAGATACTAGAAGCACTTCCGTACATTCATATTGGCTAGAGATGCTTAAGACAACATGTCTGTCTTGCAGGCATTCCTGCCAACTCTTCCTTATTTCTAAATATGTGTGTACTCAAATGCATTTGTTACTTTTTGTAACTTTCCTTACATTCTTTCCACTAAATTTTCAAAAAGCGTAGATAACTTAGCAGAAATTATAAAATAGATGTATTATTTTCTTCTGTGAGGCAATCTTTGTACCCTGTCCCAAAACCATTTTAAGCTTCCCTGCAGATGAAGTGGCGGGGAAAGGAAAGCTGGAACAAAGCAAAGCAAGGAAGACTAGACTTCATTCCCCTGAAGTGATTGGGGGTGGGGGATGGGGTGTG
>JANZLQ010000030.1:6693286-6722255 GCA_026212715.1 Elanus axillaris
CCCCTGAAGTTATTGGGGGTGGGGGATGGGGTGTGTGGGGGTGTAATTCTTGATACCTTACTTCAGAGAGAATACAAAACCTAAAAGCCAAAAATCTTCTCAGAATAAATAAGTTTCACTTCATACATTTTCAGAGTGTAACTTCAGGATATTTTGAAATAATCAGAAATTGACCAGTCCCAGGATACAACTCCAGCCATTGTCCCTCTTTCAGATTTACAAAGAAACTACATCACTGCTAAAAACATTCCCTGTGTCTTCATTTATTCAAAATTTGGGAGTGAGAAAATTTTTGCTTTCAACTGTCCCACAAAGTAATTAAGCTATTATTAGATGCATTTCATGGCTTCCAGTTGCCAGTATGGTTGAGATACTGTATTAACGCAGTTATCTAGTTAGTTTGTATACTCTCAAAATGACTCTTGGATATTACCTGTTTGAGTGTTCTGTTGCTCATTCAGATCAGGGAAATGCAGAATATAGTGTTCTCCACTTCCTTATCTTTCAGTTTGGTTTGTGCTGACTACAACGTTATACGTGGCATGAGTGTTATTACAGCCACACATTCAGTGGATTTCATTTCTTAAGAATATATAATAGTGTCTTAATCAACCTTTCATGCTTTTCAAATGAGCTATGCTAATTCAAGCTAACTTTCAGTGTAGCATATTCCAGCTCAAGTAAATAATAGCAAATAATCCAGACCAGGTTTAGAGTATTGTTTAGTTTACAGCCAGTTGTCAGAGGCCCATTAGTCCTTTGCAGAACTTACAAAGAATTTAGGGAGTTGTGTTACTGCACAGTATGGGAAACATATCTAGGAAATTACACACGTAACTAAGTTGTGTGTCTTGAATTATCCTTTTTTGTGTGTGTGTAGTTTTCTTACAACTGCCCTCATGTGAAACCATTTTTCAGCAAGAGAAATGGTACTGGTTATTCTCATTTAAAAACCCCAAAATTTGTTTTGAACCATTTTTTCCCCATATAATTTTTTTTTATTCTATTCATTGTCTTAATTACTGTAAGTCATTGTTCATATATGGCATAGAGGACTCAGGATTTTGAATGATGAAATGGATAATCTTAGAATTAATTATACTGTTGTACCTATTCCTTCCTTTCACACGTAAAGCCATTCTTTTAGCTTCTTTCTTTCCATTTACTTTTCACACACAGTAAGCATCTGATTATGCCATCTGAATGCTACTAGAATATGTCACAATTAGAGGAAGCATGCTACAGTATATTTTAAATTATTCATCAGTGCTCCATTGAGATACTTTAGAAATAATAATTTTAAAATTATCTGTATTAGAGTAGGTGAAAAATAAACCAAATTATTTTCAGGTTTTCATGCTTACTACTGGAAACTCAAAAATATTTCAAACTATTTTTTAAATTTTAATATCAATTTTATATGTGTGTTACTTTACAGTATTCCAGGTACATAGTGTCAATATAATTATATGCTGACATACTGTGTTTTTAAAAAATGTTGAAATGTATTGCTTGAAGTCAGAATCCAATTTCCTACCAACTTAATAGTTGGTAGAAAATAATTTTGTTTCTTTCCCTATTGTTCTGTTTAGCATTTAGACTGTGAATGCTCTATGTATTGTTTTGTTTTTCATTATTATTTTTGTTTAAACATTTAATTTTATTTTCTTCCACTGTGATTTGTGAACTGAGAAAAAAAGTGTGACTAGATGCGATTCCCAAGATTATGCAAGTCCACTGCCCATAAAAGAAATCTTTATCTTGCAGTTACCTTTGACTGGGCGAAAGCCCCTTGATGAAAATAAAAATGCTTTCTCTCACAAGTTATTCAAAAGCAACATTCTAGTCATCACTCACACTCCCATTTGATGAGGTGAAGGAAACCTGGGGATGCACAGGTTTTGGAAAACAGCATATATGCATGCACTATAATTTAAAAAAACCAAACCAACAAAACCCCCGACACTTCAAACTCCTTTCCAGCTGTCATATCTGACAGGGTGCAATGAAGATTGGAACAAAGTTTGTTCATTTGCTCACCCCTGGTGACAGATATACCCCTGAAGGGGAAGAGTTGAGGAATTGTTTGCTGAAGGCACCCTAATATTTTTGTCACTGCAGAGAGTCAAGAAGGTTATAGACATTTGAGCAGCCTTCCATTTAAGGCTTTGCCCTGATCACTGATCTGGATATTTGCCTGAATATAGTAATGGCCTATTACACCTTTACATGCTACATTAAGGCTTATGCTATGAAAATGTTGCACTGAACCGTCAAACAGGGTAATATTTGAGAGAGCACCTCTCTATTATATAATGCTATGGGAGGCTGGCCTCTGCAATTACATGGAGAAACTGACCTTGTGGAGAAGAGCATCTTTATATGCATTTGTACAGAAAACCAACATAAGGGGATAGATTTCAAGATCAGAGCTATTACCTAGTGAGAGACAGCCCTAACTGCTGCTGTCACATAAGGAACCACAAGGCTAATTTTTTATTCACTTCCAGAAAGATGAACAGTTAGCTATAGCAAGGCATGTACTGTTCTTTTATTGCTACCATACAAAGACAGCTTTATTTCAGAACAGTTTTTCCTGT
Source organism: Elanus axillaris (assembly GCA_026212715.1). Classification (NCBI taxonomy): domain Eukaryota; kingdom Metazoa; phylum Chordata; class Aves; order Accipitriformes; family Accipitridae; genus Elanus; species Elanus axillaris. Next base: position 6,695,887 of record JANZLQ010000030.1, read on the forward strand.
TTACTTATTTGACAAATGAAATATGTGATTCTTAAAGCATGAATTCAGAAGTGAAGATAAAAACAGAATTACTTGTGGGGAAGAAAAAACAAAACCCCAAAACCGGAAAGGCCTGTTATATACATAATGGGGGTGTAGAAAAATGGGAGTTTGTAGTTTCCTGACAAAAATGGTTAGAATATGACTTCAGAAGTTTTCAAGAATTGATACCTAACTGTAACATTGCTGTTTAACAAAAGATAAACAGTTGTGAAAATTTTTAGATCTTTATATTGGTAATTAATTAAACCACAGATACACAGTTTCTTTTATTTCTGAGCTAATGTCACAAATGGTGTAGAAAACAATGCTCAGTGTTTGAAAGAACTAAGGGTTGAAAAATGTGTTTATGAATCCCCATAAGCTCATAAGTATCTAATAAATTAACAAACACCTAAATAAGTAGCCAGAATTCTATAAGTGTTGAGGAGTCAAGAGCTAACATTGCCTTTTTGGTTTTTTGGTAGGTTTTTTTTTTTTTTTGAAGCATGCCGATAGACTTTTCCAAAATACTAGTGGCTCTATATTCAACATCATACCCAGGTAAGAAAAAAACCCAAACAAATAGGCTGGAAATCTGATTCCAGTCACAGTGACCTTTAATATACTTGGTATAGTTAAGTTGGAACACAGACATTACTTGCTTCAAATAATGATACCTTGTGAGACTTGATTTTGGTTATTTCTAATGGTAATTGAGAAAGTAAATCATAAATAATCAGTTTACATTGGGCAATCTGCTTGATATTTATTGACATCACATGTTCTCTTGTGTATCTTTAGAATAATGTAAGACACTAGTGACAGTCAATTTTCAGTCAATTTTTTTCTTGACAAGCATTAACCAGGGTATCTTCTTTTTTTCAGAGTCTGAATTAAGTCATTAATTTAAAAAAATTAGAGGGAAGAGAATAAGGAAGGGAAACTAATGTGCTACCAGCTCTTTCTGAGCTTTCCTCTACCCCATGGTCCTTGATTCAAATGGGAATATTCTATTAAGATCCCAAAGGAGGAAAATGAGACCCGGGCTTTGACCTAGCTCTGATTTTTAAATGCTTGCAGATGAAAGAGAGGTGTTATAAAAGTCTGTTCAAAAAGAAGGATTTCTAGGTAGAGAAGCATCTGAAAATGTTCATTATCATCATTTTATCATCTCTGATTATGCTGAAGTGGCATAGACCATAAAGCATAAATCATAAACTATTAGTAGGTGTAGGGAGAGGCTGAACAGAAGTTCTCTGAGGTATTGTATAGTGAAATTATGGTTTTGTGACACACCTGGTTTCAGAGCATAATGCCACATGAAAGGTGATGATTTGCGAGTTCCATGCTCACCAGTTTCTGAAGGCAGGCTGGTTTAAGGACAGTGCTTTTGTACAAAGCCTCTTGCAATGAAGTGCTATGTTCTGAAGGGGGAGAATTCATGCAGTCAGATTGTCTTTGTTCAGGTGCAGATTTTCCCTCTTTGGGATGCCGCTTATAGTTATCCTTTCTAGAAGGAACAGTTACCAGACATAGTAACCGTTTTGCTGATCTTCACCCCCCAATCCCCACCAACTTTTCCTTTTTTCCTTTAAGTGTGTAGCTCATCCTGCAGGCTGTGTTCAGTGCCTGACAGTAACAGACATGATCCACAGGGAATCCTGGTAATACCAGCAGCAAGGCAACAATCTTGCTGGGATCATGGAGATGTGGTGGGATGGCTCTCATGACTAGAGTGTTGTCATGGACGGATACAGGATCTTTAGGAAGGACAGGTCAGGAAGATAAGCAGAAAGAGTTGCCTTTTATGTGGCAGAATATCTGGAGTGCATCAAGCTCTGCCTGAAGATGGATGACGAGCCAAATGAGAGCTTATGTGTTAGGATTAAAGGGAGGACTGGCAGAGGTGACATTATAGTGTGTGTCTGCTACAGGTCATCTCATCAGGAGGACAAATTGGATGAGGCCTTTACAGACAGAGAGCAGCGGCCTCATGTTTGCAGGCCTTGGTCCTCATGGGGGACTTCAAGTATCCTGATATCTCCTGAATGAGCAACACAGCAGGGCATAAGGAATCCAGGAGGTTCCTGGAGTGTATTGATGGCAACTTCCTGTTCCAAGTGCTAGAGGGAATCAATGAAGAAAGGTGCTCTGCTGGACCTCCGACTCACCAAAAAGGAGGGGCTTATTGGGAATGTGAACGTTAAATGTAGCCTTGGCTGCACTGAACATGAGATGGTGGAGTTCAGGATCAGGAGGAGAGGGAGCAAGGTGAAAAGCAAGCTTACAACCCTGAACTTCAGGAGAGAAGTCTTTGGATTCTTCAAAGATCAGCTTGCAGAGACCTGTGGAATGAAGCACTGGAAGGACAAGAAAATCATCAGGAGTAGTCAGCATGGCTTCACCAAGGGGAATTCATGCTTCACCAACTTGATAAACTTCTGTAATTAAGTGACTGGCCTGATACACAAGGGGAGAGGAGTCAATTTATTTTACCTGGGCTCCATTAAGGCCTTTGACACTGTCTCCCATAAGATCCTCATAGACAAGCTGTTGAGGTATAGGCTGGATGAGCAGACAGTGAAGTGCCTTGAAAACTAGCTGAACAGCTGGGATCAGGGGCTGGTGATCAGTGGCACAAAGTCTAGTTGGAGGCCAGTAACCAGCAGTGTACCCCAGGGGTCAGTACTGGGTCCAGTCCTGTTTAACATCTTCATTAATAATCTGGATGACAGGGCAGAGTTTATCTACAGCCAGTTTGCTGATGACACAAAACTGGGAGGAGTGGCTGATAGGCCAGAGGGTCATGCTGCCATCCAGAGAGACCTGGACAGGCTGGAGAAATGGGCTGGCAGGAACCTCCTGAAATTCAACAAAGGGAAGTTCCACAAGTCCTGCCCCTGGGGAGGAACAACCCCAGGTACCAGTATATGATGGGGGCTGCCCAGCTGGAAAGCATCTTGGCAGAGAGAAGGATCTGGAGGTCCTGGTGGACACCCAAGTAGAACATGAGCCAGTAATGCACCCTTGCCACAAAGAGGGCTAATGGTATCCTGGGCTTCATTAGACAAAATACTGCCAGCAGGTTAAGAGAGGTGATCCTTCCCCTCTACTCAGCACTTGTGTGGCCACAGCTGGAGTACTGTGACCAGTTCTGAGCTCTTCAGTACAAGAGAGACATGGACATACTGGAGAGAGTCCAGTGAAGGGCCACTGAGATGATGAAAGGACTGGAGCATCTTTCCTACAAGGAAAGGCTGAGACATCTGGGGCTGTTCAGCCTGGAGAAGAGAAGGCTCAGGGAGGATCTTATTAATGTATGTAAATATCTGAAGGGAAGTTGCAAAGAGGAGGGAGCCAGGCTCTTTTCTGAGGTGCCCAGTGACAGGACCAGAGGCAATGGGCACAAACTGAAACCGAGGAGGTTCCCTCTGAATATCAGGGAACACTTTTACACTGAGGGTGACTGAGCACTGGGACAAGTTGCCCAGAGATATACTGGAGTTTCCCTCTGTGGAGGTGTTCAAAAGCCAGCTGGACATGGTCCTGGGCAACCAGGTCTAGGCATCTCTGCTTCAGCAGGAGGGGTTGGACCAGGTGCCCTCCAGAGGACCCTTCCAACCATAGTAATTTTGTGATTCTGTGGTACCTGTAGGTATTAACCTTTTCATACAAATCCATACACTGAAAAGGCACCCCAGAGTTTATCCTAAACTTATTTTTTTATTCTGCTTTTGTGTTGTCTGTATGAACATCTTATTTTGAGAGGTGTGGGACGTTTATAGCTGTTTTATAGCTGTTGGAGCAAAAAGAGTAGAGAGGGTGTAAAACTAGCTAGACTACTCCCTGTCAAAACACTTTTGGCATTATGAAATTCACTGTTCTATTTCTTTAGAGGAGCAGTAGATGTCTTGATGAACCAAATAATTTAAAATAATTACACCATTAAAATTACTTTGAGCCTTTGTACCTTCTGCCTTTGCTAAGAATAAAGTTGGAGTATAAGAGAAATAGAACTACACTTCAGCATAGCAAAGTATTCCTGTATCCTACGTAAAAATACTTTCTGTAACACTGGTGGAATTTAAGGTCCAGTGTACGTTCAGCCACTAGTGGGCATATAGGTCACATACAATTATGTGAGAAACCTATCATAAATTTCTGTACTTTGAGGGTTATAATTTGAGCTTAAAAAAACATTATTTGTATGTGTGCTGTAGTCTGTTTGGCTTTGAAATCTTGGAGTATACTACAGTTTTCCCATATAAAGATCTTTGCTTGGATTGCCATTCAGTAGTGACTGTAGGAAAACAGGTGGGGCAGAATTAAGGTTAACTCTGTGTTTCATTGTTATTTTTAAATTGATGAGAAAAATAGTGTATCTCTTTTTTTAATTTGCTTTTTGTCAACCTAAACTACTGGGTGAGTGTGTCTGGAACTGTTTTAAGGATAAACTGAATAGGCGTTTATTATTTTGTTACCTTTCTTCATCTTGTTATCTAGACTGGGTCAATATATTTTGTATGCTTGTATTGTTGGTGATAAGGTGAAGAACCAGCACAACTGATAGCTCATAGATGTTCAGATTCAGAATTAAAAGTTAATGACATTTTATCCTTCATATATATATGTATTTTCTTCATGATAATTACCTCATGACTACTCCAGAGCCTGAGTTTCTAGGAAAACCATCAAGAGTGATCCTAAAATTGTAGAGTTGACAGTATTGTGCTAGTGTGAATCAGATTCTGAATCATGTAGCGATAGTAACTGAAGAATTCAGAATATTCTTTCTCTTTCTTTGGTACTGACATGAACTGTATTATATATGTAAGTTTATTCTACAGAAGTGATAGAAGGAAATGCATGTGAGAGGAAATACTGAAAGCAATTGTAGATAGGGATTCTATTTCATTAGCTACTTTTAACAGATAATCTTTTTGGAAAGTATCAGTCAACTGTCCTGAGTCTGATACAGATTTTCTGCCTTGTATCAAATGATTGATATTATTGCATTGATGCAGGATTTACAGATTTCCTCCATGTCTTCCAGATGTGTATATATCTTTAGTTCTACTGGCACATTTTTCTTTTTTGGTACCTACACAGCTGTATACAGACACAGACTCCTCCCTCTACCCTATGAACCATTCAGACATGGGTCAGCTCTCATGGAAGCTTAACAGGTGCACTTTTCTTCCCAACTTGCAATGCTGCTGCTGATCTGAAAGGGGAGGTAAGGGCTTGGGATCTTTCCCAACCTTTATCTCTGCACAGCTTCTCCTTCTCTATACAGCTCTTTGTCACTTGAAGAATTCCTCAGTACTACTTGGTGACCATAGAAGCTTAGAGCCTACTAAATACAAAACCACAATGCACAGCAATCCACTGTCACCTTCTTAAATACACCAGCAATTAATTTTCTCAAATTTTCATGTCAAAATATTGTTTATTTAGCCTTATATTCTCCCTTACTCTTCCTTTACTGTTCATGAACTTGTAGAATGCAATCTCAAAATGCTTTGCCTCTGAGTTGATGACCTTTTCAAGAACGTTTAACCTCTGATGGTTAGAAAGCTGCTAATACCCCATCTAAGCGCACTAACCATAGTATGCTCCCATTATCACCCAAGTAGATTCTCAGTACAACTCATTGAATCATACAATAATTACAGTTAGAGTGAGCAGTGGAAGCTGGCTCTTACTGAATACAAAAAAGCTTAATATTCTTAAGTAACATAAATTGATGTCATATACTGGTGAGTAACTATACATCATTTCAGCTTTTGTTTTCCTAGCATGAAAAAGCTAGATTGTTTAAATGTTATGTTTTTCATCTAATAAGTCTAGAAGCTCTTCTCCACACCAACCTGGTTTAGATAAATCTTATATTTTTAAATATGTATGACATATATAAATAATTGTGCATGAGGCATTTTCAGTGCTTTGTAGATAAGTACACTTAGTTTCCCATCTCTGAAGACTTATGAATTCTTGCATGTTAGAAACCAATTTGGGTTTTTTTCAGTCCAGTTATAATGATCACCTGCAATAGTAGGATCAACCAATATAGCCTCTCTCATCTTAGGACAAACATTCTTCTCGTTATTCTCTAAGTGCATGAAATTACAGCTTGCACATTTGCATTTCACTTCTTTTCTGGTTGGGGTTTTTTTGTGTGTTTTTTGTGGTTTTTTTTAGTCTCTGAAGTCATCTAATTACTCCTGAGGGATTATAATACACTCTTCAGTAGTGATACTGCCTCTTAAATTTGTCACTGCCAAAATTCCTTGTACTAAAGTCACCAGTGAAAATAATAAATGGGGTCAGTCTCAAGATCAGTTAGTGGAAAACATTTTTTGGTATCTCTTTCCTGATAGCCTACCTTTCAACTTAACTTTGGTTGGTTGGTTGGTTGGTTTAGGGATTTTGTTGTTGTTTTTCTGTTTGTGTGTGGGGGTTGCTGTTAGTCAATTCTTTATTCATTTTACAGACCATGTCTAAAACCTGATCTTTTCAGCATTACATAATAATTTCCCATGAGGTATTTATATTAGAGATACTGCTTAAATTTAGATGAATTAACATGAATGCATTGCATTTGTCCGAGAAGTGTGATAAAGCAATAAAGGCACATTCTCATGTTTGATAAAACCCTGTTGATTTTTGTCCACTTCCCTCCATGTACAATTGACTTTTCTTTGTCATTTCATTTCTGAGTTGTTTCTGAGAAGGAGTCAAACTAATGAGCTTGTAGTAGCTGAGGCGTTTTGCTTTCTTTTTTTTTTCTCGATACATACCTCTGACAGTAAGAATAGTAGTAAGCTTTCTATTCATTAGTCCCAGGTTACAACCTCTACACTGAATGATTAATTGAAAATTTGCTACTACAAATCTAGAAATATCCCAGTTTGTGGATTTTATTGCCCTTCAATTTTATCAAAGTAAACTTGCTTCTACTTTTGATGCAGTCATTTCTATTACCTTATCTTTAGATAACTAATTTTCTGCTATTTCAAATTCCTTAGAAAAGTGCAGATCAAATATGCTTACAGACATTTGTATTTCTGACTTTGATTTATGTAACTCATTGATCCTTTACCCATATGTTTATAGATATTTTCACTTACTTTTAAAATTCTGTCTTTTCTGCTAACTTATCCAAGCAGACTGTCAGCTTTTTGATTTTCTCTTTTCTTTGTGAGGACTCCAGATACTGCACTTCTATTTAAATTCAGTGCCTCCACCTTCACATTCAAATCTTTGGATTCTTCTGTCAATTTTATTAACCATCTTCCTAATTTTTCTGTCTGCCATACTGAAACCCGGTTCCTTAGATTTTGATGCTTCTTTCTTGGGTGCCAATTTGAAATGAAATGAATCATATTTGTACTTTTTTTCACAGCATCTCCAGTGTTTACCAGAACTGCACCAGTGACTAATTGATTTAGGAATTTTCTACATATTAATATCCAAGCATGCCTGAGACTTACCGTTGTGGACTGATACGGATCAGAAGATAAATGCTAAAAAGGCGGTTGGAATTATAAAAGTAACACTATATATCTCAATATCTCACATAATCTTACAAAAAAACCCCAACATTCTGCTGCCCTGATGCAGTAGATATATTAACATATCCCCATGAAGTCTTCCTAGGAAGTGTTTTTTTACCTATGGGGAGGAATGTTATCTTTCTTTAATCAGTCTTTTTTATAAGCACACAGTACTGTACCACCATCTTTAATCTTAATTCCATCCTTTCTAAACAGTAGTTTTTTTCAGCCAGCTGTATCCCAGTGACAAATGGTCTTGTTTTGCATTTCTATTATTCCTCTAATGAATGGTTTCATATCTTTCACAACAATTTCTGAAAGCAGTTGTTTACTGATGCTTAACTCATTGTATTAGCAAACAGCCATTTGAGTTGTTTCACTTTGGCCTTATCTTTGCTTTCAGCTGGAGGTACGGTTAATTTACTCGCTGGAATTTCTTACAGTTATGCTCATAAAAACAGCAGGGCTATCCTCTCAGAGTTTCTTTCTCCATTGACACATTCTTTTTAAAGTGATTTCTCTTCTGCTGTGCAGCTTTGAAATTTTAGTAGTCTTTCAAAATCGTCCCCGGCCCCTAGCTGCAACCCCACAAAGCTATGGGGTTTTTTTTTAAATTCATTTGACATTCAGACTGCCTTTACCATGTCTCTCCCAGGCCATTCCCAAAATTTCACCTGAGAAAGCAGCACAGTCTTGAGTTGCAACTTTGGATCTTCAGTTTTATCTTTTGTGAAGTTTACCAAGTAGTAGTTCCTGCAGCTTACACTATCCACTTCAAATTAATGTATTTATAATTTTATTATCTCTGATGTATTTATGATTTTTCTTAATACTATTGCCACAGTCTTCCTTACCCATAGCAAGCTATGAGAATAAAAAGAAGAGAGGAAAAAAAAAAAGACCTCACCCAATCACATATTTTCCTGTAAAGACATCTTCCTTAGAAATACAAAACCAGTTGCCTAAATATGAAATATGAGAAAAGGTTCAGGATTTAAATTCTCATTTATAATTCTTCTATTTTCACTGACCTTTGCCTTACCAGTTAGAAGTTTTTCTTCTTAAGTTATCACCACTGAAGTTTTCTCCTAATATATAAATGTACCAAGCTTAAGAGTTTCACAAAATATTATATTATTTATAATAAGAATTTTTTAAGAAGCAGGTTGTTGTTAATATGTAACGTCTGCCATGTTGCTTTCTCGAGTTTCTTACCTGGCTTCAAAATAACAGGGTTTTAAGATTTGAAAATCTGTTAAAATAAATACTAAACCCCATTTTCCTACAGTGCTCATAGTTCCTCTACCTTATTAGATAGGTACTACTATCACGTGTCAGTATAGAATCTGAGAATGTTATTGCTACTGCAATAAGTGATTTATTAGTTATTGTTTCTAAGGTACATGAATAGTTGCCAGTACTTTTTACACCTGCAGTGAGAATAGCAAATCTTTTCATGATGCTTCTAGCACAACTGTAAAAAGCCTGTAACAAGGAATTGATTTTTGAATAAGTTGCTATAGCTGTAGCTTTATCATTGTGTCAGTAGGTACAGTGTAAAACCCGTCCTTGTAGTGTGCAACTAATATACCCACTGTCTGCAATGTGTCTTTTCACAGGGGGCTATATAAAAAGGATTTTTCTCCTAGGAAGAAAAAAACTGTAACCCTAAGTAAAGCAACCTTGTCTTCCTACTTGTTAATTTGAATCAACGCAGCTGGTATTAACTTCCTTGTAATATAAAGACTTGACCTTCTTTGGTCAGAATCTGTTGAAATCTCTGCATGTGCAAAAGAAACCCAGCAGAATTTGCTTTGTGCAGTATGCTACTTATTTTGCACAACAACTGGCATTTCTGTAAGACCTAAATGCTACCTGTCATTTAGCTAGAAATTTTAACTGTGGTGATTTTACAGTTTCAAGTGATTTTTCTGGTTACAGTGTTTCACTTGGTCTTCATATAGACTTCTGTTATCAGTAGAATGTGAGTTGGTGAGAAACTTTCTATATTGGTCTTCAATAGCATAAATCAATATATTGATGCTAGAAAAGCAGATTTGATCTTAATCCTGTTATCCAAGGGACAGCAGTTATTTTGTCTGCCCTGTGAAACTGATCCTTACTTGTGAACATCTCCTAAGTCAAGGCAAGATTTCCAAAGGATCTGAGTGATCTGATTTAATGGTTTTACATTCATGAGCTTAAGCAGTACTTCTTTTACTTACTGTAAAGCAAATATAAAAGAAAGAAGTGTCAACTTAGTACATTTGTTTATAAATCATGCAACTATTAAGTTTTGTATAGCTTTTATTGTTACCTTTTGTCTCTAATATGCTGGGTAATTGTGTCTCAAAGAACTGGTATCAAGGCACAAAAACTTGATAATGCATTGCATTATTAATGGTTTTGTGCATGCAGACCATCTATAATGTACTAATACAGTTATATCCTCCTCTAGTCTGTCATCTAACTACTGATTTTGCTATATAGACTGAAGATTTCCTCATATCTTTATTTTATCATGCTTTATTACACAAACATTATTGGAACTGTGTTGAAAGTATCATTACACGTTTACTACATAGGAAGAGAATTATTGTCTTTGTAAGCAAGCTGTTCACTCAGTTCTTATTCCAAGATTTTTATTAGATAATGGGCAGTAAAATATTTGTATAGTCTACTCTACAATCTGTGCCAAAGGCTATACTACTGACCTGTGAACTGACATTAAGCCATCTTGGCCTGCCTGCCACAGAAGCTTAGCAAAATCTGTAAAGTTAACAAGTTTCAAATAAAGTTGAAGTCTCAAATAAAACTTAAGTTAGTGATTAAGACCCTGCTCCTGCATACACTAAGTATATCTGGTGACTCCCGTGTACATGAAGTCACGGGTATTCTGAAGTCAGACTCTTTGAATACATGCATTCTAATACATGTTTTATCTTTGCTACTAGCTGAGTGCAATGGACCACAAATGCTGAGGTAAAAATTCTGTACTGTACTTCAGTTCTTTTCAGTTGCTACTGTTTGCAATGAGACCCTGCTTTTGGCCTGTATCTGTTAGCCCCTCTTAAGCTATTGATTGGATAACCTTAGGATAGTATCCTAACTCAAAAACTGAGACAAAGTAGATTCTTATGTTATTTCCCTGAAAATAAAAATTGTCTGAATGTATTCTACAAAAGCCTGAGAGTTTCAGATGCAGATGTTCTGTTCTGCAAGTTAGAAGCTTTACAGTGTGGTGTTTTGTTGCTAATATCTACTTATTTTGAAAGGGAGGAGGATAGAGTTACAGGTTGAGATCAAATACAGCTTTTCTGCTACTTCCTAAGACAGACGTTTGTAGTTATTACATAGAAAGGCCTCCTAAAAGGTGGCAAGGCCTAAGTCTATGACCTCTGGATTTAAATTCAAGCAAGATTCATCAACTCAGTTTTCCTGTGAAATTGCTGCTGGTACTGTAGGACACTCTCTGGTCACTGGGTCAAAGCACCAGGCTCTGCCATTGTGGTTCATGCATCCAGTAGGGCTGGGAAGCTTGATCTTGTACTTTGAGGTAGTATGCAACTCAAATTGTTCTGGAAATATCCACTTGTGTTTAAGTGTGCAGTGAAGCATTAAACATACCGTCCAGTTATAGGCTACTGTATCTCTGAGAAGACTATACAATAAACAAAAATGACTGATTGTACATTGAAGAAAAGGCTATGTCCAAGTAATCATTGAAATTAAGCAGTAATGACCCTATATTAGCTAAGGAGCAAGTTTTCACACTGTTTTCTCTATTTTAAAAGATCTTTTTAATGTACCCTCATACTTTACTCAATCTAGTAAGTAATGCTATGTTTTATCAATCAAACTGTAATCTAATTCATATTCTAATGAGAACTTAGTGTCTGCCATTTTACTTGATGTTTAAGGAAATATAACTTCTACTTTTCCCTACTTTATTAAAAACCCATTAGTTGGAGATAGTGAGTTGCACTGAAAAATTACCAGATGTTTTCTCATGTCATAGCAGGTTAAAGCATCTAAAATAGCATGTTAAGAAAGACACTGCTTACTAAATTTAGCAAGCTACAAGCTATTCATTTAAAGGTTCATGACAGTTCACTGATTTAGATAGAAAGACTCCTAAAATAAATAAAGGAAGTCCTACCTGAGATATTTGGTCACCTGCTGTGTTATGGTTCTGCTGGCTCATTTATCACTACCAGCAGGACCTTTTATTTTAATTAGAACATTGTTTTCAGTCCCTTTTGTCTCAAGTTACCCTGTTCCATAACATTAAAGACTCAGATTCTGTCAGTGTTTCAAAAGCAAGTACATTTTTCTTCTGTGCATCCTGGCTTTATACAATCTATCTAGAAGGTAGCTGAAAGATAACAGAAGAGGGAAAGGTCTGTGTTGAGGATGACTTGCCTGACCGCTTACTTTTAGACGTAGAGTGGGGAGATAGAGCAGTGAACATCAGCACTGTCTTTGGGGAAGATTTTATTATTTATGCAGAAATGGCTTGACACTGGATGGAAGATAAATTACGCTTCAGAGTAATAATGCCTCCAAGAGGTATTGGAGGTAAATCATCACCTTCAAACTCCTAAGCAGGGAGTGCAGCCTTGTGTTCAGGCTATCCTGAACTTTGACCAGCATGCAGAATAACTTTAACTGTGTTTTGCAGAGTGGATCCTGCTCACTGCAAGCTGCATGCTGAGTGAAGAGAGCCAGATTTCTGTAGATATTTGTTTCTGAAGATCTAGGTAAGTGACTTAACTCATTCATAAAAATAATTATTCCAAATGAAAATTTTATTTTTAAATGCTATTTACATGTTTCTTTCTCTAAAATGAATCAGTGTCGGCTTTGAACTGGGCATATAGATTGCTGGTGGTCTTGTCTGAAATCCAGTAAAATAAAATAATCTGTAATTCAGAGCAAGTGTTTAGAATAAGTGATTTTAGAGTAGCTCCATTCTTTTCTGGTGGTGGCACTCTCTCTGGCTAAAATCAGGGCTGCCAAAGGGTTCTGCCACTAAAGAATGATGAAAACTACATCTGATATGATGAAGCATCCCTTTTACCCAGAACAGACTGAATTCACACTGCACTTCTCTGTTACTCTCTTGATTCAATAAATACAATAGCTTTCATAATATTTTGTCAGTTTTCTGTCACCTACTTGAAAGTTAGGTATGTTTATATGAATTTATATTATTTGCTCTTCATGAAGAAAAATTTAGACTCGGGAAAATGCTTTGAATTCTTTTGCTATGTAGCTATGTTGTCTTACAGGAGAATTGTAAGAGTCAAAATACTTTCTTTCATATTTAGTGTGGTGTACCCTCACTGAGCTAATAAATGTTGGCTTTTATAAGCTTCAGAGGATGTAATTTTTGACTTCCTGTGTCAAAGGCTGGCTGGTTCTCAGAAGTTTCCTTTTGCTCTACTAGACTGAGTTGCTCTAAAGATTCTGGCAATTTCACTGTTCAGTTGTCTGATAATTTAGGGCTGTATGTGGTTTCATCTTGTCTATACTTTCATTAAATTTCTGGTGTCACTATAACCAGTACAAGTACAAAAAGAACTGAGATTGGGAGTCAGAATTGCTGCAGATAATATTTGGGCTCTGTCAGGAAGAATGTTAAATAAAAACTAATAAAAAAAAAAAATATGTGACTTTGGAAAGGAATGCTGTATTTAGGATGCCAAGAAGTGTATTTTTAAGTTTAATTCTCTTTGAGCTGAAGTATGCCCATAACTAGCACTGAAAGAGACAACAAAGGAGAAACCAGGGGTAAAGAAAACTTGACTTTCCTTGCTCCTTCACCCTGTGCCCTTGCATGCCAGGATGTGGCAGTGCATGTGCATGAGGGATCACTCATGACTCCTTCACTTGTGGTGTCAAGGGACATACTTCATAAAGTTGCAGGGAAGATACAAGAAGGAAATAGTTCCATCATTATTTTACACCAATACATGAAACAAACCAGAGAACTACAAAAGGAGTTGTTCCTCATACAAAGTAAGTCATGATCCACAGCATGTGGTCCTGCTTAGTGAGAACAGAAATGAAAAGAGATATTTCTAGTGAAACAAGGAACAATTGTTTCTCAATATCCTATTGAGAGACTGCATCGTTTCCACAGCCCAAATCAAAACTAAACAGCTGACAGTCTGTCTTTAAAACAGTGAGTATGTACTCAGTCATGGGTTTGTTTTTTAATCCTTCTATCATAGTTTTGAATCAGACAACAAACTTTGCAAAATTGTTCTCTTTTTATTTCCATTTACTCTAAGCAAGAGCTTGTGACATCAACAGTTATGCCTTATGGCATGTAATTTGTTTGCAGTGCAGAGGTTAACTTATGTCTCTGCTTTCCCAGCTTCCCTTTCCTTCCTATCAGCAATTGCTAAAACACAGGTACATTGTCAGTGGCAAGTAAGGTGTCAAGATGGGGTCCTGAGGTGACACAGACTGAATGAGGAAAAATATTAAAATATGATCTTAAGGTTATGAATGTGATTAGTCTTGTTATTTGTAACAAGTAACTTTATCCTTGAATGCTTGTTTTGTATTTTTTTAACCAATACATTACGTTAATAAACCAGTACACTGAATTTTCACAGGTGGTACTGCATCTCTACGGCAATTAAAAGGTATTTCCTGAAAGTTCATTTTGCATAGTTCTTTCTTATGGGAACCTTAAAATAGTTACCATCAAAATGCTTCTGCTATGTGTATTGGGAAGAAAAAAAACACAACCTAAATATTGGAAGAATATTTTTTCAAACTATTTTTCACCCAGAGCAGACCATATGAGTATCTTGTAAAATAAGCATGAAATTGTTCCTCCTGAGGACTTACGTATCCATTCAATTTTGATGCGAGGTGTAAATTCCAATAATATAAAACTGAGTGAAGCAGCAATATTTAAAAAGAGAAACTAAAAAATATGTCTGCTGCAATTGCACCCTTACCACTTTCCCAGTTATCTGTATCACTGGAATGACAGAATAGAAACAGAAAGTTGGCTTCAGGATACAATCATTAGCCCACTCTTCTGTTGAATAGGACGTATCATTTCAAAATCCAAACTCCTCATGAGTATTTTGGTAAGATCTTGATCAGAGGTACATTTTGAATGATACTTTTTTTCACTGTTTCCTCCTAAACTTGTTCTTTAACTGCTTCAGCAGCATAAAAGATCTCATAACTACCACTATGAGTGAAAAATAGAGCTAATTACATTTTGACTCCCAGCCAGCCAAATTAGAAATGAAGTCAGGATAAAATCCTTCTTTTGGATTACAGGAATTTGTTTAAGTGAAGTTGTGAGCTTTGAGCAGAATAGTTTGTACCTAGGAGCAACCTGAAGCATGTGGGGATGTGCTAGACTAAGCACTGGAGCTTTTGCTCACCCCACAAGCTGTATTTGTTTTTTGGGATTGCCCTGACCCATGTGCAGGACCTTGCACTTGGCCTTGTTGAACTTCATGATATTCTCACAGGCCCACATCTCAAGCCTGTCAAGGTCCCTCTGGATGGCATCCCTTCCCTCCAGTGTGTTGATCACACCACACAGCTTGGTGTTGTTGGCAGACTTGCTGAGGGTACACTCAATCCCACTGTCTGTGTCACCGGCAAAGATTTTAAACAGCGCTGGTCCCAATACTGACCCCTGAGGAACGTCACTCATCACTGCTCTCCACTTGAACATTGAGCAGTTGACCACAACTCTTTGAGTGTGACCATCCAGCCAATTCCTTATCCACCAAGCGGTCCACCTGTCAAATCCATGTCACTCTGATTCAGAGACAAGGATGTCATATAGGACAGCATCAAATGTTTTGCACAAGTCCAGGTAAATGACATCAGTTGCTCTTCCCTGTAACCCCATCATAGAAGGCCACAGCATTTTTCAGGCACAATTTGCCCTTAGTGAAGCCATGCTAGCTGTCACCAATGACCTCTTTGTTTTCCATGTGCCTTAGCATAGTTTCCAGGAGGATCTGCTCCATGATCTTGCTGGGCACAGGGGTGAGACTGACTGGCCTGCAGTTCCCTGGGTCTTCCTTTTTTCCCCTTTCTAAAAATGGGGTTACATTTCCCTTTTCCAGTCAGCGGGAACTGCACCAGAATGCCACAGCTTCTCAAATATGATGGATAGTGACTTAGCAACTTCATCCAGCAGTTCCCTCAGGACCCACGGATCTCATCAGTGCACTCAGTCCCACTCATTTCTTGGACTTGTGCACCTTCAGGTTCCTTAGAGGATCTTGAACCTGATCTTCTCTGACAGTGGGCGTTTCTTCTCCCAGTCCCTGCCTTTGCCTTCTGTGACTTGGACAGTATGGACGGAGCACTTGCTGGTGAAGGCTGAGGCAAAAAAGTCGTTGAGTGCCTCAGCCTTCTGTGTATCCCAGGTAACCAGGTCTTCCATTTCCTTCCAGAGAGGGCCCACATTCTCCCTAGTCTTCCTTTTACCACCAACGTACCTATACAAGCTTTTCTTGTTGTCCTTGATGTCCCTGGCCAGATTTAATTCTATCAGGTCTTTAACTTTCCTAACCTGATCCCTGGCAGCTTGGACAATTTCTCTGTATTCCTCCCAGGCTTCCTGTCCTTGCTTCCACCCTCTGTAGGCTTCCATTTTCTGTTTGAGTTTGTCCAGGGGCTCCTTGTTCATCCACGCAGACCTCCTGGTGTTTTTGCCTGACTTCCTCTTTGTTGGGATTCATTGCTCCTGAGTTCGGAGTAGGTGACCCTTGAATATTAACCAGTTTTCTTGGGCCCCTCTTCCCTCCAGAGCTTTATCCCATGGTACTCTGCCAGGCAGATCCCAGAAGAGGCTAAAATCTGCTCTCCTGAAGTCCAGAGTACTGTACGTAACCAGTTTTTCCTTTTTCTGCACATAGTTTTTGTTTCTGTTTTCAATCCTCCAGGTGCAGGGCAGAAACATTGCTCCCATAATTTTAGGGCAATCTTAGTGAATCTGTATTCTTAACATAGCTGGTGGTATACTCAGTTTAGTTTATTGGGATTAGCAAATTCCTCTGGGAATGGTCATTATTTGGCAAAGGATGTGTGCACAGCAATTGTGGTGGTGTTATGCTGTGTAGCACTGGAAAAAGGAAGGAAAGAATTAGTGTCTGAATAATTTGAGGGTCTATGGGGGGTGAAAAAATGGCAAAAATTATTAGCAGAAGAGGAAAAGACTTCAAGTAAGAGATAAAGAACAGGAAACTGTTTATGGGAGAGATGGAAGGAGAAATTAGCCTTATGGAATGAAGTAAAAAAAAGGATAAGATGATATCTTAAGGACAGTCAGGTTTTTAAAATGTTGTTTTAAATACATTGTTGTCTTTAAAGCACTCAGAAACAGAAGAAAGAAACGAAAATTGAGTGAGAAGATGTTGAAAAAGGAAAGAAAACAGATATAGGCTGGAGAATCCAGACAACCTTCACTAATCTGTAAGGTAGAGGGTGTTGTCTTGCTGACTTCAGTAAAACTAAAATTCTGGCAGATGCTAGGAGTCATCCAAGGACCAAATTTGGCCAGCTCTGCTCAGTTTCTTGCTTATGAGTGGTCCCACTTGGTTTCAGTACAAGTACATATGGAGTAAAATATTATGCGTGTATGATGGAATGATCCTAAGGTATTAAAAAGTATATTTTCAAAGTAAAAATGCCTGCAGTGAATGGGAAATACTGTATCTGGAGTATATCTTAAGTATATTAGACAAACTTTAATTATGTTCTTGTACAAGCACATATACTTTAAATGCTATACAATAATAATAAGCAGAGGACAAGAGATGGTCATTGAAGGGACTGATCATTACAGTGAAAATAAATACATTAAGCTATATATTCAGTTTTTTGAGTCCACTGCTCCCTGAAGCAGAGCATTGTTGATGCTGTAAAATCTCTCAACTATTTGGAGATTTTAAAAAATTTTTTTTTTTAAAGCCTGAAACACCTGGCTTGATGACTTTGATCAAGAGTTTAGTTAAAGGAGATAAACATTTTAATTTCCCTGGTTTAAATATCAAGTATGGAGCATACGATACGCTCCAGTGTAGGCTTTTTTCTACTGCCAGCCTGTGTTGAGTACGATTCACATAAGACTTTTTCTGCTATAATCATTAATAGAATGTGTATTGTCACTAATTTGTTTTTATTTTATTTTGCTGCTCTTTTGGAGCATAATGCAAGCGATACAATTTAGAGAGCCAGTGTTAAATTTCTGTATCCAGTGTCTTTGAAATTAGTTGTTGCTCTTAGTTCAGCTCCTAGCAGACTCAGCTGTCCATCATTATAATGATCAGTCACTGTTATCCATTATTAAATCTCTCTATGGACAGCATGGATTGAAAGGTAAAAGGTAGGATTACTCTTATTCCTAGAAGAATCTCTCCTGCCTCAGAACTGAGGAACAGTGGTGCAACAGAACAAAATAAAATGGTTTGACCTATTTCCTAGCCTGATGTTTGCAGGATAAATAAAACTGCTACAGCTAGAACCTAAACTTTTATGTTACTCATGCCTTTGAGCCACAAGTCAGATTCATTCAGCAATCTTGATGAAAAACCTGGAAATTTTAACTTTAAAAGTCAACAATCTCTTTCCTCACATCTGTCACCCGTGAGGGTTTTTCTCCCTATCCAGTAAGAATAATCCTCACTAAAAAGAGTGCTACATGAAAACTTCATTGTATTTTTCATTTCACATACTGTTATTTATTGACTCAGAAACTTTTTTGAGGGACAGAATTATCCCAAGTTGCTGGAGTAGACACTGTCCCAAGGGAATGTTTCATGAAGAGAAAATGGGGAGTCAAGATTAGGTAGGTGAAGTGAAGCATCTGCTTCTGCTTGAATTTGCAGAGCCTGAAATAAAACAGGCCCTGGTCTAATCTCTGTGCAAACACAGGTAACAGGGAGGTCAGTAAATGCCTACACTCATGCAGATTATAAAGGATGGATTCTACCTACTTAGAACCTCAAAAAACAAAAGCCTGCTGGTAGAAAGAGTTTACGCAGTAGGAAGAGGTGTTTTACAACTCTTCCAGCCAACTGTCTAGTTTTAAGATCCCAGAGAAGGCAGATACCCACATTTATTGAAAGAATCATTTAGCTCAGTGGATAGAAATAAACAACTGCTCATTTAACCACCTGTGGATACAGCTGCAGAGCAAGCAACTTTCTCACTCCTAGGAAAAGGAGGAATCTGACAATGAATTGAGATACCTGCGTGCAGCAGGCCTGCCCTCTTACATTTTCAGTCATGCATGGGGCTCTCGTATATCATCTTATTTATGTGCAGAGTAATACAGAGTGCAAGGAGCTTATGTGAAAGGTAACAGCTAAGTTTCAAATCTTTCTAAAGGTAGGTGACTTGTATCACTGCTGCTGACCTTGCACATTTCAATGTCTGCAGAAATTATCAGTATCTTTGACTATTTATAGCAGCTGATTAATTGAGTTATTAACAAGTTAATGCTGCTTGTTTATTAAGATATTTTGCCTATTATTCCTTCTAAGAGGCTTTTAAAATACGTTTCATTTCCAGAAAAATGGAGAGTAGCCTAGAAGGGCTTGCTTATTTCTGCTAACTTTATTTTTGCTTTCTGAAAAGGTGAGGTGGATGTGTCATAGTTCCTCCTGTCCCACTCTGCAGTGGTGCAACAGACTGGAGTTATAGGAACATGTTAGGTAAAACTTGAAAGGGCTTCTTGTAATCCCTAATATTCTTTCCTAATGTTTGGATGTCTTTGAAGACTTTTTTTCTCTATTCTTGTACATGGAGGAGTTTGTGTAAGAAGAATTCCTCCCCTCTCACTCAACAACTTTGACAGCATCCCTGACTGATGAGCTCAAGTTTGAGAATATCTGAGTGCAAACTGGCAGAATTAGGGTAAGATCCAAAAGGAACTTTGCAAGAGCTGACTTCAGAGAAAAAACGCAGATTTTTTCCTGGGTTTCCTGAATTTCTCTGTCACAAAATGTTGTTAGTATAAATAACTATTTTAAAAAGAAAAAAGGAGATGAAAAAGCTTGTATGATGCAGAGACATGTATGGCATGGAGTACCTACATGAGCCCCTGTATCTCTCCACGTGTTTTTTTTCTCTTGGCCTTTGGTTTTACACACTTGTTGCATGGTACAGGTTGACAAAATGAACAGCAGGAACTTTCCCTAAAACCTTTATTTCTGTGACTGATTATTCATTCTTCCCTTTATAAATGACTGATCCTGTTCCCACAGAACATACCTACATTAATAGCTCTTCTACCTAGAAATGAGAAAGAGAAATTAGGTCTAACACATGCCAGGATCTACTAGATTTCTGTTGTGTGTGCTTATAGAAGAAGAAAATATGATTTGATCCTATTAAGTGTTCTGTTAGAACTTGATATTTGTTGATCTTTGTGAGTTCTTAGATTTAACTGTTTCTGGAGGATCAAATGAGAAACAGCATGCTTGGTTTTTAAATTTAGTACTTCATCAGGCAAGATAAGGAGTTGCATATTGCAAGCCAGTATTTCAAGGCAGTAGCCTTCCACTTTTGGATACCAGTGTCTGGACTGGCAGTACAGCACGGGGGAGTAAGGGCAGGGGTCTGAGCCTAGGTCCTTATAGATAGAGAGTAATTTAACCAAACTGCAACTCTAGCCATTTCTGCTGTGTAGTTTATTGCATGCCTCAGGTGAGAACCAGAATTCAGTTTATGTTCAAATGAGTTAAAACATGTAGAAACATAGAAATTATTTCACATTTGTAATGTTTTATGGGAGATTTAACTCTAAGGAAGTTACTATTACCTTACTTTAAGAACACCGGATTTTTTCCTTTGTAAAATATGCTGGATTAAAGGGTGCACAGAGAGTTGGGGAACCTGTTTGACTGTTATTTGAAGTTTTTCAACTGACTTCAGTGGGAGCTCGATCAGACCTTTCAGATCACCAAATGCTGGTGACTGGAAAAGCTCAGAGAAATATTGTTCTTAGGATGAAAGGAGCGGCGAGAGTCCATGATATTTTGTGCTGGAATTTCAATTACACAAGAATGTCAGAGGACATGAAGTATTTGAAGGAGGAAAGGGAAGAAATATAATGTCAGGTAATACTGGATCTAAAAAGCCAAATACAAAGCCAAATACAAAGTGTGCATGATCTAAGAACACATTTAAATCCTAAATTATTCTGGAGTTTTAATGAATACTCCTGTTAACATTCTTTATAAGCTGAGTAAATCTTCTTAGAATTCTTCACAAATCTCAGCTACTTTTAAAAAATTACTTTCTTTTGACAGCTATATTAGCATATGGCTCTGCATAAAGGAATCATGTTGAATATGTGCAATGTAATATACATTTTTTAAGAAAGAGATGAGAGGATCCAGAAATGTAATCTTCTTCTTGTAATCCTGTATTAATCCATTCTGTACTTCTAAGGTTTTTATTTGCAGAGCTCACAAAGATTCTGGCAGAAGCAAAAGAAGAGAAAGAAAATGAAAAGTCTTCTGTATATAAATCCCCAGAGCTACACCTATAAAGAATTTTTGCAGTCTGCAAAGAAAGGAGCAGCCCCGGGAACTAATCTCTTATTGCATGGATTTCTCTCTTTTTGTCCTGACCTTGGCTCTTCCACAGCCCCAGTAAGTGTGCCTCTGCCTCGTGATGAGCTCACTGCTACTCCTGGCTCTCAGGGCATGCCTTTTCAGCATCAACTTGCTGTTCAACTAATCCCACACCGAGATCACTCAAACACTGGAAGGGGCTTTAGTTTCATTATCAGCTAGAGCGGCAGAGATGACAAATCAATTGATTTTGTGGCATGTGATGAAAGTGCTAATGTTTAATTATCAATGCAGTTAGTTAACTTCAGAGTAGGGTCTGATCTAAGCAGAGACCAGATCACACAGCATTTGCTTGGAGTTGCAGCCCACCTTAAAAGCTAAGAATGCCAAGAATATGTTTGCCTCCAGGCATTTCTATAAAAACTGGCTTAAAGAAGGTTAGCAAGGGAGAAAAATCTGTTTTTTCATTTGAAGTTTGAATCAACAACGATTTCAGCATTAGAAATGGACTGAGATTAAATCTCATAATATGGGAAGTCTAAGAAGCTGTTCCTAAGGGTACGTAATACTCTAATTTTCACAGTCTGTCTCTCTCATTAAGATGGACTGTAATGCTAAATACTACTAGTGGTATTATTTCTACTAGTTTTATAAACTAAACATCTACTTATTTGACCAGATAATGCAAAACGCATCTAGAAACTGAAACATGTGAGTAGACAGATTTGGTAAAAGCTGGCATTACAGCAGTCCTAAATTTGGAGTAATGAGCATTTTTTTTGCATGTCTCACATTGCTTATTCACATTTCTGGTTTTCACTAATTTTAGCTTTCCTTAAAGATATTTCTTGAATTATTTTTTTTCTCTCTGACTAGGAAGTAGTTCTTTCATCTGTAGGAAACAGGCCTATTGCATTTCTTGGCATACTCCTCCATCTTGTCAGGACAGCCTGCCATCTTGAATTTTGCAAAGGAGCTATGTTCATAAACCCTACATTTCTGTGTGCCTCTGTTAACAGCTTCTCTCCATCCCCTCCTCTATTGCTATTCTGTACTCCTTCAAGGGACAGAAGACTGCAGAGAGATTCTGCTTGTTCCTAGCAGTATCCTGTTGTATTTCTACCTTCACAAATGACTTTTCTTCCAGTTTGCTAGGTAATTTTGATCAGCTCACAAACTGTCTTCATTTTGCTGTATCATGAACCACTGGTGGCATTTGCCACAGTACCACACCGTAAGTGCCATCACGTGCTGTCAAAACCATCACTTCAAAAGGAAATTTTACTTCCAAAACACGTATTAAATGTGCAGACTTATGTGTTACATTTTTGTGCCTTTCTTTGCTGTTGCTGGCAAGAATTTATTTAAACGATTTCTGTGTTTGTTGATAATATTCTGTTATTAACGCTCTGTGCTCCTCTTAGTCCCTTGTAGTATCAGGTTGACATTCACTCAAGAGCACTGCTTTGCATTATTCTCGAGGCTTCACAGGTGAAGGCTGTCAAGGTTTCTCAGCTAATACTTTTCTCCCACAGCCCTATTTTTCAATTTGCTGACTGTGGACATTATGCATTCAGGGTTTTGATATTTTTAGGGTAATTTTTCCTGCCGTACTTTTTTAGTTTGGCAAACAATGCCGCATTTCTAAAATTATCCTTATGCTGCTTGCTGTTCACCAACTGATCTTTTCATTATTTTTTTGAGTACCTTTGTTTGTTATTTGCACTTCATTCTCCTTTCTTCGGATGTTTTCTATTCTACAGTTTTATTGGTTACTAGGATTTAGCTGACCCTATGAATTTAGAACTTCAATGAATAATTTAATCCTACTGTGAACTTTATATATATATTAATAAGAGTAAGCATGCACATTATTTTCCAGAACTGAGTCATTGCTGGTGCATAGAATAGAGGTGGGGTACATAGCATGAATCACAAAATTTCTAATCCTTGCTGCACCTTATTCATGTAGGCTGTATTTTTCTTGCTCATTGACTTGAAAATCCTGAATAAGAAAACAAGGTTTGGTCCTACAGCTGCAACACATTTTACAATAATGAACAGTGGGAGCATTTTCTCATTTATCTAATTTTAGGAGATGAGAAATTTCCATCTGTATCAATGGAGAATGCATGATTCTTAGTTCAGTAGTATTACCTCATTTTGATAACTGTTTTCATAACTGCATTGTTTCCAAGACTGCATGAAATACGTTAATTGGAGTAGACGATAAAAAAAAAAATCCTTCAATATATTTCCCTATCCAGCCTGTTGCTAAAGATTACTAGCTTACGTATCTCATTTGTACACAGCTTATTTTGGTTTTAAAGTAATTATTCTTTATTAATGTTAACAGAAAAATGCAGTATCGCAGAAAAAAAAAAAGTAGTATGTATTTATAAGAGCTTGCTTTCATTCAGTGTCTGTTCATCTTCATCCCAACAATGACTTTATTAAAACAGTGACTTCTCATAAAGGGGGAGAGAAAACAGGCATTTGAACAGATGGGCTTAATAAAGATTCTGCAGTATATCTGCCACAAATGGTTGAGCACCACTATGAAAACAGGACTAAGATACGACTGAGAATAAAGAACTTCCAAATGGTTTGTGCTCTCAGTGAAGAAGCTTTAGCTTAAAAGACAAAAGTTGTGATGTAAATGTACATAGATCAAAGAGGACACTTAATGGAACCTTGCTAGACAGAAAGAAAAATCCACTTTCTTCCAGAGGAATAAAATTGCAGTATGCTGCAGTGGGAGAACAGCAAATCCTGTGTTATGTTTTGTTTTGGGTTTTTTTTTAACTTATTGCCACTCCTAGTTGAGATATGGCTTCTGTCTTTTGTCTTAAAATATTTTAGAAAACCCAAATGGTTTACAGTGTCACAAAAAAGCGTTATTAAAGCTTTAAATTTTCATAGGTATCCCCTTATGAATCTTTGTACAAGGTGGGAAGAAGTTGTTCTTATCATTCATTCTCTGCTATAGACTTTTTTCTTCTCGATAGTGCATGGAAAAATTAAAAGAAGTTTTTATATCACCAGGCATGGAAGGATAAATCACTTCAAATATGTAGTTACTGAATAAAAAATGTCACAATGAATACAATTTTATTTTTTTTTTAATCACCACAACTTGCTGATAGAATTAGGTCTAAACTGCCCTGTTGCCAAAAGCCTAGTGAAAGATGAAATTCAGCTCATCTGCACAGTTAAACATTGGGCATGTTCCTGATGCTTCCTGAATTTCTATTGAGGGATTTAGGCTGGAAACATCGTGTACTTTTAGTCTCTGTATTTTGATGGAGAGTTCTTCACTGTCCAGGAGAAGTGCAAAATAGCACTTCAGTGCACCCCTGACTTAGCTTTGGTTCCAGGGAAAATTAGGTAGGGTTGTGGGTTTCTTTGTATTTAATTTTGAAATGTAACTTGAAACATGGTCTCCTTCCACAAAAACACCAATTACCTTTGTTTGCAAAATTTCCATAATGGTCACATCTTCTTGAAAGCTTGTAACAAGGCTTTATATAGAGAAAAAGTTTGTTAGTGAAATTATGAATACTTTGGCCGTGAAAAATTTTGGGGCAGATCTTGCTTTTAGATATTCTAGTGCTTTTGTTTAGAAGCCTCCTACTTAAGTATCTGGTTTGAAAATTTTAACCATTTATTTTTCATACATTCAGTGATACTTGTTATTTCCTCAAGTACAGATTTTTCTTTAAATATTGAGTTTAAACCTTCTGGTGCTATGCTAAGTAACTGCCTAGTCTCTGTTACCAAGATTAATTTATTTTGAGAAGGATTCTTACTGATGTATTGTCACTGTTTATTTTGTGTATACACGAATTTAAATCTAACAAGGTCTCACGACCTTGTATCTCATGCAGTTCTGTGAATCTTGAAGTGCACTTCAGGAGTACGTTTCCTTCCTCCCTAGGAGTTTAACTAGTTTTTGGAGGCCATCTCACTTGAGGGGCTGTTGTGAAGCTAGAAGAAGCCCCAGCAGCAGCTCCCTCCACCTTTGCCTGGGGCAATGACTAAGACCTGAGGCTCCTGTGCTTGGCCCCGTCTGAGCTAGGCTACGGCTGCAATGATGCTGCATCTGTACCCCATCTCATACGTCCCTGATCCCAACCTGTTGACCTCGCTTCCTGGTTTGACCTTGGGCCTGCCTCATCACTATGGACTTGCTGGGTGCTTGCTGGGCTCTTGGCTGATCCTGGTTACCATCTCTGAGCCTGATCTTGACCCTGACTTACAGACTTGGTTTTCTGGCTCCTTATCAGGGAGGCTGCTGCCCCTGCCTGCCTTGTGATGCTCAGGTCCCAGCTCACCTTCCTTTACAGGGCAACCTGCCCTTGTTGCTTCCTGACAAGGATAAAGGAAAAGACTCTGGTACTCTCTAAACCTGGTTATTTGAATTATTTTGGCTAGGTTTCTGCTCTTTGTTACTGTCACCCAATTACTGAATCTGTCCACTTGTAGTGACCTTGAAGCTTCATACGCAGATACTTACAGGCACTTATGTTCTCACAATTCCCTGCTTCCCATGTTTAAATCACTGCATCCATCATGAAAGTGTGTGTCACTTAGCACTAATGGTTATTTGATTAGCAGCAAATTGAAATTATCTGGATGAATTGTCAGTGGCAATGATTTAGCTAGGGCTCAGTGTTAACACCAGGGTGAAACATAAGGGGGATGGAGCATAGGGGCTGCACAGTTAGCCCTTGAAGAACAATCAGAAGAAAGGGTATGTTCGCTACTCTCAACTTCCCAGTACCTTTATTGGAATGAGGCAAAGATACAACTTAACTGGTTTAAAGACTGCCACCATTTTGGGATGCTGCATTCCCAATTTGACAATGGTCATTCAGAATTAAGCAGCTAGTCCAATTGCCATGATTCTCCTTGGAGGCTTTATTATCTGAAATATTGTGCAAGAAAAAGTGCAGTTAAAAAATGTAAATGTTCTCATGCTCTTGATTCGAGTAGTCCTGAGTGAAGATTCAGTATTGCTTAAAAAGAAATCAACAAGAAAAAAGAAAATAAATTTATAAATAAGACACAAGGGAAGAGACAGCTTCACTTCTTCCAAGCTCAAATAGTCTATTTCATCAGACATTTAAAATACCTATCTGTATTGGGTCTGGCTGAGATGGAATTAATTCTCCCCATAGCAGCCCTCATAGTGCTGTGTTCTGCATTGGTA
>JANZLQ010000030.1:6729556-6751106 GCA_026212715.1 Elanus axillaris
TTCCAGCAGCTTCTCACAGAAGCCACCCCTGTAACCCCCCCCGCTACCAAAACCTTGCCACAGAAACCCAATACAGTCTGATGCTGAGAGGGGACAATAGCAGATACAAACTGCAGCTTCCTTTTCTGTTACTGAACATTTGCCTATTGCTAGAAAAAGGATTGTGTATTGTGTTTGCAGTATATCAGGCATTCAGAAATCTAGGAAACTAGTGTCAATGAGTTGTTTAAAGGAGTACTTTGGCTGCCTTGTGAGCTCAGGCAAAGTTTTGTTTGGATCTTATCTGTTTAAGGCAGGCTATCACTGAACAAAAGGAAAGAGCTGGAGAGATTCTAAATGGATGGCAGCAGAAAGACTATAAAAGCTAGCTCTTCCGATACACATCCAAGTTAAATTAAGGACTGCAGAAATGAATGATGGACAGAACAATTAATCTTCTCTTAATTCTATTCACCAAATTTCTCTTGCACTCAATGCTCTTTCTCAGTTTCAAACTGCAACCCAGTAATCTCCAACAACCCTTATTGTGGTATTGCTTCATCTTTTTGTTCCATTTAATTTAGTCTCTCTAACTTTTGATATACTTTGTATAACAGCCAGTATACTTTGTATAACAGCCAGTGCTGGTTTCTTGTCACAATGAGATTTTAAGCCTCTGCAAGGGTCTTAGATTTCCTAATGAATTTTCTTTATGACTTCTATGTTTTTATAGAAGTCGTAATATTCCTATATGTAATATTTCCTATACTCATCATCATTTGTTTTAGCACACCTAAAAATCCTCTAATCTTCACAAAGTGTTTCTGATCCCTTGTACTATAGCCTATTTTATGAGTTGCCCAAGGTCTGAAATGAATGCTGCAACATTTCACTGCGTGTAAGCAGAGGTTTCTGTGTCCTTGCAGGAACGGACAGCTCACTTCTGAACCTGACTGATAGGGTCATATCAATTAGTTGACTTACTTCTACCTGTTTCTGGTTAGATAAGGAATTCTAAGCTGATGTGATGGAGGCTCTTGGACGCTGCATGTGAAGTAATTGATTGACTCACCTTACGTAACGTTCATATCTCAGGTAAGAAGCTAACCTTTTTCAGTAGCTCAGACTGAATCAGATGCAGGTTTCACAGATCCAATTTGAGAGAACACAGGGGTTTTGTGGTTTTCTTCTTTCCTTCTTTTTCCCTTATTAACTAAGATAGATTTCAAAATTAAAATAACTAGACAGCAGCTAAATGTGGTTCTCAGAATCAGTTTATAGTAATAGCAGAAACCTCCTTCCCAGACTCCTTTTTTAGTTCAAAAAATGTATTACATGGAATTATAAAGAACCAGGTCCAGAGCTGATATAAACTTGCTTTGTTCTAACGAAGCAGGAAAGCAGATGTTCAGAGGTAAGGTCACGCAATTGTTGGTGAGTTTATCTGGGATTTTCCAGTTGGTAGCCTCTATGAAAAGGATTAATGTACATTTTGGATTAGATGCTAGTGTGAGGAATCAGGATTGTTGTGTCATCATAGATGCCCATCTAAGGCTGTAGCTACCTTAACATTTTAAGTACCTTTGGGAACACTTCTAGGTAAGACATGTTTAAAATCTGTTGCTCTAAAGTTTTTCCATATGCCCTTGTCATGGTTTAGCCCCAGCCAGCATCTAGGCACCATGCAGCCAGTCGCTCAGTACCCCCACTCCTAGTGGGGTGGGGAGGAGACTTGGAAAAAAAGTAAAATTTGTGGGTTGAGATAAGAATGATTTAATAACTAAAGTAAAATAAAATGTAATACTAACAACAGTAAATAAATAAATAAATAAATAATGATGATGTAACAAAATAAATATAATAAAAAAAAAAGAAAAACAAACAAAAAAACCAAACAACAAGCAAGAGGAGACAAATGATGCACAATGCAATTGCTCACCACCTGCTGACCGATGCCTGAGCAGCAATCTGTGCTTCCTGGCCAACTACCCCCAGTTTATCTACTGAGCATGACATTCTATGGTATGGAATATGCCTTTGGCTAGTTCTGGTCAGCTGTCCTGGCAGTGCTCCTTCCCAGCTTCTTGTGCACCTCCTTGCTGGCAGAGCATGGGAAACTGAAAAATACTTGACTTAGGATAAGTGCTACTTAGCAACAACTGAAATATCAGCATGTTATCTACATTATTCTCACATGAAATCTAAAACACACTGTACCAGCTACTAAGAAGAGAATTAACTCTATCCCAGATGAAACAAGGACAGATCTGTAAAGGTGCATATGTATTTTCAGCTTGACAATTTGATTTTTAGTAAGAGGATAAAAAGGCAGCAAGATGATAAGAAGCTTCTTCTTCAGTGGTCTGCATTAGAACTCAGCCGAGAGGGACAGCTTTCTTCAAAATAATATTGATTTTCTAAAAATTAAAAGGTAGTTACATCTTTATTACTATTTATAGCTCAAAAGCAGTCTCCATCCTTGATTCAAAGTTCATATGTATCGTGCTGACTAGCTTACTAGTAGTTTGCCTCTTGTTTTTTTAAGACAAGGGCAGATGCATTCCTTTATTAATACCAATATCTGAAGAAAAACTTCAAGAAACAATATGCTTGAAGTTTCTAAATGAACAAACTGTGCACTTTCTTATGTGAAGGCAAGTGGGCACAAGTCACTTCTAAATTTTCAGTGACATTTATCAATTCCTAGTCCTGTCAGCGCTGTGTTTAGAGTTGTAGACTCGTGGAGAAGCTTACTTTGGAAGAGGCCTCTGGAGGTCACCTACTGCAGTGCCCTGCACAAAGCAGAGCTGTCCTCCGAGCCAGGCTTGGCAGCATAGGCAGGACCTTGCCTTGTTGCTCTGGGAAGACCCCAGGAAGGGACTGGGCTCCAGGGCCTGTCCCCAGGCCCTGCTCCCCACAGGGAATCACTGCTGACTCCTCTTCAGGTGTGCTTGAAAGAAAAGGTTTCTTTTTGAGAAAAACCCTGAAGAAATATGACTTTAGATGTTTGAAATGTGTGGGGTTTTTAAGCATGCCTAAACCAGTGCTTTGAGTTAACAAGATGTCAAAAAACCCCTGTTGTTTGTTTATAAAAATATTAGTACTGATGTTTATCACCAGCAAGGACTGACTGAAATAGGTACAGCATGTAATATTTCAAGACTGATTTATTACTACTACCACCTAAGGACTTACCTTGTAGAACATTGTAAGAAAAATATTTAAGAACTGCCTTTGCTGCTACATTAAAAACTTGCAGATTACCATTGTTTGCCTAGGACTTGTTGGCTATGGTTTTAAGCTTGTTGAAATTCTGATTTATAATATAGATTCTTATAGAAATTTAGTCCAACACAAGAACTGTGTTTTTTTGAGTTTTGTGCAATAACCACATACGTCAGGAAAGAAAATTAGTAAATTAAGTTATCTACTAGACATAGTTTTTAATTAAACATTTTCAAGTATGTCTTACCTGGTATTTTACTTCTGTTTGTCCACTCATTTTTTCTTATTAAATTCCTGGATGCGTTGTCCTTTATTATAAACCATTAGGGTGAGAAAGAAAAGAAATCTTTTGATGACTGGCTTTAGTTAAAGATCTTTTGATACAAATAAAAAAAAAGTTTCAACAATTCTAAATATATGAGGTAACAGAAGGAAATTAGGATCATGCTGGTTCATTTACTAAATGTTTTGTATTGCAACAGAAGTATGATTGTATTTTTTTATGGACAATTTTAGTGTTTGTGTTCTGTTTAAATAAAAAAAGCCTAACCTTTTTAAAATCATATGATGTGATTAGTAAGTATAAGATCAGAAGTAAAATAGATTGGAAGAGAGTTCAGGAGGCAATTCACTTTGCAACAACATTTGTTTACCATATTAGCTAATAACTTGCCTCATTTTAAAGCACTACTCTATTCAGCTGATGAACTACAAAGCAAAAGAAAGTACACAGCACGGTTTTAGTCATCAGAAGTTGCCTCTGCCTAGTAATCAAAATATTGCATAAATTTCTCAGGACTCAATATCCTAAATTGTGCCTCTCTCTGTCTTCCACTTTGTGTGTTTCTGGTTAAAAGGGTTGATTAAGGAGCCAGGATTTAGTGTTTAGTCTGCAAACTCAGCCTCTAATTTGTGTCTATAAAAGGTGCACAACACTTCATTTCCTTGGTATGTTTTGCTTGGTTTTACTTTAAGCTCTTGAAGGTAGAACTTAATACAGTAACGACCTACTCTTTTATCTGACACTTTTTTAATGATCTCTGAATTTCTGTTTATTAATCATTAAAAATACTAGAGTCACCCTCTACAGTGTCTACAAGGACCTGGCAGTATAAAAGTGAAACCTTCCTTTTCTCAAAGATTGAGATATCTGCTTCAGAAGTCCATGAAAGTGAATGCCTTTGACAAAGTTTCCAAAGAAAATAAAAAGATAGCTAAACAGAGAGCTAAAAATCAGCTGTTCAGAGCAAAACTTAATGTGTTTTAATTTGAAGTAGAGCCAAGTGAGTGATCTGGATAAGTTCCAGAAAAGGTTTCATCTTGTTACTATCACAAGCAATATCTACACATCTTGTTTTATGGAGAACAGTACAACTTTTCCTTCATTGTCCTGCCCTCCTGAAGGGTAGTAGGGACAGAATCTGTATCTTCTATGGGAAACTGTTTCCATTTGCCCTGAAGAAATGTGTCCAGCAGACAGAATCTCTTAATACCTAATTCCATGCAGAAGATCCCAGTTTCAATTTTGTTATTTATTTATTGTTCGATACATTTTTTCAAACTGAAACAATTATGAGTTTTTATGTTTATCAGTCTCTTAATGTTGAAAAATAAACATGAAATCCTAGTTATTATAAGATTAAATGAGTTTTGGAGCCTGAAAAAAGGTCTTCCTAAGACACATACTTATGAATCTAAGTGGAATAATTTTACTTGTAAAATTACAAAAATTCTGTGCTTCCCAGAG
The DNA here is from genome assembly GCA_026212715.1 of Elanus axillaris. NCBI lineage: Eukaryota > Metazoa > Chordata > Aves > Accipitriformes > Accipitridae > Elanus > Elanus axillaris. The sequence goes on from JANZLQ010000030.1 coordinate 6,734,508, forward strand.
AATGAAGTAAATAACTCCCGGGAGACTTTATGGGAATCCAACCTCCACTTTTTTTTTTTTTTTTTTTTTAGTGTCTGAATGCAGATTTAGGAAGCATTATAGATATTTTAAAAATTGATAGTTTCATGGGAATACTATGTATATGGTGGAAGTCTGTTTTAACATTGGTTATAATAGGAGTGCAGTGAAAGAAGACTCTGATCTCAGTCTCAGACTGACATCTGCGTTCAACCTTCTCCTGTTCTACTTATTTGCTATTTTCACAAAGAACAGTGTTAAAAGGTAACTGGCATGAAGAGGGGAGGAAACATGTCCCAGTGTAAATAAGCAATTGTCACTGAAATTGTACAGAATTTGGTTACACAAATTAGGGTTGACTTAATGTGACAAATGCTTCTGCTGACAATAAGCCAAATTGACAGTGACCTTGATATTTTCATAAGGTAACATCTAACATAAGAATAGTGTTCCTGAAGGTGATAGGCATAGTATCTCAAACAGGATTTTGTCAGTGTCACTTATGCATGATTTTTGCAGTGCTCCTTTCTCAAGCACTTAAAAAAAATCGCTGTCCGCCTATATTTGATTCCTCTCCAAACTCACTAGCTGCTAATGTGAATTTGCAGAGCAGTGCTTCAGTTACTTTTTAATAAAACAGTTAGATTTGGAGAGTACTTGCTATATTTTGTAGTCATTTGCACACAGATGTAGATTGCCCATAGAAGAAAAACATCACTTGTAGTCCTTGGATAAGAGTTTTAAGTATAGGTTGTGGCAATTCCTAACAGTAAAGAGGGAAGGGCATACGCGTCAATAACTCTGAGCATGTAATTTTAGTCCTGTGACTGTGGGGACTGAGTTCTCCACCTTGAGTTCTTATGGAGCCGGTGGGAAGAGGTAAATTTCTCTAGAAAGGAAATTCAGATTCTCGAAGTTAGGTTCCACGCTTCCCATTATCTTCTGTAGGTGTTTGCTCTTCTGTTATGCCACTGCCTAGTGAAGTTACTGGATTTTGTTTTCTCAGAGGAGAACTGCTTGAGTATAGGTGTGGGGTACCATTTACTGCCTGGAAGTTTTCTGTGGTCATTGCCAACTTAGTAGCAAATTGCTGAATATATTTGACTCCAAATAAGAATTTAACACCAAAATAGAGTTCTAATGGTCAAAAGTATGAATCTTTTTGCATATAGGTATATTTTGAATTCAAATATGCCTATAGTTTTGGGGTTTTCAGAGCTAAATTCCTTTTAGTATCTACTCTTTTAATCTTGAGGCATCTGTACTCCTGTGGAGTGCATAGGTTTCATTGCTATTAAACTTGTTTTCTTGTGCTACAGCTAGCTTAGTGGTGCATTTCTATGGTGAAAAACTGTCTTTGCAGACTATGCAGAAAAACCTTCAAATGTAAAATGTAGTTACTGAAGGGTATACACAGACCAGGAGGAGCTGGAAAATAATAAAAACAGACCGTTACAGTGGAAGTGTGTATAGTCTAAGATTTCTGGAGAAATGGAAAAGCAAGAAGATTGTATAAAGCAGAGAAAAAAACTGCAAAGTTTGAATGAGCCATTTTCTATGGATTATTTAAATATTCATTGTACCAGAGAAAGATAATTACTTTACATATAGGAAACTTTTCTGACAAAGGAGAGGCTTAGTTAATATCCATGATAAAAAAAAATATTAATTTAACTTGAGTTTTCTGTCTCAATGTGCCTAAACAACCATTTTGAAGAGTCATTCTCTCTAGCTTGCAGAATATTTAAGTAGTCTGTCCATTGTGGAGAAACCACAAGAGAGAAATCTAAACCCACAAGGGTTTAATATGCAATAGCATGATGCTGATTTATTCATGTAGTGTATCAAAACCTGGTTTCATTTGGAGATACAAATTCATCCCTGAAAACACTTCCTCTGTTTCTCCTGCTAGCTTAGTTGTCTTTGCATTCACTTTGTGAAAACTCATCTTTTTTTAGACCCTTCCTTGTGGTACGATATCCTGATGTATTCTACAGACACCATTGCTAACATTCACCTATGGGAAACAGGAAAATCTTGTAGTTTTCATTTATTTTGTTTTATTATCCATGCTACATCACAAAATGCATCAGAATTGGTAAAAGTTACATTTCAGAAGTATTTTATCATTGTAATTTCAGCTGAAACTACTTGGTCAGCTTTGACACAGATTTGCAAGTACTTTTCCATGACCTTTAAGTTCAGGTCCATGAACTTTCTGCATCTTTCAGTCAAGAATACCACTTGACAATTGGAGTTAACTGTGGCAGCAAAATGCTCAGCGTGGAAGAAGGTTTAAACCTGCTTAAGGCTCTTCCTCTTGTTCCCCTTGCTGCATCTCCATCTGTGCCTTTTGGGTTAAGCTCCAAGAAACCCTAACTGTGGTCCAGAGCGGCATCAGTGAGGTTTGTTTGAGCCTTGGTCCTTCCGTCTCTACTTAATGCTGCCGAGGACCCTTGTTCCGGCAAGTGGGTGGTGTTTAGAATTTCATTGGGTAGGAGTGCACCATACAAACAGTCACTAGAAAGGAAGAGTTGCCCATGATGACTCCTCTCCTCTTCCTCATTCTTCTGAATTGAGTTTCTTGCAGCCTGAAGGCGAGAGGAGAGAAGGTGAGAGATGAGAGCTCACTCTGCCCTATTTAATATCAGGTGTTCAGTGTGTAGGAGAAGGGATACCTGGGATCTAGCCCTACAGGTGCCTACAGGTAAGAGTAAGGGTAGTCTGGCTGCCGGACAGGACTCCCATCCAACAGTACCTTCATGTATATAATCATGAGAGAAGAGCAGCTACATGCAAAAAGGTTTGGATGTAGGACAACAAAGTTAGTCTCCTAGTGAATACACAAAAGGATGAAATAATTAAGCTGCAGTAAAATTTAAGAGTTCACCTCTGAAAAATGTATTTGAATAGGCAGAGACTTGAAGCTTAAGAAAGACACAATTATCAACCCTATGGGGGTGCAGTGTATTGTATAGTTGCAATCAGCTGCCTGTGTTACTCAACAGAAGGAAATGGGTGCTTTCCAAACAGGTAATCAGAGGATTTAGGCATTTGCTGAACAATTAATTTGAATTCTCTGTATGTTCATCACTTACAGTCAGATGTGCGTGGTATGGGCCCTGCGTTATCCAGTATTACTGGTATTATTAGTGAGACCTCATATTAACCAGGAATTTTAAGACACTGCAGAGTAAATATTTATAGCTGTAAAAAAATCATGTTCTTCAAAAGGAACTAATGTTTATTGGTTTGTTTTAAAGTGCAGAGTTTATTGTTAGCAATAGAGCTGATTTCATTACCTCCACAGATAAATGTCGTGGATTATAACACGTTGCTTTCATCCTTTTTCAGCCATCAACATTAGGCCATGTTTTAGAAGGAATAAACAGTATTAGGATAAATATTTTGTCAGAATGATTGCACAGATAATACATAACTTAATGGCTGTCAGCTTACTAATGGCAGAGAAGTAGTGCCACTGTATGTAGTGATACTGCTACAAAGAAGCAGGCTTGCATGTGATATAGTAGAGCAGTGTCCATCCTGCTGTCTTTCCCTCTTTGTAATCCTTATTAGCTATATCATACTGACTTCATTAGGAATTGTAAAGGAGGTGTCCTATAGACAAAAGTCTCATTCTCTACGTTTCCCTCAGATTTTCCCAGGCCACTCTCCCCCCTGTTCAGCCTGAAGCAAGGATTCTGGGCATAAATGCCTATGTGGTTATCACAGCTGAATTATTAAGAGAAGTCATAGCTGTGGGGTCAACTAAAAGGGTTTTATTAGTTATCAAATGATGATCAAATGCTAATTATTCAATGACTGAAAATCAAATGGCAATCAAACAGTTATTAAGCAATAATTGAATGTTAGTTAAACAGTGATTTAACAATGATCTGCCAATGATTTAAATGATAATTTAGATGGTGGTTAGGCCATGATTTAGACAATGATTTAGACAGCAGTCAAACTACTACTTATTACACTTATAATAATAAAGCTATAGCTGGATGTATATATAAATGTCACTAGCATGCAATATATTTTTAGGCCTAATATAAAATGTCACTTACTTTATTATAGACACCAGATGCCAGGTAAGGGGTCTCTCAACCTTGAGGAGTAACCTTGAGAGGCGTCCCTGCTCAAGGGGGAGATCACCACTGTGCAGCCTGCTGCTGTACAGGAGAGCTCAGTGGGCTCCCAGGGACTATAAATTTTATCGCGTGAAATGATTGACTCGTAGTGAACCCCCCCACTTCGGTGCATGTGCAGGTGTGCAGCTGTAGCAATTTTAGTTTTGTCTAGTCCCAGCTTGGGCTGGGACTGTTAGCTCCTGATAAGACACGGCCTAGATTCCTTAGTTCATGAGAAGATGCAGCCTGGCACAGTTCTCACGGTTTGTACAGCAGGGCTGATTTCAGTCAGGCCTACTTGTCAGTGATGCCTGAAGCACAGTACTGTTCACTCCCTCAGAGTGAGTGCATCCATCACAGTGGTCATGTAATTAGAGACCCTATAAAAGGGCTGAATCAAGGTTGCAGAGAAAATCTGATTTGTGGGATTTCCTAGCTTTTAACTATGTTAAGCTTATGGTTACTTTTTGTATACAGCTTATAAATGAAGTAACAAGAGTAGTCTGTGCTTCTGAAATAACTCATTTTGCTTATTACCACTGGTCAAATGATATGTAAAGACATTTGGTGCATCGTAACTATAACACTATGGTATTTACTTTATAGTTCATTATACCTGTGGTAAAAATACAGGGATGAATTTAGCCTCAATGCATATGAATGTGACATTATTGACATGTATAGAGCTGCACTGTCTTACTACTACATCTGACTATCGCTATATTTGTAGTATATGTATGAGCTAACATTGTTATACTCGTGTAATTTCATTTAAAATTTAATACTCTACTCATCTTCCCCTTTAAAGTGATCACTACAGAACATTTGTCCAGTGAAACATTGCCTTAGACAATAATGTACTTTACTGTAAAGGTTAATTACTTAATGATTTAAAAGCTCAGCTTCTTTATATTCAAGTTTCTTTGTCTCTATAAAACAAAAGAAAACATAAGTAGAACGTGAAAAAATGTTAATATAATATTCAGGAACTTTCTAGGGTGGCATTTGTATTAGAATTTTAATCATGAGATCACATATATAACATGTACCCTATTATATATACATATAATGTGTGTGTATATACATGTGATACATAAGGTGTACGCCTATTAGAGAGGTATATTCTTATCTTTTGAATAAATACTATGCAAATGCTTGATGTAGTGAAAAATTAATTTGGTTAAGAAAACCTCTTCATACGTTACTAATTATATACATTCCCTGAGAAACCACTATTAAAGACACTGTTCTTGCATGACCTTGAAATAGCGGTATATAAAGAGTATAAGCTTAGTTGTGAAGCTCTTAAAGTTCACTTTTTTAAGGCTAGCAGAGTGTAACTTCTCTTAATTCAAACTTTATTGCTTATATTCACTTGGTCCTTTTTTGAAAAGAAAAAGACAGGATATTTTGATTTCCCCAGGAATAAAAACACTTGCTGTCAAATAACATTACATGGGACAGCTCATCCATAGTTTCTGGTGGGGTTTATTGTGCACTGACTTCAAAGAAAATACTCTGTGAGCTCTGATTTTTTGTTTTCAGCTATTTTCACTTGAAAATGATGAGGTGCAAAGTTCTGGTCAGAAACTGGAATTATATCTACTTTTGACTTTGCAAGTTATCGGACCAGTTTTATTATATGAACAAACTGATCAAAAAAGTGGTTAAATATGCTCTAATACAGGCTTGTCTTGTTTTAGAGGTATCTCGTAGCAAACAGCTTTTCAAAAGAAAACAAACTAAAATGAAATTGTGCTGTACAACAAGTGCACGTTTTCTTCCTAGCAATTTCTTCATTGTAGGCAACAATAATGGCAAGAACAAAGAAGTAACATGATTTTTTAAGTATGAAAAGTACAAGGCTTTGTTACCCTTTGGCTTTTTACTTTGTAACATTTGTCTTCTGCATATATATTTTTAAAACAAGCAACAAACAAACAACATTTACTGTAATCATAACCCCAGGAGGGTTTGAAACAGTGATATAGTAAATGTTGTCTTGCGTGATTGTTTCTATGTTAAGAAAAGAGATTTCCTCAAACGGAAAACTTAATGGTTTTCCATTAATGGAATATTATCTTTGGAAGCCTACTAAAGTAAAATCATGTCTAGAAAATATGGGAAGACTGAAAGAAAACTATTCAGATGTCTCTTTTATGATACTTATGATAATTATTTTGTAGTCATTGCCTTATTTGTGAACTAATCCAATCTATGTCTGGTTTAGCTGATTATGTATACTGCTAAACAGAACATTAAGATCTGCTGAAGACCAGAAAAAATAGATGCATAGTTTGATTCTTGCCTACAAGATCTATTATCATACCAAAACTAAATAATGCAAAGATATCAAATTGGTTTGGCATATTCTGTCTTCAATAAAACCTTTTTGAGTTTATTCCTAATCTTATCCATGTTTTTAATGATTCTTCATTTCAAATTTTCAGGTGAAACCTAGCATGTTTTGATGCTTTTAGTTGCCTAGATTTCCTTTTTTCTTTTGCTGCATTATTATTTTTCTGTATTTGCTACTAGGATATAATTCCCAGTTGAGCAGAGTTGCTTAAAATATTCGCTGGAGGGTTTGTCATTTCATGTGCTGGTTTTCCCAGGGCTCTGGATGGAGATTGCCTTTTCCTAGACTTATTTCCTATATCTTGCCTGTATTTTCCCAGACTAAGCACTTCAAGTTTTGATTCCAATTTGGATATGAAAACTTAAATGCCCAGCTTTCTGTTAGTTACTCCGCCTTTGCTCCAGTGTTGAGTACTGTTATTCTGAGACAAATTATTGATTTTGGAGCCATATGTAGAGATCTCTCATCTGTAGTGCATCAGTCTCACAAAACAACTTAATTTAACTCTAGGTCTTATATTTGTTTATATAGTTAAAAGGATTTGTGAAAAAGAAAAAGAGAAAAACTTAGAACAAGTTCAGCCTTCATTTTGATAGATGCAATTTTCATTTTATTCCAATGTTTATTAATTTATAAAATGTATCTTTCTGCATTTCCTATAAGCTCTCAGTTTATTTTGAGGTTTTGATTAATTCATCTTAGGTATTCATCAAATCCTTTCCTTCCCCTTTTCTTCATTACATGCATTTTAGTTAGATTTCCTGATTTTGACTTAAAGGAGTTAGAAACCTCTTCCACGTTCAGTGAACATGAAACATCTCTAGTTTGTCTCTTTCAGTTCTGAATGTTTGCTGTTTGGAAATTCAAACCTTCTGCAGATTCAGTTTTGATCCCTTTTAATCACGTGGTTTTGAGATCACGTATCAGGATTTTAAGGATGGTTCTCTTTCCATGAACTTAGTATAATAATAGTCTTCTGATATGATGTGATTTTTTTGTGTTCTGTTTGTGTTAGAAATCACACAAGTAATAGAGATTAGAGTTTATTCTGCCATCCTTTCCTTCCTCATCATGTTTTGCCCTTCCTGGACCTCTCCCACCTCCATGGAGTTTGAGCAGCTTGAACAGATCCAGAGGACAACTGGAGGGGAAACTGGAGAAGGAAAGATTTTCTCTTTCCCCAATATCTTCTTAAATCTATAATGACTTGTCTCTACTTACTAGATATGATAATTGAATTGACTGTCTTCTTTTTTTTTTTAAGTCACATGATTCAAATATTTGCTAGTTACGAATGTAGAGAAAACAGTTTAAAAGATTTAGAGAAGAGAGAGAGTGAGACAAATGAGTACTAGGAACTGTTTGATCCATTCTGGGTAGGAAGAGGAAAGAAAAATGAGCAGAAGAAAGGGGGAGTAATAACAGAATAAGGGGAGAAAAATAACAAAAAATGTACCTGGAGACTTAGGAATCCCAAGGCATCATTTGTAGAGTGAAATTCAATCAAAATTGCACTATAAAACCCAATAAATATGCATTAGAACTGAAAAGTATACCTTAGATACATGCAATCTTGAAGAGAGCCCATGTTTTTGTACAGTGCTCCAGGAGTGCACTGATAAGGGCTGTTACATTGCATGTTCTTTCCTAACTGCAACACCTAACTGGACATTTAACAAGAGTACAAAGGGTTTCTCTTAACTTCTTTATGCTTAAACACAATAATAATGTGACATCTTTTATCCTGCAGATTTAAATGGAACAAGCTAAGCAAGTATGCAAACATTTATTATCCTGCAGTGACTATAGCTCAGTCGTATGGCAGCTTTTCTGCCAACTTCAAAAGTTAGCCACATAGCAGCCATGTATAATACTGAGCTAAATGTACACTCTGAGAAAAAATTTCTTTACAAAGAACATGGACATCTTCACTATGCACCTTGGAAATACATAACGGACAGAACTCCTCTGCACTATCCAAATGGGATAGAACAAACCTAGGAATAAAGACAATAAAAAAGCAGTGTACCTTCTAGTCTGGCAACCTTTTTCCACCACTGATAAGGGCTGAGTTTGTCTGTTGACAGAGCATATGAATAGAACTCAAATAATCCCACTTTAATGTTACACTAAACTTCCAGAGCTATTTATTATACACTTTCATACACGATTCTTAGGATTTTTGAAAACCTAAAGGTGCCATCATAAAATATGCAGTAACCAAGGCTCTCCTAAATGAATCATCACAGTTTGTAACTTTAAAAGAAAGTGAAAAAGAAGTATGCTTTCCTAATGTAATGTGCAGGCTTTTGTTTAGTATTATAAAGTCAGATGCTCCTAGCAATACAGGAATTGTCAGTCCATAAAAAGAATATTACTATGGGGTTATTGTAAATATAAGGTAGTAATTGAGATCATTTTATATTTTCCTCATAATATACTCCATTCGTAAGCAGAATTGATTTGTGTTAAAGGAAGAATGTTGTTTGGTTTTTTAAAATATTTCTCCCTTTTCTTGTCTAACTTGTTCATAATTGAAAGCAACATTGAAGACACAATCCCTTATACATCAAAATCAGGACCTATAACCAACTAACCAAACTAATGATCAGTACTCTCTCTTTTTCCTATCCCAGTTAGCACTTGATCATTTGATTACATTGTGCGTTGTGTGGTGCATAACAGAAGTATAAAAAAAGGTGGTTTACTTTATATTCACCAAAAAAGGAGTATGAAATACTGAAATGACCTCTGCATAACACAGCAGCTTCTGTTGCTGAGTAGGCAGGCGGTGCTTCTGAACTAACTAGGGTTTTATTGTAGCTGACGGCTTCATTCCTAGGTATAATTAATGGTGGTAATGAACACAGAGGACATGAATGCAGAGAAGATCATTGTGACTAACATTTACCCCAGGGAGCAGTTCATCTACTGTATTATTTCTTCTAGAAAAGTTGCCTAGGAAATAGAAATACAAACTTTTTCCTGAGGTAAGCATTTTGATCTGCAGAAGTGCTGTGGCTAGCTTACCAGAAGTGAATTTAGATATCATGGACCTAGGTCTATTAGGTTATAACTCCCTTATGCAGTCTAGTGGTAAAATGAAGCAGGTAATAAATGAAAGTAAAATAGGGATTGGAGTGAATTGGGGTATTGACCCTGAAGCCTAAATCTCACACCCAATAAAAAGCCACAAAATAAATGTTATGTTAAAATATGGGCTAAAAAGGGCAACGTTGTTATTTTTGTCCCTCTACTGTCTTGGCATTGCAGTGCTGTCTTTTATGCTCTCTAGTCTTGTGTAGACTTCACTTCCCATTCAATTCATACTGGATTCTTCTATTTCAGTGTAGCTCCATGCCATTATTTCTAGGTCTTCCCTTGTAACAGCATCTACACTGAACTTTGAAGAGGCATGGTCTTGGTTTCTGCTTTCTCAATTTCCCTCCCACTCACACACACAGTCACACTAATTCTTTCAACACCCTCCCCCTCTGTGGACAGGCTCTGATTTGTACACTTCCAGCTTCTCCTCTCCCTCCAAATCCTGCTGTAATGCGGCCAGCATTTTGTTAGGGGTGAGACCTGAGCCAATGGGCCCTGACACTCACCTGTCACACCAGTGTGCCTCAAAAGCCCCGCCACCGGCCAGTTAGGCTGCTAACCTCCAAGTGTGTTCCCAGAGACCCCTGATTCTCATTCAGAGAAAGACTTCAGGGGAAAAAAAATAAAAATAGTAGCATGAACATTGTGCTTGTATTTTTAGAGTATGCATGAGTAAGCTACGTTTTCAAGCACTGACTATAACAGAGAAAAAAGGTAGATCACAAAACCAGACTTTAAAATGAATTGATCTGAACTTCCTTTTTTAAACAAAAAAACAAACAACCTACAATTTAAGTGTTTTTCAGGAGCAAAAGAAAAAAACTCTGCTGAACAGTGCCCTGTGTGGGAGGATTGCATAACACCCACTTAAGTAAATTGGACATTAGATGCTTTATTCTTTCTGCCATTCAGACCCAGTGACTTAGAAGAGCACGGTAGTTTCATGTAGGAATATGTATGCCTTTATGCATAGCAGCATAAGTGATTTAATTACAAGTGATACTGCACTGTAATCTTTTGGGGTGATGTGGGTATGTCTAACATACTGTAAGAGTTAATGGAACACAGCTCATAATAAAAAGAAAAACTTATGTAGACATAAGGGTGGACTTCTCTTCTAACTTTAGGTTTCCAGTAGTTACCTAAAAGTAATTTTAAGTCAGTGCAGAAAAATAGATGGTTTAGTGCCAGATTCATCTCACCTATTTTATTTGCCTACTTTATTATGAGATGAATCATGTCCAAAGAGTTCAGGGTGGGGTTTTGTTGTCTTAATGGAGAACCTTGTCAGACAGCTCAGATGTATGCATATATATTTTGTCAGATCAAATTGTAATGAGAAGGGACAGACAAACCTGAATTAGTTGAGTGAGTTGTGTTGAAGTTATTCTTACTGGTGTAGGAATACTAGGGGGAAGAGTGGGAGGTGGTGGACAGCAGTGACACAACCCCTAAGTGGAATTTTAGTGTTGCAGAAAAGGATATAACAAAATTAATTTAACAAGCCTTCACAAGTCAACATGAAAAGAAAATCTGGCAACCTTCCCAAACCAGCATTCAGCAGACACCGAGTGACCGTGCAAAGGCAGCGACTGTAGATGCCCTGAGTGAAATAGGGGTCTGTTCTCAAATGAAGCAAGTTCAGCGATAAATTACATAAAGAAGGAGATGTGTATCAGAGCCCTAAAGAGCTGAAGGGCATAAAGGCATCATAATGTGTAGTGAAAATGCTCTACTCAATTAGAGCTGCTAACCAGGGTGCACATATCTTTATCTATTACTTGGAGGAGTAGATGTTATTTATCCTGACAGACTTGCTGAGGGGAGAACCCTCACTTTGCCTTGGTGGGAGGCAATGGTAGGTGCTGTACCCCAGGAGGAATCTTGGGCAGCTGGGTTTACTTAACCTTTGAAGGAAAAATACCTGCTCCTACTTTCCTATGCTGTAGCCGCTTGCCAGAGCTTTCACTGAAGCTATTACTTTGGTGACATAGCTGTGTCGCTGAGGTGAGGTGAGTTTCTGGAGAATGTCGTTGACCAAGAAACAACTTAAAATGCAAATATGGTGTTAATGCCACTGTAGCTTAATTTGTTGTCATTTCCCTGCTATTATTTCCTGCTTATGCATGTGAGGAAACTTTTGCAAAGTCTCTGATAGTGGTTATACAAATAAGTCCCATTGGTGATTCACAGGAGCTAGCAGGAAATATTTAAAGCAAAGAGAAAAATAAGCAAATGTCTAAATTTGCAAGACTGAAAATTACATTGTGCCCCTCTGGTTGTGTGGTAACAAGCACTTTGCAGAGGATGAAGAGTCTTTTTCAGAACAGATTTCAAAATTTCTCTTTGTTCCAGATGAGAGCGAAAATAGAATGTTTCAAGTTTATCACAAAATAATACTCTTTTAAAAATGTTCTGTGTGCTTTCCACGTTGGAGTTAATTTCTTTATGATTGTCTTATAACACAGTGTAAATTTTAAAACTGAATGATTCAAAGACAGAAAATATTAACTTCCAAATGTCAAAATTGAACAGTGGAACCAAATAGGAACTTTCTGTCCATTGTTTTAAACTGATATTTTGGAATACAATGATGTAGCGTCAAGTAGTTTGTTTTTTTTTAACTCAGCCATCTATACTGACAGAACAGTCTCATGCATATTGTGACTTTTCTATGCTCCAGAGCTTTATTAGGGAAGGTTAGAAATTATGTCAGCCAAAAATAGGGGAAAATGGACTGTGTCTTTACTGTTCTAGTTCAAATAGGAAGCTCCTGCTAAACTTCTATTTGTAATTCCTACTTTCCTCAATGATGTGTAGGACTGAATAAATCTGGCAAGACTTGGCATTCTCCTTGGTATTATTTAATGTTATTGCCTCACTCTCTGTAAATTGACAGGATATAATTTTACCTGAAGGTCAGTTTGTTGTTTTAGCTAGTTATAGTGATTCACAGGAATATAGCACAGAGTACTCAGCCCTTTTATGTACTGGCAGGGCTCAGTTGACACATCAGACTCCTTAGCAGAAATTTTCTGATAGATTTGCTGATCCTGGCATTGAGATTCTGGCTCTGTGAAATAACACTCTTGTGGCAAATTTTCTAAGTTAAGCTTCAGATGCAAAACATAGCAAACAAAGAATAATTTTGGTCCAGTAAGGGGGAAAAAAAAGTGATTAAAAAATAGGTGGTTTTTGTAATTTGCACAACATGTTGTGGGGAGGGCAGAAGAAAAGAAGGTATGTTTTGCTTTTTGGTCCACTAAATTGTAATAATCTCAATTTTTTTTTATCCTAATAATACTATTTCAGGAGTCTGTTTATGTGGTATAATATGCTAGTGCTCTTTTTAAGGGATATTCTTACTAAAAAAAGTTCTTGGGCATAATCCAGTTAATTCTAGGGTTTCTACTTCTGCAAGGTAAATTATCTGTGCTTTTATTTCTGAGACCTATATTCATAGGTTTTTCTCATGTTACTGTGTTCTTCCCTTATATGAATGGGATAGTACTTCTATTTGCTGCTTTCATTATATGGTGCTACCTCTTATTAGCCAAGAGAATAACTGATATTTTGATTTAAGATAGGTATTATTATTCTGCTCCTTAGACATTAAGATGACTAGAGTGCCAACTTTTATGCATAGTCCCTTAAAACCTGCTCATTGATTGACTGACATGAGAGAAATTCGGTGCGTTTCCCTCTGTTTCATTGACTACAGAAATCTCAGTAGTGGCTGAGTCCCAGGGAATGAAAATTTTTATTCCACTTCAGCATACTGTATGGGTATGTCTGGGCTAGGTGGAATCTAGCTCTGCTTTCTGAAGTGCTAAAGCTTTCATTCTTCCATACAGGAAAGAGTACATTTTAATGGCTAATACCAATAAAAATAAATTCTTCTCACTGGGTACAGAGATGGTCAGAAGAATGGCATTACATATCTTTGGCATCTAAGCACTGTTTCATTACCTTTTATTTTATGCAATGAATACTTAAAATGTCCATTCAAATGACAGTGTAATACATTTTAATGAATGTCAAATGCAGCTTTTTCCAATATAGTTAATATTTTAGACAGTGGCACTGGAGTAATGTAGTCCATTTAAATGTGATTTCATTCAAGGTGGAATTGAGAAATTTGCATTTAAATGCACTGTAATAGAAAAACTTACCAGTTTGATTCTGCATTCAGTTGCATGGAAGTGAAATCTTTCTGGAACTTCAGTGAACTCATGCAAGTCTGTCAGTGGAAATATCAATGCCCGTCAGACCATTAGTGTTCAGAATTTTCTTTAATTTCAGTTCTTGGAGATGAAATCTTGTAATTAAACAAACACTTTCTAGTGACTATGGATTCTAAAATATGATATCAGCTGAAATCTTTGGCACTTTTTTTATTTAGAGTGTTTACATTCTGAAGTCATGTCATTGCCAACCACTTCATAAGCTCTCTACCAAACTTACACATTTTCAAAATGTCAAAAGCTCTTTTTATTAGCAGTAATGAAGTTTCAAAAGAAGTGACCTTCAGAAATGCAATCAGCTGTTTTCAAAATCATTGCTAATCAAAAGGAATTTCCTCTGGCTTATGTCAGAGACATTGTTAATATAAGATCTGTTAAAAAGGGTATTTAGAAATCATTCAAACGATCCCTAACATTTCCCATTTTTATAACTTTAAAAGTGTTAGTCATCAAACTAAACTTAGAAAATAGAATAGATTTAATTCTACTGTTATGTCCAGTAGAAATAAAGTCTGAAATCAGTATTCAAAGAACTATCATAACTTTCACTCAACAGAGCAAAAACCATAAATGTAGTTTAGTGGATAATATCAGGCCACGTTTCATCTTTGAAGAGCTGGTTTTTGCCCACATCAAGTAGTAAGGAGGACACAGATAAACTGAATGGTGTATGCACCCTGCTGCTTTATGTTTATACTTTAAAAAATACTGCGATTTCTTTCTTCCTTCTTCACTGTAAATCTGAAAAACTGTATAATGAGTTTAAGAAAAATATATTAGAGGATTGTACAGGATACTTTTCTGCCTCAAAAGCTGCTGTTCAGCATACATTAATAGGCTTAAAAAAACTTGAGCATGGTTGGGAGTGCCTATAGGAGCATGTAAAACTTTTTTTTAGCATATATTTTTAAAACATCTTTGTGCAAACAGTTTCCTTTGCCTTTACAGTTTTCACAGGTGTAGGTTCTTAGTAATTTGAAGAAGCAAAAAAAAAAAAAAAAAAAAGTGAGCTAATTAACTTCCTGTGTCCTCAGTCTCAAAAATTATGGCAGAAAATCCATAAATCATCTGGTATAGAAAACCTGACTTCATAGGAGCTTCCTTACTATTTCAATGACACATTTGGTGTATGTTCCTGAGATAGAACAGATTCTTTGAAAGTTAAAATTAATTTGTTGTTTTGAATATTTTATGTAGGGAAGAGAAAACCAACTTCTGGACTTGGTTTCCTTAAGTAAACCAGAGTAAGGTCAAATATGGAACAGGCTTGTGTTTAACAAGCCCTCCTCCATGTGTGAACTCATGTCTAATATTTATATTCCTCTTAATTCCTATACACTAATTATAGTGTCGATTAAGCCTGGGTCTAACTTTGATTTCCATACAGGCTTTTTTTCATTTTTTGTTATCTATAAACAAATTCAGGAGCTATGACTACATGCGCCTTCTACACTTAGAATTTTTTAACTCTTGGTGAAAAGAAACCTGAGAGTTCTTTTGGCTCTGTAATATGCAGCATTATAAACTACCAGAAGTTAGGTTCATTTCCCAGTATTTATGAGAAGGTTGTCTTTGCTTGACAGTGAAGCCATATCACAGAGCAAGTAGATGCCTACTAACAACCTCCATGTTGGTGCTGCTAGAAAATAAATTCTTTCACTATGATCCTCTCTGTGGCAGCCTCTGTGTCTTATCAGGTTGTATGAGAATGGGGAGGTTAGGATTAGTGATATTAAGTATTGAAAATAAATTCAGGAAAAATGATCTTATAAATGAATTAACAGCATCAAAATGCAGGAAGGGGTTGCATTTCAAAACATACAAGTAAATTGAAGCTGTATAAATTCATTTAAAGCACTGTAAAATCTAAACTTTTTCTAATCTTTCTCCCCATTTTGGAGGTTGGCATCATGTTTCATAATAGTTATCCTCTCCATTACCAGAGAACTGACACTCAACACTTTATCACATTACATCTCACTAACTTTTTTTTCAGATATTTTGACATATTGCACCACCCATCCACCTTTTCATTTGCTTCCTCTTTCTTCTCTATAATTACTTCTCTCTATTGACATTTCAATTATGACACTCTTCTGTCAAGTTTATACACACAATTCAAAATTTGAATTCTTTCTTGAACCTCAGTCATAAACCAAAAATCATAAATGAGGACCATTTTGCTTCCAGAGAGCTCCATGAACTTGTGCAGTTTCAGTGATTACAAGATCCTTTTTTTTTCCAGCTTGCTACCTTGGGCTGATACAGAGTTATTTCTGTAGGATGTTTACAGACATTGTAACACATGAAGAGTTTCACAGAAGAGAGAAGGGTAATATTAAGATGCACCAGGGGCTGGTAATAAGTAAAAGAATAGCTGTAGTTTGGAGAATTTGTGGGAGAGCTGCTCAGGCATATAGAATCTACAAAATAACTGATATTTCATTTGAATATGTAGCTGTACTGTTTGTTAGACTGTGACTTTACACTGCATGCTGTATATGTTAACTTCACTGTCTGTGAATTAAATTGTGAAGAAAAGTCTCTGATGGATGTCATGAATCTGAAGGAGGCTTCACTTTCCAATTATGCTACCTTTCTAATTGGGTTTTTACATTTCTTACAGCTTGTTCCTTAAAAAAAAAAAAAAAAAAGCAAAAATGCTCTCTGTTTTTCTAGTATAAATCAGGATCATTTATACCTAATTTTTTCTTCTGCATAAAGCCGTATCTTC
>JANZLQ010000030.1:6751125-6763975 GCA_026212715.1 Elanus axillaris
GTATCTTCTCATATAAAAGCAAATTTGTATCCTAATGAAGAACAGTAATAATAACAGTCATTATTTTTATTACTGGTATTGTACAGCTGTACCAGAAGGCAGTCTTATTTCTTATCTCTCCTTTCTGTCTTCTCAGCCCTTTATCGGGGATTTTAAATTGTTTATGTTGCTGATAGGACCCTGGAATACAGTAGATAACTGGACCTGTATTAGTAATTACAAAATTGCATGTATGATTAAGATAGCAGTAAATAATAGTTCTAGCATTTTTTGCAATAATATTATAGATTGCTCCCTAATCAAGATTGTAAAGGAGAAAGATCTTTTTTGTTCTGCTGGAAATGCTGACAGCCACCGTTACCTGCCCACTCTTCCCAACTTTATGATATTATACCAGATTTGCTAAACATGAAGTCTCATTTGATATGAAAAGTCACATGCCTGCTACCGAATCTTGATTTTGCAACCTGTTTTGCCTTGTAAATAGTTTAATATTTCATAGTTGCCCCTTCAAAGGATGCTGAAGTTAGAGAAATTAGGGTTGTTCTGTATCTCAACGTGCAAAATATGTGCATGACATTCAGACACAAAGCTATCAAAATGTGTTTCTAATGGTACTTACTGGAGCATCCTTCTGAAGTTCACTAAAAGGAATTGCATTTCCTCTAGTCTTCTTCCGGTTGTTTTTACTCAGTCTTTACTTGTATAAAACTCCCATTGTTAACTATAACGAGAGCATTTAAACTAATGTAGGTGCTGCAATATTATTACTCCTTTATTAGCCATAAATATTCATCAATACATCTTCAGTACTTATGCCTTAAAAAAATGTAACTCACAGCACATTTTTGCTGCTTTTAATGCTGAACCACTTAAAAACCATTGAGCTTTATTCCTGGTGTTCAAAGTAAAGCTGAAAGAATAATAGTTTTCTTTCAATTTGGTGGGCAAATTGCAAAACTAGGAGGAACTTAGTTCAAATGGAACCAAACTATTTTTAGTATTATTTTTGACAAAATGGAAAAATATAAAACTGCTCATTTTTCAGTCAACTTGAAATTTTTATTCAAGTTGCCATATTAAGTATGCAAAGCCTATTAGCAAAAGATATAAAATGAAATGGGAAAAAATATAACTTGGAAATGAAATGTTGAAAAGTTTATTTAAAATTGTTTTGATGTTACCAAATGAACATTTATTCTCTTTTAAAACCTTTTTTAAAGGTTTTCAGTGTTCCTTCTGGCTAATACTACTCAAAAAAAATCTGTAATGATTAATGTCTTCTCAAATCTCCACTTTTGGGAGAAAAAACTCCTAGCTTGCCTAGTGCTAGCAAAGCTTTGAAACTCTTATGTAATATGAATGTTTTCTACTCGTGTGGAAGTTTGATCTTTCTACACACTGAATAGGAATTTACATGATATTTCAATGTTCTTCTTGAATGCCTGAAAAACATTTATAAGCATAGGGAGTTTTATATAACTTTTAGTATACACTAACTCTCTAGGTTTTTGTTTGATGAAAGGTAATAGAGAAAAAATACTGAGAAATAGAGTAAGCCATAATCTATGCACAGAATTCTAAAAACACCTATAAAATAATCAAAGACTCCACGTGAATATAGCTGTAGGAATGAACAACATTAGACAGGCTGATAGGAGTTTTGTCCTAGGTCTCTGAACAACCAGACTGTAACAATTTACCTTAGAGTTCAAACAAAATTACAAACATTCCACAAAACCTTCCCGTTTCCACAGAAATTTTTCTTGAGCACAATCTTGGGTTCCTCTTCAGTGCTCAGGAATGCAAAGCTCACTGGTTTTGTGGGGGTGGGAGGGTGAATGCACTAGACAGACAAGGATGTGCTACACTGCGAGAGGTAGGTCCCACAGGCTTATAGTGTTTTGGAAGAAATGACCATTAAAAAAACATAAAATCCCTGACTTCGATATCCTTTTTATATTCAGTATCTGGTAGTTTACAGAAATTTTGCTTTTGAACAGGAAGTATAAGAGATATTTTTTTCCATGTGAGACCATTCTCCACTAATCCCAAAGGGTATGAATTATTCAATATTACTTAATATGATAAGTAGATTAATATTTTGTACAGTTGCTGTACTGTCCAAAATTTTCCATAAAAATATGTATTTTGCTGATTCAATTTCTGATTTAACTTTTTAAATTTAAAGTTCTTAAAGTTTTGTCTTAACTTTCCAGACTTGCTTTTTTTCCCCTCTCTGTGCGTGTGGGTGCACATGTGTGTTTGAATGTGTGCAGATATTAGCATGTCTTCTGCTTGTGAGGAAATCTAGATCTCTGCAAGAAGGGGTCCATACAGTGATTTGACTCATCATGCCACATAGCTCCCTGTAACCTTCCTGAAAGCTTAGATGTCATGCAGACTTTGCCATGATTTCCTGATTTTTGCCTTTTTACTCATATGCTGTCTTATTTCATTAAGTCTTGACTGAATTGTTTTTTCTCTAGGGACCAAATTCTAGTCTGTTACAAATTCTGGTCTGTGTAAATCACATGAGAGTTCTCTGTACTAGTTACTTTTTTATTTATACCTGTGTTGATGGCAGGTAATCAAATCCCAAAAGTTTGATAAATTTTGCGTTATTAACATCATGTGAAATAATTTAAAATCTACCTGGAAGAATGAAGATTGCGAATAATTGTTTGTTACAACCTAAGCCCCTCCTATATTCTCCTTTGCTCATTTTTAGACACTTTAGCGTTCGTAATCACAAAGAAAGACACATTCTACTTATCCCAAACAATAAGACAATACTTTATTTATGGTTAGGAATCAAAGAACCCATTACTGAAACAGATGTCCTGAGATTATCAAGTTGCTGTCCTGCTAGTGCAGACAATCGCTATTTATATCTTTGTTATAAACCAAAGAGAAGCAATGCATGGAAGGATCCAGTTTTCTTGGTGCATGGTTGCTCTGATCCAGGTGAAAGCAGAGTATCAGAGTCTGGCACTGCCTCTTCCAGGTCCAGTGGCATTTTGCACCAGGATTTGCTATCATCCCAGTAAGAAAGGCACTCAGACTCTGGTAGGTAACATTTATAATGCTATTCTTTAGAGCTAACACTATAGGAAGAGAATAGCATACGTAATCTTACGTTGCTTTAGGTGCCGAGAGCCCCGAGCAGTGTGACATTGAACAGGACTCTGACCCACGTGCAGCACGCGAAACAGACCCTGTCCGTGTCAGAGATTGACCCCCTCAGTCACCCGAGTGATTACAGGATTTTCTTACAAGGGACCAGCTCTATTCACCATTTCTGCAGTCAAAGCAGAAACAACATTCTCCTGAGAACGTCTTGCTGCAATTAGATGAAGGCAAGGCCAGGCAGGTGGAGTAACTGCCAGTACCAAGCGGGAGCTGGTCAGGCAGCCCAGCCTTACTGCTGTACCTACTTTGTTGACAAGACATCATTGTTACAGGTTGTGGGTGCAGCTGCCTGCTGCCATACAAGAACCTTGACTTGCGACACTACTAATTATCTGCGATATTTAGCTACAGATGAGCTCT
Organism: Elanus axillaris; assembly: GCA_026212715.1. Classification (NCBI taxonomy): domain Eukaryota; kingdom Metazoa; phylum Chordata; class Aves; order Accipitriformes; family Accipitridae; genus Elanus; species Elanus axillaris. The sequence continues at coordinate 6,754,678 of JANZLQ010000030.1, forward strand.
TTGCCATTTTCTTGGTGCTGCTCTCCTTTTCTGTATGCCATTGGCTGGTGGCTGAGGGCAATAAGCAGAGTCCGAAGTGACGTGGGAACAGAAATCAATTAGTTCTGACTCTCCAGGACATACAGAAAAGAAATTCCTTTGAGCAAGAAAATTTCTGTGGGTGATGTTAGGAAATGATCTTTATACGTGTCCATATGTATGCCATTGCTTGATAGTGGCAATGCAATGCAGTACAAAACCATTTAACCTTTTTCCTATTCCATAAAGCTTTTTAGAATCGGCACATTTTCCTAGTGTAAATCTTTACATTCATGTATTTTTTCATCTTATGTAATGATGAATTATTTGCTTTGAATAATGTGGGGAGCCTATCTCTCCATGGAGAGAATAACATGTAGATTCTACTGTGGTATGATTAAGGAACTAATATTAATACATGCATTTGTAACACTGTTGTCTTCCTTTTACATTTTGAACATTAAAGTGCCTTTTATGGAACACTAATGGGAAAAGCAACAAAGAGAAGCAAACATAACCAAGCTGTAAAATATTTTTAAGGTTTACCAAAATATTTGCAGAAAGCTGTTTGCAGCAGTCATCTAGCTCAGAGCATTAGTCATGTCAATAATGTTAGTCAGTGAGGGATGTTTTTCAGTAGTGTTCTAGGAACTTGGAGTAGGACCTCTTACTTTTATTGGCCCCATTGAAAAATGAGGCCATAGTTGCCTTAAAAGTTTTTTTTTCTTTCCTGACTCTCTTTGAACTTTACTCCAGCCTTTGATCATTTAGATACATATACTTTATTTTTTATGGAGTGACAGCCACCAGGATCTCTTCACATATTTCTTTTCTATTTCTACTGTAAACCATCCTGAGATACTGAATATTTCTTCTTGTTGGCTAAAGACTAAAGAGTTTGTTTTATCTTTATATGTATTTTTTAATAATCTTGCTCAAATTAGGTATACCAAAAAATTTGCTAATCTTTCTACTAACTTTCACAGTTATTAACTGAATCTATATGCAACACCTGAGAAGCACAACTGATAAAATGATATGCCCGTACTCACTCAGGAGAGGTAGGTAAATCTGAACTAAATTAAGTCTCTTGAATCCCAGTGTAGTGAGCCTGGTTTAGTCCTGATTCTGGCTCAAATAATTTAATCTTGTGATCGTTCCAACAGCCTTTGTTTGGTGGGGTTTTTTCTGTACTATACAGATTACTAAAACAGTACTGTTGTAAAATATATCTTTTAACAAAGCAAACCTTTCCTAAGGACTATACCCTTATATATAGAATGTTCTAATAATTGGATCCTTTATATTAAAGCATTTCATGGATCATTGTGAGCATGGTGACAAATCTGCTTTTTTCCCTATTGTATGAATTCACAGCTTCAGGTAATAAACCCAAGTCATCCCATGCCATGAACTTTCAGTAAGAGTGAACCGAAGTACAAGGCACGCTGCATAAGGAAAAAGTCCTTATGTTGAAAAACCTGCATGAAAAAAATATCAGAAAATCAGTGCTTAAGTCACTTCTGTCTCTCATTTGAAGAGTCATGATGTACTTAGTTTTCATTGGAAACAACACATGTGCATGTACAAACACAACCTGTCTAAACAGTGCAGCTCATTTTGGGGAAATAGATTTTTAAACGTGTACCTGTCAATGTAATGCTGTAAGATAAAAACCTTGTGGATCCCTGGAGGCTTCTCCTGTGGATGCTTCACTGTTCCAATGAAAGCATTTTGTTTACTTCTTCTCAAACTCATCTCTATATTTTGAAGATTACCAAGCTGACAATATGACACGCTGCATTAATTTAAACTTCTGTTTACTGAAGAAACTAGCACTGCACATGCTTGTAATGGTAAAAAGGGGGAAGAAGATAGCATTTCTGGGTATCTAGCCCCAGCAGATGTGATTCTTTCTAAACTAAGCATAACAATACCATTAATATTTAAAATACAATCCTAGAAAACTGATGCATTCTAATGAAGCAATTTATTACTGGGTTATAAAGCAAGTGATAAAGTCAGTTATTAAGTACATTCATACCGATCCATACCATGTTAATTTCAGCTGGATTACAATAATCAGCATTTTTTGCAATCAGATTCTGTCGTTGCTGTTAAGATTAGCAAAACTTTTTTTTTAGATTTTTGTCAGACTTCTGTGCTTCCTGGCATCACTGAAGATTGGTAAAGAAAGTGTTCTCACATTATTTGAACTCCAGCCTCTAGAGAAGAGAGGAATAAATATACAATATTATGACACAAGATTTTGTTACACTTCATCTTGATTTTTCTTAAAACTGTGCATTCAGAAGGTTCAACTAAGATATTTTAGTAAGACAACATTAGAAAAAAATGCAGTTAAGGAATTAAGACACTTTGTAAAGATATGTAAGAATAAAAGTTATAACATCATTAGTTCTTCATGACTTTGATGGAAGATACACTTGCAAAATAATTGTTCAGTGAGTAATCCAGGGCATAGGATAAACTATGGGAAAGAACATCAGTGCAGGAAAGTAAGAAAAAGTAATTCAAGGTAAGTATCTCCCAATATTTACACTTGCTGTTCTGATGTGCTTAATTGACTGTCTTTCAGTGTTCTCAGTGCCAGACAGAGGCAGAAATAACAGGGGAAAATGTTGATTTCTTAACCACTTGTGACAGTTCAGAAGGGAAATAGATGTTCTCACACTTCATGTAGTACATCGTCAGAACAAGATGTATTTGAAGAGAGGGAAATGAATGAAATACTCTGAATCCCCAGAACTTCATTCAGAGTATCTGGTATATTGTTACTTTGAAAAACAAGAGGAGACTATCAAAGTCGGGCTGTAGACATTGGGAAAACTGGGGATGTGGGCACTCTAGCTGCATTGACACAAAGATGTGAAAACTCATAGGGAAATGTTTTTCTCCTGTTACCTGTATTATAATAGGTAGCACTTGCCATGTTAAAGCTGGATTATTTCACAAGTAACTTATTTATTAAGATCTTGCACCTTCCAAGAAAAAAAAAAAAAAGAAAAAAAGATTTCTTTAAAAAGGTCAGGTTACAGTAGGATACCTAGCAGATTCAGGTTTCAACTGCAATTGATTGGCAATGAAGGCACATTGGTATGTTGTAACTTAAATAAAGGGGTAGTGTTTTGGGGCAAGGACCTGGGACTAGTTCCTTGAAATGGCAGTCTCTCAAATGCACTTAAGTAAGAACAGATATATAAAACGGCCGTAACGTGACTGTGAGATTTTTCCATCGATATTATTATGAGAAAAAATAAGTAGAAAACCTTACTTTACATTTAAACTCAGTAACAATAGACACTAAACCCTTTTTGGCAGCATTTCATAGCTACAAAGAGCATAGTACCCATACATGAGAAGTTAAATGAGCACTCGGTTAGACTGTATTTTGAATGGCAAGTGTTCTGGCAGGACAAGACACTTGGAGGGCACAAATTCTGGTAGTTTACCCAGATTTTCTGTTTTAGTAGGAACCTGACATAAGGAGTAGTTGTTTCTTGATAAAAATCACTATTTTGGAAAGAATAACAAAGAACCCTCTCACTCCTCGACTATCTTTTCTCCTTTAGACATCAGAGTCCTGAATATTTAACAGAAGTACCAGGAATTAGCAGATAATCTGACTACTGAATATGAAAGCCTTGCAGTGGGCCTCTTGTCTGTGAAATCAGACATTTCAGAGGCTGTTCGTTGAGGATGTTTGATTTTTAAAACTTATCAGTCTGGGATCATTTGCTGGTTTTATTAAGTAGATATATGGATTGTGAAGAGCAGCAGTGTAATGGGAGAGGTGCTGTTGGCCCGTATGTACCTGAGGTGGGGTGCTTTTAGTTGGCAGCTCCACGCCATGCTTCCTGTGTGACTTAATCTCTCTTCACTTTTGTCCTACCATTGTAAAGGGGAATGATAGTAATTTGTTCTTCCTGGTTTTGCTCCTGCAGGCACAGATAATTAAAGTGATCATTGAGTATTTTTGCAGAGCATGAATGTAGGAGATCAAAGGATGTTGGCTTACAGACCTCTGAAACATCTATGAGAAGATGTGGAAATATCAGGTAGAAACTCTGAAATCTGTCCAAGTGTTCTTGGATATTTGTTATTATGGAGCTCTGGAAAGTCAGCTTGTCCTCTCTGGAGGGAACATCACCATCAGTCTCTGTACAGCCTTTCTGTATGCTCGTCTACACACACAAGTCAATTCACATTGCCACCCCCTTCATCTTGCCATGCTTATTTAGTAAACATGTTTGCTAGTAGGTCATGATTTTTTGTCTTGCGTTTGTGCATATCAGTAGTTCCACTGCAGTACAGCTTAATATGCTCTATTAAAACCAGCACAATAAAATCAGATTCTCATTCTTTAGGTGGTGCTTTGCCTTCTGTCTTACCTTTTATTCCTCATCCTCCTGTGCTACAAAGATGGATGTTTTGCAATATTTTGTTTACTACTGTCTTCTGTCATTAGCTGGTTCTGCTTTCCTCCTCCTTCTCTTCTTCCACATATTCCCTTTCTCAAGCCTTGCTTCAGTAAATTGGATCTCCTCTTTTGCTATCTTATTTAGATATCTAAGTCTCAAAATAAATCTGAGATAATCACTTCATCTTCTCTGTACTGATACTTTTCAACTGTCGCTCTTTCGCCCACAGCCTGAAATAACTAATCATTAAAAACATCCTGCTTGTTTAAACTCCCTGCTCATTAGCTTTTACAAGGAATAAAAAGTAGATGTAAGAGTTTCTAAGCTAGATAATTCAATAGACAGCAAGAAAAGAAGCCCACCCTCTTACATTGTGCAATGTCCATGTTACAAGCAATGGGGTAAAATACATTCTGAACTAAACATAATGAAATATCTTTTTCATACTTGTTATTATGGTGGAAAAGAAAATGTTTTGATGAGTTATGATCATTTGCCTTTTGTGAAGTCACAAGTTTGATTGATCCTACCAGCATTAGAACTGCTATATGTAATTAAATTGCCGAATTGCTGAGGTTATCTGAAAACATTATAATAGATCTATGTTGATATTTACATACTTGGAATTTCACATAGTAATGGCTTATCACTGGTAAGGAGAAAAAATATTATAAATGCTATGAATTAAGAGAGAGTCTAAAATAAGCTGGTTTGTTTTCCTTGGTCTTATTTCTGACCAAGGAAAAAATGACTGGCAAAGCAGAATCTGATTGCTGATCCTGTTCATAATGAAAGACATGCTTCCTTAGGGCTAGATTTCAGCCTCTCATTTTCAGTTTACTACAATGCAGCAAGATCAAAGTAGGATTATTATAATACCAATGTTAGACAGCAGGCGTTAGAAAGTGTAGGAAACAACAGTCATTATACACAGAACGGACAATTCATCCCCTGATATGAAAAAAAGGTTTTGATGTGGTGAAAAAAATGTTTTTGAAAAATTGATATAGTGTCAGGCAAAAAGTCTCATATGAACTTTTGCAGTCAGACCATGAAATGTAATCACAGATTATGAAAGAAGGGAACTCACATGTGACTTCTGTTGATTTCTGCTTTGTTTTGAAGGTGCTGTTGGCCAAGAAGGTAACAGAAAGGCACCAAGAGAGTTTTGTTTACATAGGAGAACTTTCCTAGTCAGACTAATAAAATGCTGTTTGGATACTTTTATTAAAAATGTGACCTTATATAATGTTTACTTAAATGGCATCCTACCTCAAGTCAACCAAGGTGAAAAGAAATATTGCTCATATCAGGAAGGTATTTTACACAAGTCAACGTGTATCACCTAAATCTGGAGGACAGTCCAAATGCACCTGCTTACCCACTGGGAAATAGAACTAAGGCAATGCTCTTTCATTACAGATTTGACTCGTGAACAATTTTGCATTTGCTATGGAGTAGGAAGGGGCACAATCACAGTCATGCCTAGTGACTCATTTGTGGCGACTTGTTATTCTGCGGTACATTTCTTTGTGGCTCTTCTTAATTCTAGCATAGCTGAAGAAGGGATTAGGTCAGAACTTGGCATTTACATTAATTTAAGACTTTTACACCTGAAAATGTTTTGTACGTAGTCAGGGCCTTGAGGATTTTCTCCTGGTAGATGTGTCTCCTGTAGGACTGTTCAAAACACCTCAAGAAATCTCTAACTCAGATAAAAATATTCTCCATATGTACTCTTACTGTGTAAGTAATCAGTAAAGTTGAATTCTGAGGCTGGACATGTGATGGTTTTGTTTCCTCTAATCATTTCCAATTTCTCAGCACATAGATACAGGGGTTGGAGGGTAAGAGAAAGATCTTTCTATTGTCCTTCTTCACGGCTCTTCCCTTGAGCTATTTCAGAAGAAAGGTGGCTACTGAGGGCCACGAGAGTCCAAATGTAGTTTGCAATGACAGCTAATGGGACGTAACAATGTGCGCAGTAGTGATAGAGTACATTGCCCAAAAGTACGTGAATCTACTGTGTGGAGGAACACTGGCGTGTTCCCATGAAGTTTCTGCTGCAGTGTCATTTCAGATAACATATTCAAATCCACGAAGAAAAAACCCAACCCTTTATGATTTAGTGTTTTTTCATTTAGGGCATTTTTTTTTTTCTTTCAAAGTGGACATTCCCTATTCAGCAAGACTGGAGCTAAGTTATTATTGAATTCTTCTGGAAATCAATAACAAATCTGTGTATGCTCAGGAGTCCTTAAATATGTTCAGTTTAGAGAAGCCAGTCCTCATAGTATATAGCTACCTTTGAATTCATGACGGGGAATATTTTATAAGAACCGTATGCAAAAAATGCAGAACTGTGGGTAGGTAAAAATTGTCCATAACCAGCAAAAACTTTATGCTGAACTTGGCTTTTCCTCATACAAAGAATCAAACCCAGTCATTTAAGCAAATTTACAAGAAAACTAAGGCCAGCCAATATTTTGACATGGGCTGTAAAACCACCCACTGCTCTCATTGTATCACATGTCCTTGCTGCACTGAATCAGCAGCATATCCTCACTCACTTCAAGAAAGGTTTGCTGCAGAGGAGAATATGACTAAGGGACAATGGGAGGGAGGCCTTTGGAAAATTATAAAAAGAAAGAAAACAAAAGGGAGAGCAACAAAAGAAGCAAGCAGAGAATACAAAAGTGAAGGCATAGGGTGGGCTGGTGGGAAATAAAGAAAACTGCACATGGGTGGGAAATGATTAATTTTCTGACAATTTATAAAAGTAGGTAGTGAATCTGGAAAGGAATCATAATTGAGCCAGCGTAGGAAAACTCATGTATCTTTATGCAAGTTTTTTGTGAAGGAACATAAGGAGAAATTACTTCACTTCTGATATGGAGCTTTCCTAACCCTGGGCTAGCCTCTCCATCTGTGAGTAGCACCCCTGTGCAAAATACTGAAAAAGACAAATGAGTCCAGAAGCAGTTATTCTCTGTCACTCTGCTATTTTGCTGTGAAGTGTTACATTCTTGGGAATAGTAACACAGATGGGTAGTCAGGAAAATATAATCATATTTCTATCTTTAAGGATAGGAACTTATTAGGTTTTTATTCTCAGTAAGAGATCAAAAAGCATCCCATCTGAATATGTTTGCAACTTAATCGCAAAATTCCTATGTTAATTTGTGCAATTTACTTTATCTTCTTCAGTTTCTTAAGTTTTCCTTAAATCAAAAAACTTAAGCTTTAAATATCATTATCTCCTGTTGTTCTTTGGTACTGCTGGTATGTTTGATTTATATTCTTTTAAATTTGTCCCATGTTTGGTCCACCCTGAGGAGCTGAATGAGAACCCAAAGTAAAATGTGCTCTAGTCACAGGAATATCGGAATCATAGCTGGACAAGGGATTACAGGAGAGTGGGGACAGTAGGGTGAAAGAGGAAGCAATTGAGCCATCATGTCCAGGATTGAGCACTGTCTCGGACAGAACACTGCAGCACCACACCAGGTGAACTTGTGTTATGAGCACCTCACTTGCAACCCAGAACTGATCTCATGACAGTATTGAATACTGAGACCTTTATGTTGTGCCAGGAGAAGATAGCACACCCAGGAGTAAGTGCTGAAATCTATTACACAGAGGTATTGCGTCCCTAAATAATATCATAATATCACGACAGGGATTGACTTTTATGGCTAGGGCATAAAAATAGTTTTAATTTTAATATAGCGTGTTTTGAAGCATCTTGGGAACCTAGTCCCAGAGAATGCTTCACATGGAGTATCTTTCTTTGACAGTTTGTCTCCATTTTGAGCTCTAATGTTTTCTCTTTCATCTTTCTCTAGCTTTTATTACCGCTTGTTTTATTTAAAGTATGTATATGAAAGGACAATGATGCCTTCTGAAAAAGAAAAATATGCAATACCTTCAGTTAACTATGCCACATAATCCACAGTTTGCTGTCAGTTTTTCTTTATTGTGCATTTTTCATTATACAGGTTACATTGTTTTTACCATTGATTCTAGCTCAGGCAAGAATTTAGATGACTGCTAATTTAAGAATGTGGTGAGTCCCATTTACTGCAGAATAACAAACATTTGAAACTAAGTATCTGCTAAGTGCTGTTGTGAAGCTGTTTGAGGCTGATCTTTGTTAGGTTTCTTTTAAATATTACCTGGGAATTCAACGATAAACATAGTCCTTTTCATGCAGAAATTTGAGAAACTAAAGTCTCATAAATCCAGAATGAGCCAGTGTTCATGGATAATGTGTATGTTAAAAACAAATGGGCACTAATGGAAGCTGTTCAGTATCTTAAATTCTTGACACTGGAGGTCATGGTTTGATGAATGTAACGGTGAGTTTAAATAAAACTATTTATTTTGTGGAACTCCCAGCATTATGGGATCAAAGGCATCTAAGCATTACATATATTAGTTGAAAGAAATAAAAAACAAACCCACTTTATTTTTAAAAATAACAAAAAATATGAAATTTTTTCTTGTATGAAAATAGCAGAATTTAATTTCGATGCATATGTCCTGTAAAACAGAGCGTCATGTTTGTATATAATAAGAGTAGCATAGCAAGTCTGTTAGTATAATTTGTTTTGATCTTACCTAAACTATGGGATGCAAATACCATTATTCCCTTCTTGTCTTTGGCTTCAAGTGGCTCATTCAGGTTTTTATTTGTATTCAGTAATTTCTCTGTAAATCAAATGATTCAGTTCTGTGACCCCAGTACTCCTTTTATTCATGCTGTTGTGATGGGTTGACCCTGGCTGGACGCCAGGTGCCCACCAAAGCCGCTCTATCACTCCCCCTCCTCAGTTGGA
>JANZLQ010000030.1:6774519-6784697 GCA_026212715.1 Elanus axillaris
TGAACTCAAAACACAGCACTGTACCAGCTACTAGGAAGACACTTAACTCTATCCCAGCTGAAACCAGGACAGTCTGTTTGTCGAGTGAGGTATCACCTAGAGGAAAATAATGGAGAGAATGTGAGATAATACAGAAATATAAGGTAGAATTAGTCTGGGAAGCTGGTGACAACATTCTCTATTCAGACAGCTGTTTCAGAATACTGTTTCAGAAAGTCAGCAGTGATGGATGCCTCTGTTTAACATCTGGCCTGGTGCTTTCTATGTATATTTATAAAAATAACTGTAGATTTGAACTTAGGATATTAACAACCTTTGGTTGCCTCAAAGCAAACTACATAGTTCCTGATGAAGGATCATCAAGTTTACATCTCACTGGATTAAAAAGGTCTTTGGGAATGCTCAGGAATATAAAGCTGGTGTGTCTCTGACTGTTCCTTGAAAGCTTCTTTATAGCTGAACAAATCCACCAGTTGGTCTGCATAAGGCACAGATACTGTGCCCAGTCTCTTTGGACTACTATTTGTGAGGATTTTTCATGGGCTGCAGTTTTAGGAGACTCTCTTTAAAAAAAAAACAAAACAAAAAACAAAAACAAAACCAAACCCACCCCTACATCCTGGAAGGAAAACCTTATGGTTTTCCAAGTATGAGCAGCAGTATCTGCTCTCAAAAACACAGGCATCTGAAGTAACTTCATTAATTCTCTTCACCCACTACAGGTGTATTTGATGAGTGCTGAAAGAAAACTTTTACAGCTTTTATTTAAGAGAATTCTGCCCCATCAGCAAAGTCTATAATCAAGTTTGGAGCATGTTGCCCTTTAGCTTGGGACATATGAGGGAAAAAAGTCAAAATTTGGGCCTTGATTTGAAGACAGCATGCTCAGGTTTATCAAAAGCCCTAGGAGAGGAGAGTTTCCAGTTGTATATGAATATTAGTTAGAGCTGAACATTTAAAAAATTATATTCTGTGCCACAGAAATGCCTATAGGTTTTATATTATGTTTTGAATCACTACTGTGATTCATTGTAGCTTTTTGTTTTCACCTGTGCCCTTCCCACAGCAAGCTAATTATAGTACTCGATGCCTGCATTTAGGTGGCTGTGTGACAGCTTGCTTTGTGCTCAGATTTTTTAGTATTGGTATTGAGTGGGCAGGACTTAAGAATTTCATCCAAAAGTTGCATCCTGAGTGGAACTGTCCTGGACAAAAGCACTTAAGCTGAACTTAATTATCATCAGGATGTAATAGCCTACGAAAATCTTCCCCATCATCTTCTGGCTAAAATGCTAACGTGGTATTTATGGGTCATAATCCACTTTTGCATGAACAGGCACAAAAACTGCCTCACCAGAATTACGGTTTTATAGTATGATTTGAGACCATGAGGGAATTGGGATGTCTCTCTCTTCTGGCTATCTACTTTAGAACCACCTTCTCTGCAAATACAGGCCCAACAAAAAGCCACACAGGTATCACATCACCACCTGAAGAATCAAATCCAGCATCTGATCAGAGAAGCCTGCTAACAGGCTAAAGAAAATTGCCTACCAAACCTTTCTGAAACTAGTAGAATTCCAAATCCGTGTGTTATATGACCTGTGTTTAGCTCCTAGTGGCAGGAGCAGGGGTGATGCTAGAAATAGGGAAGAGAGAATAAAGCAGTAAGAGAAAGGCCAGTATGATGATTTATGGACCTGATGTGTCAACTGATCTAAACCCATAGATTTCCTTGAATTGTTCTGGCAAAAGGACATTCACAATATATTTTTTAGTCTCTAGATTTTCACCACTTTATCTCTGCTTTAAATCTGCAGGTTTTTTTCTTAAAAGAACTTTCTGTTTGTCTTAGTATGTCTAGTAGGAAGTGTCTGCTTAGTTGATTTAAAAAATGTCATACCATTTTCATAACTGTCCTTTGGATTTAATATCTTATTGGTAGGAAAATTCATGACTCCAAGATAGGTTTTAGTAGCATATCTGCAGGCTACAGTAATGCTTTTAAAACTTGTATCTCAGTAGAAGCATTTTAAAGATATCAAACATGTCTTCAGTGTTGTCTGTTATTTCTCCTGGTAATAATATTATGTTGACACATCATGCAAGAAGCATGCATAAGGAGTTAGCTTCAGTTAAATAATTTTTAAAAAAATTATTCTCACTAGTCAACAAAATTTCATCTTAAATTTCATTGTTTAAAGAAAAGTTATTTCACCCTCTGAAAGCCTAGCTGACTTTCACTAAGAAACATAGCACACTGTAAGAAAGTCTTTAAAAGCTTGTTTTCATTAACTGTCGCATTAATCAGAAAAGAAAGTGCTTACTGAAAATATTTCCATCATAAATTATTTAAGAAGCTGGTCAAGTGTTTAAGAAAGGTGAGGTCTTGTTTACTCACTTAAGAAAGCTTATGTACATCCTCAAACACAGACCACAAAAAACATAGACAAAGAGGAAAGAAACTTACTTCATTGTTTGGCACTTTGTGAGCAATTATTTATTTAGGTAAGCCTCTGTGGTTCCTTAACATATAAGCATTAACTTATTTTTTTTTTCTATGTTGCTGTGTGGAGTAAAACAGAGAAGAAGCAAAAACTATCAGTGGATATTCAAACCCTTTATTTTAAGAAAAAATGTTTGCATATCACAATTCAGAGCTTTGATAAAGTGGCATTCAGAAGTACATGGTGAGATGAAGTCCCTGTGATGTGTCTTGCTCCCACATGCACCCTAATCTGGTTAATATCCCCACGCCCTCTTTTTGTAGGAGTGTGGTGACTTGTGACACAAAGTTATGGACATCAGACTTCAGAAGGCTCTTAATGATAATACAGTTACGATCACCCCAGCAGGAACTAAAAATAGAACTCAACAACAGAATAAAGAGGGAGAGGAAGGGTATTAAAAGTTCTGACAAAGCCCTCCCTCCCAGAATTAAATTTGGGATTTTCCCCTAATGTTCCAGTTTTTTAATCAACTCCAAAATTAATTTCTAAATGCTATGTTTTTATCAACATTTTAGTACAAATATTTTTGACCAGTTCTGTTTGCAGCACACTGACCTCCTCTGTGGCCTGACATGACTGTAACTTTTTTCTGCCTGACATTGTCCTGCTTGAAATATTAGGATGCAGCTCGCTGTTTACAATTACCTGTCAGTTTTTGTGTATCAGAAGCATGTTGGTTTCTTCTCCACCTGTGTAGCTTCTGATACAGCCCTCTGTATCAGTATGGCCTAGTGTAGGTATGTAAACCTGGGCGAGGTGATTCATGTACTTCAGTATGGCCACTGTAGGGTAAGCTGTCACAGAGCTGCTTACCTTTTGTTCCCAACAGCCATTCCTCTGCCAGGACAAGTGCAGGCTCCTTTTTTCCATGGTTTTCACATCAGCATCTGTTCTCTAATTGGGTCCTCAATACAGTCCCTTTCCCGTCTGCCATTTGTCATCACAAAATCAGGAAAAAAGAGCAGATAATTGCAGTGCCCTCTCTTGACTTATGGCTTATCCAGTTCATTGCACTGGTAAGTAATTCACAGAATATTCCCAGGGTAAAGCTACACATTTTATGAATCCTCTTTCTGAGATTCCTTTAAAAAATCCTTTTATCAGATTACTCGCTTATGCTGTTTTTGTTAGACACTACAGCAAAGTCTACATGCTCTATGGTATTCAGGCATAAAATATCCCCAAGTACAATCTAAGCACAGAAACATGGCCCATGCAGATTTTCACATTGCCCAGTGCTTTATGTTCTATTAATATATATAATACACGTCTGGTGAACATTGCATGAGATTCATTTTAAATATAAGGTGATATAGGAATGGCATCAGCTTGGGGTTTTGGTAGGGTTTTTTTGGTATTACAGCAGTTTATCATAAATCTTGTTAAAAGTTTTGTTCTCGTATAACCTTTATTACTCCTTTTTTTCTATGGTAAAATAATGCATAATAATTTCCCTTCTGATATTGCCCTCTCTGATCTGACCTTCAAATGTCAGACTTGCTGCTTTTTGATCATGCATATAATATGCACCTTGACTCACTTATGTGAAGCTATATCAGACAAAGGTCCTTTCATGATTCAAGCTTTGAGTGAAGTAATCATATTATATCCATCGTTTACACCAGAAAAGCAGATATTTTAGCCAAATTTAGCATCTTTCCTACTGAAGTAAAATAAAAGTGACAGAAACACCAAAAATGCAGCTTAAAGCACAAAACCAATGTAATGTATGCTCCTTTTCAGACACTAGTGGTTGAGCAAAATCATATTGGATTGTTTAGAAGCTAAAGTAATTGTCTTACAAGCATACTTCAGTCTTTAGGCTATATTGTATTTCACGCTACAAGTGTTTTCAGAACTGGTTCAATGCCTGCGTAATATACTTAGCACCATTAATCTCTCCAATTATTGCATGTTAGCATAAAAACCCAAAACATTTTCTTCGTTACATAATTATTTGGCACCAACGTCTCCAAAATATTCAGCATCAGATGTCTTTAATTTACTTCATCATCAGTTGCATTTCTCTTTACCAATAGAAAGTTTTATAAAACCCACTAGGAAATGTTCATTTATTCCCAGAGTAGGTCTGCATAATGTTGTTTCAGATTTTGAAAACTAGAAGACATTAAAGATAGATGACTAACAAAGGAAGCTTATGCATAAAATCCATTTTTATGAGGAACTGAATATTTTCAGAGCCAATGAAGTCTGCATAGAGCTCTCTAAATCAGAAAAAAAAAAATAGAGGGAGAGCTTAGAAGACCTCATTTTCTTCTCCCATTTAGCTGTCCAGATCAGAAATTGCATGCTTTACTGAAGGCAAATGGGTTACATAAATGTAATAGGAGTGTGAATAAAACTCAGGTCTTGGAAAGATTTTAATTTGTTAGAATTTGAATTATTACTATTACTTCTGTTAAAATTTCTTTACAAGTGAAATCTATTCCATGAAAGCTTGGAAGTTATATTTTCTTTCATCAGGATGGAACATAAAATTCGAGAACTTTCACAAGACAGTATTCCCAAGGGGACAAAACAATGCCTGAATATACATGATCAGTGTTGCACTTTCTCCTTGTTGGCAGAAAAGGAAAGAAGCAAAACTTTTCCAGCTCCAGCTGCTAGGAAGATTGACCACTTACTTTCTTGATAGAGAAATCATGCTTATTTTACTCTGTACATTTTTATATAACATTTCTATGGAAAATTTCTATCAGATAAAAGTTCTTCAGCATCACCAAACTTTACACACTGTAAATACCCAACAAATTAAATTACTAACTAACCAGAATTATTATTTTTTTTTTAATTCAGATATGTTAAGAGATATATTGAGAACCAGAGTGTCCTGGGATGAGGCTGTGTGATGGGATGGAAATACCAGTCCCTGAGTGATTCCAGCTCATTTTCATGTGGGAAAGAATCAGGGCTGTTCACCACTAAACGAAATTACTATCTTCCTTTTCCAGTGAAACCAAGACATCCAGGCTGTTGCGATGTGCTTCAGGGAATCTCCTACTGTGGATACCTCGAAGCCAAGGACTGAGGTGAGCATCACACAACGCCCATTCGCTACTCCATAGTCTCTGGGTTTAATGTAGGTAATTGGTGCAGGACAAGATTTCACAGGAATCTCCCAGCAGTATAGCCAGCTGATGTAATAGAAATGTCCACTGAGGTGTAATACTCTTCTCCAACCTGTCTTCTCCCAGTATTTGTTGCTGTTGCTCTTTTTACTTGGAACTCTTTTATAACCAGAACTGTTACTATAATTGGTTCTTGCTCTCTCTCCCCATTTAAATATGAACTTTTTTAAAAAGAAGAAAAAAGCCATATATATATTAAGAAACTAAGGAGGCACAAGATGCTAAAGGGAGCGAGGAAAGCAACTAGCACAGTCCAGACCCTGGGATTCTGGAGAGCAGAATTCAGCTTTTCAGGCAACTGGTAGGTGGGACTTGATGGAAGTCAAGGAGCTTAGGACAGGTGACAGGTCTTTAAGGGTAATATCATCCTAGTGCAAGAATTGTCCATCCCAATACTGAGGAAAATTAGTAGACTTACAAAACTTGGCTAAATAGGGAACTCATGACTCAGCTGTAATACAAAAAAGCTGTACATAGGAGGTGGGAGTGAGGACAGGCTACAAGTAGCACTGTAACAACGTATTGCCTGGGCATGTGGGAAAGGTATCAGGAGAGCTAAGCTCAGTTGGAGATGCTACTTGCAGTGGATCTAACATGAAGAGCTTGTGCTGCTACATTAGCAGAAAAAGAATAAAAAAGGAAAATGTAGGCCTACTACTGACTGTTGTAAGTGATTTAGTGACAGCACATGAAGATAAGGGTGAGGTAGTCAGTGCCTTCTTTGCCTCAGCCTTCACCTACAACGTCTCCCAGGACCTCTGTACGTGTTGATGGGGCTCAAGGAAGACCATCATCAGCAGTGGAACAGGACTGCTTGAGAGAGCTCTTGAAAAATCTTGATTTACACACATGAGACCTGATGAGAGGCATCATAGAGTACCTAAAGAGCTTTTTTTTCTTTCTTTTTTCTATTCAAACTTGTAAATTCTGGTTCCTTCCTTTGGTCTGTTCCACAATGAAATCTAAGGCAAACTCAGCCTGCAGCAGCATAGGAAATGAATGGGCTGAGTTCAATACTTCATCTACTGCCTTTAGACAGGGTAGGCAGTAAAACTGCTAAAACCAAATGTGCTAGAATTCTTGGCATAATTTTAATAGAATTCTTGTTTATTCATATAAATATATTGGCTTTCCTTGGAAGTAGGACACTGAGATAAGAGAGTTAATATCTTAAAACAGGTTTACATTATTAAAAGTACATCAACATGCTGTAAGCATTTTTTACTTCCTGTGCCAGATTTTTGTACAGCATTAAGACAAACATTGGACAGTTAAGTTATTCATTATTCTTGTCTTACATCACACTGTTGTGGATGAGCTTGCTTTCTTAAGACCTGAACTTTCCATTTCCTTATTAAATAAAGCAGGACCTTCAGCTTTACTAATGCAAGCAATATTTATGGCATTATATTACAGGGGATTTTGCTTAAATGGTGACTGACATTTAGGGAACCTAGCTAGTGGTTGGAACTCAAATTAGGTAAGATTAGCTAGTATTAGCTAGAAATCCTGTCACATATTGACCTCCTAGTCCTAAGCATTGAACAAATCAAAACAAAAATTCTATTCCTGCTCTGAAAAGCTAGTAGGAAAGGCATATATACACCTTGAAAAGTGAAAGAAACCAATTCTATAATGAAATAATATCTCAAGGGGTTTTATGTAAATTGCTAAATTAGGTTAAGTATCTGTGTTACAAATATATTGCAGCCTTTGGGAGGCTGTGTTCTAACAACTCAAGTGCATATCTCGTCCATATCCCTCCCATTACAACATTATTTCTGCTTTTCTGACAGACTAGTTTAAGCAACTAAAGTGTCGTGGTCTTCAAAAAAATGCTTTAATACTCTCTATTTGACTATCTTTTTGTTTAATTTGCATTCTTGGGAGCAGAAAAGTGATACTAATTTTGAATAACCTGAGAACCACATGATTATAGTAAATATTTGACCACATTTTGCAGGCTTTTTTCCAAAGCTTATCCAGCAAATGATATCAATCTTACAAGCATTGTTTTATTAGAAAACCATAGAATTTTACCCATCTTGACTTTCTCTTGAAATACTTACGCTATCTGTGAACCACTGATAAAGATCTGTTGTTTAAAATTACACTTACGTTACTTATTAATCCTTCTGTATTTTCAGGAAAACACGACTTTGTTGTAAATATATATGTTTATTTGGACATAAAAAATGACATGCTGGGGAATTTCTGATTTTAAGATGATGCCAGTTTGAATCAAACCATTCAGTCCTTTTAATGATTTTGTTTATAAATGAATGCTTAGATCCTTGCAGGCATATGGCAGCATGGGAACAGGGCTGTAATAGAAGGGGCAACAAATGATCATTATGAAAATGCTAGGAATGCCAGCTGAGTCAGAGCAGTGGTGCCTACCACAGTGCTTAGTCTCCAGCAGCAATAGTGGGGAATACTGTCTCAGTAAACTGCATGAGCCTGTGGCCTCATACTTCCCAGCACCCACATCAGGCATCATCACTCGCATTGGACAACTCATCCCTCTGAAGAGGTGACTGGTGCTGAGCCTTGGGAATCAGCTCTTGATCTCACTGCAAATACTATGCCCTGGTATTAAGGCAAACCAGCTTTGCCTTACATTAATATATAATTTCAGCTGTGTTAATTTAGCTGAAAACTGGGTGTTCAGGGACCAATTAATAAACAGTTCAGATATTCCTACCTCGAGGTTGGTACTATCAGTTGGAAAGGTTGTTTGACGATTGGAGGTAATATTGATAATATTCATATTTCTTATGGATCTGGGATAAACTGTTTTAAGAATACATACAATTGTTGATGCATTAGTATTTTTCTCCCATAACATTCATACTAGTTTGTTTAATCTGCTGGGCAGGGTGGACAGTTGTTCAGTTGGGTTTAATGACAAAATGACATATAGGTGACATAATTTATAGAGAATACAGAAAACTGCTTTTGTTATTACAGATGGAAAATAATCTTAAAAAGTAATAGTATATAAAAGCAGCAGCAAATAACTATATTGGTGTATGAGTATACACTACTTAATAAAATATTTAAATTGAAGGAAGTACAGTATATTTTTCAAAATCACCCTTCAAATGTGTTCTTACATGTTAATAATACTTTGTGGTCAAACATTGAGGTCTTTTCTGAGACAGTTTGCCTGAAGGTTACTTTGAAAACTGTTTTTTTACATCTCAGTTATGTGTATTTTCTCAGGAAGGTCCATGTAAAGATGAACATTTATTTCACAGCTTCATTTTTGATAGATATTTGAACAAAACCATCATTTTCTGATGGTGTTGTGTTTTGAATCAATGAGCAGATTAAAACAGTTTCATTGACAGTCTTGTGATTTTAAGATGTCAGACAAGTTTTAAACAAAACCCAGAAACAAAGTAAACTACTTAGCTCACAGAGAAAACCTTACAAACCCATCCTAGAATTACTGCTTTTAATAAGCTGATTAAAAAGTAAGATTTTTCATTTAATGTTTCCATATGTAATCTAATTACAACAAACACGCTTTTCCAAGTCCACTGCTTCCCTCTGTGAAAGGTTTCCTTTTGCTCTATGAATAACAAAATGACACAGGTTAATTTGCAATCATAACGAAACAACAGGAAGTAAGGATGAAAAATGTTTTCTTTAACATAATTATGAAGATAAATTTTAAGAGAGATTTATTGTTAAGTCATGATTCTTTATCAGTTAGTTTATACTAAGGGGGCTGGGGTGAATTTCAGTATGGAAACCTGACTGTTAGGTAGGCAGAAGCACTGTAAATTAATTGTTGTCTAGAAAACAAACTCCTAGTCTCAAGGGGCTGTTTCTTGCTGGTTTTAACCTGGATTTTTTGAAGTGAGTGGGCATTCAGCTATCTTCTATTATTTCTGTTTTCTGAATTTTTGTTTAGTGCTTATATGTGGTGTTAGCTTTATGAAAGTTCCCTTCTCTTTCTCCCCTCTCAGTCACTAGATGCCCCAGAATAGGTAAATGATTTGCTGACATTGCCTACGGTAAGCCTGCCACCTAATATGAGGGTGATTGTCAAGACAATGCCGTGCATGTTTCTTGGCATCCTGTGGGAGAGCTCATATCTAGGCTTTGTGAATTACAGCAGTAGTTAACGACTTTTTTTTTTTTTAATCCAGCCTCTTTTCTAGTTGTATTAGCCCAGCTGCAAAGCTTCAAGTGCATTGATTTGTTTTGTGAGCAGTGTTGTAGTTTCAGTGGCATCCATTTCAGCTGAGATTGTCTTTAGTAGCTGATGGCTTTTTAATGTTTTGATGATCAAGCATTTGTTGGTTACACTCACAGGCTGCCATTTAATAGATTGCATTTTATCTTTGTATTTGTATGCAATGGAAACCATACAGGTAGGCATTAGCCTTTTGCAGCTTTCTTCTTCTCTTAAAGGAAATATTACCTATTAGCTCTGTATTGGGTCTGGCTGAGATGGAATTAATTCTCCCCATAGCAGCCCTCATAGTGCTGTGTTCTGCATTGGTAG
>JANZLQ010000030.1:6787436-6819438 GCA_026212715.1 Elanus axillaris
TCTAGCGAAGAGGGGGGGGGAGTGATAGAACGACTTGGTGGGCACCTGGCGTCCAGCCATGGTCAACCCATCACAGACACAACAGGCCAACAACTGCTAAAAATACTAATTGTATACTATTACACCAGCCTGCTCTAAATGCGGGTAAATAAGAAGAGTTGTTGCTAGTTTAATGTTTCTATTCCATGTTTGTAAAGAGGTGTGTTGTGATGGCAGCATCTGATTGCTTCTGTCTAGTGTTCAGCTAGTTGATAAGCAGGTCCATGTGAAAACTTTGGTGAAATGGGTATGGACCTGGGCCCAGGTGATGGATGATGTACCTTACAGCCTGTTGACTTCCAATGGACATCAGCAGCCTCTGCGGTACCATCAAAGGGTAATGTATTTTGCAGTCCCTTAGGTGCCTGGTTGTTTGTCTGGAGTCCAAGGAGACAGACCTTGCAGACAATGACATGTTCTAAGAGGTCATGTGTGAGTAGGAGCCTTGGGCACGTGGCCAAGGTAAAAGCAGGGCTTCACAGAGGCATTCGTCAGAGAAAGACGGAGGGGATGGCTCTGAAATTCTGGATTCGCAGTTGGGAGTAGGGGTTGTTTTCCTTTCTTCTCTCTCCAAGCTCGCAGGGAAAACACTTTGTTTGTTGGGGCTGGTACTCCACCTAGCAAAATGAGTGAAAGGTACTTGCAAGGAGGTTAGTGCTGCTTTGTGAGCTAAAGGAACTGGCTTGTACATCTACATTTCACATCTGTGGTAGTAGTTAAAGTTTAAGCACTGGCATGTAATTATCCACATTACTTAATTTGTAGCATGTATATGGGCAAGATTTTGGTCCAACTAGCATTCTTGCAAACAATGTTTGGGCATGATTTTTTGGATAACATTAGCCTAGGATTGTTCTAAGATAGCAGTATGAACTGAAGGAACCACTTTGAGGAGGGGAGAGTTTAATCTTGTTTACACAGGCTTGCCTGCTGCTTGCCTTTGTGGTCAGAGAACAGGCCTGTGCCTTTTTCACTTACCTGTACAGATGTAGATCCTGGGCTTGATTTGGCAGGTCTGTGTAGGTATCTAAGGCTCAGACTCAGACACATAGATGAAAAAGAAAAATCAGTTGAAGCCCTCCAAACATTTCTGTGGCATTCATATCTTCAGAATTTGATCAGGGAACCTGTATCAGCTCACACATGGTGACATTTTCCAGCAATTAATAAATTTCCAAGCCTGATCATTGGCCTGGAGCTGAAAGCAGTACCTTGATTACTTGTTAGCCACACAAAAATGTTCAGGCTCTGTAAGCTGCAATCATTCCCCATGGTCAATGGAAATTCTGAGTGCTGAAATGTAAAACAGAATGATCAATCTATTGGATAAGCATGTCCCCAACCTACCATCCAACATTTATGTTAATGAAAATTGACAAGTTGCTTTAACCCAAGGATGTGTTTGCTTTTATGTAACTTGCACATAGTGCAAGCGCATATTAGAAGTGCAGTGGAGAAAAGTCTGTTTCTGGATCTCTAATTCTTTGAAAAGTTCTGCCAATGCCATCTGTGGTCTGTGCATTGGGATTTCAAAACTCGGCAGTGCTGATAGGGATAGCTTTCTTCTCTGTTGACCATCTGTCACAGGTGCAGGAACCAGAACACATTATTAATTCTATAGATTAAAACTTCAGTTGGACTGGCATGCTGGTTTATTACTGTCTGCTTGGGCCCATGTCTCTGAACAAACTATATCCAGTTGAGCCAATTTTTTTGCCCTTTTTATTTTTGTGACATTCAGAAATGAGTTTGTTGATCTCAGTTGTGTCTCTGTAAAAGAGAAGGGAAAATGTTCCATTAGGTTCCTATTGATTTATGAAGCAGAAACGTTTGCAGAAAGAAGTCTTGAACAGCTTGTTTGTTCAGCTCAGCAGCAGGGACAGCCTGCAGATGATTAGTTCCGCTTGTGCCCATATGTGTCATGACAGTAAATACTGATTATTACAAAAGGTTTTGTGGGAGATGAGGCTAATTGAGCAAAAGTTAAAAACAAATGTATACTGATTGTTTTAAAGTGTGTAAATAACAAGGGGTCTGCTTCATGTTTGCATTATTGCTTTTAAAGGCAGCAAAATTATGCAAATGCATGCAAAAGTCTCTCTAGAGTGTTATTGGTTATCATGTGTCGCAGCTTTCCATTTTAACAAGCTGTCTCTTTAAGCCAAGACTTAAGGACCAGATTTCCAAAGCTCTATATACTAGAGAGGCCTTGAGAATGTGACAGATTCATTTCACGGTGCTTTGAGGTTTCAAAATTGTGGATTTATTCCATTATGGGACTAAAATCAAATGTGTTCCAATTCTTTTATTAAAATGGATGGCTGGGAAGAATGCTTTTGTCACCTCTGTACAGGTCTAGTCCCAGTTTCCACTTCAGACTATTGTTCTCCATCTTTCCAGAACGTCTTGAGTCAAAAGAGATAGGATTTCTTAGAGAAATGTTTCTTTTCATGATTGCTGTGGTATAGTAAGCAAACAACTGCTTTTTAAGTTGCCATTTCAGTCATCATACAAACCATGCAAGCTTAGGTATGCATGTAATTTCTAAGAGTGCTTACAATGCACCGGAAATACCTGATTTTTAGTCTTTTGATCAAGGCCTCACAATGGAGACTGAAATGCATAAACTGTAGAATTTTCCATTTACAAGCTTAATGGTTTTATTAAGTATAACTATTACTCCACTGTTGTTAACAATTAGCCTTTATCAAGGGCTGAAATACTTGGTAGGAAGTGATATTAACCTTTGTCTTCCCTCTGTAATTCTTGGTAGTTACCATCACCTTTGTGATAAGGCAAGATCCTCATCTTAGCATACTTTGGGGGGATGTCTGCAGTGCAAACAGGAGAGAAGTGTAACATGCTGCCTTGGAAAAAGTCTTTTGTGCACACATTATCTTGGATACTATCTTCAGAAATAGGTTAAAAGCTGTTTTTTTGCTGAGGAGCCTAGGAGATCTGAGTGGTTATGTTCTCCTGCACCCTCCTTTAAGCAGCAAAGTTGTCTTGTGTTACTCTGCTTCAGAAATTAGAGGAAAATATAGAGGTAATGTCTGCCTCAGTTTGTGGATAGGTGCATCAAGTTGTTCAGAGATGTATTCCTCCTCTTTCTCCATGAACCTAACCAGAGAATTTAAAGACCAGTATCAGTACTGGTAAAAGTCAACATTAATTATTTCATTGTGACTCATTGCTGACCTGGCTGAATGACGGGTTGCAAAAAACCTGATAGCTTTTTAATAAAGCTATGAAATGTTAAGAAATGGGTTAAGGGTCTGTGGTTTAGTGGCTAGAATGTAGTAGCCACTTATATAATGGCTATGAATATGTATTAGCTCTACAAAAGCTTATTACAGCTCTTCCTTTAAAAAAAAGATGATAATAATAAAGTGTCCCTTGTAACTCTGCTTAATCCTATTCAAGAAAAAAAAAATCAAACTAAATAAGTACAAAGAGGAGTTATTAGGGTGACCAGACAAATGCAGTATTTATTCTATAACAGAAAACTGGAGGCACTTGCCTTGTTTAATCCAGAAAGAAAAATGAAAGTGTGAGAGGTAAATGTCTGTTATCTGAAAGTGCAGAAAGTTGCAGAATGGGCCAGATACCTGGAAGAAAAATTAGCTGTTGATTCCAACATACTACCCCTGGTGGAGAGCAAAGCGTTCTCTAGAATATTTCTAAATGCTGTGTTGGATTGTTTTGCTTGTTTTTGATGGAAGAAACTAATGATTCATTTTGTGGAAAATATTTTAAAAGTGTGAGAAAAGTTTGCTAGAAGCTTTCTGGCACATTTGCAAATTCTTTAAAAAAAATTACAAGTAGTTCAACAAACACCTTTTTTCTGAGCCTTATTAGAAACCTGTTTCAGAAATGAGAGCTAAGTTTTTCATTCCCAGAAGGCTTTCCTCCCAAATTCCCCATGATTCACCTTCTCAACTGTGTTCAATATTTGGCCAAGAGACTTCCAGCAGAATTTTTCTGTTTGAAGAGGCAAGAGGACTACACAGGAAGATAGGATTTTTTTGGTGAACGGATGTTTGACTATGGGACTGTCTTGTGTGGGAGATCAGATGAATATTTGTCTTTTATCGTCTTAAAAGCATGAGATTAAACTCAGTTTTCATTCCTCTTCCCCTCTGCTTAGTATGTGATTGAGTGGTAGGGAAAGTCCACAACTGTATGGCAACACACAAAGGTGAAGCAGAAAAAACTTCATACTCTGCTAAAGACTAACATTTCTAACTATGCTCCAAGATACGATGATTGATGCAGTTCCATATTACTCTTTTGTAATTGATATTTCTGAAATGTTGCTTTTTACTATGAGTGAACTGATTCCTGTATATTAAAAAAAAAGATTTAATTATCAGCTTTGCTTTCCCTCAATTTCAAAGTATCAAACTTTGTGTCCCAGCTATTTTTAGTAATTATAAGGTGGAACATTTTAAATTTTTTACTTACTATAGCATAACTAATTAATCTCTTTGTTTGTCTGCCAGTGGCTATTGAGGGAATTTCCTATTTTTTTGTTGTGTCTAGATAATCATAGAATAATAGAATATCTCAAGTTGGAAGAGACCCATAAGGATCCTGCTTCTCATGGGACTAAGAGCATTGTCCAGATGCTCCTTGAACTCTGACAAGCTTGGTGCCAATAAAAATTGCATCCCTTTATATTCACCCACATTGAATTGCATAAGACAATTATTGACTTTATGCCATGTCTGTACACATGCTGACAATTATTTCCCGTCTTTCTTGCACTGCCTACCCCCTATTCTAGAATGGCTTAGAAATGCCACTCTTTTATCTATCCTTTCTACAGAATATTGAGTTCAGTAACGAGTAAGCCAAGTTGCACAAAGCTGTCAGGGAATATGTCTCAGTAAAAAACCCAGGTACTGAGCAAGCTGCTTGCTGATTTCCTCTCAGACATAGTTAGGTTGTTTCAGGGTTGTGGTACACTAGCAAAACAGCTTAGAAAAAACTTTGATGCCTGTTGCTATTCCACAGAAAAACAGTTCAGTTGGCAAAACTGTCATTTGGCACTCTTTATTGACCATTTAATGAAATTAATCCTCCTTTAAGGAAAAAGCTTGTGGTTTTGCTTTGGCTGAAGATTCTTTCTTTACCTTAACTAATGTAACCACTTTGGGGGAAAAAAAGTGATACACCTTAACTGTTAGCAAAACTCCCCAACTTTTTGGAGGGGGAGGTGGTAGGGAGACTAGAAAGGTATTGAATTTCTCATGCATAGTTTTGGGGTTTTTTTTTTGAATCCTTATTAGGAATGAAAGCATTCCAAAAAACATGAACTACCAGTTTTTTCACAAAGGCAGATTCTTCAGAATGTGAAGCACAATGAACTCTTCTTTCATACTTTGTGCTCTGTCAGCCTTCCTGGTAACATATATGTAACAATTTACGTCATGTATGAAACCCATAGGAAAGAGCTTATTCGAGCTTCTGAATACCTAGTGTAAAACTGTAAAGCAGAAGCTGCTGTCAACCCTCAGCCAAACACATGTACACCACCATCTCCTCTTCAGCTCTGCTGTCTTCATCCAGCCTTTCAGTTTGTTTTATCGCTTCAGCAATCCTTCTGTTATCCATTCAATTCATAATTTCTAGACTCCTGTGTGCCAAGAATGTTACTGTTCGTTTTCTTGCAAATTCAATTTCACTCATCGTTTAAACATGGGGTCTTGACTAATGTAATCCTCTAGGAAGTTCTCAGAATATCACTCCTAAAATAAATTAAGATAAGTTTAATAACTGAAGCCCTTGGGTACTGTGCAGAAAATACTTAGTGTTTATAAAGTACCTAACAGGTAATTAACTGCTAATGTGTCTGTTTACAGCCCTAGAGATAGTCTAGTTACAATGAATAAACAAGAAGTAGTTGTCTATTCCCAGCGTAGTTGGTTTTTAATTTTTTGTTTGTTGGTTTGTTGTAAACTGAGGTTAACCTCCACATTGGTCAGTTATTCCAACTGTTGGAGAGGCAACAAAGACTCAGATCTCATAGGGTTTTGAAGTACTAAAAATTTTATTACCCATTGCAAAATTTATATGAATCTCTGAGGGCACAGTGAACTTTCCTTTATACAACAGCCTCATTAATTTCACATCATTACTTGAATTTAATCTGGAAAAGTATCTTTCTCCTTCCTTCCATTCTTGCTCTTCCTGCTCTTAATTATTGTTCTTTAATGTTGGCTTAACTTGTAATGATACAGTATCCAAGAGATACTTCCAAACTATAAAACTGTCCTGTGATATGTTTGACAGGATTAATTGCATTTGGAAGAAAAATTGAACATGACTCCACAGTATACTTCTAAATTTCAGTAATGGATCAATGCACGGTTACTGAAGCTTATTCCTTCCAGACAGAGATGTACTTGGAGGTTATATGGACATATGCTTTATAATAAGTATGGGGAGGAAATGAAAGAGGAAAGTACTCACATTCACCATACTGTAGAAATAATTAATTCAATGGAGCATCATTATCACTGAATAGTCCCAACTGTCTTCAAATGGTACGTCCCAGTGCAGCATCTCTTTATACTTTTGAGCCTTTGTTCAATCTGAGTGGTTAACTTTCTAGTACTACTACTACTACTACTACTACTACTGTGCTTATGAACTGAATAATCAATCTGAGAGTTGAAACATTACATAATAATTAAGCATCTCATCCAGCATCAGGACATCTGTGCTCAGTGATCTCTGCTGAGATCCAATGGCTGGATCAATTAAATGGTTTGCAACTAAATTCTGCTGTCTCTGAGTTGCTGTTATCTTCAGTGGTGAGGTTTATGAGTTTGTTTAGGGTTTTTTCTGACTTGTGAGAAAATGATGAACTGAGAGGTTATAAAGAGATGAATTTCCAAGGTTTATTAGAGTACTTGCACTGTTTTAGCTACTCCTAGCTAACAGCTTCTGTGGCAGAAGTTAATGTAGTCACACCTATTTCTGATTTGTATCCATATTCTTTTTAAATTGCTGCAAATTACACACAACTCAGTATTGGCAATGTGTTGTGCAGAGGCCATCTGTGTGCTTGGTACACCATATTGGCTACAAGATCAAATGAACTAAAGCTATAAAATGGTATAAGGTACCTCTTTGTTCAGCTCAAACCGTAGAAATCAACTGCGTCACATATGCAACTTTTCATCCCAAGCGAAATATCTGTCCGTGTCTAGGATGGAGCTTTAACTCTAATACAAAGCTAGGAGGCCAAAACACTATCAGTCTTAATAATAGAAACAATTTTATTTCATTGTGGGAAATAGCTCAATCCAAGCAGCTCCTGCAAAACAGGCTAAAACTCTATAGGCTATTTATATGTGCAAGTACAATAAGATATAAGACTCAGCTGGTTTGGCATCAGCTCATCCTATTTTTTTTGCATTGCCCTTGTAGGATTAAGAACCTCCCCACTCAATTTGAGGAATAGCTCTGGAAATGTGAAGTGTTCTAAAAAACTTTAGCTGATTTCTATGATTCATCAGGTACTGATGAATCAGTACCTGAGGCAATTGCTTTCCATAATATCCATCCTTCACTAAAAATAGTTTCCCATCCAGAAATACACTAATATGTATTAGTGTCTAATCATGTGTAATCATGAGTAAACTGATACTTCCGAGTAATCCAATCAGTACTCACTGGAATCACAGAATCATAGAATTATTTAGGTTGGAAAAGACCTTTTACATCATTGAGTTCAACTTTAAACCTAATGCTGCAAGTCCACCACTAACCACTTAAGTGCCATCTTAGTGTGCTTTGAATAGGAACCATGTACAGCACTTCAGTACTACTGAAAAAAAAAGGTACTATCTTTGCATCAACACTTTCCACAATGAATGCAGTAAGCTTTTTGAAGACTCAAATAGTTTTCTAGTCATCTTTCGAAGTCAGTTCTAGGCAAATTTTATTTTGTAGATGTAGAAAGCTATTGTGAATCTGAGAGTTAGCGTCAAGACAATCTATATGCATCTGTCCAAAAACCTAGAGTAACAAGGAGATGCATTTCATGTGGCTCTGTGTAGGTGTAGAGAAGTAACTGCCTGGGGACAAGTTCACCACCTCCTTCATTCTGTATGAAAATGTGTTTCTGTCTTTGTTTTTCTTTTGTCGTCTGCATTTCCCTGCCTGCTGCCCTTACTCTTCTAGCCTCTAATTACTGTCCCAAACCTCTTCTCTGGTCCACTTATCCTTTGTGCTCAGTCTGCTCCCTGTGCTGTATGTTTTTTTCCTGTCAGACACTTAGTTGAGAGAGCAGGAGGTGATCACTGTAAAAGAGAGCCATGTACCTCTGATGCACAGCAGCGATGGGAAGAGCCAGAGGATGGAGGGAGGTGGAGTCCCGTGCCACAGCAATGAGGTGTGTGATGGCCAAAGGGCACTGTGGTGGCATGCATGCACTAAGCATATAGAAATATTGCCACGTGGGAAGTTGTCAGGGACATTGGATAGGTGGGCTGCTGGAGGTGAAGGAGCATGAATTCTATTAATGTGGATTGATGTATGTCCAGCCAAAGCTACTAGAAAGTAATAATTGCTTCTTATTAGAAAAAAGAAAAATCCTTCTTGGTCAAGTGTAGTAGGTGGAGAGATTAAGACTGTGCAATACCACTCTACATAATATTTCTTTATTTTATAGAACACTTTATTAACATTCAATATTAGGTCAATATTATGCCAAAGGGAAAAAGTGCACTCCTGGTAATTACTGTCCTATAAACCTAAATGCTAAAGTTAATGGGGAAGTGTTTAACAAGAAGTCAGTAAGAGTCTAAGGCAATTTAAATTACTTTTTCTTAAGTAAATGAATACTGGAAACTCAGAATGCCAGAATTCACTGAATTTGTACACTTCAGGTGAATTGTTTGTCCCATTACAGAAAGGGGCAGTAGTCAGCATGCTTTTGGACAAATATATTAAAAAATAATGACTAAGAAATAGATCTCAAGTCACACTCAATTTATAGACCCTTGTATAATGCATTGCTTCCTATGAGTGATCATTCATTAATAATCAACAAGGAAAACAAATTAATCAGTATATTAATGTAATTACACAAAAGAGGGCATGCATATGTTGTTTTGATTTACACAAGATTAATGCATCTTATGAGATGTTTTAATGAGAAAAAATATTACTGTTAAGGGATTATTTAATAGAACTACTTCATCAGTACATTATTAGAAGCATTATGTTTTATTTCAAATTACTTTAATGTGTGTTCTCAATTAGCAAATTCTACACACTATACAAAATTAAAACACTGAGGAAGTGATATTTGTATGTTACATACTCTCAGTGTGGAACACAACCATTATATTAGGAAGCTTATTCCCCACTATGTCACTCCTTATTTCTGTATTGCAGTTCACATTGTTTAATAACAGATTCACAGGCTGTTTTTCAACTGAAATATTATATTCCTTTTTATACAGCCTTTGTTGATCCATTGGGTGTAGATGTCTTCCATCTGATGGTAATCCTCTATTTAATTTTTAGAAAAGCTATACCAGAGGAAGATGGTTTCCAATCAAACCGCGACACCTCTGAAAAAGTGTTGCAAGTAAAGTTTTACACTTTACATTTTCAGTTTAATTGTGTTGTTTTTTCAGAGAATCAGCTCCAGCTGTAGCTGATCATAGGTAACACCCTGTGTCATGGACCCTTTGGATCTCTCAACTTTATAAGACAACTTACTCTGTAAATTAAACTTTAATTTCTGAGTTCATTAGGAAAGAAAAAAAACCATGATATCCAAGGGCTCAATTCCCTTTGTACAGAGTATATATATGTAAATTCACTACTTCATCACTTCATTCATGAGGTTTCTAGTACACAAGTCCTCTAACCTGCAACTTGCAACTCATGCACCTTTGAGCAAAATAGTTACCTAGCTGATGGTGAGAGTACTAATCCTTCCTCCCTGGTCTTGGTGTGGGTGTCCCTTGTATCACACTGGGAAGCACAAAAGCCTCAGCATTTCAGCTGCTCTTGGATCTGCTTCAGATGTTTTTTGGATAAGCTGATGTGTTCATATCTTCCAGCTTCTTTGACACTGCTAGCCGAAATCTGAGCAGGAGTTGAGTGAACAGTCACACTGCTGCCAAATGATTTCCGAATTCTTGTTTATGTAACAAATCCAACCACTAGGAGATGCAGCTGGTTTTGCAGTATGTTCTTTACGCAAAAGAAAGCCTTCTGGGCCCAAGAACTCTCATGCATCTGTCTTGGCTTGTTTTTCAAACCACACATCACAACATCACAATTCTTTTTTCCTCAGATCACTTTTTTTTTTAATCTAATAAAAATTCAGGTATTTTAAATAAAATTATTTGATTTTTAGCATCTGGTTTCCTAAAGTATTTAATAATCCTGTAAGTCTGTTAGAATAAAGTTGCCTATGGAGTTAAATTGTTATAAAACTCCAGACTAAAAGATCTGCTCATGAAGACAAATGTCACAGACTTTTAAGAGGCTGCCAGGCAGATTTATCTCTTAAAATTTTAAAGACGTTCCATACCACCATCAAAAAATTAAAGATCATTAGTCATAATTACAAGAAGTGTAGGTAAAATACTTCTAGGCATTGATTAAGACAGATAATGTCATTGACTTTGTAGGCCACATAGGAAAGAAACAGGAGCTTCTGCTGTCTTTCAAGTTGTACTCAGCCTAACTTTTACTCTGGGGAGCTAAGATGATATCAGCTTTTCCTTCAGCTGAATGAACAAATGAAAATTAATTGAAGCCATGGATCTGATTTCCTTCCTCCCCATATTACCTTTATTGGAGATGTCAAGCAATCCATTATCCCACATGTTCTCTGTCAGTTTAATACACAATTCTGTCAAAGTGCTGCAAACAATCAAGGCATAAGCAACATGCAGAGATAATCCCAGAGAAGACATGAGATTTGTTCTTTAATTATGAAATCTGTGGGTTGGTTTTGGGTTTTTTTGTAAAGTCATTCTCTCCTTGATGCAAAGCTATACAAAGGAAAGTATTTGAGTAAGATGGCTGTACAAGTAGGAGCTAGAAATAGGGTTTTGTATGTCCAGCAGGAAGGTAAAATCTGATTATCTCTCTAAGGTAAATACACAGCTCATAATACCATGGCAGTGAAAGTCATCTTGATGTTATGCCTGCGTTACTACCCTGAGGAAGGAAACATGGTTGAAAAGATGTATAAATATACCGAGTTGACCAAGATATATGCATTGAATTTGTGCTAGAGAAGGGAATTGACCACAGGTTTCCCTGAGTTTCAGATACTCCCCTAGCCTTGATAAATCTTTCCTCCAGACCCCAGTTTCCTCTGTCTTTCTGCAATAAAAAGTAGGATGAATTAGTTATGTTTTCCTAAGCTATCAGTAGGAACTTTGAGGATTCACAACTGCAGATTAAAATTGTGCCTGCTGAAAAGGGAACTGAGCAGGTCACAGGTTTTGCAACTCTAAAGAAAGAGAGCATGTGAAGGATAAAAAAGCTTCCAGAGTACTCTTACATGCACGTTACTTTGGTATTTCACTACTTTACTTTTCATACATAAAAGTTAGTCACATGGGATTACTCAGTGATATTTAATAAGGGAATTCCACCCCAAGTAGTTTAATTCACACTACTTCATTTCTTTTTCAAAACTTTAGAATATAAGCTTTCAGTTGTAGCTTTTCATGGATTTGTATGCTTTCTTAGCAAATTTAAAGATAACCATAGTATTTATGAATAGCTTCAACTGCTGCCAGATTTTCTTCTCACTTTATAGTCAATATTAGCAGTAGATTTACATTTCATTTTCTAGTATAGTGATCTACACCTATCTTTTTTTGTGCTTGATCTTCTATTCATTTGGAAGAGAGTGTCCTTCAAAACGCAGCTTCAAAGTCTACAAAATGCCACTGGCATAGGGACAAGATTTAACAAGCTGTACCTTTGAGCAAAGAATTCAAATGGACTGAAAATTTCACCTTTTTGAATGCATAAAGAGAAAATGCAAGAGAAAACCAGCTATATGCTTTATAAAATATTACCATTCAATCAGAACAGATATTTCATCAAAAATTCTGTGTTGCTTTCTGTAAATTGGGTAAGAAATTAAAGGCATATTTTTTAGAAAAAATATTCTCCAGGATGTTTTTTAAGCTTAAAAGTAAAGTAGTTCCATATGTACAGTAGTACCACTCATAGAAAACTGTATGAAAAGAAAAGTACTAAAGTGCCATGTCAGGCACTCAAAAGTGCCAAGTAAATTTGCCTGTGGCGAAAGTTACTGTCTGATGCTTCAAATACAGATTGTTGTATAATATGTATAAGCAGTATAAAACTGTTTCCTTGGGCAAGCTTTGAGTATGTGACTTGTCAGTCTCAGTATTCATCTACTTATTTAGGTATATAGTTTCCAAGTATATACTGCCTTCCTATGACACTAGCTATAATTTGTCCATTTGTTTAGAGCTTCTACACCTGTTATATAGATTTCTGCTGATGTTGTATGCTAATGAATAAATCGAGGAGATTGTCATCCCATGGATGGGCTCTAGGTGGAACAGGGTACATACATAGTTAGAAAAATGTATATATGTATACAATTCTTATGTAATTATGTATCTAATTCTTTGCTCAAAATGGAAGTTTTAAGACTCATCTCGGCTTGCATTTGGCCTGATACTGTCCCAGGACTGGGTCTTGTATGTCCTGATCATGATTTTCAAAACTTACTGTCCCTTTAATTGCAGTCATTTTAATACTGAGGGTAATCTGGTGCTCAGCTCTTTACTCACTCACACTATCCTAGCCTATGGTGAATTTATTTCAAGTGCTTTCATTCTTGAGTTGTTACAGGTTGCTTTTGTTGTGAATTTTCTCTGCTTTTTCTGCTTTTCATTCCACCCTTCCCAATTTACCTCTGGAGAGCAACTAGCTCTCAGTCTTTGTAGCACTTATCAGTCATTTCAAAAGTTATTGAAGGACCCCTTAAGTACCAAAAAACCCAGAGTGTGTGGAGCTTTAAATCCAGTAGGCAAAAATCAAGAGTAAGGGCCTGCCTTTTGTCTGTGCTGACACACAGCAGGTTTTCTGTAGCAGTATGCTGCAGGCATTTGTCAGGTACTTGTAATCAATCAGCAATATTTGCAATTAGTTGGTTTTACAGATAGATCTTAAAGGCTGGTTTCTGTAACTGAAATATAAAATCTGTAATTCTGGACTCAGTTCTTTTGTCATCCATTGTAGTGGGTCAGAGACTTAATGTCTGAGCAGGGTCACAGAAGAAGTGATAACATATTTCTCCAGTAGATTTCACAGATATTTCATGGCTGCCAAAGTATACTAAGGCTTTAAGTGTTGAGTTTCTGGACTCAACCTCTGGATGAGCATATGCTCTGCTGTGGACAAACCTTCTGCTCATTACCCTTTGGCTTCTTGTCTCCCCAGTGCTCATTTCTTCCTCATTCCTGGCTCCCTTCTCACACACAGGAGTTCCCAATCTGTTATTTTTTCTTGCTTCTCTTTAGCCGTCTTGATCTTAATCATCTCCTTTGGGCTGCCTATCTCAGTTCTTGGTTATGGGCCGGGGTTGAAAGCATTTGGAATAGCCTTTCCAGGTAAATTCTACCTGGAATTTCAAAGTTGTAATGTGGTGCTAGAGAAAGAACGCTTATTTTAATCTGTGAGGATGCTCTATATGCTGTACAGTTGCAGATAGGAGCTGCAAAAGGACAGAGCATCCTCTGTGCAGACGGCACCTTCTGAGATATTTAGAGCTTAGCACCTAACATCTGTGATATCCTGCTGAGAAGATCACACCACATATTTCAGAGGTTTATATTGAACACAGTTTTTCAGGGTTGGCAAGAAGCTTATCTTTTTCTGAAAAGGATTTGGCATCCCTTGTAAAGTTCAAGTTCTTGCTCCAATATCCCCACCTCCACTTCCCACTATACATACAAATACGCTTCTTTTTTTTTCCTTAGAAACAACTTAAACAGTCTTTCACTCCCACTTCCCCCAAACAAATATCTGACTTATCCAGCTGGCCACTGTGGATAACCGCAGTAAAAAAAGGCTAAGCTGGCAAGGACGTCAACAAGGAATACAAGATTAGCATAACATGGAAAGTGGATATTTTTTTGCCGCTTGTAAGAGGTATACAAGAGAGGAATATTATGATAATGTGGAACAATAATGTCTTAATATTTTTCTATTATGCAAAATATTGAAGATAAATATTTCAGAAAGAGTTTTCCTGTCTTTGATTTTTGTGGTTATCATTAATGGCAGCATACTCATTGCAAATTTCTTGTTACCTTCCCTTTCTTTTCTGAACTTCCGAAATATAAGGCTGGTCTGTTCTTTCCTTCTTCTCTCCTTTCTCTTACAGTTAAAAGATCAATGTACTATGCTCACAATATTTAGGTTTTATTCTTAGAGAAGTAAGTGTTCTCCGTTTTACTAGCAGTATTGTAGAAGGCTGACAAGTATAAAAATAAATTTGGTCATTTTCCCTTCTGTCTTTTGCACTGTTACCCGTCCAGTTTCAAGGGGGGGTGAAACTACAGCTGCCTGACAAGGTTTGTTAAAGAGAACGTGCGTGAGATGTGGGCAGCCAGGACCATAATACCCAAACAGTTGCTTAAACAATCGCTGTTCAGAGGCCAATATGTTCATCGGGGATTGGGATTCCCTTCTTTCAGTGTCTTTAATGGTGCTGTTTGGCGAAATCCAAAGTTATGAATTTGTGCTTTGTTACTAGAAGCTCTGTGGCAGAGCCAGATACAAACGTTACCCTTAATAATCAAGTTTCTGAGTTACTGAGAATGATTCTGAGTTTATTAAATACCTCAATAAACATTAGCTATAGCAACAAAATCCAAGCATTAGTAAAAAATCATCTTGTAATTCAATATGTTCTCATATTTTAACTTTCAAAAGCAAGAATGCTGCACTACAGAACTATTCCAGTTTTATGTATTCAGTCTTTCCATAAACCTTTTTAATATCAGAAAATATTTGTCTCAGTAATAACAAAGTTTAGGAATATATCTGTTGCTGTCCTGGTAACTTTTTTTTTTCTGAGTTGCCACAAGATAGTTTGAGAGATGGAAGTAATCTGTTGAAATCACAGGAATAATTAAGGAGATTGTTACTTTGCAGTGTAAGGGATGGGGAGGACAACATTAGCAAAATTAAACTAGCTAATTTCTGTTCTCTTAAGTCAGCTATCTGACTACCAATAGAGAAACGCAGATACAGGATCTTTTAACTCTGCAAAATTAATAATCAGCATATGTGAATGTCTTTCATAAATAGCAAGAAGAATTACGTTTAGAGTGAGGAACCAATAATATTCTGAACTGATTCTCATTTACAGCTGTTTCTAAGTATTTTGCATTTCCCTCTGTGTAAAGACTATGATTTGTCATTTTGTTTCATACAGTCCAATCCCCTCTGAAAGAAGTGTCATACAGATCAAAGGGACCAGAAGAAGCATAAGAAGAAAAGACTATTGTATATGACAGGGTCCTCTGAGTTTGTCTGTGTACTTTCTTCCTCATAAACTATTGTGATTAAAAGATCAAAAGGTACTATATCAGATTCATATCCACTGACAGGCTATAGAAGAATATTCTGCTGTCTGGCAGGTTATATGTCTCACACTCCTGAGCTGCCTTAAGAACTGCAAGAAGGCAGACTAGAATCGGAACCCTGTGTGAGCTGATTCCATTTTGGTATCAATATGCTTTTGACAGATTTTTTTCCCATGACCTCTGTATCAGTTAGAGAAGTATTAAACCAATCTTTTAGATTTTGAACTGAAATTGAGCAACAGATACCTACGTTTTTCAGACAGAATTTGGAATTTGAATTTGTAGGATGACAGAAGACAACCATGGATGTTAAAATACTGAAGACCTAGTTTTGACATCTGAACACCGATGCATGTGCTTTAATATGTAAATTATCTCAGAAATACTAGAAGTCTCCATTAGAGAGTTTGCTGCACACCTGAATTTTGTTCCTATAGCTTAAAGTCTTAAAGTACAAATTTAAACCAGCTTATTTCAGTGGCTGGAAACCCTTTGGAGCATCCTTAAGTTTGGTTTAAAAATTACTATTTTTGTTCATTATAAAATAATCCTAATCCATATAGATAAAATTCCTTAAAACCTTACCTGCCGCTCAGTTTTGTTAATGTCACTAAGAAATCATCTATGGTGTGGCAGTATAGAGCAGATATCCATAATCTAGACTCAGTTGGAGCAGTATCTCCACACAGGATAGTGCAACAGTTTTCAATAGCAGTATTTTAGCCTAGAAATAATAAAACTGTTTTAGTGCAGAAACTTGCCTAAGCTGTTAAACTAGAGACTATTAGAAAAGCTGTCAGAGTATTTTTTCATGTTTCTGGTCCTAGAGAAGACAGTTTGAACTGGAATATGTTATGTAGTAAAACAAACCTAACAGATGTTTAAAACTACTTAAACTAAATTGATATATCATTCCCAAGTGGAGAAGGCCCAATTACTAATTTCCAAAGTATGTATTTTGAAGTACCCTTTTTTGTACAGGTATAGTGTATTTAATAACAAAATATTTGTTTTATTAACAGGTTTACAGGTGGCATAAATCTATATATTCTCCATAGAAGATATGGTGTTCAGATTTGACACCTGCTCTATTTGGGAAGATTTGGTAACTCTGGCAATACAGTGTAATCCATAGCAAAGCTTGAATGTGACTAGGTATAGTATTCAAACTGACACTATCTTCATCCCACTTTCTTTCGTGCTCTCTACAGTCTCGAAGGTAATTAAAGAATTGTGCCGTCTTCTGAGTTTTGTTTACTTTTTTGACTGTTTAAGAAACAACAAGCAACAACACTCTTTTATCTCTGTATCACTTTGAAAGGTATTTTGTAGGGTCCTTGCGCTTCTTGGTTTCACAGAGTTTAATGACTACTAAAAACTCAAGAGTGGAAATTCAATAGCACATCACCTGCTGAGTCAGTTAGTGTAGCTGTCTGCCTTTTGCATTATACTGTCATTTCAGTTAACGTGACGCAAAACTTTTTTTTAGGTATATCTGTATTCAAGTGCACTGGAAAAGCACGGACAACAGGATGAACTAGAGGAGTTCTTTCAAAGAGAAAATGAGATGAACACTGTCTAAGTCTAAGTGAGCATTCAGCTAAATTCTGTTACAAT
Organism: Elanus axillaris; assembly: GCA_026212715.1. NCBI lineage: Eukaryota > Metazoa > Chordata > Aves > Accipitriformes > Accipitridae > Elanus > Elanus axillaris. Next base: position 6,804,722 of record JANZLQ010000030.1, read on the forward strand.
ACAGTCAACAGACTGACACATAAAGTATCAACAAACCCTATGAAGTCCTGGAAAAATCTGAACACTGTTAGAAATGACAGGTTCAAATTTCATGCCTGCCAGCAGAACAAGGAGGAGGAGCCAGGAGAGCAGGAGGCTTTGAATTTCATATTTAGCTGACATCCCTAAAATTGGAGTGTGTACATGTAAATGGTAATAGTATTTCCCTATGAAGAATTGTTTGTAGTCCATGTATTTACATAATATGGACAGAACTAAATTAAATTCTACTCTGTATGTGTGTCTTGCCTAAACTAGGAAGGTCTGACTCAACCTAGATGGACATTTCTAAGATTTAGAAAATGATTAAGAGCAAAATATAAGGTGGTGGAATTAAATTCTCTGTTGCCTCCAACACCCATTATATAGTAAGCACAAACGAAGGATGGTGTTTACAGTATCTTCTTTATGAGGCAACTTCTGTTTGTGTACAGGGTCCTCTTAAAATAGGTGTGGGAGCAAATGATCTGCTTATACTCTATGTGGGGGATTCTACTGTGTTAAGAACCAATGTGATGATGATATTGTTTAGAAAACACTCAAGCTGGATAGGGTCCCACTCTTCGAAATCTACTATCTGCAGTTTTGTTTGTTAGTACCTCAGGAAAGATTTCAGGAAAGATTTTCCCCAAGACACCCAGAGATGGATGCAATGCGATCATAATACTTCCATCCTGCATTTCATGCTGACGCACAGGAGTAATAACAGTTCAGAAGGAAATGTGGCGTAAAGCCAGAAGTTTTGTGTGAATGTGGGGAAGAAGAAGTTGTGCCATAGCTGTGAGTGGGGAGGAAAGAAGAGAAACAATCAGTGAAGGTAAAGGTAGTAAAATAAGTGAGTCTGCAGAATGAAAGGTCTTTTGAAAATTAGGAGATGAAGAACATTAGGGGAACAGCTTAGTGGTATACGAGTTTAAAAGTCCTGAGGCTTGCAAAGCTAAGTAAATGCTAAATTCAGAAAGAAGGTTTCAGTAGGATTCTTCTGAGCTTCAGTGTTGTGCTATTTTTGGAAGAGAATAGATAAAAGGTGGTTATGTTGGCATATGAAATGTTATCCCTTTGGGAAGAAGGGACCTGAATTAATTGCATATTTCCTCCCCTTCTCCCTTTTTATTTACAGTTGGATTGCAGAGAAGATTGATCTTAAAAGACCTGGGTAAAATATGTACACATAGTGTTCCTGTGTAAGTATATAATGTTGCTTCTGTAGCTGGCTTTCATATATAACAGTTTTAAGTTTTAAACATGCTAAAATCATACAGGGCTAGAAGAAGAGCTGTGAAGATTATGGAAGTTCTATTTCTCAAGAAGCATTGTCAAAAAAAAAATCTCAAAGCAAATAAAACTTGAATATTTTTAAATGGCAAAATGGAAAGCTAAAAAAGTCATTCTGTTAGAGTTGGCTGAATGTTTCGTATTTATTTTCTTTCTATATGTTGTTCCGTTGGCCACAGCTGGCAAGTTATTTTGTGGGTTTTTTTCTTGTTACTTGTCAATTAATTTTTACATCCTGTGGGAAGAAGCTTTTAAAGAGCACAAAGTGGTTTCTGAGAAAGCTGTTAAATCCTTTACATTTTATCTTAATTACTCTACAGATCTAGTTAAAGGGTCAAGAGGAAAATCCCAACTTTGCATACTTTCATTAGAATTTTTCATTTTTTGTGAACTGGCCTGAACTTTGGGGACTAATGGAATGGTTGGCTTTCTAAAGAGGTGCCTGTTGGTTTGAAGACATTGCCAGAAAAAACCTGTAATTATCAAAGTAAATGTCAACTGTTGTCTTTCTCTTCAAAGATTTTAAACTAGAATATGTTTCATGCCTTATTTTTTCTGTAGTGCTAAACATGGAAACCTTCAACTTCAAAGTGAGGTTTTGGTATTTCCTTCCATACTGCCGGAGGCTGTTTTGCCCCTCGAAGGTTGCCTGGCAGAACTTCTGTGTGTTGCTGAGTGTGCTGTGCACCATGTGGACCCAGCTGTCCACAGTCCACTGTAGACTAATCATCACTTTGAGAAGTGTTTGCTATCTTTGCTGCTTCCAGATATAATACTGAGGTGCCAGGAGTTCATCAAGTCATTTAACTTCAGTGTATTTCAAACAACTGTGCCAATGCTGGCAGAAAAGGGAGATCCCATGTCCAGGAAATTAACATTACTAGTGGCAGGCTTATGCAGTGAGTGTAAAGTCAGTGCAGTAACAAGCTTCTAACAAAACATTTGTGCAGGTGTTTGCCATGTTTATATATAAGAAAGACTGTAAATACTAACTACATAGCTTGAAAATGCCTCTTGTATTTGCAAATCATCAGGCAATATACTTGGCAATCTTCAATCAATCCAAAAATCCTTGAACTGACTTGAGTAGTTATCCTATCTATAATGTTAATGTGCTGTAAAGGTCCATCATGGAAATATTTAAAAGAAAAACTTCTTTTCTCCTTTTTCTGCAGCTCATCATGAGGAAATGGACCTTCAAAGCGTGGCATCTTGGAGCACTGTTATACAGGTGAAACACTTACTTTATTCTGTGAAGCTCCACAGTAGTTACTAAGATGGCAACTAGATCAGCTGTCAAAGAATGTTATGGAAGTTCTTCACCCAAAATTCAATGGACGTTAATACATATCGTTATTTCAGTTTATCTTCCTGAGGACCATTTTGTGTATGAGGTGCACTAAGCAAAATGTCATATTGAACTATTTTTCATGAGCAAGCCATAAGAGTCTGCCTGACCCAGGAGAGGTCATGACTTCTCAAAACATTTGTGAAATGGCTTCAACTTTTCTGTTTCTATTTTGGTGTCTCTATGTAGGCTCATAATTATTTAATGCTCTTGCTGAAACCACTTCCAAGCAATTTGAATGTTATGCCCCCTATTTGCACACACAGCCAGTTAGGTGTCACTTCAATATCTGAACTTTAAATCCAGAGACTGAATGTTCTGTGAAGTTGTCTGCAGATTTCCTGCATGTATTATTCTGTCTCCAGACACTTGCTGGCTTTCTAGCAGCTGTCTCTGCCAAAATTCAGTTTGAACACCTCTACTTTTGGGTAGAACTAGACTTAAACATTTCAGAGCCTTGGATATAAAGGTTTAGACCTGTGCAATAGGTGTCTTAGTTTCCTCCCCTGAAGCTCTGCTTTTCTTAGAAATGCTGTAATTTTTTTTTTTTCCTTTTTCTTTTCAGGTTTCTACCTCTGGCACCTGAAAACCTTCTCTACACAGAACTTGCAAAACTGCTCTGTTTTCCAAGGATACTGAGATGTGCAACATGCCAGTTCCCATCAATGGCTCAGTTTGTGTGAGCATGCAGCAGCTGTGGTGCTTTCATCAACATTTCCCATAAATTTGGAAAAGCCAGACATAAGCACCATCTGGCTGTGCAAGGTACTCTCATAAGCTGGGCAGTTCCTAAGTAGCTCAGTCACTGTGGATACATGCAAAAAGATCTGTGCTTTAGAAAGCACTGGGGTTAGTGAAGAAGAGCTTAAATACCTTATGTCCAAGGTTGTCTTTTGTGATACTAACTTAAGTACATGTTTAATTTTAAACATGAGTGCTCTGGTTATCTCTTTATACAACGTGTTAATACTTTGCTAAAGTAGGAAGCATACAAGAAAAGTTTAGATTGAATGTAGTTCTGTGCTGAAAAGTCCTTGTCAAAAAAGGTAACTTGCATTCATTCAGTAAATTAACTCATAGATGTTTATAATAATAATAATATGCTTGAAAAGACATCCTGTGGCCAGGGTGAAGGTTTTTCTGCTTTTGACATCACCATAGTGCACTACAGGGGAGTAGCAGATGCTATGCAGCTATTCCTTGCCGTGCTCTGTCTGCTGTTTAAACATATTTAACAATAACATACTGCATGGGTAACTGAAATATTTCTAATGTAGATCAGTTGATAGATGTTCTCATTAACAAAAAGCTGCAGGCCATGTCATTATCATCATCTTCTTTCTTCTTTCCAGCATTACTAAGTGCATTGGTTTGCTATGCATATGTATATGTTTGAGAGAGAGGAGTGTTCTGCTCAGCAATACCTTTTATCCTGTTCATGTTCATGATGATTTGCCCCTCCTTTTCCTCTTTTAGATTGTGATAGTGCAACAGAATTCTAATTAAATTACATTTAGGACAGTAGATCTAGACTGAGATTGTTTGATAGAGAACTGTGTTAAAAGACAGTGTCCTTGAATACAATGATGATAGATTTACTTTGTCTCCTGGTATTATTCAAATTGGAATACAAAGCTATAAGGCTAAATCTGATTTCTTAAAGATGCTGAAGATAGCTAGCTGAATGCCGATGTAAAAATTCTTCATGAATGTTTGCTCACATTTCAAACAGCTGGTGTTGTTGCTGTGGGCTTTGTCTGTTTGGTTTTTTTTTACATATGGAGGCTTTTGCTTTACTTATCCTTTGTATGTACTGTTTATGAGCATTTCTAAGAATAGCTGCACTTTTTAAGAATGCATGTACTGCTATGCATACAAAAAAGGTTCATTAATTATTGTTGAATATTATTCTAAATAACATGTAAGTCAACCAAGCCAGAAAATAAAGCAACATAATTTTGCCAATAATAAATCCTCAGTAATGAGTACTGCATACTCTTAACATGTTAAGACCTATCCACCCACATATTCTTCTACAATCAATACAGGCAGAACAATTCTGTGTTGAGTACAGAGAAAGCCTGCAGAGAAATGAATTTGAAATTACCAGCTTGTAAGGAATTTGTTAGCTCAAAGTTGTTGTCCAGGTTAATTTGTGGGCAGGTTTTTTCTAGCTCAATAGAACAATAGCTAGAGATGTTCCATATCTTAGTATTAAAACAATATGGCCACTTGACATTTTGGGAGAGAGGCAGTTTGGCAGAATCAGAAGTCTGTAAACAATTGAGGAGGAAAGAGTGGAACAACATCTTCTGGAATACTCTTTTAAAACCTACCAAGATTAGTAAGGACTTGCCTCTTTCAGAGGGTTTGAATAACCCAGCTTCCTGTTAAATTCAGTTTCCTTTCTTAAGGAATGCCGGACCTTTATTACTTGTTTGACTTGAAGGGAAGTTCAGATAAAACATAAAGGTTTTTGGATATCTTTTTCTTTGAAACACCAAACCTGCTGGAGTTTGTTAGGTAATTTTTACATTTGCAAGCTCATCGGTAGTAATAAATTTTACTCCAAACTGGTGAATTCCCTATAGATTAATATAAGCTATTTGAAAACATTTATTTGAAATTTGCTAACCAAAAAGGAAATGTGTTTAAAATTTTCTTAAACTGATGTCCTTTCTAAATAATTTAAATATATAATCATAAAATCCAATGATTTCTGCTAGCTCTTGCTCCTCTAGCTTTTGTTTGATTCTTATGAAGTCTTATTAAGCCATTTCAGTTGCTCAGTCATCGTTTTATAGTTAATCTTAGCAGTAAGACCTAATTCTGTGTTTTGGCAAAGTTCCAGCTTCATATTCTTGAGGCAAACAAGCACTGCTTATACTAAGGCTCTATGGCACTGATTTAAATTGGTGTGTCTTCAGCAGGTCAAGAACCTCAACACACATAATTTCCTCTCAAGTAGCAATGTAAAAAATGACCACAAAAAGTAATTTATTTCTTTTTAAACATAAAACTTAAATTCCAGGAGAAAAAAACAAAACCAAACAAATAAAACCAAACAAGGTTTGGCATCTCTTGTCAAAGATTAGGTCAAGGTTCCTGGAACTGTAAATCATGACTGTCTTTTTCTTAAATCAGGGTAAATGCACAGAAGATATAATATACGTGAAATAACTCAAAACTGTATATTGAAAGCAATAACATTAAAAATTCACCTTTTATTGCTTTGCTGTACTTCTTGCCCTGAGATACACCAGTCAGCCTGTAGAAAGCCCTAGTAACTGATAAATATCTCCAAAGCTTCTGATGAAAGCACTTTGCTACTATTTACAATTTCAAAATTGCCAATAATGCTAAAGCAGAAAGAGAACAAGCTATGGATAAAGGGGCAGAATTTTTTCAACAGAATTTTTGTTTTATTTTGCATTTAGAACCTCAGCTCTGGGAATCACATGAATCTCTATTAACTTTTCTAACTATTAACTTTCCAAGCTAAAATGTCGAAAGATTTAAAACCCCTAATTCTTTATATTGTTTAAATATAAAATAATTGAAATAATTTCATAAGCTTTGAATCCATTGCAGTGCAATAATACTTTTAGCCCTGCAGATCCAATATTAACAGTAAAAGGTTTACTGTAGCCATGCCTCAGACATTATGACTACATCCTTTCCTGGAGAATTGTTATGTAAATTGCTTTTTCATGTCATGGATGATGGTGTTTTCAGAAATGACAAGGGTATATAGGCCATAGTTTTAGAGATATGGGTTTACCATTTCATACTGTATAAAATGGTAGAGCATATTGGTTTGTTTTCTTTGCTGTGTTGCTTGCTTGCTGTACAGGGCTGATCCCAAGCCAAGCCTGAGATGTGAGAAAAAAAATCAGCTTTCCCTGCCTAACAGGAGGCACTGTGGAATGACTACAAATACAGAACTTGTAAAGAAGGACCAGCAGAAAGCATTACTGCTGGAAGAACACAAAAAAAATTTTGCAGGTTTTTTCCTATTTTCCCCACTCAGAAGTGGTGTGTTTCCTTTGGAAAGCTGCAGTACATGTGGCTTCAGTGTTCTAATAAAACATAGATTTAAAATACTTGCTATCTTTTGACTTACTGTAAGGAAGAGAGAGAACACCTGATCCTTGTGACCTGCCTGGGACCTCATGACCGGTTTTGTAGTCCTATTGAGTGAAATTTTTTTAAGCTTATCAGCTATACAAGCAACTCAAAATCTGTCTTGTGATTCATGATCAGGTCATAAATGTAACAGCATGAAGCAGACAAATGAAATCTTTTGAGTTTCAGATATGAAATAAAAATAACTTTTCCTGTTCACTGACAAAGATTAAATCCCTATATTTCCTACAACGCTTTGCTGATACAGGCCATTGTCTGCAGGAAGCAATGAACTCTCAAAAACTTTTGCATATGTTACTGATCAGCAACCACTCTATCCTGCATATGTTAAAGAAAATTATAATACAACTACATTTGCAATTTTATAGTACAAATTTCTAACCTAGGTATACCAATATTATATGAATAATAACTTTCAACTTAAATATCTCAGATTCTAGCAGTAGTGCACATGAAAAGAAAGAGAAGTGTCATGAGTGAAATCAGCCTCAGATTTTGTCAATTTACTGATTAGAGCTCCCCAGCTCAGCAGGGTTGAGGAGCACTGATTCAGATCACTGACTACAATTTGGATAAGTGGGCTGGTGTCAAAATCAGTTGCCATTCTGTCCAAATCACTACAAAGCTGGAGACTTGAATGTGCGAAAAATTATCAGGTTTTAGTACAATAGATGTGTGTCCTGTGCAGTCACTCTTGACGGGGTTGAGTTTTTCTTACTTTAGCATGAAAATTAAAAAAAAAAGACATTAAAATAAACTTTTTATGGTATTGATACATGAAGTAATCAGGAAAGAAATTGTGCAGTGCCTTGGGATAGAGTAAATTTGTTTCTCTGCTGGTTGTGTTGAGCTTCTTTACTCTTTAATATTAATTAATCAAAGAGCAAAGGGCTTCTGGAGGCTGCATCTCAAAAATCCAAGGAACAGCTCATACACCCTTTCTTATATCAGGGTTGTTGGGCTTTTTTAGTCTTGATGTAAAGCTCCCTAGAAGATAAACATGAAAAATCTTGCAAGAAGCTTGTAAATCAATATTTGTCATGACATCTAATTTGCAAAGTTCTACTACTCTGTTTTATATGGCCTGTATGTGGAGGAAGACAGCCTCAGGCCAGATGCCAGGATGAGTTTATATAAGATAATAAATTAAATGTTAAGAGTTCTTGAGGAGTAGAGGAGAGGAAGAAGGAAATAACAGAATATCCTGCACCGCCATGTGTTGCAACACTGCCCAATACCAGGGCTGCTTTTCCCTATCTCTTGTGAAGGGCAAATGAGTTATGGTATGTCATTGCTTTGGGGGATAAAGCAGGGGCATATCACAGCGGGTGGCTCTATGAGGTAGTCTTCTCCCACTGTGAGAGCAGGAAACATTCAGAGCTATTCAGGACATTCCAGCTTGGTATGACTTCTAGAGCTAGTACTACAGCCTCACAAACATATCAAGATGATAGATTACGAAACTGAAAGGCTTTAAGGTTTACAGTTAAATCTTAGTCATATGTTTCTAACTGTTACTGCATTATTGTAACTGTTTTACAAACATGCATTTCCTTTAATCCTTTCATCTTGCCTAAGATAAGTCTTAGTAATCTGACAAACTCTGGGGACAGGTAAATCCATTATGGCAGACTGGACTAGGCAGCTATTTGAGTGTTTACTATGCAGATTGTTGTGGACTTCCAGAAAGCCTGTAGAGCAACTCACCATTGTGCTGCTGAAACCCTGTCACATATGAGCATGACATCCTTCCCAAATATGAGGTGGCTTTTGTCATTAGGAAGAGTCCTGTTGGCTAGCAGGAAGATAATGTGAAAGGAGACCAAAACTTTGATTCTTCAGAAGCTGCTGGCACCCCATTGTCCAGGTACAGCATATTTGAAATGATTTAAGGTAATTGGCCTGTATAAAAAATTGTGAAAGACATCATGACTTTGAAGCCTAGTGATTACAGTACTTGTGAGAAAGTGTTCACATCTTCCTGGACTGACTATTTAGTATATTAGCCAAGGGCTGTTTAATGCATAATAACTGAAAATTTATTGGAGCAAAGATTGCAACTCAGCTCCCTGGTGAATGTCGTACAACAAGACTAGATAGTCAGGATCACTAATGTCTCTCCAACCCTCTCAGTCCATCAAATCATTATTTGTTCTCTACAAAGTCAAGTAGCTTCAAGTCTCCTCTCATCACAGGGTATGGTCTGAATACAGCTTCTGTTGTAATGCATCTTGAATTCCTTTTTGGCATAGCACAAATCTATTGTGGGGAGAGTTACTAATCCACAATAGCCTGAATTCTGGAGTCTAACATACTTCACAGGAAATTTGGAGCTGGGGTTGGGGTGGGGAGGTTGACTCCTAGGAGCTGAAGTGTGAATTAAGGTCAACATTTAAATGCACACAGGCTGTGTGTGTCCCCAGAGTTAGACATTTAAGTGGAGTTGTAGTTGTGAATATAAAAATGGGTGTTCCTAAAGTACCTGGTACTACAGTAAAGAGTACTAGGCTGGACTTCAAGTCTGAGGAATTTTTTTAATGGTCTAATCCTCTAAATGGAAAAAAAACAACTTTTCCTACCATGAGTATGTGTAAAATTTGCTGCTAACATCAGTGGCAGCTGGCTTGGAACCCATTTTAATCCTGTTGAAAACAATAACAAAATTTCGCTGAGTTACATGACACAGCGTGGATGCAAAGGGTGCACATTCTTCCAGACACACTATGTGGTTCATCTGCACTGGTGGTCAGCATTGCCCCATGACTGGTGTATGTCCCACTAAGGAGTCATTACTAGCTTATCAAGGTGCCAGTCAAAGGTGCCTTAGATAACTTTTTTCATTGTTCTTATAATTACTATTATTATTAATATTTTATATCAGCTTTTAATACTAATTCAAGAAATGCCTGGCATAATCCATAAAGGAAATTATAGTATTTCAATTGTATAAGGGCCTGGGTTTCATGGATAGGACAAGACTGACTGATAAAAAATGAATTTGTATACATGGTGAGATTCTACCTGGACTGAGGGAAAGCTCTTTTCTTTTGACAACTGGTGTCAGTGTTAGTTTGCACAAAGCATTTTGGCCTCTAGCAGCCAAAACGTTGTTTTCCTCTTGTGCCAGACCCCTGTGATTGCAACAGTGTGCAACTGTCACTGTGAGAAACACAGAGAACAGAGAGTCACACTTGTCTTCTGAGTGCCAAGTTGGCAACTAACTTTGGCTCATGAGCATATTCCTGACAGCATGTGAGCCAGCTCCGAGCCGAGATGGCACCTGCAGCGTGCAGAGAGCCAACTGCTATTAAGAAATGAACAAAGGTGTGCTCTACAATTTTAAATATACTTTGGCTAATTGGAGGGGGTTTTCTCCATTAAGCACTCACAGAAAAGGCGTCTACTTTAAGATGTGGCATAGGTTATAAGGGGCTCAAAAAACATTTGCTTAACTTGGCTTCAGTGATGACAGCAAATCAAACAGTTTAAGTTGTATATGAAAATTAACAAAAAGCCAGGAAACTGAGAGGATGAGGTTCCCAAATTTGGAGTTATTGTGAGAAAAGACTCGGGCTGGTAGATGGTCCTACTAGGCAGCTCATCTTAGGATCTTTATTTGCTTTCTGCCACACTCACTTTCCCTGGGAATTTTACTTTTTTAAAGCAATTGTCACATATGCCTCATTCTCTTGTAATGTTGGCATACTATAAAAACAAGCCTTTCACAAATTGCTAAGTTACCAGTTTCCTTTATAACCAGTTTTACTTAAAGGCAGAAAATAAACAAAAAATAATAAGTGTTTGGGTGAAATAATACCCAATATTCCTTAAAAATTATCCAAGTTCCTTCTCTATACTTATAAAGCCACTTTCTGTAAGTCGCTTCTTGGATTCTCTCTAAATGAAAGTCTTTCCTCCATATGCCCTTGGTTTCTGAAGTCCAGGACTGGGTCCAGACTGATTACAAACTTGGGCTCCAGTCCCATGGAGCTCTTAATTGCCTGTTTAAGACATGAATAATGTCATCTGAGAGGTATACAAAATCAGGGATTATAACAAGATGAAACAAGCTGAGTTCATGCCATACAGAGAGACATCTAAATCTGGGCTAAAGCCATAAAGAATTGTCCATCTCTAATTCTGTAGTACCTAAATAGGTGTCTGTCACCTGCACTCCTAAATTTAAGATTCCGACACAAAGGGCCAAGTAATGGGAAATATGCTTACAGTTTTCTGGCATAGGTGCCAAAAGCTAATACAATTCCAACTTAGATTTGGAGCTTTTAAGCACTAATCCTGTTTTAGCTTGTCTCACCACCAACAAAAGTGGCTGAAACACCGTGGCTCTACCGATCCTTTACCACTCCTGCGACTGCAGGATGGCAGGATATCCCTTACAGCACTCTGTGTCTGACATCATTACCATGCAGTTTATTTCTTCCCTCATCTTCTTCTCAAAGAAAGAATTAGAAATAAAGACAGTGCTTTCCTTTAGTAGGTTTTCGATGATCTGCTTCTATTCTTAGGGGTATAAACATGTTTCTCTGGTTTGAAGAAGGCAGGTAAAATGGGCTTTGGAACATGAGAGAGCTTTGTAGTGATCACCACAGCTTTGTGGCAGTTTTTAATGCTCAAGGGCAGATTCATTTAACAGTTTTGGACATTCTGCCTGTAAGGCTTACTCTGATGATAGAAATCTCTATTATATTATGTGGTGGCAGCTCTGGGACTCAAGTCCCAAATGTTGTGGGTTCTCTTAGATTTTCTATGCTCAGGCTAGAGCTTGTTAGGTAAAGATCTTGTTTATGGACAAGGTTCATCTAGACAGAAAAATATCAATAATAGTAATAATACAATTAAAATGGTAACAAACACACACACACACACACACTTTCTTAGTTTCCATCCCCTTTCTTGGGGTTATACTCACCCTCCCATTCTTTCTGTGGAAGCACACAGTTGGAGAGGTTAACAACAAAAGCCATCAGCATCTGGAGTCCTTCATTGGGAGAAATATGATGTTGATGCTGCTGGTATCTTCTTCCACTCCTGAGATCCACTTGAGGTCATTTTCACATGTGCTAATGTGCTTTTACACTTCATTGCTCTGCAGCTCCATGTTAGATCCAAATTTACTATATATGATCTATGGCTTTTATGTATGTTAGATTCTACTTCTTTGTTCTGTTATCCAAACAAGCAGGTCTGCCTACCTCCAGCTCTGCATTTCTTTAACGGACCACAAGTTGTTTATAGCTATGGGGTTTCTACTGCCAGCCTATGTTTCACCTCTTCTCATCCCATGCTTGTACACCTCTGTGCCACATCGTGTCCTTCCGCTTCTCATGGAGAGCTGCTGTTTTAGCAGGCCTGTATTTCTCTACTGTCCATCGTTATGTTAGAGTTGCAAGTATCTCCTCATACATAGAACAACTGCTTGTTCCTGCTGTCTCTATAAAAATGTGGTCATACTGCACAAAGATAAAAGCAAACCAAATTAGCTATAGACACCTGGTCAGCTAGAGAAATCACTGTCACAGCTAAACCAAGTAACATCAAGTTGCAGGCAGGTCACAAAAGTTCAGGCAGAGCAAGTCTGACAAACCTCGGTCCTGTGGCCTTACAAGTTTAGAGCAAAGCTTGTATCCTATTGCTGTCAATGGCAGTACTGTATTATAGGCTACGTGATTACAAGCTTCACTCCATTATTCTATAATACAGCCATGAAAAAACTACCTGGAGTCCATACCATAGCACTTCATCAGTCTCAGACCAAAGTCCCTGTGACATTAACTCTCAGTGAAGTATGCGTAATTTGTACAAAGTTTGACGATAACAGAAGATACATTTTTAAAGCAGAGTCTTGTGAAGATTTTATTGACAATCATGTAAGAATCCATCTAGAATAGTGAATTTAAAAGGAATATCCAATTAGTTTGTGTTCCAAATATGGCACCACATCTTCAGAGAATGCACAGAAAGTGTCTATCACTTTGCATCAGAAAAGTATGTGATCTTCCAGTTTATTCTCTATTATTTATTTAGTGAATTAAGAGCAGTATCTGTGTGTTTCCATTACAGAGGTAATAAATTTTCTGTCCAGTGAGAGTTTTTAAGATTCCAATTTTATTTTCCAAATCATAGCTGAATATAAACAAAATCTAAAGTCATGTTCTACATCCAACAGATGTAAGATATTTTGGGGGATAATAAAATTATTTACCTTTGATAATTTAAAAATACTTGTTCTCATTTTACTTTCTAAGATTTTTTAGTTTTATGTGGTTTTAGTTTCAAAGGTAAAGATTAATTTGTCTTTAATTAAATATCAAAATTGTCTAAGTGGAATGTTTCTAAACTTTAATAAAATAAAGATGTGAAGTAAAGAGGCAAGTAAAAACTAACCAGGCTTTACCAGCAGTTGCTTTTAATGATTCAAAGAATTACTAATCAGGTTAGTTTACTTGCAAACTCTTGATAATAAACAGTTTTCAAAATCAGAATGCCTGCTGTCTTTTGAGTCTTTGAAAAACATCTGTTCTGTTGTAGATGCACCCCAGAAGCTCACTGACTGGAATTAACAGCAATAGGTGTTTTTTTTCAAGAGAAATACTACCTGATCCAATTTCAGTCCCTTTTACAGATGATACACTACTAAGGTAAAATAAACAGAAACAAGTAAGTTGCAGTCAACTGTAGATATAGTATTCTGCACCATGTAAGGTTTGAGTCACTGCTGAGATGACTAGGGTAATAGCATTGATTTCATTAGAAATACTCAAGCATAGGAGTGCAAAAATGCAATAACACAATGCTTTTACTTGAATAAGTTTGAAATTTTATTGGATAATTTCTTCTGTACCTGGACTCCTCAAAAAAATGAGTGTCTAAATCTTCAGCGGGTGTGAGCCATTGCAGTTTAATGGATATTAATGATTCTTTTCCCATTTTACACCACTTTAGGACAATCAGTTGGACGAAATGGAAAAGAAATTACAAAGTCTTGTCTTGGGAAGGGCAAAATAATAAAATGACTAGCTAGGATGAAAAGTGACAATAAAGGGATAACTGTTCTTAGTTAGTCTTTTAATACTGTTGGCTCTTAAAGCTTTTTTTTCTTCAGATGAAATTTCAAATAAAATATCTAACTGCTTGATTTCAACCAAGTTCTGACTGTGCTGCAAGAACAACCATTTTGATGGTTGAAAGTAGTTGAAGTTTTCATTAATTCTTATCTTTTGACACTTCTGTTTTATACAAAATAGCCTTTTACTAAACAGTACTTGCTAGGAAATGTCCACAAACTCTTAAGCTCTTATTTTAAGAGACGATGTGTTTCTTTTCATATATGTTATTATAAAGTATAACAAAAAGGTTTAAAATAAATCACCTTCTTAATGGGTTACACTTACTGGATTTCATATCCTCAGTGTAATGTTAATATTTTCATCAACTAGAACTATTGGAGTTCTATGTTCAAATCAACTTTGCTATTAAGGCAGGTCATTATAAACACAAAGGGAAATTGTTCCTCTTGAGTAAGTGTACAGCAGGAGGATTTTATAAAGGAGGATTATAGGGAGAAAGTAAAAGGAGGTAAGAGAGCTAAAAGCAAGTGATTAAGAGCTAAAAGCAAGTGATCCTGATTAAGATTTCTGTTCTGAAGTGGAGGATTTAGTTATTAAGATTCCATCCATATTTTCATCCAGAATGAGAAGTGGGATGTATTGTTTAGCTGTGACTCATTTAGATTTATTTTTTTAAACAGTCTTACCTCCTTTCTTTTTTTCATACATTGACTATTCTCTTTACTCTATTTGGAAAGTCATGTGCTGAAGCGGGGTGCGGAGTTCCCGGGTAACGACATACACTCAATATGAGTAAAAATCGTTCCAACTTTATTCAAGCT
>JANZLQ010000030.1:6822033-6838363 GCA_026212715.1 Elanus axillaris
GGTGGGGGGCGTGGGGGTGGAAGCTCTGGTTTCTGATAGGACTAACATACCTAACATTGGCACACCACTAAGTAATGGGCAGGTAGACTAACAGAAGATAAGTGGGTGCCGGTTTCCATAATATAATTTCAACCTACCTAAAATCAAATTTGATCTCAAACTTACTAGCTCCTCTTCTGCTGTTAAAAAATAGGACCTAATAGATACACATAAATAGGATGAAATGAAAAGCATTTAAAAAGTTGTACTAAAGGGCTTCTTAAATGTAGAATACAGAAATAAACAATATATTGTTACATAAGCTTTAAATATTTAGGAATTAGTTTGTGGGGGGTGTTGGGTTTGGGGGGTTTGTTTTGGGTTTTTTTAAGACCTTCTTCCTTCATCCAGAAAAAAATGCTGGTAATAATACGGTCTTAGGAACTTTTGTTAAACTCTGTGATAACAATTTATGAAAATAAAGGTCTTGAAGAACTACTTTGAATTGGCTAATAAAAACCCCAGTTCCTCTGGCATTCAAACATTACTGCTCTGTTTTTGTGATCTGAAGTGTTAAAACCAGGTTGAAATTAAAATTATTTTATGGCTCTTAATACAGAAGCACTATGAGGGACTGGATTTCAGTCAGGTCCTCTCCTGAGTAAACATGAAAGGACTTTTTGTTTCTTTACCAGCTATGTACACAGAATTAGAAGCTGCTGTAGAATAGTAAATTGTCACGGGGAGGAAAAGTTCAGCATAAGAAATGGGTGCAAAAAGTCAGTGAAAGCACATTAACATTTCTCGTATGTGTTAGAGAAATAAACATCTTAACCCTTTTTTGTGTAACTAGAAAGCAGGACTTGTATTTACGTGTAGGGGCAGTGGGAGGAGAATTCTTTTTTCTGTTGCATCTTCCTTTCCCCTCTGCTGCCCCCATATTTCACAGAGGCATAAATCACGTTAACATGTGCATGTACATACCTGCTTTAGGTTTACAAACCTCTGGTATACGAGAACCTTGTTTTGGTGACAATCTATAAGCTCCATTGGAGCAAAACTGAAAAAAACCCAAAAAACCAAACCCAAAATCCAAAACAAAACAAAAAAAAATAAAAAACTCAAACCCAACCAATAAAAGAACCCCAAATAATCTATTTTTTTCTTCCAAGTGGGTTGCTGTAAGTGCATTTCAGTGGAATCTAATGGATGCTCAGAATCCAGTATTATACTGAATTTCCTTTAAAATAAATAAATAAATAAAGGCTTGAAGAGTTAGAAAACCTGGAAAGGAAGACCCAGACCATTTTTCACTGTGTCTTATATCAACTCTCTCATACTGAAGATGACCTCAAAAACTTTCGTCTGACTCTGTAAAACTTGAAGTAAGAGACAACATAGTACCCATTTCTTAGTCTGTGAAATCATTCTCCTGAGTCTCTGCCATCCTATAATTGCAATTAAGAGTTGGTAGAATCATGAGAAAATTTATTCCTTCTGAATAGATTCCTTTTAGAAAGCAGTTAACAATATAACCCTCTACCAGCTTCAGCTGGTAAAGGAAAAATGAAAGATTATTGGGTGTAGAGTATCTGCATCCAGCTGCTAAAATACTGTGAGGTCATCTGGATTGTTGACAAGACAGTGAAGTCCTGAGGTAGTGGGTTTCATCTGGAACTGGAGAAATGCTGGATCATTTGGACTTTATGGTACACACCCAATCCAGTGCCTAGTAGCACATGGTCTTATTTCCCTTTCTGGCCATCTTCCCGTAATAGTGTTGGACACATTGCTCTAGTCTTAGCTGCAAAAGAGAAAAAAGTAATTTCTGAGACCATGCCTGCAACATTGGTGAGCATGAACTAGTATAAATTGATTTTGGTGCAGCTGTGCTAATTTTTTATTCAGGCGTTGGTCCTGCATGCTGCTCAAAGACATTAGAGTAAAAGCTGTATCCTGTTGCACGTACCATCTTTTACCGTGGTAGCTGCTAGCGCTTAGCACTTTAGTATGTGCAGAGGATTGGGCCATAAATCTTCTCATCTATGGGCTCCTGTTTTGTAAAGGAAATTTGTATTTGTCTTCTACCATAGTCTGCAATTATTAAGAGCTTAATTATGCCAGAATTTTAAAATATAAAATTAGATTTTTAAATCTAAAATCAGGGGTTTATAGCTCAGAAATAGATGCCTTTTTGAATAGCTCATCTGTCATTTTTTTGCACCCCAGAGAACTTCTTATTCTTAAAGCATATTGAAAGCTTGGCCATAAACAAGAAGGTAAACTATATATTTGACCTTTGTAATGCTCTATGCAAGCAGTAGGAGCCCTTAAGTCCTCATGGCACTGTCAGAACTTAGAAAAGTTTAGCCTACGTAACACAAAATTGACAGCTGTTTACCGTCTTTTGAGTTCTTCCTGCAACATAGATTTTCTGGTGCCACACAAGGGCTTCTTTTGTAGATAAAAACATAATTTCTGCTTGAAAACACTGTTGCTACCCTTAAAGCCATTCATAGATTGGCAGGATTCTTTGAAAGTCCCATTTCAACCATTGGAACAGGCTGCCCAGGGAAGTAGTTGAGTCACCCCCCAGAGGTATTTAAAGGACTAGACGTGACACTTAGGGACATAGTTTATGGTGGACTTGGTAGTGTTAGGGTAATGGTTCAACTCGATGATCATAAAGGTTTTTTCCAACCTAAATGATTTTATCATTCATCTGGGTTGTATTTCAACAGACTTCAAGTTAAAGATGTCAACATGATTCTGATCTCCCACGATTATTACATTGTCTTTTTGAAGAAACTTTGCTTTTATGCATGATGTAAAGAGACAGTCTTCTAGCCACTTGTCTAATAAGCAGCAGGCCCTGATTTAATTCACTGGAGCCATAAAAAAATGTAATTTAAATGTTGCTGTAACATTCAGAAATTCTTCTTTGTGCTCCTTCTGTCCTGCCCAATAACTGCTCTTACGGAATTCTTGGTTACTCTTTAACAAAGCATGGGTGGAAAAGGGGCAGAGAAGAATCTGCAAGACATGCTGAAGAAGGCTCCATCATTCTGAGCAACTACTAGGGATGTAAAAATCAGAGTAGCAAAGAAAATGTTAGTATTACCTTTACTCAGAGTTAGTTTCCTGTTTCCTTCACTTGATGATCAGCTCAGAACCTTCTACAGAGCTTTAAAACTATGAGCAGCACAGCACGTAAGCTGGAAGGCAGTGACTGATAACTTCAAGGTACTCACTCACTTACAGCTGTGGATTGTGGTTCCACAGCAAGTAAACTAGGTCTGCAGTTCCTGAATCTGCCATTGCTCCCCTTCTTGATCAGTAAGCAAGTGTTTTTAGATAAAGGCTAGTGAGACTAAAAGGCCTGAACAAAACTGATGCTAATGCTGAACTGTACTTTGAATACTGACAACAAAAAGACTGAGGGAGCCTCTGGTGCTATGACAGCTGCTTGCTTGGAAGACTGAAAGTGAGCAACAGGGTTAGTAAGCCTTTTAATCACATAGCTATAGTAACCAAACTGATTAATGAAAATTTTCTTCTACTTAAATCAGAATTAACTGGGGTGAATATAATGGTTGTATATCACACTGCCATCTGGTGTCAAAAGACTGAGAAACAAAAAATTAAGGCCTGTTTTCTGAATATGCTTCCCCATGTGAAACAGCATCACATCTACAGATAGAGTGAACATTTCTAACTATGTAAGAGTTGATGGGACCCACGAATATTTCCAAACTTGGACATGCTTTTTATCTATATAATACTTATATGTGCAGCACTGTTCTTCCAAAATTTTTGGATTTCAGGATGGTATATAAGTCAGAAATTAGTAGAGTTCCTACTTTCTTATAATGAGCCACAACAGTTCCTGGAATTTTAGAGATGAGTAACTATGAATTATTATAAATTGTGCAATAAAGAGTACCTTTGACATTTCAAAAGCTTTTTTTGAAAGTAAAAACTGGGTTTTTTTCTTCTGCAGTGATGCTCACTAACATAGCAATATAAAGGACAAGAATTTCAAAGTTTTTTCTTTTAAGGTGGCTTTTTCTTTCATCATATTGGAGTCCTAATTCTCTATTAATTTACATCAATGAGTCACTCCTGTGACTATCTGAAAATGCATACCTTGAAGGTAAAATAGTGCCGTGTCTGACTCAGTATAGTGACTCACCTGTCTCCCTCCCAACTGGACTTCATTATGAGTACATTACTGGACATACAGCATATATCATATACAAGGTGTAAGCAGAACCTATCTAAAAGTATGTACTTGTGCATAGGCTACCTAGGAGTCTGTGAATGGCTATTTGTATGGTAATAGTTTATGCATACTGGGCTATTTGCATTAAAATAGTGTTATGTGGCCCCAGGGAAGTCTGAAGTTCATTCTACTGACTGCAGCTTATAAAGATGCAGATACTGCCCCAAAACATCTTTATGCACAGGTGCAGATGGTCATGCAGCTCTTTTGTCCCTGCTCGGAGACAAGCTGATGCAAGCTGGTTGTAATGTGAAGCGGTGCACTAAGGGCGATGCGTTGTGCTGAGCCAGAGCCCCAGCTCAGCAGCCATAGCAGTATGGTTGAACAGCTTCCAGCCACCTCTGTGCATGAGCGGAGCAGATGCATAGATGTTTGCAGCTGTCCACCTAGACATGGCCTCAAGGATGAGTTCTTCTGTGTAATTTTGTAGCCGTAGTATTGTAAGCTAACATCCTCAAATATTAAGTGGTTTTAGCAGTTTACTCTTAAAACCTGCTAAGACCAACTTGGATTGCTGTTCTCTTATAAACTAGTAATCGAAGTGATGCTGTCTCTTTCAAATGTGCACAATAGTAATAGCTATATAGCATACAATATTATAGAAGTTTGTAATGGCTGTGTGCTTAGGCTACAGGAAAGGAGATGAAGGGCTGGACTGTGTAAGAACTTTCAACAACATAAAGCTACTGAAAAAGGAAGGGAATAAACTGTTCTTCACATCCTCTGGGGAAAGTCGTGATGGGCTTAAACTGCAGCAAAAGAGATTCAGACCTGACATTAATCATAGCTTTTTAATGGTAAGGATAGACAAGCGCTGTAACAGACTGGCTAGAGGACTGGGAATCTCTTTCTTTTAGAGGTTATTATAGAGATGTTAGATAAATATCTCACAAGCACTTTTGAGATACAGTTGATCCTGCATTGGAGCAGAAGAAATGTACTGACTTGCTGAGCTAACTTCTTTCATCTCAAATCTTCTAGGCTTTTGTGATTCACAGATCTAAAAGAAAGTAGATAGAATAGTCACTGATAACGATTTACAGCCTATGTCAATCTTACCTTATGAATCATAGTCTTCTAAGAGAGATCTAAAGATCCATTTGTGATGGTAGGGTTACTGTCAATGAACTGAGATACTCAGTCTGTTTTGTATAGATTCTCATCACCCTGATGACCATCTGTGCACCTTCAAAAAGCCTGAAACATCTTCTCTAGCATTGCCAGTCTTACTCAGCTTGTTTTTACCTTCCTGCTGCTGCCAAAGGTGAAAAGAAAGAAAAACAAAAGGATTGTGTAAAACTGAGTACTGCATTTTATCAGAGGGGGAATTTGTTGTATTTATGTGCTGTATTCACTATACTTTTGAAATTAATTTAACCACCGATACATTAAAAACCTGGGGGTTTTAAAAGATAGATGTGCTTGGGAAATCTGTGGTAAGGAATGATTTCAGCAAAAAATGCTTCTTGGACAGGGCTGAAATATTTCACAGAACCAGATAGCTTTTAGCCTCCATGAATGTTTTCTGCCTGCTCGCCCACTGGAAATTAGGTCAGA
Organism: Elanus axillaris; assembly: GCA_026212715.1. Lineage (NCBI taxonomy): Eukaryota > Metazoa > Chordata > Aves > Accipitriformes > Accipitridae > Elanus > Elanus axillaris. The sequence continues at coordinate 6,827,852 of JANZLQ010000030.1, forward strand.
AACTCTAATTTTCTAATGTTGTATGTTGACTAATCCAGTAGTGAATATTCCCTTGAAATAAGGTTACCAGTGCTTCAGGCTTAGCAGCCTTACTGACATGTGAATGACCTAGAATTCAGTGCTTTCTGGCTCCTTTTCATGGACTCAGCAGTCAATTTGGAAGTAAAGTACATGTTTGAACAGACTTCAAAGCACATTACAACTGTGGTATTAGAAATGCAAATGCCTAGTGGCTTTTAGAACATGTAGGACGAGATTGATAGGTATCAGATGAGCCAAGGTTTGGGGCTTCTTCACTCTAGCTCATAGGAAAGGAGCCCTACTTCTGTTGTTATACTTTATATTTAAATTATTACCAAAGCAGGGAAGAAAAGCTTAAATTTTCATGCATAGTGGTTGTGTTGACTTTAATATGCACATAACTTTTCACAGATTTTCTTACCTATTGAACATCCCCTTTCACTGCTATATGCACAGAACTACCTTTCTGCTCTGGAGCTGTGTCATGGTTTTCAAGTTTCGCCAGAAGGCAGAAACACTCTGAATGGCTTTCTCTCATTCTTAGCTTCACTTATATCTCCAAGCACCATATGTAAATAGCTTGTTCTTAGCTTCCAGAGCAGTATCTTTAATCCTTCCCAGTGTTTTTATGCCATCTACAGGTCTCTTCAAACTGCTGAATTCTGTACATATTTTTCCATATCAGGCTTGATGGCAGGAAGCTTTATTTTCAAATCAGTTTTCATTATTTTGTAAATTTATACACCACTTAAATAAACTTAACTTTTTTGTAAATTGCTCATTATTTGTAAAATCCAGATCAGACAAATTGGTTAACCCCTGACATTTTCAGTAATATTTCTGTTTTCCTTTTTTCAGTGCAGAATAATTTTGCAGTGTTTTATGATATCAGAAACCGTGTCTTAAATCTTTATATCAACAATTCAGTGAAAATAATATTTTTTTTAAAAGAAAAGAAGCTAATTGTGAAACTTCAGGAAAGGAACTTCTAAAACTTGGACCAATAAATATTATAAATGTATCTATAATATGAATATATTAAATGTTGTTTTTATTTAAAAATTAATAGAAGAAGAAGAATAGGCTACTTTTTCCAACAAAAATTTGATTAATGAGAATAATTTCATATTTAAAGGGATACAATAAACAAGTTTCCGTCAATATACTGTGCTTACCAAAAGACCCTACAGTCTAATTCTATACATGATCAGACAAGTTGTGGTGACAAGACCTAAGGTGGAAATACGGTATAAGGAAGAACAGAGATTTGTGACAACATGATTACATGCATTTCTTAAAAATGATATGGCCTTTCAATCATATTTGTGGCGTGTACAGTTAAATAATCCACTGGTGCCTTTAGCTGATGAGAATTCTGCATGCGCTGTCAAGGACAAAACTTGTCTTAACTCTAAAAACCTCTTCAGCGAGGTTCATTGTGCTCCCTATAGATAAGGCAAACCACTTAACACTGACAAAAATGTCACAGTGTACTTCCAGACATTAGTACAAATAAATGAATGCATGAAAATCAAAATACAGGAGAAATGTAAGAGTAAGTATGAGTATCTGACTCTTAGATGGAGATTAATCTATGTCATAAATATTCAAGTAAGGCATATTAGGATATAAAGCATGGTTGAAAAGCACTTTTACTGAGAGATGCTCTTTCCTACAAGCCAGACATAATCTGTCATTTTTTTCCTTGTGCTCTTCCGCAGGCAAGAAAATTCAGTCATGGAAATTTGTCTGTGAATACTTCACTTGTGGTTCAGCTAGAGGTACAGTAACAAAAGCCATTTTACGTGCACAGATGATTTGCATCAAATGTGCTGCACAGAACACCAACCATGTATGCAAGGTATATTTCCACTAAAAAAAGAAACTATGATGCACAATAAACCCCTGCTGTAGACAGAACCAATAGTTTTCTCTAAACATTCAAAACACTTCTTTAGGTCTCTTCTACTAAGAAAAAAGAAGTAACCTTAATTGTACTGTTGAATATTTCATCTTTTTAAGAAACATAATGCCATTCCTATCTGATATCTGAGGGAGAAGTGTTGAAGTGACCTTGTTTCCCAGTAGACTTATGATAAGTTTTCCAGACAAGAGAAATGGGACTTCAAAACTAGAACTGCAGTTATGCACACTATGACTAATCTGTTGCACAGATTGAATGAAATGATAGGGGAATGACTGACCGGTTCCTTGGGGTATTTTAGCTTTGAGAAGAGGCAAGCATGGTGCATGTTTACAGGATTGCCAAGGGAAAATGCAGAAGCAGGTACGTTAATTGATTTGCCCAGGCAGCAGTGTGGTCTAATGTATTAAGTTTGGGCCTGGGCCTCAGAAGACACCTTCTGTCTCACAGAGGTTTTATGAGACTTAATTTAGGGCTTACAATTTGCTTTGAAAACAGTTTTCAGACATACAGTCCAGCTTCAGCTGTAAATATGTATCTATAGCTGAAAGACATGGGCAAGAAACTTAGGCAATGGAGTTTGTTCATTTAACACAATATAATTGTTTTTCCCAATTACTTAATTCTGTATTGACCTATTAGTTATCAGGGTCAATTAGGTATTAGGGTGACCTTCTTACAGTGTGTATCCTTATCATTCGGACATACACATATATCCATCTCAAAAAAAAAAATATTCCTGGGCTTCTTGCAGTTTCAGCTATGTAACAACTATACTTTACCATTTAAAAGATTATATTGCTCACAGAAGTGAGAAGAATTCCCCAAACTAAAGAGAAAGCATAGAAAGAAAATACTATAAACTTAAGACTATCTTTAAAGAAGCCACTTTTCATGTATTGCTGCCAGTCCAATGCTTTACTAGTTGAATCTTATTCATCAATAGGAATCTTCTTCATTTTACAGATACAAGAGGACCTCAGAAACAGGAAAAGGCTTGACCTGATGATCACTAGTCTACTGCATTTTCAGATTTGTAAGCAAGAGGGGGATGACAGGAAGGGAGCCACGAGCAGAAAGTCTCCATTTGCCACCCCCCACTACCAGAGCACTTTCTTGGGCACACAGGCAGCTTCTACTAGAAACATGACCTGAAGCACTCTCAGAGCTGCCCTAACTTTAAACTACCCCATCAGTTTAATAGTCACCAGATCACCAACATAATATGCAACCATATGCAAAATAACAGCCTACACAACAGAAGCAGGTGTTTGTTGTCTCTTTTAATGCTTTTTGAAAGAGTTTTTAAGCTGCTCATGCCCATGCAGTCTACTGTATACAAAGGTATCAAATTGCTGCATTACCTTTACATTGGTTTGTTGTTTTCTACAAAATTTTATGGACAATTTGGCTCCCTATAGGTCCTTTCATCCTGGCTTACCTTAGTGTCTTCTATTATGTTATGGCAGTCTAGTGTAGCCAAGTTGAAAAACTTCAGTATCTACTGATAGAAATGCTGGATATTAAGGGCAGAGGAAACAACTGCTGGTTTATGAAGAAAGTTCGACGATGCAATGCGACTAATCTTACTAACCTAACAGTGGACCGGCAGTTAAAAATATGCAGAAATCTACTTCAGTTGAATCAAGTATTGCTACCACCTGCAACTTTTCTGGTAATTTCTAGCATTTTTTTCTACCACCTGTGTGCATGTTGCCTTTATGAAGTATTTTGAAGTTAAGGACCTGTAACACTTGGATTCCTTTTGCCTGAAAGGAAATTTGGCTTTTTGGAAATCAAGTTGTCAAAACTCTGAAGAGCATATGTAGTTTTAGGAATGTAAGCAGCACCATAGACTATCATTGAAGAATTTTATGCTTGTAAGAACATTCTGCTGTGTGATGTGTATCTTTGAAGGGGATAATACTACTAGCATAATCCTGCAAGAAGAATTGTTTCTGTGAGTTGTTTGAACACCTGTGTAGCTAACATAGGATAGGAACAAAAAGGTCTAAGAAAAATAAAAAAGGTAAAGAAAAACCTTCTCTGACTTGTGAATCCAAATAAAAAAATATTACAATTGAAGGACTGGCATCTGTCTATGTAGAGCAGAGTAATCCAGCAGTTATTTCCCACTTTTAAGGTTGACCAGTTGTGACCTGTGACCCAATTAGCTGTAGTGAAATGGGAATCACACTGAATCATATCCATAGTCCACTGAGTGTAATCTGAAACTCTATATGAAGACAAAGGTCTTCTAATATGTTCCAGATAGCTAAAATGAGATTCAGAAAAACCACATTTATCACATACACATATATGAGCTTCATGATTGCAATCAGAGCCCTCACCAATAGACACAGTACCCTGTTTAATTAATGATAGTTATGTTACAACATATCAATAGAATTTAATAATTCATTGGGGGCCACAGCATGGATGAAAATAAGAGAAATCTGTAATCATACTGAAAGAATTTAATGAATAGAACTGCAAATATAGCTTGCATGGAGTCTTCTTTTTGGTGATTTGGTGTGTTTGTAAATAGGATTCACTAGTGCAAATGTATGGAAAAGATTGCAGTCTTGCTTGGAGTATTTAATAACTAATTCTTATTAAAAGCTTGTCAGGTCTATGCACCCATGTAAGGCTGGATCTAAACCACAATCTTTCCATGATAGACAGCTTTATATAAGGTTGTTTGCTGTTGTGGTTGGTTTTGTTTGATCGTTTTTTTCCCCCCAGGGCAGTTAAATATCTTATAAAAATAGTCATATTTATAAGTTGTTTTACATTGCTTATGAGTTTTAATTAACATTTTTGTGAATCAGGTTATGTATCTTAATATTACATTTGTAAATTTAATAAATGTAAATGTAATAAACCACCGAGAGGAAGTAAATGCCTTTGATAATTTTCAGATAATTGCAAATTTAACAGTCTGCAATCTCCAGAGCTACTGCTACTCTCTAGTATCTTTCCTTGCCATTTTTTTGTTTTACTGAATAGTAATACACATGCCTGACTAATAATGCCATGTGCTATATTGATTCAAGGTAATATAACTGCCAAGATGATTGAAATGCTGTCTCCAATGGTCCTTGACACCTCCTATATGCAGATTATGATTTGCATTTATTCCCATGGGTTTTTAGTGATTGTCTATATCTGTATGCCCTTTGAGACTGATGTACTTTAGATCTCTAAGTAGGAGAAATCTGTGTGGGTGACGAACCATTTTATTTGTAGCCCAGTGGGAATCCATAAACATAATTTGTCCTTTGCTGTCAGTTCATTGGCTCCTAAGTACAACTTTCTATGGCTTCCTTCCAGGCCACAACATATTTTGTGAGAAAATTAAAAAGTAAAAAGCAATGAAGTTTGAAACATCAGTTTAAAAATCACATTCTGAATAAAGGTTGTAAATAATGTTCTGAAGTTCTCTATACCTTGGGTGTGCTGAAAAGAAGAAAGACTTTTGTCTTCTATTCTGCTGCAGCAGTCATCTGAAAATGTTGCAAGTGTTTGATGAGGCAGTAAATTCAGGTTCACATGAAATCAGTAGTTTTCTATTTTATATTTTGAATTAATTTCTGGCTTGCTCTCCTTCTGTCAATTAATACACAGTTCTGGTTTCTGTCCCTCATGGCTGATTAAAGTAAGTTGATCAGTGAATGTCCTGCGTTGGTCAAGATTTGTCAGTACCTCCAGAAGAAAGTGTTTGATTTATACATATACATGTATGTATGTGTGTGTATATATATATACACACTATACATGTATGTATGTGTGTGTGTATATATATATACTTTTTTTTTGAGACATTACCACCTATTTCCCTATTACATTTAACAGCTCATGAAACAAATGGAACTGAAGTGCGAGTTGAACCATAGTATTTCTCAAGACTAGCATAATTGTTTCCAGTGGACACTATTGGAAAGGGTAGGTTATTGCTAAAAGCATTCTCCATAAGATTTCAGATCAAGCTGTGTTACTATTGTTGATTTGTGATCTATTCTTAGACAAAGACCAAGCTTCTATATTATCAACTCTTGGCTGCTTTTGATAAACTTTATAGCTAGAATTTTGTTACGGAGCTAGTCTCCCTAATAATTTTCACATTACTATGAAGTCCATATAAATTATGATGAGTAATATATATTGCCTTTTAGATATAAAGAGTTTCTGAGGTTTTTTTCAGTATGAGGCTATTAGGAAAATGAGATGACTAAGCACAGTCTGCCCAGAAACACTGTTCTGTCTTTCATCTTGAAAAGATGCCCTCGTATCTTTTCACTGATAAAATCCCTCACATACAGGTTTCTTAAATATGTTGCTTGATTTTTTTAAAACTGGCTGTAGTGTAGCTTATTCTCACAAGACCTATATCTCACAAGAATTGTTGTAAATTGGGATAAAAATGATTGCATAAACCAAAACTGTCTAACAAAATCAGACTTTGTGAATTATTCTTACAAGATGCTTCCATTTTTGTAAAAATGCAGATGTCTCTGTTAGGAAGTTGGAAGGCATATGGATCCCAGTCATGCATAACACTTGCTGAAAAATGCATTTATACATGGGAACTTTGCTTAGAGGGCAGATTTTGTTCTTATTGTCTAGCACAGCAAAATTTAACTGACTTTGGTACTTTGCTTTACCTGCATAGATTTGTACTGACTTCAGCATGCATGAGCTGTGTCCTCCAGATCTGTACATTCAGTATCAAGATCTGTCTGGTGAATTTAGGAGAAAAATACATTCTTTTTCTGAAGAAAAAATACTTCAGTTTTAGCTAGTATAAGAAGGGGCAGATCATTGTATCTATTTAGATGATGTTTGTGCTCCTGGTCTTGCACCAGTTCCTTTCAAACCCTGAAAAATTTTCCATGGTATTAGCCAAAAGTGTTCTACAGAGGATATTCTTCCCTCTATTGCACCACATGAATTACATCCTCATTACATCACTGAGCATGTTGTTCTCCAGAAACAATACAATGGTCACACTTTGTAGCATGATTACTGTTATATTCATAAAGGTTTAATAGCTGTGTTTTCTAGACATGAAAATTATTTGATTGCAACATCCATTCCTACATAAGAAGATATTGCAGGTTGTTAATAATCTATTAACCCCGTAAAAATGGAACTGGATTTTATAGACTGTGAGCAGGCATCACTGTCCTGTTCACATAGAAATTGCTTGTGAGACCCCTTTACAGTTATGCAGACATTGACAAATGATTGCAGATGTTCATCATAGAATATTGCTGTCCAAAGAAAATGTTATTGGTGAATCTCTTAAAACTTAGGCCAAATTTGCCAATGATATCAGTAGATGAAAAATCCATCATCCAAAGGAGTCATGTGGAGGCTTGTTGTTTCAGGTTTTGTTTCTCTGCAAAAGTAAGGCCCTTGGTCTTCAGAAAAAGTATCTCAAGGTTTTCACTTCCACAGGAAAATATTTATTCCTTTTGAATCACGAGAAGCCCAAACTGAACAATTTAGGGCATAATCAAGTATGTTATTTTCTTTTTGTCCCCATTTTGTCACTGTAAGGGGGGAACAATCCTTGTTACAATGAAATTAATCTTTATTATTCTACAACTTTTAATCTGGACTGATTGAGTCAAACGTGGTCCTAAAACTGGTACAGAAGCTTTTTATGAGCTGTTGCTTTTATTTCTCAACTCCTGTTTATATTAGGGCATGTATGATTGTGGCATTAAACTGCCTGCTGCAAAAGACTCCCAGAACTAAGAAAGCTTGAGAAGCTTGAGGCTACACAAAATATTTATTTTTTTTTTAATTCATCCTTCAAAATTCACAATAGAGAATGACTGATGCTAGCAGTGCCTTTTTGGGGTCAATTGCTTTAGTCTTTTCTTTGGTGCAGACAGTGTATTAATACAGTAAACTTGGGAAGTGGGGTCTTCCCATAAGAAGAATGTGGAAAAGTGCATAAAAATTCCATCTTGACTTGTGCTTCATATCAAGGATGTTGGTCATTCCATGAGTTGGCTCACCTATAATCAGAAATATATGTCTATGAAAACTTACTATTGAAATGGATTTTGCAATCTTTATTCTGGCTGCTATGGGATAAAGCTATCTTTAATCTTGTTAGAAAGATAAATACTACTGAAAATTACAGGTGAAACTGACTTGCTAGGCAAAGCTTTGAGAACAAATTATATTAGAAATAGCCTTGGATCAATCTGGATTAAGTTGATTTCAGTTTAAATTAAATTAAATGGATGCACTAGTAAAAGTAAGTCTAGCTGTTGCCCTGAATTTCAAAAGACAAAGAATTATGAACTAGGTGATGTAGATAGGTGAACACATTAAGCTGCTAAAAAATATGAATGTGGCAGGAGTCTTTATGTCTATAGAACTAGACCTATCAAAATGGATACCCTATAAAGGGGATTTTGTGCAGAAATCTGTAGAAACAGCTTGAAGATCAGGGGATTCCTGTGCATCAGATAAGAGTTCTATTTAACATACTGTGGTCCCAGTCCAGCAATGATTTAGATAGGCAGATATGGTCATACTGAACTATCTATCTTCACTGACTGGGTAAATGTAGTATTATGTGGGGCTAAAGAGATTTGCCATCCTGATTTGTTGCAGGTTCGAGTTCAAAAAGGGAAATTCAGCTGTCTTCTGAGCACTTAATTCATTCTGTATACAGCTTGTTGCTTACCTAAGATGTGGGCTTTTGGGGATGAGGGGAAACATTCTTTTCTAGACAGGGAAAAGTAGAAGGAACAGGCAACTTTGTAAAATATTCTCTAATCCAACATATCAAGTGGGGTTTGTAATTGTGTGTATTGTCTCATCTATAAAACAAGTTCTGTAGGCATTATTTTGTGCAGCTTCTAAACTCATCAATATATTATGGATTTTCATTGAAAATTGATTCTGCGCCTAAGACTACAAGGAGGGTCAGGGGAAGATTCAATTCCTATCTGTAGCAATGAGTTGACTCTAAAATATACCCAAGAGAATAACTCGAGGAACTCTATAGTCAAATCATATTTTCAAAATATTTTGTCCTCTGACTCAATTTCACAATATTTTAAAAGTAGCTATCTATCTAACAGGTTTTTGTTCTTGGCTTTCAAACTTACCTGATATATTTATTTTTTTTAAATAAAGGCAAAGTACCAAGAACTAATACTTTCCTTCACATTTTTTATGCATAGCTATATTTTCTATGTAGTGATACTTGGTATTTTAATTCAAAGCAAGAGTACCCCTCAGTCTCTTTTGTCTGTCATGATGTTTAGCTAAAGCTAGTGTTGTTGATCCTTTCCTTGAAGCCTTCTACTGGAGTCCTCTGCGCTTGTGCGTGCAGGCATGATTGCTGCCAGAGGGTTCCTTCATACACTGGATGGTTGTGTGCTTTGAGAGGGGTGCCTCTTCTATGTATTGTATTCTCTTTCTGTTTAAATTAACTTCCTCTTTAAGTAAACACCTCAGATGGTGTGACACTTTCTCTTCTGTTGTTTCTGACACTGTATTTAAAGCTCCTTTTACTTCCTGACTCTTAAACAGTTACTGTGGTTTTATGTGTAATTTTCCCTTAGGCCAGCTTCTAGTATGAGACCATAAGCTCCTTGCATCCCCTGTAAGTATCTGTTCCTCTGTAGTATTAAGGGACACAAAGATTTTATACAGGAATTAATTTTACAGAGAGACAGTTTGGAAGCCTAAGTTTTTCATCAAAATAAACCTGCAAACAGAAGCCTAACTTGGGAGAGTAAACCAGCAGTGCTCTCGTAGGTAAAGATGCACCTATGTTAGCATTTTAAGTCTTACCATAAGTGTGATTTGGACGCAAATCTCTTGATTGTCCCTACTAACTGTGCTTTGGCTCACGCCATGGAGGAGCCCTGGAACAGCTGAACTGAGTTCCTTTCAAAGGAAGCTGAAGCAGAAGACGCACTCCAGAAGCACAGATTGTGGACGCAGCTGATAACAAACACCGGGACCACAGAGCTAACTAGGTCTGCAGAGCAAAACTGCCTGCAATATAGATGGTGCAAACATTGTGGCCTCAGCACCAGCTGCCTGGCTTTAGAGCTCTGCTCTTCCTGTTCTGCACTACTTGCTAATGTCATCATAAGATACGGTTACTTATATGCAAGAAAACAGCACAATGTAATGTTAAAATTACCTAAGGTAGCATAGAAGACCAGGTACATTTTCCCAGAATAGCACAAACAGGCATATCAAATTGTACCTGGGAGAATGAATAGTTGTGTCAATGGGATGCTGCGTCCTAGCTAATTGGTACCACTTCTCAATGCCACACAGATGCAGCTTCAAACTGCCTCAGACTTGAGAACTAGTTTGGTCTCAGCTAAGGTATCTCAGGATGGTGCTGCACTGCACAGTAAAAAAGAACTCCTGGGTTTGCAAATGCTGCTGCTGAAAGGACAAAAGAAACTTCTCATCTGTTCTCTAACAGTACAGATCTTCACCAGGAACACTAGATTTTTAAAGAAATTACAATAGCCGTAGGTTTTTATTGGTTTGGGGTTTGGGGGGGCTTCTTT
>JANZLQ010000030.1:6838463-6871012 GCA_026212715.1 Elanus axillaris
AAATGGGTAGAGCTTAAGGAGAGGCTGAGATTTGACGGCTACTTTGGGGGGGGGTGGCTTTTTTAATGTGGCTACTTGTACTCCTTATTAGCTATTAGCAGAACTCTGCTCTGTAATTCTTCCACAAAGTCTAGATGGGCAGCTACAAGAGCTGAATTTAAAGTCGAGCAGGTTGCTATTAAGGCATCAGCTCAGAATGTCTGATAAGCTAGGAAAATTAAGCCAAGCTTTCTGGGGCTTAATAAACTAGTTTTTCCCCATTCATAAATGTGGATTTTATCACTTAAACTATTTTTATTTAAGGAGCAAAAATGTAAGAAGACAAAGAAATAGAGTAACAATAAGTAATTGTGGAAGCGTAACACTATATTTTTTATGGGCTTTTTCTTTGGTGAGGCAACATCTAGGCCAGATAGGTTTATTTTTCCTGCAGTCTCACAGTAAATTTAATTAACAGTTTAATATTGCAAATAATGAAGTCCTTATTGTATCAGCAGGTCTGGTTTAAGCTGCACTCAGGTTGTTGTGACCTGGTTCTGTCAGTTGCTTCTCATTCTCCTACACTTCTCCATCATCTGTTGGCAAACTTAAAGCAGCCTTTCTCTCTCATCAGCAGTCCTGCAAAGTACCTTTTACAGCCATTTCCCACACTAGCTGCTTTCACTACCCTTGAATTGGTCCACTGTCTGCACTTTGCCACTCCTTGCTGCCATCTCCAGCAGCTTTGCTAGCATTTTCTATTTTTCCAACAGTTGGAAAACTGCATGTGGCACTGAAAACAAAACATTACCTTTTAAAGCACAGGAGGTCCTTCAACAGCTCCCCTTGTTCTCCCTTTATGTGATGAGACATCTTTTGTTGTTGTTGGTTTGTTTTACTCCAGTCTAAATCAAACTCCATCACTCCAGAGCTGGAAAACATTGCTTTAACTCAGCATAACATCTCTCTCTAGGCATATTCAGATGTCGTTGGCCTACACTTCTGTACACAGTTACAAAGGTAGAGTTTTCTCCATTTGTAAGTGAAATCTCACTCAAACATAATAGAACAGCATGCACAAAACAGAAACAGTTTCAGTCTAGCAATTAGTCTTTTAAATTTATCTCCTATTTTCAACCTCAGATACCATCCAAGCACACCTGATTTTAGGCTCCTAGCACCTCTGGAGTTACTGGAGGAAAGGCTGCTTTTGTACTAGAACTTAGACACCTGTTTTGCATATGTTTACAGCATAAAACCAAATGATCTACTTTTCCATTAGCCAGATTCAGATGCTCAAATTTCAAATGTAAACTTTTGGCGTTTTTCCCCCTCAACTAGATCCCCCAAATCCTACCTGTATTATTAACTATGAATTTAATTTTCTGAGGGAAATATGATGAGAATGGTGTAGTGGTATAAAGACGAGGACCTTCTTGACCTCCTGCATATCACAGAAACAATGTCCTTGAAAATAATGAAAACATGATGAATCTCTAAGGTCAACAGGATGAAACATTTAATGCCAGATAATGAGACAAAGGGATCCAGCAAATAAAACACTCATGTTTCTTCTTTTGTCTCCACAGTAAAACTTTATAAAGACAGGAACATACCAATGTAAAATTCAGCACTTGAAGTACTACTGTTGGAAAAAAAAGGATGCCTGAGCTGAAGCTGAGGCAGCAGTGTGTCAGGGTGGGTCAGCTGCACTTCATGGCAGTTAACTAAGAAACAGAGAGTAAGTGGGGGAAAAAAAAAGCTGCAAGAATTTCAGCAGTTAAGTACTACTTCCACTGTTAATCACAAATTTAGTTAAATTATGACCATAGCCTTATCAATGCCCTGATTAAGTACCTATTAAAGAAGTGTATTCTTAAAGTTATTTATAAAGTATTGCATGACTTCGAGACTTGTTGAGGTCTCAGTACAGCTGAACTTAAGGAAGTCTGGATGCTCTGTTGGATTCCTTTATGGAAATTAACATAATTAAGGGAATAAAAACAACATTCTTATTTGGATAAAATGTGCAAGACTTTTTATCTTAACGTCTTCCATGGGTGGTGTATTTTTTAGGATTTTTTTAAACTATGCCTATAATAATATCCTACAATCGGTAATTTTTAAAATGTGGTAAGTGATAGAATGACACCACCATCTACTTTCATCTCATACACTTAAGTAAAACCTATTATTCAAAAAAACTTAGGCGAACATATGTAGGTTGATTTGAATCTGCCAAAGTTACTTGGGTTTGCAGTCATCATTACATACTCTACTACTTTTATTTCAGTAGTCTTAACAAGAATCCCTGTTGTACCCTGATTGTTCTTCTAAAGCTCATATTTCGTTGTTAAAGGACTTCTCTAGAAGAGCAGGAATATGCTTCTGATCTTCACAAGAACTATTTGTTGTATGCTGTCATGACCATTTCCATGCCGTGCCCAGCCCAATCATCCTGCTGTAGAAACAGCTCCTGTGATTTCCCCAGGCCACTACAAGTAAGTATTGTGGGACATCTGGAAGAGGGGAGTATTGGGGCAATAAATGATGAACGTCGTGGTGGAGTTGGATGGGCAGCAGAACAGGAGTTTTCCCTGTAAGAGATGACTGATAAAATGTGGATTTTTAAATGTTCCTACCTTTACTCTTGAGATGACATTTGCCAAAATTGCGTTAGAAGAATTTTCTTACTGTATGCAATTTGTACAATGTGCCTCAATTTTCAAACATCTCAGCTAATTTACATACATTTTGATTAAATGTTTGTGCTCATGGCAGCAAAGGACAATTGGAATTGCCATCACAGGTCATACCACTGATCTGCTAATCCAATGTGCTATTTCTGTCATCAGTCAATACCAGCTGCTTCAGGGAAAGAAAACACATAATAAACAATTATGGAATAACCTGCGCAGAGGCAAATCATCTTCCTAATCTTATCTACCTGTGTGCGTGTATCAATAATTGTAAAATTTAAAATGTAGAGAAACTTAGAGAGATAGCTGGAAGAGCAGGGAATTGCTACGGAGGACTGATTTCATGGCAATAAGGGATCAGTAAAACTGGAGTCTTTAACTTACATTGTAGTAGCATTTTATAATAGTTTTCATATTAATAATTGTAAACAAAATATATACCTGGTCTTAGCTTCCAAATATCTGCTGCATTTAAAGAATGGTCCCTAAAATCACAAGATGGTTATATATTCTGCTTTTATTATCTTCATTTGGTTTTAGGATGCTCTGGGTCTCAAGATCAGAATTTTGCTGGGGTGCAGGGGAAGGCCCTTTCCTGCGCATATGAGGAGAGTGGGATCACATAACCAAACCTAATGTTTCAATTCATCTCATGTACACTTTGCTTGAATGAGAATGAGCATTCCAGACTAAATTTCGGGACTGGGTTTTGGAAAAAATAACTTGGCAAAAAAAATTTGGAATAAATAATTTGGAAAATATAATATACTTAAAATATACATGGACATATGTTTTGCTCTGCACTAGCGTTCTGCAAAGATGTGTTTAAATCCATTATTTTTTAGTATTCTGTACTTGATGGGTTAGAGAGAGGGAGCTCTGGAGCAAAAGAAGCTACTATGTAGAAGCAAATTCAGCTTGAATAACCCCAATGATTGTAATGGTCTCTGAGTAGAGATCATCTGAATTCAATGAAGTCTCATTTTTAAGAAACAAACACAAAGTCTAAACATTTGTTTCTGTAATATAATGCAATAGAAACCGAGATGCCTGATGAATTTTAGGGTGTCCTACAGAGACAACATATGGCTCATACTTGCAAGTGCCTTTGTGCATCGACAGCTCTTTGGTTTTGATGCTAAGATGTGACTTTCAAAGCTGCCTAGTAGATTTTATTTTAATAGGAACTGGGCATCCAAGTCTCTCAAGTGGCTTTGGCAAAAAATTCAGCCAAAAAAGTTTTCTTCCTGATGGCTGAATATGCATCACAAATAGATGCCAAAGCCTTTTCACCTTGCCCAGGTGAGGAAAGTCCTTCAAAGGCAAATAGACCTTGGCAACAAGTAAACAGATATTTTCCCAGTTGTGTAACTGATGCAGCACAGCTCTATGTCACCACAGGATGCACTTTATATCAGACGTGGTTGACAAAGCAAAATTTATTACTAACAGAAAAAGCATTTAATGGGTGATTATCACTCTTAATTTTCTTTCTGTTCTTGTTTCATTTGTTTTGTGTCATACAGGAAGAAGAATATAATTTGATTAATGACAGAAAATAGATACAAAGTAGGGAAAAAAAGATTATCAGCACTTCATAGTTTTTGATTCTATGTTGAACTTTCTCTGAAACTATAGAGCAAACAATGATTGTTTGAGATCAATATTGTGCATTGCAACAAGCAAATTCCATCAGGGTCAACTTTTTTTAATGGTTTTCCAACCTCTTTTAAGCTTGTAGAATCTTAAAAGTTTGTAATAGAATGATTTTCTGTCACCATGTTTATAATATTTACGAATTTCTTTTTGGAGTAGCATGCTGGAGACCCTTTATCACTTTTCTGCAAAACCCTCCTTGTGTTACATGCAATTGCTTTATAGCAACTTCTACTTGCAGTCTTTTAAGCCGTTTTCAGTAATCTTCCCTCAGGTGCTTTGAATTCATTTTCAAGTATGTCAGACAATGGAGTATATAGACCAAAGACCAAAAAGATTTCCAGGTTTCCTGATGCATGGAAGCTTAATAAATCAAACCTTAGTAAATGTCTTGGAACTTCAGCATGAAGGAGACCATCATTCTCTCTCTTTCATTCAGCCTTCTACCTTCATGGGGTTTAAGCTAGTTGGTCACTGAACACTAGGTTATAGCATTAGTTATCTTCCAATCTTGCAGGTTGTAAATACTCATTACAACAGGGAATGATATATTATGGACTTCTCTAATTTGGGGAAGTCTCAAAGAGCACATATTTTAAATGGAACAGCTGGGCACAGCACAACAAAATGAGTTTGCTGTGAGCCCCTCTATAAGCAGGTTATCACCTTTAGGGGAATCAGAGGGAAGTTAGTGAGGTACAGCCAAAGGAGTAGATGAGATGAGAAGGAATGCTTTGATTTGTTTGGGATGTGAAGAAGCTGTGAAAAGGCTGTAAGCAGATAAGAGGAACAGGGGTAAAAAGTAAAAGCAGGGTTTGCTTGAGTTTGTATGCTTTCCAATCCTGCCTCTGGCAATTCAGAGACTTAACTGAAAAGCCTGACCTATTGAAATTCGGTTCTCAGCCAATTTTAATTTACTTTCCATGTCTTTGAAGAAAATGTTTAAATGATTGTGGTTACCTTCCCAAATGGACAGTATAAGAAATCTTCCTTTTTTATTAGTGGGATGTATTTAGCATACTGATGCATCTTGTACCTAAAATTTGGAAGAGACCTGCTGGTCATTCAGGCCATTCTCAGGACAAGCCTGGTTTCCCCTGTGTGTTCAGAGAATTGCTGCAGTTAAGCACTTAGTACACAATGAAGTTTTATCCACAGCTGTCATTCTTGTTAGCAACAATCTACTTCTCGTATTCTGTCTATATTTTGCCATCTTAATTTAGTCCACTTTTCCTGCTTGTCCTAATTGCCAAACCATAAATACTTCCTTTGTCACTAAGCATTAATTTCATAACAGTCATGCTATGAATGAAGTACTATAGATATATAAACATAGTAAATGTTATTGTCTGTTACAAAGAATTCACAGTGTAAAGAAAGCACCATTATAAGCACAGTACAGGATCACAGAAGGATTATGTACTTTGCCTAAATAAGACAGGAAATTGGTAAGAACACTTGGAATTAAAATAAGGTCTTCTGAATGTCACCCCATTGTTTTTAACTGTTTTTGTCTGCTCCCTTTTCCTTCTGTTAGCTAAGAAACATGTAGTTGGCAGAGCAACAACAGGTGTAGCAGGGCTTCACAGAAATTGCTGGCACTATAATGGTGTTGCATGCATTTCAGATTAGGCTCATTGCTTAAAGCTTTCATTCTTTCTGTATAATTTAGTAATTTGAGCTCTCTGAAATGTGGTGTTTTCTTTTGAACTTGCAAAATGTCTATATCTTTATGATAGTCTGATGCTCAGAATACAATCAAATAATTTCCAGTGCAGTAAGAAGTGCCATATAGGAACAATATCTCTGAGCTTAATGGTACATTGTCTTTGTGTTCAGTATTCACACTTGTATTGGACTATTCTTACTGCCATATCATATTCAAGCAACTGTACAATTTAATATTCATTACCAATTCTTCATCCATCTGGCTTTTATTTTCTATAAATTTAGAAAGTGGATTAATGTGAATGGTGTTTCAGACAGGGATAAATAGGCATAGTCTATACTGTCCAAATTAGAACTAGGTAAACTGCTTACCTCAATTTATCCTTTACTAATTTCCATTCTCAAAAAAAAAAGTACTAGTATCTATTTATGTAAGTGTATTTGATTACATTATATTTCTCAAAGAGTATTTGGTTCCCTTACTCCAAGCTGAATATCATTTTGCCTTCATTTGCTACTCTTTGAATTCCATAATATTGCAGCTGTGTTCCGAGTGTTTTCTGCACTTCCTCGGTCTAGTGAGTTTTTATTTTGAAATATTTCATGAAATGTTTTATTAAAGTCTAAATCACTGCAATTTCCACTTTTCTTCTAGGGGGACGATTCCCCACTCTTAGAATCTAATCTTATCCAAACCTCTTCATCATCCCATCTACCTTTCTCATTTTAACAATGGCAGTTATTTCCATATAGAGGGAGGCCAGTATCATGGCTTAGCAGAGAAGACTTATGTTCCAAAACAAGCAACTGGTACTAGCAAGGTTCAGCTTTGAGGAAAAACACCTCACTTGGGTAAGCACTCAGGATATCTCTTTGTGAGCTCTAGTATGATGGGTGTGTACTGGATCTGATAGCAACAGTCTTGATAAAGAGTGGCAGTCTTTCATCTGGACATTTAATACATGAGATTTCAGAAAACCTTAATGAATGTATGCATAAGAGGTCAGATCAGTGCAAAAATGGTGAACATTTTCACCTGCCGCGCTAGTGATTGCTACATTTTTTCCCAGATGAAAAAGTGGTGGATAACCCTCTATGAATCAATGTTTGGAGATTTCTGATAAAGAAGACAGATTTTACAGTGGCATAAAGTATAGCTGTATTTAAAAACAATATATATACTGAAGGAAGGATACTTTAAAATTAGAAATATGTTGAAAAAATGTGATATATGAGTAATTCAACATCAGAAAACTCAGAGAAATTAAAACATCTCAACTTACGTGCAGGTTTTAAATGTAAAAGATCTGCTAAAAACAGAAACAATTAATGACAGAAATTCTATGTCTTGGGCTATGTGTTGGATCTGCAATTTTAATACTTTTTTATCTGTGTCTCTGAATGCAGTCTACTGCCATGAACACACGCACAAAAAAGAAAAGATTAAAACTCATTAATTTCCTGGATAAATATTCCTTTTTGTTTGTTTGTTTTCTGGAAGAGAAGTGCTATAATGTCAGCCTTATAATAATTCACTTTACTTTGCCAATAACTATATTTTATTTGGATATCTCAATTTGGAATTGTGTCACTTCTTTGATTTTTCTTATTTGAAGAAAACAGAAACAAATATAGTTATTAGTGTTGAAAGGCCTTAATGCTTGAAGTTGAACAGCAGTAGCACCAAAGCCAATATTAAGCATTTCGTAAGAGAAAGCATCTCTATCTGGAGCACCTTTTTAGTACATCCTTAAATTGGAATTTTCTAAAAACCTACAAAGGTATTTTAAAAAGTACAGACAAAAATTATGGATTACTAGAGAAAAAGCAGGTAAACTTAAATCAAGTTAAATGAATTGTTTCTTCAGAGAGTGTGTACTCAGTCTTTGGAATGTCCTATCAGAGAAGATTGAAAATTTGAATGCAGAAAAGTGGATGGATTTATAAAAGCGATGAATAAATTTAGTATCTCTACTAACATTGAATTTTGTGCATGTAAGAAAGCGGTAATGAAATTTCATAGCTGAAAATGTAAGCTGGTCACCCCATCTGGCAGGTTGGACTCTTTCCTACTATGGAAAATTTCCTAGGTCCTCCTCCTCTTCCTCCCCTCCCCATGTTTTGAAGCATCAGGTTATTCAGTACTTTCAGATGCATACTGAACTTGATGGATTGGCAGTTTTTTCAAGGATGGCAAAATCTGTGTTTTCCTGTAAGCAACATATATCAGGGTTCTCAAAATTGGTCCCAGTGGCATGACTGAAAGGGGGAAATTTGTGGTAGAAGAGGCATAATGCAGTAGAGAGGACAATGAAAATCTGAAAATCATGGGTTTCTGAGCCTTTAACTGGATAGACTGCATAATAGGTTTGGTTACTGACCAGCCTAGGAAATTATGACAAAATAGTAAAGGTGTTCCTCAGCTGCATAATGATTTTTCATATAGAACTGCAGATATCTGGAAATAGGAAGACTAGCTAAGTCTTATTTTAGTTTGTTGTTTTGCTAGTCCACGATTGTTTGCTTTAATGCTAATGTATTTTCTAGCTGTTTGTCCAGTATCAATTTTGATTGGATTTCTGTCACTTTCAAGCATAGAATATTCCAAAGGTGTCTGGTGTTCTTGGTGTGAAAGATTTTGTGACATTTAGCTTATATTTTTCTTTACATTATGCCATTACATTTTTCCTTAATATAATAATGCAAAAAACCCAAACTGAAACAAAGCAAAAACCAACCTCAAGAAATCATACAAAAAGAGCACTTCTAAACTGAAATAATCAAATGAAATCTGGACATAGTGCAACACTACAGGATAATGCTACCATTCTTTTTCTCACTGATCAGTAGTATGAAAAAAAAAAGTTCTGACATATCCACATTAATTTTATGCTATGGGACACCCCTATTTATAATTATCACAGTTTAGGTATGAGGAAAGATGAATATTTTTTACAAAGAAATTCAGATGTAGAGAAACTTATTTTAAATGTTTTATGAATTGAAGCTTGGAAAGTTGTTATAGGTTGCACCACTTTGAAACCTATCATATAGGTTACTTCTTGGATGGATTTCTATGTAATCCATAAGCAAATTCAGTTCTTAAGCTACTAGCACACCTAGCTTATTTTGAACATATTACAAATGCTTGTTGAAAACAGTAGTTCTCAAAGATTGCTTTTACCCATACTTACCATTTTGAGGCTGCACTTTAGGTATATTAGTAATTCATGTAGCAATGAGAACAGTTTTACACTTATTTCAACCCAGTAAAATCTGTTAACTTGCATGGGTCATAAATCAGCACAAAGCGTGGCCATGTGTCAGCTAATAGTTTGGTTTAAATTAAAGCATCCAAAACCTTGGGGTTTCTTTCTGACAAAAAGAAAAGTTTTTGAATACAGTATTTTGATATTTAATGCTAGTCGTGAAAAAATAGTATAGAAATTAAATATTTACTATCACAGTACTGTATTAAATGTAGTTTAGTGAAATTCTGAATTTAGGGCTCAGTGGGACAACCAAATTGCAGTTATACCTATGTGAGTGAGAAATCTAATAAAGTAGCAAAACCCATTGTTTCCAAATCAGATATGAACAAAAAAGCAAAAGGCTGCAGCTACTAGGCGTTTGAAATTTGAAGCTAGGCAGTGAAGTTGACTTGGCCATGAAGGGAACCCCATGATCTCTAGCACACTTTCCCTGAAGTTAGGCATTACAAAGCTCCTTACTACCTTTGAATAATTAAAGTAGTAATTTCTAATATGGCCCTTAGAACTAAAGCTCCCTTGTCAGCATAACCATAGGTGAGTGCATCAGTACCAATGATACCTGTTTTTTGGGAAAGTAGTTTTCATCCATAGACTTGAACAAAAGTAGCTACCATTCATCAGTAAAACTCAATTTCACCAGACACTACAATGAAAATACCCTGTTTAGTTAAAACTTGCAGATTAGACTGCTTATTAAGTGAGTTACCTCCCTCCCTTCCTCTCTAACAGATTCTGGTTACAGATTAGCAACTGGTACTAAACTGACTACCTATTTTAGCTAACACAGGAAAACTTACCTCTAAAATGTTAAAAAAAAAAATCCCAAACAAGAGAATAAAGGATTGTGCTGTATCCTATGCTTTGAGTCTATGGTAACCCTTGCCAGGAGCTCAGTTCAGGACATTCCTGATCACAAACACTGTCAACAGAAGCAGTGCTACACAAACACGAGTCAACTGTACAGTCCTAAGTCAGTCAGACACAGGAAGGTGACTTTATTCCTGTTGTATGTAGTCTTTCACCGCAATGCCTTTGTGTCCCTTTGTGCTTCAAGGTGGTTACCTCAAAAGACAGCAAAATTAATCTGTTGTTACGATGGATTTCTACCTCCCTAGCAAAATACATGTAATCAAACCGTGTGTTTCACGGTATTGGGATTTCATTTTGCCCTTTGGTTTGCTCAATACCACTTCTCCTGGGAGAATTTCAGAATATTTTTATTGTGGATATGATATATGTAGTTAAGATCTATATCTGAGATGCAGATTCTATTTCAAAAGCCAATTCACCTTTGGGATAGGTTTGTTTCTTTGGTATCGGTTCAATGAGCCTTTCAGGCAGACACTAAAGTCCTTGTAAACTCAAGTGGAACTCGTGGTTAAAGGCATTGGCCTGAACAGAGTCTGAAAAACTTTTTTTCTTCAGCACTGTAGAGCTGTTATTCAAATAGATACACCGCAGACTCCACACACATTCTCACACATCCCAGTTAAGCTCCCAACAACAGAGTAAGACCTGGTTTTACCCCAATTCACATTACATAGCCAGCCAGACCAGCTGGTGAGGAAGCACCGGGGCATAGACCAGAAGAAAATTTGCCTGCTAGCAGGGCTTTTTGACTGCTGAGCCCCTCTGAACGGCACGCCTTCTGTCAACCGTGTCTGACACCTCTAGCCCCAGAATGTGCAATATGCTGCCAGCATGCAGGCTGTTGAGGGAAAATGAGGTGAAGGACATTACTGACTGAAAATCAGTGGAAGACTTGGTACATCTTTGGATTATGGTAGGTCTTGAAGGTATTTATGAGCACAAATGTGATTCATTCATAAGGGGCATATAGATGCCCCTTGGCAAACATTGATTTGATACTTCAGCCCTTTTTTTTTTTCAAAATTCATTATCAAAACCAAAAAGTAGCTTAATTTTTCATCTTTAACAACTGTAATTTTTTTGAGAATGAAGTGTGAGGAGCTGTCAAAAGATAATGTATTCTGTTCTAGTTAAGCTCTTTCTGCCCTCAGCAGTTTCCTGTGGTGACGGTAGGTCAAGTTACCTGCCAGATATTTTCTGTCCGATTCAGCTGGTGAGTTCCCATTCCCTCTGAGTATCATTAGGTAAAGTGAGTGGAGCATGAATCAAAGACAATGTATGTCAGGCACAGGGAATCCCACGGTCCAATTCCTAGAAGAGAGTAGTGATTGTTGGTGCATCTGCAACGAAGCTGAAGTACGGCTGTCTTTTACCTACCTGCTAGACAGGTATGAATGAGGCAGAAATTCAAATCCATTTTCCAGGTCCTCCTCCCAGAAGAGTCAATATTGTTTTTTTTAATTTCAGGATACTTAACTGGGACTGGCCTAATTTTTTTCAGCCAACAATGTTATGAAATTCTGTACACCTTAACGGTCATAGAGACCCAAATAAAAGAAAGCATTTGGTATTACTCATGGACACCCTGAAAAGACTGCAGCTATCCTATGAGTTCCCCTTTCATGCCTTGGAGGGAAAAAAGATCTTTAAACTGTTAATTTATTAGATTAAACTTTAGTTCATTTAGCTTTGGAAATTCAGAATAAGTTGAGCAAGCCACAGCCTTTGAACTGCAAGCAGACATCTTTCTACTTATGTTACTTCTCTCTTTTCCATATAAATAACTTGCCCTTGATCAGCCCAGTTAATAAAAAACTGGTGATAATGAGTTGGCTTGATAATTTAGGGGTTTTTTTAATACTAGGAATGGGAAATTGAAGTGTGTGTCAGAAACAGAATGAGGTAAAACAGGGAAAGAAGTGTTTACATATAAAAAAAAAAGTTAGAAGAAAACAAAGCAAGCTTCAAAAACCCCAGTGTTTTTAATATATGTTGTATAGTGTAATCTTTCCTTCTCATTCTGTAATTGATTTTCTTAGGATATTCACTATGACCAATATGTTCACATTGCAGAATTGAAGATCCAGTTCAGCCCTGAAAGATGAATGAGGTATGCTTTCAGCTCTGAAATATTTCACTTATTCTGATTCATCTGTATTAAAGTCTGGCTTTTTATTTATTAGGTCTGTTGCAGAATGTGCTAATTCCTCACTTTGCATGGCATTCTCAGTAGTAAAAGTTTATAGCGGAGAAGTGGCAGTTCTGGTTTCCTTAAAACTCTACAACATTTATTCATTGAATTGACACTATAAATTCAAAGTGTCTGTTGTCATTGTTGATCATGTTCTTGCTAATACTGTAACAAACAGTTTGTTAGAGTATTTCTAATGGTTGTAATACATCAGGACCTAACGAGAGGCGCACATCTCTCCATGTGATAATGCACGGCAAGTTACTGTCTTCCTGCAGCTGGGTTGTGATTTGTCAAGCTATGGTGCAGTGGACAGAGTGACTGTGACCTGTACATGCTGCTTCTCAGCTACTCTGCAGAAAGGTCAGCTAAAATCCAGCAGGTGATGCTTGGAGATAACCAGTGCAGCCTTGCTGTCCACAGGTCTGTAGTCTGACAAGAACTACATGGACTTCTGAAATCATGCAATTTGTTTTACTCATCTTTGTCTGTGCAGTTAAGTAGGATCCCAAGGCTGACTTTCCAGGAGTATCCTAAGCCAAGTAATATTTGTAATGGACTTTGTCAGTGTGGAGCTCCCTCAGATGAATATGTTGTACAGAAAGTAACCATTTAAAAAGGTTGTGGCTCTGTGGGTTAGGTGGTTAAGAATAGTCCCTAGTATCCATAAATGAATAATTAAGAAAGAAACTTGTTAAATGAATGTCTAAGGCCTTAAAGAGGAAAAGCAATAGAATACTGACCTGATAAATGAATATACTCTCCATGCATTGCACATGAATATATTTCATAAAAACCCTAGAGCCCTCACAAATTAATACCTGTTTGAAGAGTAGGTCTGTTAAAAAAAATACATTTCACTGCTACATAAGTATTAGCTTGACAGGTATTTATATTTTATTTATAAGTTAGAAACCTTATTATAAATGAAGCTGGTACTGACTTCAGGCAGAATAGAAAGGAAATTTGGAAGACTTCAAGGCAAAAAAAGAGGCAATCTGCAGAAAAGCCTAAGTGCTTATGAATTCCATCATCTTTAGACAAGCTATGCGTGCTTGGCACATCTGAAAACAAAGCCCTGTCACATAAGTTTTGCCTTAAGTTGCACAACCTTAATTTGGGGATAATTAGTGTTTACACAGTACTGCTTTTATTAATTTAGTTACACAGAGATGCACATTAAGCTCAGAGCCCCCTTAGGCCAACTAATGGATAAATAAATACAGGTTGTAGAACACTCCTTGCCCCAAAAGTTTGCAGTTCAAGTAGAACAGGCAGGAAAACAGATGCTCTGAGTTGAAATTTCAGAGTCTGCACAGCACAGCAGAGTTTTCTGGTCTACCAAGTTCCAGTCCAGTAGCCTATACACTGGTGTATGTGGTGCTTTCAAAGGCAGTAAAAGCTTGCTACTTGCAGAGTGCTGAACTCCAGTCAAGGAAGACTTTTGGATCTAAGCTTAGAAATAAGCAGCTAAATAATCCCATTTAACTATCCACATGCTTAAATGTGTGGACATGGGTATGTGAACAGCTTTTTTGGATCAGGACCAAAAGGCTTTGCAGTTGCCACAATATAAAGCAATACAATACTGCAGTCTGTGCCCCATGGAGCAGCCTCTGTATTCTGATCAACTCACTCCTCTTCTTCTCAGATATTTCTCTCTGACTAAATAAAATTTGTTTCTGATGTTTCTATTCTTTCCTTAATTAAGATAATGTTCTTTTAAAGGGGTTTTTAATACTGGTGTTCTCTGCTGCCTATTATTTCTTGTTCCTTCAAATGATACTTGCATGGTAGATACAGAGTGAAAACAATCAGCATTCTTTCTGGATAAGTGTAAACAACTCCTACACTACACTGCTAATATTAATTTCGTTGTGTTGCCTGAAGACACACATAACTGGCTCATAAAACCAGTGGTGCCAGAAAAAACCTTACAATCTCTCTCTTGCAAAAGAACTTTGGTGATTTTCCTACATAGCTTATCTGTTTTTCTCTCCCTAAACGTCTCTGTTTTGAAAAAAATCTAAAGGTAATAATTTCCCCTTGTTCCTTGCTTCCCATCTTTCTAGTTTTTATTCATTAGACTCTATAATGCTGATCTTGTCTAACTCCACTAAGTTATTAGCATACTTGTCATTTAAAGCCTATTCCCAATTATTCAGTTTATCTGCTGAACATAAACTTTTTTCTTATTCTTGGACTGTGAAGAAAGAATAACTGAGAAGTGAATGGCAAAAATCTCACTGGAGGAAATAAGGTCAAGTTACATGGGTGATGTTCAAAAACAAACTGAATTTTTACATACTTGTTTGTTACTCAGAATTGGTAGGGGCTATTTTATATAAAAATGTTATTTATTATGCACAGGACTCATATATTCAGAAGATCCAACAACTGTCATTTCTGATCCCTCTAAGGAAGAAGGTGAAAATGACACATAAAGATTAAAAAACTTTTTTTTTTCTTTTTTATGCCATGTTCTAAGTCTTTTGAGTTTGGAAAGGATTTACATTTTCATGTGTAAAGGTCATAAGTATTCTTACCAAAAAAAAAAAAAAAGCATATGGCAAGTGTATCAAATGTACCTGGTATGCAGAACACTTTGATCAAAAAAAGCTGACACATGGGCAGAAAGTTACAGCAACTGAAATCACTCTGCATCCCATGGCTTAAACTGTTAGACTTTAAGCAGGAACTGTAGTAGCACCATCTGCTCATAGTGAAGAGTGAGAACGGCCGAGGAAACCTTACCTGAAAATTCCTGGAGGGACATAACTTTCATAGAGGTGGGAAATCTCTGCTGGTACAAACAGGGAAAAATACCCAACAAAAACCCCTAGACCCTCAATTGTAAGAGTACTTAACAAGAAACAGTGAAGTGTTGAGTTTAAGGATAATGAACCCCCATAAATATGAAGAGAAAACTTTCCCAAGTGTACCCTCAATAAAAGGTCACCTTGTCCACGGTGACAAGCTAGCACGGTTCAATAGTAAAGCGAAGTTAAGGGAAATGAGAAGGGTGTTCATTCAGTGGAAATACATCTGAAGATTTAATGCAGTGCCGAGTCATCTTGGTATGAATTTGCAGAGATCGGTGACCTAGTGAGAGACTCAAATCAGGGGCTGTTATATGGCTGCAAGTTTATGAGCATGTAGTCATGTGTAGATGGTAGAAGCCCCACAGTAAGCAACACTTCATTGCAAGGCTGGCAACAAAATTCTTTGCATTTTGGGCTCTGTCAGGCCTGGAAAATGAATGGGCACAGAGCAGGAAGGCTGATTCTAAAGTGCTTTGGCTATTTAACCACTGCCAGCACTGAGAGGAAAATGGAGGAAAGGCAAAGGTACCTTTGACATCTGTCTATCAAACATCATTAAACATGTCTTCTAGTCAACTGTTCTCAGTTTCAATCCCTTGACATTTGGGTTGTGCAAATGGGGAAACGTGTCCTGTCAAAGGAAACTGGGAAACATACTTGGCTTTTCTTGGGTTTCATGTAGGGTCTTCCCCCATATCTGTACAAGCGTAACAGAGTTGTGTCTATTATTAGCCCCGTAAGATCCCTCTGTGAATTAATCTCTACTATTGCCACTGGTTTAGTTTTCAGTTGGGGCAGTAGCAGGTACCAGTTTGTGACCCACAGGACTTCCAGATGTGGGAGCAAGAATAATCACAGGCTTTTGGATTGGTCTTTCTTGCCTTTTAGAGCTGTTTCTGTCTCTGCAGACTCTTCCCAAGGTTACTTTCTGCACTACAATTCAAGATCTCATAATCTTTCTATCTTTCCTTTTAGAGACTTCCGGTATGTGTCTCTCCAGTTTCTACAATCCCTGCTACATGTCCTGATTTCTCTGCAGTGGAAGCAAACTCCAGGCATCAGGTAGGTAACTGAAATTTTGCTTCTCACCTCTTTGGTGGTGATATAGTTGTAAAAAGTAACAAGCATATTCTTGTTTTTGTAATGCTGATTTTGGAATCAGAAGATGTAAAGGAAGAAGGATAGATAGTTGGCTTTTTTTGTTGGACACCATCCATTTCTTTTTTAATTTCCTAATTTTCAGGTTGGGCTTATTTGGATGTGCTTTACATGCAAAGAATGACAACCTGAAGACCTGTGTCATAGGAGACTACAGGCACAACAGAAAGACAATACCTTTGCATCAGCTGTTGAGCACACATCAGATTTTAATTGAAACTTCGTGTCTTTTCCCATTATTTTCTGACAGTGCTGATCAGTGCTGATATTACACTTTCATTTCACTTTTTCTGGAGAAATTTACATACAGTTGCAATTTTAGGTAGTTCAGAATCCTATTTAAGTGCAATGTTTTTTGAACAGGTTAGTTTTTCTGTGTGCTTTTCATGGTATAATTTGATATCAGAAGAAACACTGTTAGTTCCTGTGGTATGAAGGTTTGACATCTAAGCTTGAAAGCTCATGAAAAGTGAGAGACATTCGTACAATAAAGGTCACATGTAAACACAGGAAATTAAACGTTTTCCATTTAGAATGCTGAGTTCTTTGATTTATAATACTGACCTAAGTAAAGGCTCTGTGCAGGCAGCATTTAATCCACACGGTTTGATTCAGTCTGTTGTGGAAGCTCGGCTGTGTAATCCAGTGATGGGGAGAGCAACCTCTGACAAGCAGACACTATGAGCAGAGTGGAAGGGTAGCTAGTAAAGACCTTTGCCAGCCTGCTTCTGTAGCATTTTTGGTGCCTCCTTGGGCAAATAAAACTTCAAGCTCTTCCGCAGCCCATATTCACAAGTGAAGAAAAATGCTTTATAGCCTCAAATACTTTTGATTAAGACATCTCTCAAGTTTAAAACTATTCAAAGAACTTCATTACACAAACATTCGTGACTGAAGCACAGACAATCTCCTGGGGATTAATAACCACTGAGAGAAGCTGAAGGTATGAACTGCAGTCAAGGGCTATTAAATCCAGTCAGTGATTAAAGTCTTGGAAATGCCCTATGCTTCAAGTCAGTATTTGTGAAAAAAGAAGAAAACCAGGTTCTGCTTTATTCTGGCATAAATTTTGGATCATTCTATTGACTTTGAATTTACTTTGATTTATCATACAGTAGAAATCCAGTTTCTTCATTATGAGATTCAGCTATTTAATTTATCTTGCCATTTGTCTTTTTGTGCAACGTACAGTACTGCTGCATGAGTAAGTCATTGAGGTCTATTGTTATTTAGATTACTGGAGGAAATAATACAAAATAAAGCCATACTTACAATTACCTATTTAAAATGCCAACTTGTTAAAGTGTTGCCAGTCTTTCAAAAAGATTTTTTCTATTTCCCATGGCATAGAAATGTCAAATAACCAAAAACTACTTACTGCTTGATCTAAGAAAGCCATTGAACCGTATGGAAAATATAGAACAAAACTTAAATGTTATGTGCAATTAGTTTTTAATTAATTGGCTTTTATGTGTGATCAGTCACCTGTAGTTTCATTGTTTAATGTACTGTTGTCAGCTCTAAATTTCTATTTTCTGGAGATGTAGCTTTTCATCCAGTAGTACACTTTGTTATTTCATTGTAACAGTAGGCCAGAAATTGTTGCCTGTCAAAGCAAGAATGACAGATCCAACTGAAGATCTGGCTGTTGTTTCAGAAATGGGTTCAAGTATCAGTAGACTAGAAAAATAATCTGTAACTGTGAATGCCATATATTCCTACTTTTTCCCTCTTCCCCATCCACATACTATGTAAAGTATGACTTGGTAGAGTTGAGAAAAATATTACCTTAGATTTGGTTAGGATTTCAATGAAATAATTTACAACACTGTAATACAGCAGAAATGGGCTTTGTGTCTTTTTAATTCACAAATACGCCTCTGTGCGTTTAGGTGGCAAGGCAAGTTCTGTATCTTGAGAAGGCTTTCAAAAGTGTATCATTCCTGGATTATATGTTAACACAGAGAAAAAGGGGAAAGTTCTGAACCATTTCAATTATTTTGCCACAAGATTTGTAGAAGGCAAAAAGAGCCAAGCCAGAAAATACAGAAAATCTGGTACTCAAGGAAATAGGGAGAGAATAATATGAGCACTGCAATAATATGCTAACTGAAAGGATTGAGGGGAACAGGAATGGATTTTCTATATGCAATGAGAAACAAAAAGGAAAGGGAAGAAAGGAGACACTTCAAGTTAAGGAGGGTTTCAGTAGTTAAGTTCAGACAGTGAATTGAAATAGCTAACAGCTTTTTTTTCAATTTAGTAATAAACAAAATTCACAGAAAATATAAGCAATTAACTATAATGATGGAACTGTAATTGCAAATATTGAGTAGTAGAACTAAAAAGGAAGATAAATTGAAAAAATGAGAAAATACACATCAATAAATAAATCCAGCAGCTAGAACAGTCACAGCTTAGGCTGTTAAAATGTAACTGCTTTGTAGCTAGGAAAGTGGATCTCCTTTTTTTTTTTTTTAAGACACTTTGTGGGAGATTATATATGAAGATTGTATGCTAATTCATTCAATTCACATAAATACATTTTAGCACTGTAAATATTTTTGAGTTAACATGAATATCAGCAGATCATGCTGAATTCAGTTTTAGCTCATTTATCATCAACAACCAATAAAAGATCTGATTCTGAAATCTTTATACTGATGAACTGCTGTAGCAGAAAGAAACAGGGATGAATTAATAAAGATTAACAGGAGTACTAGGTAGAAATAATGTATCCTTCCTGTATCCCCAAAATAACTGAGATGACAAATAAATGACTTTTTCTGATTGTTAGATTTTAAATGCCAATAACTGGAGACAGAAAAGGAATACAGGGACAGTTTGAAACAGAGGTATGAACACACACAGCTCGTCCATAAGACAGCTGGACCTCCAGGCTCATCTCATGTGAGGGATTTAGCCCAGGTGCTGTGCAATGTTGCAGACTTTATGATGTTGCCCTGACCCACCACTGTGCCCCTTAGTTGTAGCAGGAAAATCAAACGTGCTAATGCCTCAGCTCATACAACAGTAAAAGAGCAGAAACTGCTGAAGAACGAGTTTTAAGGCTCACATTTGCTTGTACTGCAACACATTTACTTCTGTTATAGTTCACTGTGCACAGCACTAGCTAAAACTGACAAAGAGCATGACTCAGGTGAATATATTGACTGCAAGCTGCAGCAGCTGAAGAGCCAGCACAATTTGACTCCACCAACACTGCTGTGGTAAATTTTCGAAGGAGAGGAAGGGCAGACACCAAAGCTGGCAGTGTTATAAATCAACAAAGCTACACATGCCAGAGCTTGTGAGTTTGGACTCAAGAAAATATAAACCTCTCAATTTATACCTGGGCATTTAGATCATGCTGAAAGAGAGAATTCATTCATCTTTGAAAGCATTAGTTATCACTGCTGTAGACCATTTCCTTTGCACATATTGCCAAAAAAGTAGTGTCCCCCCAATTACCTCAAAAACTTTCAGGTTCTCTGCTTCCCCCCCCCCATTCTGGGGAGAAAAGAGCTCTAAGTAGTTATAGGTACCTGTTATAGGAACCTGTTCATTTTAGCAGCAGCTCTATTGCAGTAAAGAGGAGCTTTGACTAGCCAACACATTACATTTCTAAATATCTTGTGCAGACTTATCCTCCCAGTGGCCTTTGTTAATGTGATTATTATGCATTCTCCTTGCCTTATTTTGGGGGTTGTTTTCCACCTCTCAAAGGACACAACACATTCATAGCAGAAGATCAACAGTGGTACTTACCAACAGCTAACAAGACAAGTTCATAATACCTTTTCTGTTACTCTGTCACATTTTCTCCTTCAGGAGAACAATGTTTAATAAACATATAATTTCATTGATAGTTAAATTCATTTACCTTTGTGGTTGTAGCTGAGAAGACTGTAGTAGAAAGAATCACATTTACAGCTAAGTTTTACACAAGCTTTCAGAATAAATTGTAGTTTTACAGAAATCAAATTCTAACAAATATTATTGATCTAAAATTATCTGATTTTAATGTGTTCTTTTCCTACCTAGATTAAATGGAAGCTTTCCAGATAAGTCAGTGCTACTACTAAAAGTAATTATCAACATTTTAATAGAGGTTCCCATTAGCCTTTCTATTCATTGGTCACAAAGCCACATAGCAGAGGAAGTATTCCAACTTTATTCTGAATTCTCGGCACAAGTTTATGAAATGGCAAATAATAAGCAGAATGCCATAGATTAAGGTGATTTTGCTAGCCTTCTGTTGAGCTAATATAAAGACCAGTATCAGATAAAGAAAATATCCTGCCTGTCCTTAAGTAGCTCAATTCTTCATCTTATCTTGTTGGCATTTTGTGCCGTTACAATACTACCTGGAATCAAATGTGAAAGTTTCCTCTGGTGCACAGTAAAAAGCTTCCTTTAAGTCTTGCAATGCCCATTTCAGAATTAAAATAACAATATTAAGCGGTCTGGTCCGAAAAAAAGCAATACCAATAGAAATAAAACCAGCTGTATTTTTCTTCTACAAAATGGAGGCAATTTCAGTTGCTACACACAGAATAGGTTACCATATGGCCTGCACTGCTACATACCTGTTCTGGGGGAACTGTGCAGAGCAAGAAATCATGTCTGTAGGAGCTGTGTTCACATATAGCAGGAGAATGATATTTTATTTTTTTTTTTAGAAAGATGGACTTCTCTAAATGATACCAAGTATACTCAATAAAGCACATTTGCCATGCATCAGTTTTCTTGATTTAGCAAGTAGAAAATACTGAATCCTATCTGGATGCTGACTCAGATAGTGCACTTGTGGGCATATGGAGACCTGCTTAGCATCATCTACTGCACCAATATTTCACTTCTTCTGATTCACCTCAATATGAGGCATCCCTTTGGACTCCAAGAAGTGGAAGGTCATGAGCTTTTCTTGGATAGAATGTGACATGAAGGGTAATTGTGGCATCTGCTAGGAAAGCAGCCAAATGAGCTGTTTCTAGTTATTTCTGTCATGTCTGCCATCTCTCAGTGTAGTAAGGAAGAGAATATTTTGCCCATCATTGCCTCACCTATAGCAACATAAAAGGACTGATGGGATAAACACAGATGGTAGCAAGAGCTGAGGAAAAGATAGGCATGGGGAGCCCAACTGATGAGAGCGAGAGTGTTTTGGAGAAAAAGAAAGACAGCAAGAAATCATATGCTGGGGAGACGATAACTATTTATAGCAGTTTTCCCTTTCCCAGAGTCATTTTAGTTAGCCCCAGGTACTCTTTTGCCTAGCAGCCATGCCTCTTGTAGTCTCCTTGGTTCATACTCCACCTAATTTCCACAAATCCCATTTTTAGGGCTGCAGGATATGTGGTCCGTCCACCCTGCAGTTGCTCTCACTGTCTGGAACTTGTCACTAACATTTCTCTGCTTTTCATATGCAGTGAATGCTTACCTAAATTGTGAACACATATGCAAATGCAGGGTAATTATGAATTCTGGCTTTGCCTTTCATAAACCAGCAAAACTAGTCTGTTGTCACAGGGTGCTTCTGGGAGTTTAGAGTTTGTCTATAATAACGAATTATTAAGACAGCCTAGGCAAGTCTGGGAGAGTGATAAACAGCATGAGCTATAACTGTCCCAGAAAGCAATCTAATAATAAAACAATGCTGCAGTTGTAGACAGCTTAGAGTGAGACCCTTTGAGCTTTCTTGTACAGCACTAGTATGTTAAGTTTGTGCCTTGCTATACTGTGCTTGCCTTGTGCGGAGTGCTTTCCCAGCTATCAGTGCTCACCAGCAGACTCTTCTTCATACTGGAATGATGCTGTGGGGAACTGGACACTTCTAGAGCATTTTACAATCCATTTTAATGAGTTGCCCCTTTCTTCTTCTTACTCCAGTAGTTACAGGTAACTGTTCACCAAATTCAGAATACACAGCATGGTTTTGTATAGATAGAAACCTCTACAGAAGTTTAATAAGGACACAAAGGACAAGAATTAAAAAGAAATTAAATGTGTTTATCAGTGTTTCAGTTGGCTTAAAAGTTTATTTTGGCATATAAGAGTTGGCTAGAAAATTAAGAGGTGCCTCACAGTCTTCCTAAGAAAAAAATGGTTCTTCTACAGCCATTAGTCATCAGATTTTCTTCACAAAACTGAGTCTAGCCTTCAAGGGGAACTTATTTTGCATTAAACTCCATAATCCTCTCAAAGTTGAGGCAATGGTTGGAAAGGAAGGAAGAACAGTTTTTCAGACTCCAAATACTTTTCATTTCTCTCCATCTCTCCTTCCATTGGAAAATTTGTAGCTTGCATTCCAGAAAAAACACTCTGTAAATTGATATGTATATTTACATATAAGGGTATAATTTGACAGCCATCCTTTATAACGACTATACAAAAATGGGGTAATGATGTGCTCGAGGTGTACTGGTGGTTCTGGCTTTAAGGAATAATTTTTAGTGTATTTGCTTCATTTTAATAAATATCTGCAGAACGGAAGTATGAGATCTCAGGTGCTTCAACAAGAACCTCATGGCGGGGGGGAGGCAGGACGTGACATAGGATGGGGGTAACGTAGATGGAGGCAAGAACCACAGGTTTTTGGGGTTTTTTTCACCATCTTTCTTTTTCTCTGCAGTGACTTCCTACTCTCTAATGGCCAGGTCATTGCTTTATTTCACTGTAGAAATCATTCTCAGTATCTTTTTCTCAATAAAAGAGGAAAGTTGCCTGTGTTAAAGTGGCCGTTTAGCATCTGACTCTCTGAAAGTTATTTCCCATCTGCCTGATGAGTATTTTACTTCCATTTAAATTTTCACTGATATGGCACTCTCTTAAATACCTGAGGAAATTGAAAGCCCATACCTTGACATAGCACCCTGTGACTGCTTGCAAGCAATTTGTCTCTAGGAGTGATTTTTAAAAATATTCCTTTCAGACAGAATGTGAAGTATACTTTACTTCTGGAATCTAAAAGTGTAGCTAGGCCTTTTAAAGATGGCATGTCACAATCCGATCAGGTATTTAGTGGATGATGTATTAAATGAGCTATTTTGTTATTAGAGGAATAACCCTGTAATTCTGAAAGAAATTCAGTTTTCTGTGTTTCCTTTACGTGGCAAGGTGTCTTCAAAATCAAGGTTTTTGGCAGCATGGTTCAAGCTTCACCCCACCTGTGGCTGTGAGTTTTCTCCTTCTTTCAGCACTAACCCTATTCTGACTGGTGTTGGCTTCTCTGTTTAATACAATCAGAAATTCTTAGGTTTGTATAATGGTGAAGTTCTGTTTCCTCTTAACAAGAAATGCATAGTAGAGTAAAATGAATGTAGTGAGTCAAAACTCTAATTTGATTTTTTTAAGAACATGTGTTAGAATATTTGTGGCCTCAAGGAATGAATTAAGCTGCTCTATTTTGTATATTCAAGTATTAAGAATTTACTAATTTAATATAGTAAGCAAAGAAAATATTACTTCCCTTCCTCCTTTTTTTCTTACGACAGAATATTGTGCTTATTAACTGTGACCTTAGTTTAAGTGCTATGCTACCATCTGAGATAGGTAATCCTGGAATAACACAGGGACCTTACTTGAAACTTTCACCTTTCTACCAAAAAGCCTGACAGTACTACTTTTTCATCACAGACAAGGAGAGATTTCAAATCAGCTTATCTTGTGAGCTTCAAAGTCTTTTAATATGCACAGTTTAGGGTAGTGGAGTTTCTTTCATGTGGGTTCTCAGGTGGCTTTGCATTTTTATATTTCAGAATGTCAGAGCAACTAGGTTATGCTCACACTTCATGCTCCAGCTGTCAAACCAATGTCAAGTCCTAATTATGAGATTTTTGAATTGATCCCACGTGAATGGATTTTCAGATCAAAACAGAGGTTAAGGGGTACTGAAGTTCAGCAAGTCTTTTTCTGATGGTCAGAAAAGAGCAAGACAAATAGTCATTGTTGGAATATAATCTAAAGATAAAGTCTTTTCCTGTCATCAAGCATTCAGTGTTTTCTGTGTATTCCAGAGCCTAGCACTAAATTCAAAAATTCAAATAATGCAATTTGCATAATTCATTCTGTTTTGCATAACTTCCTGTATGAGTTATGCTCACATTTTAGAAAAAAGATTTCTTGTACATATATGAAAATATTAGAGTGTTGCAGTTTAGAATCATTTTACTAGTGTATTAGTAAATGCTTCCTGTAGCAGTCTAATACAGTTGCTGTATCTATAGACAAATATAAGGTTTTCTGCATTATATGTTCATAAGAAGAATGCAGAATATGCCCAGGGTTTGTACCTTAGTTCAGCCTACCAAAAGGAGCAGGATAATTCTCTTTATGTATATCTTAAGTGAACTGAAATAAATCTTTGGGGGTGCCCACCTCTCTTCTAACTCAAAGACAGCATTTTAAACATCTCAGTTCATTAAAATTAATTGGGAAGAATTTGGGACTGTACCATGAGCTTTGCAGTCATGATTTTATTGATGGAAATGAGGGAGGATGGTGAATTTGGGCTGTCACATTCCCCAGCGGCCACCCAGACCTGTGGGTGCTTTTTTGTCCAGTGAGCTGGTGTGAGCCTCACCTCCTGGAGCTGCACGCCCTCAGGATCAATGTTCCTGAAAATGGGCGAGTGAACTGGGTGCTGTATGTTGTCTCCTGAATTGGCTCAGGAAGGTGTGGGATATTATCCTAATGTAGTTAATACAAGAAAACTACTGCCTGGAAACATGCATTTATGTGAATCAAAGTTTTAGTTACTTACGAACCAGTAGTGCTGCTTTAAGCTTTTATTCATGTGACTCAAGGCAGAGTGCAGAGAAGGCTGCTGTCATTCTCATTTTACAAAGCCAGAGGTGCAGACAGCAGTGAGCTCTCAAAATGACCTGGCCAGATGCGCAAAATTGGCAGAGCCAGGAGGACTCTGACCAGGTCACTCTTGCATTTTGTGCTTGGTTGGGATGCTCCTTCCTCAGCCATGGTGCCTCTGCACAGAAAAGGAGGATAATACACTATGGCAACTGGGATCACCTATGCCAAAGACAATTGCATAGCCTGTCCTGCAGATCTACTGACCTGCTACATCTGCCTCTGTGGGATCACAGAGCGGTAGAAAGGTCTGGGTCCTGGGCTGCGTGCTCAGAGGAACCCAGCAAGTAGTTACGTTTTCTGACAGCAGGGATGAGTCACAGCATTGCCTCCGCCATGTGTTCAGTGGTCCCCTCTCTCCTGGTGTGACCTGCTATGTAAGGTCTCACAAACTGGTTAAAAAAAAAAAAAATGAAGTGCCTGTGCATACTGTCAGCACAAACGCAGATGACCACAACTGAGAATATACAAGAAATCTGTGTTTGCTGAGTGTTTAGATTAACAGTCCAAAAATACCTTTGGTTTTAATATATATTTTAAAAAGTTTCAAACTTTGACACGTTATGAAATACTGTACCTTCAATGCAGATAAGCTTTAATAACAATATATCCTATGAAATACCAAGCAAAGAGGGAAGGACTTTGTTTGTTTGACCAGAAAAATAGTTACACCCCCCAGTCATCCAATCTCCAAAAATTTTAGGACTGAGAATTTATTTTCCTTGCTATTACCTTATTTACTTCCTTGGATTTTGTCTGACAGATTACAGTGTTAGGAACTATGAACCACTTGACAATTCCACGTGATGAACTTAAAGTTCAATACAGGGTTGTTCAGTTCTGCCTTCAATACTTGTGAATACAAGGCAGGACTGCAGGGGAAAGGACCAGTGTCCTTTGAAGTCTCTTGGCGGCAGGAGGCTGATACCAGTGACAGCTTCAAAAGCCCCCTACCAATAACCTCAAGACCCTAACTGCCACTCAGTAATATTTTGTGGCCTTTGGTCCCTCACGTTAAATTCATCTTTATTTTTATGATAAAGAATGAATGTCCTTCAATCCACAAGCTACATCTTAGAGGACAGCCAGGCTTATAAACCAGTGGATACAAAAGAAATAATCAACACACGTAAACTCCAGTCTTCAAACCCCAAACTCTTTTAGAAGAGGAGGCTTTTTAATTTTTTTTAATAAAGCACATATGCATTCAGAAGGGAAATAGGGATTATAATTCTACTTGATACATTGCAATAATTCTCTAAAAAAAAGAATATATTCTAAATTATTTTGGGGTGGTTGTTTTTTTCTTTAAACTGTTGGCAAAACATCTATGTATTTGTGCTTATCAATATGTAGAAAGTGAGGTCCTGTATCTTAAACAGGAGAGTCTGCTCATACAGAATTGTGGCAAATGGTCATCTTACTCCTTAATGTGCAAAGGGCAGACACTCAGTGAGGCTGAAAACAATAAAATGACTGAACAGAAATGATGGCAAAATATTGTGTAGCTGGGAACAATCCTTTGTTTTGTAGGAAGGTCATACATTTTATGCCCTCATGACAGTCATCTGAGTTAGGAGCTGAACCAGAAATGTACAGAGCATAAAATTCAAGAATAGTAACCCAAACCAAAAAATCAAAGCAAGAAAGAAACTAGCACAAAACAAACCAACAAGCCTTTCCAGCTTGATTTGAAGGGCTAAATATCAATAAGTTGGAACTATCAAAGACTTAGACGTAGTGGACATACTATCTACTAGACAATCTTTTAGATACACTTCTTTGATACTAACATTTGAGGCATAATTGTTATGCATTTCTAAATCATTCAAAAGGTTTCAGTTAAGGTCAAGACTGTCTGGGAATGGCTTTCAGATTCTGCAGCATTTCATTGCAACAGACGAACAATTCTGCAGCAAAACTGGTGGATTTTTTTTAAAGTAATTTATATTTCAGAATGAATAGTTGCTGTGCAGATGACATTAACTTTTTAATGAAGTGAAATAATAGCTATAGTATCAGGTTTTCTGAAGATTTGGGAAAATTACGTAGATATAGATTTATCCTTTGCACTTTTTATTTTTGCTTTTTGTTTTCATGACCCACTCAGATTAGAAAAAGTATTTCTTTTTTCTTCTTTTTTTTTTTTTTTTTTTTGTGTGTGTGTGCGTGTCCTTTCTGTCCTCTTTCTTTCTTTGAATTCTTGGATTATCATGTAATGGTACTTCTGGTAAAGGATGGATTTGAAGCAGGTTTCGTGCTCATACTTTTAATTGCAGGGTACCATATTTTTTTTTACATATGATTAGGGAAATAGAAACTGATGGAATAATTTTTTTTTCCAGTTATTTACTCATTATTCTTTGCCAGCCATAGTGTCCACATTGCCTTAGTAGAACAACAGTAACATTTATTGCAAACCCTCAGACCAAAGTTCCCGCTGTCTTTGTAACAAGGAATTTCTTAACCTATCGCTTGGGAGAGGTGTAAGTCTGGCATATCTTACCACACAGTATCGCTTCTGGTGGCAGCTGGTTGGGTCACTATACATTGCTTCCATCCTTTATGTGCAGGTCAGATACCTAAATTAATTTAACCACAGAATAAAAATATGCTCAGTTCTGATGCTTACCCGTTATTTACTGTCCATATAGCACCATGCCCTAAGTTTGGTTGTGAACACTGAAGAAGAGAAATTCCAAAGTGTTAGCTGTAATGGCAACATTTTATTAGACATTTTAAGATATCTGAAATGTAAGTCACATCTTACCTCCCATTATTGATTAGTTTTGTTCAACCTGCATTCTGTTCTCAGCCCTGCTGGGTTATCCTCATGGCCTGCCATGAACAGAGCTAAAAAGCAATAGTTTGAAAGGGAAAATGTGTATTTGAACAGTCTCCTTCCACTGAGTTGCTTATCAATTGTTCCACTTCTATGCCAAGGTAATGCGGATTCTAATTACCTGATTTGTCTCGGTCACCAGTGGTGGATATTAACCTTGCCAAGCAAAAAAAAATTTGCCATTGTGTTCTCATCTGTATCCAGTATTACTGATAGAATAAGGTGTATAGTAG
The DNA here is from genome assembly GCA_026212715.1 of Elanus axillaris. Taxonomy (NCBI): domain Eukaryota; kingdom Metazoa; phylum Chordata; class Aves; order Accipitriformes; family Accipitridae; genus Elanus; species Elanus axillaris. The sequence continues at coordinate 6,866,722 of JANZLQ010000030.1, forward strand.
GATAACTGTTAAACAAACAGTTAAAGCACAGTTTGTGTCCTACAGTGGTCATGATTTAGATTATGTGAAGCCGTAATAAATATTGAAGAAGAACAACTGGAGATTTGTCCTGCAAGTGCCTGTAGTACTTTTAAAATTAATACAGCTTTGCACAGGAAAGAAAGGGATCTAATCCATGGATTAGTGGTTTGAATTTATCCTTTGCACTTTACCCTTCGTGGGTAATGAGGGCAAATGATCACGACACCTTTAAAAATAGTATTTTCAGAATTGATTTGAGGAAGCTTCTCACTCAGGAGGAGAGGCAAAAGGCAATGGAAATATGAGAAGTTTGAGACGGACATGAGTGATGCTTGCTTGGCCTGCCATCCTCCTCTGCCTCCTCCAACAGAAGGAATAATGTAGCACCAAGATCTGGTTCTTAAGAGAGCCTTAAGGTGCAGCAATCACAGTGCAATAAAACTATTCCAAGGCAAAGAAATGGGAAAAAGTAAACTAGTTATTGTATCTAGATTTTAAAATATTTGCAGTCTAAAAAGATAGCAAGCTATATGGAAAATAACAAGTATAGCAGCTATCAAACCTGCATATTAGACAGAAATAGGGTCCTAAGGTGTAATGAGAATGAAAAGGCTGAAGTCCTGAAAATGCTGCATTGCAGGTAAGTATCTGGCAGTACTAAAGAAGGGAGATATATATCTATATAACAGCTGTTCCAGGAGAAAGCTGGCTTCTGGATTAGGTTACAGAAGTTGCCACGTACCATCAAGCTGTGCATGGTAAAGTTGTTTTTTGCTGATACAGTGCCAGACTGTGGTGCCCTTATTTGCATGATGATTAGAAATGGAATACTGTTAAACTGTACAAATCAGCAGAATTATGTTACTGAAGCTGAGCAATGGTACATAAACTTGTTCAAAAACTTTATTCGAAATCTCTTTCCAGTGGCTATTTTAAGTAGGAGGATTTCATTAACAAATGCAGATATGCCCTAATAGAAAACAGTTATGCTTTATAAAGACAGATTAGTGATGAAAATAATTAATTTGCCTTTAATGACTATTTCAGACAGGAACTGGTTGTGTTGCAGATATACTCTAGTGTCTATCTTATTTCAACATTTATCTTGCTGTGCTCTTTGACAAAGATTAAGCTGTTCTTGGGTTTGGTTATTCTATTATTTTTTAGCTAACAGGTGACTGCCCCTCTTCAGTGTCTTCCTGATTTCATACAACAGGGGTTTCTTTTTAATATTAGAAATTATATTCAAATTTTAAAAACTAAGTATAGTCACAGTGTTCTGTAGTAGAACGTGCAATTACTAGAGCAGAAAAACTATTGGTCAAGTATGTTTTATTTTTTATAATCTCTCATTCACAATATGTTCTGAAGTCCTATGCAAATTTTTTTGAAAAATATAGGAAGCACAATCTGTAAAATCATACAGTTGCTCTTTTCTCTCTTTGAACAAAATAGACGCAATAAAATGAAAAATTACTTTTATTTCATTTATGTTGTCTGAATCACTTATTAAGTGTCTTCTCAGTGGTCAGAGTCACGCAGGTACCAACCAACCCTGACCTGCACCACGCAAGTACACTTTTTCACAGTCATTTGAATCAAGGTTATCAATTCCCCTTTTGCTCATAATCTGTTGTTAAAGTACAATCCTTTATGCCAACATCAGGAGGAGACAAGAAACACTCTAAAATCTAGTTAAGAAGTACTATTCATGAAGTGGTATTACTCCTGAAAAGGAAAATTTCTTTTTCTTGCTCAGTGTGAATATTCCCTGAGGCTTTACTCAAAACTCCATACTTAAGTATGAAAGGTTTTTCTCTCTACTTCTGTTTGCTGTGCTGGCCCCGGGTCCTGTGCAAAGTGGGTTTCTCCTCCCCGAGGCATCTGCCCGTCCTTGGCTGAAGGGCTCGTCTGTGCCCGGCGGTGGGGCCGCTGGAACCGGCTGGGTCCGGCCCAGGGCAGCCCCGCTGCTCGCCTCACAGCAGCGGCCGCCCCTGCAGCCCTCCGTGGCCAACACCTGGGCACCTGCACCCAGTACAAAGGCACAAGATGAGTCCTTCAACGTGGCTTCTGATTCCAGGACTGGCAAAGTCCTCCCAGCCCTACCACCTCCAGGTGAAGAAGTGTCTGGAACAACCCTGAGTGAACAGCACCGGTACACCTTCATGTGTTTCCTCCCAATTCTCCACAGTAACGTGTCTTGCTGTTTAGTAGTAATTTTGTACACCCGCTACTTTTCACAGCCATTTCACTGGAACACCATGTGAGTCTCCATCTTCAAAGGTGACTGGTGATATGACTGAAATCCAGGTAATTTAACACATTGATTTGCTTGGATTTTTATTGGTTTTAACTTCTCTTTGAAAATGTCTGCTAATAAGTATGCTCTTCCTGTCAGGACTGACCTTCCTTACTGATACCTTCCCATTAGTACTTCATGCTTTCTTCCCAGGAGTCACCGGCTTTTTCTCATTTACTTCCTGGAGAGAGTCAAAATGGCTTTTAATCATCCCTGAAATGGTTTCCAAAGCCAGATCTCTCCGTGGACCTGCAGGGAAACACATCAGGCAAAGCTGTCATGTCCCTGGAGTTTCTTCTTGTGGAAAAGTTCATTAATGGTGGCAGCACAGGGAAAAGCTGAAAACGTCATTATTTTTCTCTAACATATCAAGGACAAACAAGATTATCAAGTAAGTAAACATAATGCAAAACAACAGAAAATTGAATGACATAGTAGTTGTCTTTCTCAAACATGCCTCCCCTCCTTGTTTTTTTTAATCCCTACTGTAATTTTATAAACCAGGGCACCAATACATTCTGCAACATGCAAGGTCGCTGCTCCCAACCATGCTGCCAAAGCTGCAAAGTTCCTAAAGTCTGCAGGAAGTGACCCCTGCAGAACTCAGAAACCAAACAAATGGAAATTATGATTCTTCTGGTGGTTATTTTTTGCCCTGATTTTGAAGAGCATGTCAATGCATCATTACATTTAAACAAAACTCTAGGTCTGTCTGACTCTTACTAACACTTAAGCACCTAAGTGGTATTCTGAAATCAAGACAGTCTGGAGCCTGGACTAAATGTAAGACTGATAAAAGCAAATGCTGTTCTTATTAAATTTCTCAGGAACAAATTAATACCTGACTTAAGCGGCACTAAAAATGACATGTGGAGTCTAAGAAGGTCTAAAATGCAAACCAGAGTAATTTTCACTATTCACATTGGTTTGGCTTGATATTTACAGTCATACCACAAAAAGAAACCTCTTTTTGCTCATGATGCTGTGATAATTTATACTGTAAGGGGCTAGCAAGAAGTCATTAACCAGCTATAGTTCTAATCAAAATGGATCAAAATCAATTGTCTTTTATTTTTCAACATACACTTCTGAAATTTTGAAGGCAATCCCCTCAGTGAACGTCACTACCCAAGCACATTTGCTATAGAGCTAAAGTAGCTTTCAGAAAGAGTATCCTCTGCTGCATATACAGAGAATATTTTCTTGCTTTCAATTTATTCAGTTAATTAAAATAGAGTACTAGGTCATCTACAGTTGAATCCACTCACTAAGAAGACTAAAATTCAAAATTTTTTATGATAAATTTAAGTTTACTATTTATTGGGAACATTTGAGGTCCTTTTTTACTTTTGTATATCTTAGCATCATCAGTGAGCCCTTAGACTATCAGACAGAGTAGAAGTTAAGTTGCTGCCTGGTAATGCATATTTTACAGTCTTTTTCAACTCTGTTTCCTGTAGTTTCATCTACAAATAAAAATTGCTTAAGTCAGAACATTCATTGCCCTCCTCTGAAGTTCTTGCTGCTCATTTCCACTCTTGTGCTATACAGAACTTTGTGCTGTCTGGGCAACAAACAAAGCTGTGTGACGATTTGGATTAAAATAGACTTTTAAATATATGTAAATTTATACATCTACACACAGACTATTATACATATAGATGTATATATTTCTGGACTTATCTATATAAACATAAATTCACTGTTTGACAATAGAAGTATAGTTAAAGACTGCAGATAAATCGCTGAAAATATGTGAAGGTAGGAGGCAGACCAGATTACTTCTTTTTGTGGCAACACCATCTTTTCTGACATTAAAAGTATGTTAAATTGTAACCTTAAGCTGTCCCTTCACTGCTAGAGATGTGTGCTGTTGTGTCAAGGTAAAAAATAGAGATCACAAATCTTGTGATTGGGGTTTCTGTGGCAAGGTTTTGGTAGCGGGGGGGGGGGGGGTTACAGGGGGTGGTT
>JANZLQ010000030.1:6881784-6937519 GCA_026212715.1 Elanus axillaris
CAGCTACCAATGCAGAACACAGCACTATGAGGGCTGCTATGGGGAGAATTTATTCCATCTCAGCCAGACCCAATACAGCAGTGTAGACCAAACTCAGTCAAATTTTAAAGCATCTTCTATGTCTTGTAAGAAGATACAGAAAGTCTTGTGTTTTGGGTCAGTTTTACATTGCAGAAGCACAAAAGATTTTCAGGATAGATGAAAGTCAAACAGAATGACAGCTCCCACTATTTGTAGCAGGCCTTCCAGAATAAAAAAAAACCACCCCAAAACCAACAAAACAAAGCAACAGCCAAAAAAACCCAATCAGATGACTACAAGTATATATTTGCCTTTGGCAGGTTTTTTGGCAAAGAGTAGGATAAGTCTAACCAACAACTTGTCATTGTCTAAGTTAAACTTAGGTGGTACCACTTGAAATGGTACAGATTCTTTAGCAGGCCCATTCCCTTCCCGGTTAAATCATTGGTGTGTTGCAGTATGGCAGCAGGTGTGAACAGTTTTTACCTGGAACTGGCCTGGGAAATCTGGACATGCTGTGTTTGGTTATTAATTGCCAAGTATACTGTCTTCAAACAACAGAAGAGTCCTCATGAGTCTTTTCTAGAGATGAAGTCATCTCCAGCAAGTTTTTCTTCTGAGACTTCAGAAGTAAAATGTTAAACCAAATATTCACAACAAAATAAATATCTGTCTGGCACGAAAAGTGGAAATGGTCCCAAGGTGATACACAACAACCCTCAGTAGCAGTAAATAGAGTTAAAGCTTCCTTTTGTCAGTTTTTGTCTTCAATTGTGATTTCATTCTATTTTGTCATTTTCTGCAGTGTTCAGTGTTTTGATTCTGAGATTAATGGATTTAGATAAAATGTAGTTTGAATGAAGAAAAGATTTTCAGTGGTGTATTTTTAGAAGAATCAGGCTTTAGAGAGGGGGGAATTCTGCTAGGGGAAGGGATTGACTTCTCCCAGGTTTCCCAGCAAGCCACTGGCAGGACAAGAAATAGGATCTTGGTCTCCGGGGGCTGCGCCTGCTGTTCTGTCCAGCAGCCTGCACGGCTGCTTTTTATAAGTAACAGTCACAAAAAGCAGGGCCAGGAAAATACCTTCATCGTAAACCAATAAGCAAGATGTATTCAAATGCTTCCAGCAATTGTTGAGCCATTGATTCAGTCATCCCTCAAAATACCGAGCATGAAGAGCAGCACCTCTTTTCATTCCTGCAGTGCATATCTGCACGGCACAGGCATTAGGCAGAGAAGGAGCTGCCTAATTAGGAGGGCTTGTCCTGGCTTTAATGCAGCTTAAGAACAGCTGCTTTAAGTTGTGTTATTGGCCACTAAAGACGCTTTCTCCCCTTCAAAATGGATCTGTTCTGTGGCCTTTAGCAAATCAATAAATCTACTTAAATAGGACGGAAATACTCTGATTTGGGAAGTGCCTTGTGTAGGGTGTGCCAGCAAGTTACCGGCTGCCTGCTGTTACCTCCTAATCCAAAAGGAGTCGTCACCATTTAAAATGACATATTGCACTATTTGTAGCATTTTCTAAAAGGCTGTTTAGCCAGGTGCAACTCTGATCTCGCAGGGGCAGGAGCCACAGCTGCAAATGGATGGAAATCCAGAATTTTGTAGTGCCAGTGAGAGAAGATCACCAGATGGGAAATTTAGCAGGAAATCTCAGTGCCATTATGAATCTCCCCCTCTGCATTTCCAAGTGAAAACAAACACCTGAATGCTGAAAATTATGACATATTAAACAATTATTGTGAATTGCAGATATCTGGCTCAGATATACCTGAGGTTCTGGAGTTACAGATGGCAAATTTAACAACGCATTGTGATGTGCTTTTGCTGCAGATATTAGGGGAGCAGGGAAAAGTGCACAGAATCTCTGACAATGGCTTCCAACGGTATTGGGAAACCCAAATAAAGGCAAAGAGGGAATTAATACACAGCAGCTTGTCCATGTACTCAGTTCAGAATAACGCAATCTACTGCTGCTGCCATCAGCTGTTTAGTAATAAAAATTATCCAGCAAATATTGAAGGTCTGTTCTGTAAGCAAGAGAGTTGCACATGAGCATATAGATGTTCTATTAGATTAGTTAGAACAATGGAATATTTTTTAATGAGCACTATTTTGTGTGTGAGGCATACTGTCCTGCAGACAAGTTGGGAAGAGGGAGGTTAGGGGGGAGGAAGTTGTTGGAAATTACCTGTACCTACAGTGGGGATCATCTGGCTTTTTGAGGAATGATGAACAATTTTTCACAAAATGACAGCTTCCTAAAACTTATTGGTGACAGTAGTCAAATTTGATCATCACCAAAAATCATATGTAACATATATTGATAGATGATAAAATTCACCCTATGCGTGGGAAGACAGCCAACAGACTGCAGCGTTAAGCACTTACTCTTTCAGTAAGGCTTTCTTTTTGCACGTTTGCATGCAAATATTTCAAGGCATGTGGAATTATATAGAGATATGCCAGGGAAGTTTTTTGTCTTCATATCTGGTAGGACACTCACACAGGTAAATGCTCTCAGCTTTTATTTTTCATGTGAAAATAACAGAATATTTTTATATCTTCCATAGTAATACAATATTTTTAAAATTATAACTCTTAGATAAGATTTTAGCTTCCTGTATTAAGATCTCAATGTGATAGCAACATTGAGTGTAGAAAGTACTGGCTTTATCATTTGCCAAAGGGGTGGAATGAGGATATCTACCCAAACATTATCTTGTTTGTCTTCTGAGTATTCTTCTGACTCAGTCTGATAACAGCCCAGTTTACTTCAGTAAGTATATGTTAGGTAGATCAAATACTCAGTGATGAAATACATGTTTCCTGGTCTTAGAGCTATATCATTTGAGAAACAGCGTACCGAATACTGACCTAGAAACCAGGAGTCCAGGTTTCCTTATTGGGCTATAGACTTCCTATGTCAGGGGCTGACTTTGGATGTCTGGAACCTAAAGAAGAATGTAGGAATTGGTGGAATTTCCAGAAGCAGCAGATCTTAATTCAAGCTTAACCTCTGTGAAGACCAACTCTGAAGGTAGAAGCTGTGGACTGAGTTGAAGGAGGTTCTGGCTGCAGAGCAGATTTCTCTGTGACTTTGAAAGTAACCTCTCTTTTGCATGAAGTCTATGTCTGTAAAGTGGAAATAAGTGTGGTGTTGGAAGGAAATGAAATTATAAGTTCTGAGGGCATCTGAAAGAAATAACTTGAAAGTAGGAAATAAAAATTACAATTTCTAGAATCTGTCATCTTCTAAGCTAGCGGGAATATGATATATTTATTTTGGTTTGGATAGTCAATGATCCTGGAAAACTATAGAGAAGGAAATGGAAAAATTGCAACTGTGCACTTGACTAATCAGCCTTTCCTAAAAAAGAAAAAGGGTAATTTTGCACTGAAATTATTTTACCACCTTCATATTCAAATTGTAGAAACTAGATATATGCTTTGGGATAAACACAGAAAATTAGTATCCCTAGTTAGCTTTGCAGGTATCATCAAAGTAGCTTAAAACACAGCGCTGAGACACAGTAAGACAATGCAGTATTGATATTTTAAAATATAATTAATTATTTTGAGAACTTTAAATAAATGTAGCGTAATTTTTCTACAGAAAACTTTTAATTAATTGTATTTTTAAAATATGCTTCTCAGAACTGTTCCAGTGAAGCAAGCAAGAAACATTAACACAAGCCAAATGATATTGCAGTCTAATCTAGTGCTTTTTTGTGAGAGTAGTGCTTATTCCTTGCTACTAAGTCTTATCAGCATGGTATATACTGATGTTCCACAAACTTAGTTACAAAAGTGTGCCATGACAGTGAAGAAGTAATGAAAATTACAGATCTCAAGAAAACCTTTGCTGGGACAACAGCCCTGCAGTGAAACTAAGAGCGCAGTACAGCTATCTTACTGCTCCACATGGTTGTACGATGTCCGTCATACACATGACTGATGGACATAGAAACCTGTGACAGCTGATGTATGAACTCAGCATTTTGTGCCACATATAGCACGCACACATGCATGCAAAAAAGCCTGTGTATGATGCTTGGTTGAAAGTATTCTGTCAAAATTGATTTTTCAGTAACCGGTGAACTTTTAAAGTAAACTGATATTTTTTACAGAATATCCCTATTTTCCCAGATATTTTTTAAATGAAAAACTTACAGTATGTAAAAATGGCCTTTTTTAAGGTCATAGATGCCATCCCAAGGTAACAAGTCTCAGAGCAGTTTATGCCAACATCACGTTTCTGACAGAGGCCAGTGTGCCACTACCAAACAGTGGGGATAAAAGAAGATGTAATAGGGCTAAAAAGAATAGTGGTTTGTTAATCTGTTTCTATGTACTTCTAAACCTATTCTCAAATAACGGGAGCTTTATTTTATCCCAAAAGCACAGAATCCAGAAATTCTTTTGAACACTGAATATTCTTGAGGTCTCTATTAATACCAAATGACATTAGAAGTCTTGTCAAGTTTTATAGTCAACTCTGCAATTAAATTAGAGATACAGATACATTTATCAGTTAACAGATATTCCCAGTATAGTTCCTCTAGACTGTTTTACTTTTTTTTAGCCTCTCTTCATTTTTCTAACATGAGCAGTTTTAGACCTTTGGCTGTCTTTGGGCAAGATATTCTCCAAGCTCTTCATTTTTTCGTATGGCTCATTGCATTGCTTATAGATCCTATTATTTTACTTCCTCCATTGCCCATAACTGCCCTTTGAGAAGCAGTAAACAAAGCTATGCAGGTTCATTTAGGAAAACTGCATTTTTCTTTTATAGAAATTCTTCCTTCAGCAAAATAATTTTATTGGCTTTATACCATATGTTTTGATATATACAATAGTAAAAAAGAAAACAAAAAAAGAAGGAAAGAAAAAATGGAGAAAGTCTCTGAAGACAACCAATTTCATTAGCATATGGACGAGGAGTAAAAGCCAAGTTATGCTTTTGATTGAGACATATCAGTAGCAGATAAAGCAAATGTATGTACTTCAAATCTTTAATTTTGTCAAAAGGCAAGATGGGTAATAATCTTATACAGTGTTTTGAACATCAGCTAGTTGCGGGAACTAAGGAATGTAGGAGATAAGCTTGAAAGGGCTGGGACTTTATACAGTCATTCAGGAGCTCAGACCTTTTGGATCCAAACTTTTACAGATGGAGAAGAATCAGTCACGTCCTGCATATCCAAGCACAGTCAATGCAGTTGCCAGAAAAAAGAGCAGCCAGAGCAGAAAGCTGGTGGTCTGGCATGGTTTTAACAGCAGTCTGAGACATGACTATAGCACCTACCAAAACTTTTGCTTTTCCTGGCTTCAAAATTTTCATTACTGCACAACAAGGGGTACATTCAGGTACCATGAAAGTGAGTACAGTGTTTGAATTATAATTGTTTGCTCAATTTCTGTGCCCTAGCCAAACACTGCAAAAGGCTATTTTGTTCCCTAAAATTGCTTAATTTGCCTATGACAACGTACCTTGAAAAAATAGTCTGCAATCACCAGCAAAGATCAATAGGCATCAGCACTTCATCTTCCAAAGCTTACGATGTCATGTGCTTTTATTACCATTATTTATCTTATTTATTACCTGGATCAATTTTATTTAAGACCAAGACTCTGAATGAGACACTATCACTTCAGAATGGCATTTTCTCAGAAAGCACACTTCTAAAAAAGGTCAGGTGGACTTTCTTTCCTACATGACTTACATAAAAAATAATTAGAAATGGCAGCTCTAGTTTGTTAGGAAACAGCTCCATTCCAGACACAATCAATTCAAGTGCATGGCTGAAAATAATAAAACAGCAAAGAGTTGATAAATCTGTCTGTTTTGTTCTATAGTTGTATTATTCCCATTCTTTTCACGGAATTTTGAAACCAAAGAGGATGGTTGTGATCATCTCATCCAACAGGCCAAAGAATTTCATTAACAAACTCCTGCATCAGACCTGTAATTCATGCCTAAGCAAGAGTAAGTGCCATTCAGGCAGACACTTAATCTTGGTTCAAACGCTTCAAATGATGGAATTTCCCTCATAGTCATGGTAAATTACTCCATCTGCTAGTCATTCACATTTATTTCTCATTTGAACTTGTCTAGAGAAATTTCCAATATTCTGTTCTGCTTTTCCTTGCTAAAGTTTCAAATCTTTTGTTATCTTAAACTTGTAGATTCTCATAGGCAATAGGAAAGCTATCCTTAAACATTTGTTGGATAAAAGAGATAGCTTTATGTCTTTCTTGTGTGAGGCCAATTTTCTAGGTGACTGCTTCTACCTCTTGGGATTTTTTTGCTACAGCATTCTAGAAAACATCCTTATTTTTAATAGCATTCCACTGTAATACAGTGTAATTTACACTGGCTGTAAATTAATCCCCATAGACAGCTGTAAATTTTATCAAGATTTGGCCATAAATGTCTTAAAAAAAATACTTTTGACACTTCTGTATACTCAGTTCTACTAAAAAGAACAAATATTACTAGCTATTTTTTCTTTGTAGCTGCCATATTATGATTTTAAGGTGATAATAAGGATCTTATACTTTTCATTTGTATTGTTGAAAATACCAGTAATCGTTCATTTATTTTAAATCTGCCTTAAGCAGTATCAAAGACAGTAACTTCAATAAACAGGGTCTATTTACCAAGATCAAAAAGAATAGATACTTATCTATTACAAAGAAGCATAACTCTATGGAATTCTGTTTAAACTACACTGATTTACATCAGCCCATGATATGACCTAGAGATTTTCTTCTTAGCGATAAAGTAGATATATTCAAACTCACTTTTGTACAGCTGCTGGATTCCCCTGCATTTAATGAAGAGTAGAAATCTTAAAATTTTAAATAGTTTTTTAATTCAAAATAAGAGTTGATTTGGTTTTTACACCTCAAAGCTATTAAATCCTTTTAGTGTTCTCAGTTTTGAAATTAAAATCACTGCCTGTATCACGGATAATTAAATGCATATCATCTGATGATACAGCTATGTAATCCCTCTTAAAACAGCAACAAATAATATATAACCAAAAGTAACCCTGAATACTTATAATAGATTAAATCAGGAAAAGGCTTGAATATGTCATTTATGCCCACAAAAAATGACTTGTGTACATATACATATATTATTATAAAACTGAATTATAAAATACAGCTGCGCTCCAAACTTATGAAGGACCAATTATTGTCTTTGGTTAGCTTGTGAAGTGAGAAGATCATTCTGTTATGTCCTGCTAAACGCTTTTTCTTGTTCTCAGAAAGGTCTTGAATTCAAGAGGATGGCTTATAGCTAGCTACCTGCATGCAGAAAGGCTTGTCAGAGGTTGCAGGCAGCTGCCAAAAAGCATGTCTCAGAATTCCCCTTTTTTACTGCAAATTAACAAATATTTTAATGTTTTATATAAAGTATGCATGTGTACATATAACATACATGAACATAGTTTATCTACATGTACACATATACGTCACCTTCCTGATGAAAAAGAAAGTGTTGAAGTATCAACTCCTCAGCGTGTGGTGGGTTCCTGCGTGAGGACATTATTGCGCAAGGAGACAACCCTCATCATCTGCGAGCAGTAACCTTCTCTGCAGTTTCACCCTGAAGGTCTGTGCCTTGATCTAGGGTAAGACATGAAAATGATATTGAGTTGCCCAAGGATGATCAAACTGAGGCAGTTCTGCACATGCAGAGAAGCAGAAACCATAGCTGCCTGAGAAAGCTTCTTGGTTAAGATTGTAGGTAGCGGGTGAGAGCTTGGTGGGAGTTTTGAGGCTTGTGCTGAGACAATCAACTCAAAAATCCTTCGGTGCCTACAAGTCTAGGACCTTTTACAGCTATGAAGCATTAAAACTGAGTCTTCATATGTATATAAGCAGAATTTATGTAATATGAATATTTTACAGTCCTAGCGTAATGTGTCAAAGGCCAGATAAAAACTAGACCTTTTTACAGAAAGTGAACAAAATTTATCTGAAAATGCCAATTAGTTTAAAATACAACTTTTAGACATAAGCGTATGCATACTCCTGCAAATATTGTATATATTTATGAAAATATTACATAAAACATGCATGAATGTTATAATTCATATAACATTAATTTGATGGGAATTTTAAAAATAAGGGTATTGAAGTAACTGCTTTTGACATGGCTGAAAAATCCAATTTCCTTTCTATTGAAAAGGGTTATTTTGTTAACAGCTGTTATATTTCATTTCAGTCTTAAGGTCTTAGATTTCTTTTATAGACACTTACACATTATGATTGACTACATCATTGGTTATTATTGGTATGATTAACTATTATTGGTTATTTCATAGTAAAACATATATACTTGTATTATATTTTAAAGTTTATATGTTTGTATATATGTGTGCATATGTTATATATGCAATGTTACTGTCTTTCATTAAAATGTATATTATATACAATGTTTAGATAGCATGTAATAGAAAAATATTCTATATTCTAGTTTTATATTATAGTATACATTTATATTACGTTATATATTATGCATATGTTACATTTTAATGTAATCATGTTTTTAAAGAATATTTAATGTTTTAGTATATAATCATGTTTTGTTTAATACTTAAACAGCAACCAAGATGTGGCTTTACCAATTAAAAAAAACCCAAGTTATCACTTATGAAAAATAGTTTTTACAATGCTTTCTAGGAAAAATCTTAGACTTTGCTAACTAGAATATAAGTGCAAAACCATTTCCCAAATTGCATGTGATTTAAAGTTAAAACAAAAAATGCAAATATTAATGTGTTTTAAAATGTCAAAATTTTGTCCTAAAATTTTGATTTTATCTCCTTAAATATTATGAAATAATAACATCTCCCTTTTGTTCTTTCACCACAAACTCCAGATTCCAATTCCCACCCACCCCCTTTTTTTTTTTTTTGCAAGTTCTGACAGTGAAAAGTGTCAGATCATGCATTTGCTCCATGCCCAGAAAAAAAAATCCAGATTTCATCTGGCTTAATATAAGTTTTATGAATAGTGTAGCATGACCTGGAAGGTAACAGTGACTGCTACATGTATTACCTCCGATAATTTATTGCCGCAGCCTCGTCTTTCGCCTCTATGGAGCAACAGTGTCTCCTGGTGGTCAGCTAGTAGTTAACGTCCGGCAACGATTTTTTCAACAAGATTCGACTCGTTGCAGTTGAAATACATGAAGGCACTAGTATAATAAAGCTAAGACTGCTGTGTACATTGTTGCCCTGGGAAGTGGTTTTATTGTCAGTTAATTCAAGTACTTTGCATACCTGGAATTAAATATGTACTTACATACTTTGGAAGTAAATATTTTCTTTGGGAAAAAATGATTAATGAAAGCAAACTCGCTGTGCTTGTGGTCTCATCCTCCCTTGGTTATGACCGAAATGCTCTTCCCCTCCCCCTTGGCCAAGTATGTACTAATTAGATTAATTAAAAAAAACAAAATCACAAAACCAAAAAAAAAAAAAAACCCAAAAAAAACCAACACAACCAACCAAAACCACCTTAGCTGTGCTGAGTCTTTAAACATTTTTCATGTGCATTCAGTATGTGCGCTGCTTGCAGTTAATGGGAAATTTCAGTCCCTTGTGAAAAGCAGTGCTCTCTAAATCATTCTAATTCCTTCCATTTCGTTTTCATCACTACACATACTAAAAGGGAAGAGAGTAAATGTCTCCCTATCTTCAAATTCAATTTGAGACATTTTACTTGATGAAATGTATATTTGTGTAAACATTTCTCACTGGGGATGGCATCTAAATTTGCTCTGTGAAACTTGACAGCACAGCTTTATAACCTTATATTCTACTCATTGATCTCTAGCTGCTGTGTACTATCTAAGTAAGTTCCTATTCATATTTATCTTAAATTGTAAACAATATATGGTTCTAAGACTTACATACAGAGATTCATTAGTATGAAAATACTGTGGGCTGGATGCGGTTACTTGTCAATATGTCTGACCAGCAAAGTGCAGAGTTGAATGAACTTAGATCTTTCTTCCATGGCAGGGTTACAGACTGAAATGAGGTTTTATTTAGCAACAAATTATTTCGCTATGCAAGAAGAATATGCCAATAAAATACTTGAATACATGTATGGGAGGTGAGTAAAATATAAAGCTGATGATATTCTAGCATCTGTGAAGAATATCATATACAGAGGCTGAACTAATTTTCCAGGAGTTTTACTATTAATGTGTGCTCTTTTTCTATTTTTTCTTTTTCTGTGTCTATAAAGTTATGATACCCAGTTCTACAACTGCAAGCAGATGAACACGTGCTTGTATGAGAAGCCTCAAAGCGGACAGAGAATGACATACAACTGAGTATTACTCAGCTTCAGTCAGGTTCATTGAATTGACACACTAGGAAGTATTGACACACTAGGAACAGGGCTAACATACATTCTGAACTAGTTGACTATAATGAAAGGTGGCACTTGTATTTGTTCTGGAAAATGTTATGCAGTGAAGACTTTTACTCTCAACATGCAAAACTGCATAATTTCTTATTAAACATAAATGGAATTGATACATGGACATTTAAAGCCATTTGAATTATTTTAATTTTCATATTTTTCCTCACTAAAGCTCCTGTTCCTACCACATCTGAGTTCACTGCAAATGAATTCCCATGTATAAATCCTTATATAAATTCATAAAAGATTAATAAACACAGTGAACTAAAACTGAAGCTTTGCATAGGCTAATGAATATATGGATGACATAATAGCTTAGTTTTATTGGAATTTCAGACCTGCAGTAGTTTGAGATATTCCTGTGCCAAAACTCTGGTACATTTTGCACAGGAGCTCCACATAGAAAATTCAGATGCTAGAAAGCACAAATTTGGGGATGCCTATATCATGAGGTTTTGGTTTGATAGTGGTCCCATTTCCATCAGGGCTGTGATTATAAAGACACCTTTTTTGTTAATAGAAGTCTTGTATGAGACTTTACATCTTTGAATATTGACCTGCTTTCTAAAGAAGGAGGTATCAATGTCCCCAGGCTTCATTTCAAACAAATTATTTTCTAAAAAGTAAGCCTTCTAGTGACTTTGGCAACACAGCTTCTGTACAGCTCCTTCCCCCTTGCTTGCATGAGAGGTTATTCTCTTCTTAGAGGTGAAAACCCTGTAAAGTGATGTGAAATAACTGTGGCCAAGATAACATAACTTGTTGATAGAGCGGAAAAGATTATTCAGTGTCTCCAATGCAATTTTTACAAACAGAATGAGTTACTGTAGTAAGAGCCATTTAGCTGGTTTGATGCAAACAAGTGGAGTGGTAGAGTCCTTATCTATATGTATCATCCATTAAATGACTTTCAGAGGGGGCTCATGCTTTTCTTTCACTCCTCAGCACCAACTTTTATCATGAAGGGAATACTGAGAAGGATCAGCTGGATTTTCTGAACTCCATCACTGCTGTAGAATGATTCAAAAAGTTCAAAAAACATTATCAGTTTACGGATGGTATAAACTAGATTGTCACAAAAAGAGTAGAAGAACGCAACCTCCACTTGCATGTAAGGCTGGCCCATTTCTAATTTGACTGTTAGGAAAACAATTTATAGTACTGATCAAAAACCCTTGCTGCACAGCAGAGGCATTATCTGTCATTCCATTTTTTATTAATTTTAGTTGCAAACAGGTAAAGTGCTTATCAATAAAACTCACGAGGTTTAAGAAATGTCTGTATTTTAGGCATGACTCCCTTGGTATTCAAGTTGCCAAACAGGACTACTGCTTATAAGTTAAGGTAGCCTTGTAGAAAATGTGACTCACTTGCAAAATTATCTAAAATCAACAAAACTCAAGTGGATGGATTTACCAGGGATTTACCTACAAGGATGTACATAAAAACTGGGCTGTTTACTTCAATTTGGGAAAGTTAACAAAAGTTTTTCTATTAATTGCAATCTATCTTTACCTGTATGCACCACCAGTGAGCAAACCAGGTGACACTTGGACTTAAATTTACATGCAATGCAGAAGAGTGGGTGAGAATAAATACAAATAAACAGCAAGGGATATCTGTAGTTCCCAAAAGAGAAGGGAACAAAGGAGAAAAAGGAAGACATGTCTGAAATTATTACTGTTATTAACATATCCTAGGAGATAGACATGAACTATAAGAATTCTGTCAGTGTTTCTAACATTTGGCCAGAAAAACATCTGCATCAAAGCCCTAGAAACAAATACACTCGCAGAGCTAATGTTGCTATAGAGACAATTATAGTAACAGTGCAGATACTGAACAGCTGACATTTTAAGAGTATAGTTTTTTCTTCAGTACACATGATGTTCATCTATCTGGTCCAGAAAAAAAGACAGTGATAAGCTAACCCACTACTTTTAGATGGCCTGAGAGAAGACATAGCAACAATTTCCCATCTAATTCTCAGTTGCTGTGACATTGTGAGCCTGAACTGTGCTATCTATTATAGCGTACATACAGGCCAGATTTTCAATAAAAAGCTTAACACCTTAAAAGGTCTCTCTGTTTCTGAGACACCCATGTAAGTGGCTGGTTGCCTTCAAAAAATATCTCACCATGAGCATTTTACTGAGAGTGGCTGTAGCATGATCACACCTGACACTAAGTGCAGAAGCTGTTTTCTTGAAAACCTAGACTTTTAAATTCACCTAAAATTCTTTTAATATGGCTCTGGAGCTTACAGATGCAAGCTGTCTTGCATCTGATCAAACTGGAGGAGTGGTACAGCAAGAGTGTGGTTCTACTGGATAAGATATCCAATATGAGAGACAGAGAATATATAATGGCATCCAGGTTTGCCTATTATGGTCCCTGCTCAGGTCAAGGTAACATTGAAAGGGACAAATGCTTCAACCCTGGGTCAGGATACAACCCCTCTGTAGCTCACAGGCACTTTACCCTACAAATGAAATCCTCTACTGATCTAAATTAGCAAACATACTGTGGCTGTAGTGGATCTATTCTAGTTGATTTCATCTGAAGGACTGGTATGAAACTTTCTTAAGAAAATGTGATTTGCAATTTTTCAGCTTTACTTGAATCTAAAATTCAATTTGTTCATGCTAACTGTACCCTTTAAACAATCAATGGCTATACAATTTCAGTAATGACTCTTTAAAATTAGAATTATAGAAAAGTCTTACAAGTAGTGATAAACAGAGTAAGGTGGTATTGATTTGCCAGTGGAAGACATTGATTTGAACTGTAAACAGGTATTATGCTAGAAGAATTGTATTACTGTACATCTTTTTGCCACTCTTATTCTGTCACCTCTGAGCAGATTCTTGGTGTTTATTTGATTATGGTTTTAATAGGCTTTTAATAGCTTGAGCAGATTTATGACTGAGGAAACATGAAAGTCTGAAAAACATAATGTAAAATGGATTGAAAGCACAAGTTTCTACAGACTTTTTCCATTTAATAGATTGTGAATGCTTATGATTTACTGAACAAATATGCTTACCATATAAATGCATTTATACTGTGCCTGCAAAGGAGCCTTCTCAGTATAAACTAAGAGTTATAAACATTCTTTTTCACCTAGATACTATGTTCTATCCTTACTTTAGCCAAACAAGAAATTTTGTACTGACAATTGTGAAACATGTAGAATATGTATGACTATGCATATGCTCTGTGTGTGGATTATTTCAGAAGAGCAAACTAGAAAATTGCTAAAACTCCTCCAGTTTCAGTCGGGAAAAATAGAATAATATTCTATCTAATCTACAATTAAATATATTGTTATTCTATTGAATGACACAATATAAAACAAAAACTAAGGAATCAGGACTGCAGTAATAATAGGCACTGTTTAAACACAGAAGTTGGTGCTCTCTGCATCAATGGGCTTTTAGTCCAAATGTGACAGGGAAGGATACAGAGTGACTAACATTACAGCAGAAAATGGGTTGATATGTTCTCAGTCTAACTTTAATTGGTAGGTAAGCAACTAAACGGGAAAATAAGGGAAAGTTACAGCAAGAAGATAACACATAAAAGATAAAACTATGTAGACAATAAAAAGAGAATAAAAAAGAGAATGAAAAAAGAAAAGATGACCAAAGAGCAAGTCTGCACAGGTTAGAGAAAATTCAATAAAACTTAAGTTCTGCAAAAAAGACCAAAAGTTCCTGGCAGACTTAGAATCTTACCCTTCAAGTCTGCTGCAGCAGTCTTTGCTTTGGCTGTAGTTGTTCATCCCTCCTCTCATCAGCATGGATCTGTGTTGCTAATTCTGTACTTGGACTGTGTGCAAGTCTCTTATTGATGTCAGTGGAAATGTCAAGCATGAAATGTGTTTAGTATATGCAACAGATTTGTACTGAGAGGGAAATTTTGCCCCGGTTTTGTCTTCAGACTTAATGCAGATCTGACCTTACAAAAACATGCAAAGCTGGGCACTTGCAACACAGTTCAAGTTATGTCTTTTAAGAAGCCAATTATCATCTCATACTGACTGTATACCCATCAATTCCAGTTAATTCAGTGCAATGACACCCAATGGACACATTTCTGAGAGGGAGTTTGAGCCCTCACGGCCTGTCATTTGGCAGACATAGGATCTAAAACAGTTAAAAGGCATCACAGTTCTGTTTTTTATTGGTCTCAGTAGGAGCCGAACACTTTGCAAAATCCAGAAATTGGATGTAAATGTCTAAATGACAGCTGGCCTTTTTGAAAAATGAGGTTACTTATTTAACTTACATAAAGCCTAATGGCTGCAAATCTGTTTTGATCTAAGTTTAAAGTTTAAGAAAACTGCATTAATAATACCTGGCAGCTCTATATTTTTCTTTCTTTACAAATCCATTTTTAAAAGATCATAGGGCTTTTTCATTTTTTTTCAGTTTGCTGTATGCTGAATATGCACCAATGTAATGCAGCATAATTACATAATGTGCCTGCAACTTTGCATGTATCCACTGTAAGAAGTACCATTCTGTTGCATTTGCAAAACAGAATGATTTGTCTTTTGAAAGTTCTCCCTCAGCTGTGTTTCTGGAAAGCATAGTGAAGGGTTTGTCTTTTGCTGAACTGATTAAGGATGATAACTGATGCCAAATTTTAAAGTTTATACTTGCTACAACATGATATGGAAGGGGCTGAAGAGTTAAAAAGAAGCTGCACTACAAAGAAAATGTGGACATTAATTTGGTATGCAGACATGAATTTTCTCATAAAGCTTCAAAGTTTCATGTCAGCTTCATACAGAACTATTTCAAGTAAGAGCTGCAAACAGACCAGTATAAATTTAATTGTTTATCCACATCCATCACCTATGCCCACATGCATCCACACAAACATACAAAAGGATGAGGGTAGTAGGGAATCTGGAGTTCTTGATTATTATTTTTTTGCAGGTATGTTTTTGTGTTTCTAATTTAAGAGCATCCTTACAGAAAAGAAAGGAGTTCTCTTTCAAAATCCCAGGTGTGAGAGCAATGCATGCCGAACAGTAACAGTATTTCTGCTCTGGTGGGTATTGGCAATGGTTGGACGTGCTGGTGAGACATGAGATGTCTCTCTTTTATAAACATACAGAAGAACATGTTCTGGAAACACTGGGGACCACAAAATCCTGAGGACAGAAACTAAGGAGGACCAGGTACTTCACAAGAGAACCAAGATGTTTCTTGGATGAATGACAGTGGTTCAGAAGCTGTAAACAAAACTCTCTAAAGTTCCTTCTCTGAGGGCAGTGGGAGTAAAGGAACAAGGCCGCCAGGAGATCAGGGCCTAGAAACATTCCCCCGCCCAGGGAGCAGGCAGGCACCGGGTGAGAAGGCATCAGAAGAGGCTTTGGCGGAGGCCTTCCCCCATGCTTGGGAGCACCACAGAGCCCCAGCCATGGGCTGACCTGACCTGACCCACTGTCCTGGCACCCGCTTTGCCTGGACATCACCTGACGTGGCTCCCGCCGACCCTGGCTCACTGGGACGTAGTGGGACTGTGCCCACCAGGGCAAAGAAGGGAGGGCATGGACCTGCTGGCCTGTGGGCACCTGCTGGACCGTGGTCCATGACCTGTGCTGGCCCCTAATCTATCTATCTATCTACCTACCTACCTACCTACCTACATACCAACCTATCATAAAGTAGCTATGCTTTTGTTCTTTTAAACCACATTGTTTTCATTGCTTCTGAGTTTTCAGGCAACTTCATATTTACCGTCAAAATTACTCTGAATCTCCACATTTGCCGGAAGGCTGTCAGAAATAATTATTCATCTGAACACTTACTTTGTAGCTGCCTTTACTGGTATTCAGAAGTCATACTTTATTACTTTCCTGCTTCAAAAGCTCAAGTCATCCAGTCAAGGTCTAGAAGCTATACTTTATGATCTGCGTGATCATTCATACAGGACTCTAGTAAGCCAAGGCAGACTAACCTCTGAAATAAAAGCAAATTGTTAATCCTGCAGATGTTATGCACAGACACAGAAGTTTGAATTTAAGAGACAAAATCTTATATTGCCTTTTTAATTTTTGCTAAAATGCTCCTCAACATTCAAGGTTCAGTATGTTTTATGATCACCATTTTGTCATAGAAACCTCCTGTTTCCATGACATTGTTTGCCAGAATCTAATCTTTCATTTAAATAGATGTTGATATTTGTTACATTTGGATACCTAGAGACTTCATCTGCATTAGTAGGCTTTTTTCTCTTAAGCAATACAGATGCAGACAGCAAGAGATATACTCTTCTATGGCCAAAACATCCAAATGCCGACAGCATATAAACAGATGCAGTGCTCTGTTCTGCAAATAGCCTGAAACAACGTCTCTGGAAGGTGCAATGTGTCCTCTTTACAGCAATGGTATATTAAGTGTGAAATGGAAAGATGTAATCAAGAAAACTATAAACATTTCACTACTGCTTATGCAGTTTGGGTCATAAAGTCAAGGTACTAACTCAGACTCTAGCTGCTCTCATGTTACTAGATGTAGACAGATTTTACCATGAGCTGATGTCCAAATGCAAAAACCTGCAGCTTAAAGGCAGTCAAGAGGGCAGTTTTCTACAAGATTTTGTAACACATTAAGATGTATGGAAAGCTTTAAGTAAATTGAAATTCACAGCATTTAATAACATGGGAATTTAATTTTTTAAAATTTGTGGTCTTCAAATAAAACCTTGGCAGATTTGCAAAGCCTATTATAGAATGCCATATTTTCTTAACCTTCCCTCAATAAATTTTCCGTATTTTAAAAAAATACTGAGTAGTCACAATGGAGTAAATGACAATATAAGGAAGTTCCTCCCTTTCTTCACCCCCTTCTCTCAGTGTAAGTTATACAGTGGGGTGAGAAGACAAAAAGAGTTCATGCAGATGAATGCGAACTTGTGCGGACAGAAGGGTCATTGACAGAAAATGTCCTTGACTGGAGCATGAATTCAGATTATGCAAGATTAAGGCTGAATGGATTGTGTTCAGCCTAAGTGAAGTCCAGGCAAATCAAAACACCTGAGGTTTTATGCTAATTGACTGAAACAGTAACTGGGTTTAGGAAGCAGAATTAATCTCCTTTCAACCCTAGCAAATCTCTTTGTTAGTGGGGCTTGCTTTCTATTTTTGTGAAGAACAAAATGCAAGTTGATCCACCACTCTGAAAAAAATAAGTAGCGGTACTTAATGTAGCATCCCAGTTGTTGAGAAGTCTTTCATCACCTTGAACGATTTTCCTAGTCACTCTGGTAGTGTTGCCAGGGCCCCAAGGACAGTAATAGGTCTTAATAACCCAGCCTAGCCTCATCTGGAACCTCCACCTGTGGGCTCAGAGCCCTATTTCAGCACAGGCCTGGGCTTTCAGCTCTTTCCTGAGCTGAATTTTAGGAGTACCTGTTTCCAGCTCTGTCTACAGCTGTGCTTCTTGGTGTAGGGACCTTGGACCTATGCTGGAAGTAGCCTGACTCCAGCCCTGGTTTTGGGCTGGACCTCTCAGACCTGTGCTGGAGCTCCAGTCTTGTCCCTGGCCCCATCTTTTCTTGCTCCTGACTGGACCCCCTGGATGGATCCTGGACCTGGTTTGCTGCTTGCTCCACTGTGGACGTCCTCCAACAACTGGCAGCTGGTTCTGCCTGCCATGATCAGGTACTGTGGGACAGCAGCCCTTGGTGCGGGTACTGTGCTGGGTCACCTTTAGCTCCTGGCTCCTCCTCCACTGTTGTACAGTCCCATTCTTTCTGCTCCCTGGAAACTGTAGGAAAGGGGGACACAGCTACTATGTTTTTGTCAGGAGTGCCTGGGGCATGGGGTATGCCCCAAACTTGGCTGAAGGAAGTAGTTAGAAGGAGGGTCTCATCAGGCTGAGGAATGAAGCACTGAGTTGTTCAGCCTTACAGATATGGTGACAGTTCTGTTACATGTGCTGGCAAAGATGCCACGGAGATGCTGGTTTCACACTTGAAGGGCCTATTTAGAGATCACACCTGGTGTGCTCTTAACTGCCAAAACCTCTCCTAAGTTCTGTTAGGGATCTGTGCCTCCAACAAACAGGCTCACAGCAGTAGTAACTATGCAGTGCAGAGTCCATTTCTCACCATGTTTCTGTCATGACACCATCCACTCTACTAAAGCACCTATCTCAGGGTTTGGAGATGTAATTTTTCAGTATTTTTCCTACTACTACTTCCTGAACTGTTGTTTAGGAGTAGCCATGAATGCTGGCCACCAGCACTTTGTCTCTGACTACCACCCAGCTGCACAACCCATCAGCAGGCAGCCTGCCCAGATTTGCCTGGCAGAACAATAGCAGACCCAAGTATGGAAATCTCTCCTACACATGGGATAGTCTGGCTTGTCTGGAGGTTGCTGACAGAACAGAAGGAAAATTTTCTGTTGCGGGCAGACACAGCCTGCTCTTTCTGACCTTCTCAGGCAGTAAAGACCTTTGACTATTTTAACATAATTAACAAACACATTGCATTACTTTTGTAGTCTTGTCTTCATGCTACCTTAAGTGCTAAAATCAAACATGAGGTAATTTAACCACAAGTGACTGGAAAAAATATACAAATTATTTTCCTCCTAGAATAATTTTAAGAATAAATTTTATGCCCACAGTTTCATGGATGAGACATTTCAGCGTGATTATTACCATCTTAATGGCTTAATCAAACTATTTTTAAGGTTTGTGTCATTTCTTATTCATCTGAACTACTTGCTGAGTATAAAATACCTGTGCAATTCATTATTGCTTTTATATTTCTGGAGGAAGATGGGAGTCTGGTATGGTTTGGGGATTTTTTTAGAACAGTTCTTTGCTGGAAAGGTGAACAGTGTTTTTGTATTCTGGACATAGGATTTAAACTTCAAAGCCTTTTTTTGGTTCTTTTATCACTTTGTCTTCCAATAACAGACTATTTTGTGTATATATATATCTGCACAGAAACAAGCTTCAAAGATCACAGGAAATTATTTTAGCAATATCTCAGAAGGTGGCCTCCAATGGCAATTTTTATTACTGCAAGGGAAGCTATAAAATAGATTTTTGCCTTGTGTCTGTTCCCACATTGAATTCAGGCTCTTCTCTGTCAGGGACAATTATATTTTTTACTTCTTTATCCTCTAACCTACTCCTCACTAGTTCGCTCCTATCTCACAGAATTCATAAGACTTTGGGAGAGAGTCTCCTAAAAAAATTTAATGGTATCTGCCATTCTTTTATGAGTTCAAGTTCATTGCGTCATTATTATTTGTACTGAAAGACCAGGACAACCCAAATAAGCTCATGATTAATTGTGCTGAATGTTTTACCTGTACTAATGGAGACTGTTCGTGGAAGTAAAACTGGGCATATTATATGTACCAGATCTGTTGAGACCTGAGAGGAAAAAAGAGAGTGTGGGTATCTTAATTTGGGAAACTGCAACTCAAAGACCTTGATTCAGCAAAGTGTTTTAGAACTTTAGGCCTATCTTCAAGCAATTTGCTTCAGTGTTAGTGTTACTGTTAGGAAATATTTGGTTCCTAAAATGAGGAACACATTCCCAAATCTATGAAATAAATGGCTTCATCACAGTCTCACAGGAAACCCGTTGCAGCCTTAGGAATTGGATTACTGCCGCCTTATTATGAATCCAATACCATGACCTTAAATTAAGTTCTTTTATGGATATTTGGATAGCAAAATCTTGGCTTTTTGACATGCATTCTGGCTTCTCAGCTCTACACTGATGGCAGGATTACAGATTCCAGCAGACAGGTCTGTTTTTCTTTTCATCTGTGCTGTCCTTCAGCATTTGTACCAGTCAGCTTATTTTCTGTTTCTGACTGAGAGCAAGTGATTGCACTAATCAGTTAAAATAGATCTAAAGTAAACATAATGGACACAGGCTCTTTTAAGCCTATTGAGACACAACAGAAGAACTAAGGAGCTGCAAGAAGATGTTCTTTCATAAGAAATAGTCTGAAATGATAGCGAATAGAGAAACAATTCACCTTAAGTTGTATTTTAGTTGATCTGGATGTACAGAGATTATCTTAATGATGCTATTTAATTTTCATTGAAGGTTTTTTAAATAAAACAGTGGGGGTTTGGGGGTTGGTCTTGGAGGATTTTGTAACCTGGAAATGAGAGTTGGGATATCCAGTTGAAAGAAATTCATCTGTAATGACAGAGAACCAATGTTGCTCTTAGTGAGCACGATCCAGATGAGGCATAAGGTACATACCTCGTGCCACTCATTAGTGGGGG
This sequence comes from Elanus axillaris, assembly GCA_026212715.1. Taxonomy (NCBI): domain Eukaryota; kingdom Metazoa; phylum Chordata; class Aves; order Accipitriformes; family Accipitridae; genus Elanus; species Elanus axillaris. The sequence goes on from JANZLQ010000030.1 coordinate 6,902,544, forward strand.
AAATGAGGGGCAGTAGTACAAGTTAACCAAGTGCTTCACTGAGAGGAATTAATTTCTACCTCCAGAATGATCATATCACTTCTTCTGGCAACATAGGGACCACACCTGAAAAGCACATCTTTCCAAAGGCAAAAGGGCACTTTTTAATGTAACCACAAGCTATCCTGCACCTATTCTTACTTTATTGAAGTTTGCAACGGATTCATTTTGGGGACAATGTTACTTAACATTGTTGTTTACAGTGAGGTTTACATATAAAAATATAATTAGAAATATATTAGAAATTCTGTGAGTACAACTTCTGTTTCAGGCTTTAAATTACTCTTTCAAAATATTTGTATCGCACATTGTAGTAAGATGCTTTCACCTTCCTTTAATAGTGCTTAATAGATTTTGGTGGTATAAGACATGAATTATTCCCTCTCAATGAAAGGATTAAAAGCAAAACTGTGTTTAGAAATGGTGGAGTCTTAGTAATATCGTTCCCAATTAAAAATAAGCTCATCCAAAGCATTCTTTTTTTGGCTTCACAGATACTTACTGACAAAAGAGACTCTTCACTCTTTTGTGTCTGAAAAGGTACTGATTATAAATGAAGACACAGTATCAGCACTGAGAAAGACTTTTTGTTCAAGGACATATCTTTCACTTTTCATATTTAATCAAGCCATTAAAACACCTCAGTTATAATAATTAATCGAGCATTTCCTTCGCAAATACAAAACAAAGCAAAAAGAACAGGTCTTACTCAAAATCACAGCATCTTGTGACAAAATCTCTGTTGTCTCTCGTCTTTCTTAATTGTATGCCTATCTTATTCCAACAATCCTGGGGACAAGGCTCTTCCTTCAGAATGCCCACAGGAACTCTGCCAAGCGCCGTGTCCGCCGTGCCCCTGGCTCCTCTGGCCACAAGCTAATTCTGAACCACTTGCTTGCCGAGTGCTGAGGTCTTGCCTCTTCTGGGAGGTGGGAACTGCTGGCTCATGCCTCCTGGGAGAAGAGAGTTTGTTTCCCAACACAGCCCTGACCGTGGTATCGCAGCAGCCCTGGGCAAGCCGGCGTCAGTGACCCAGCACCTGCAGCCGTGCCTCCTCCTCCTCCTCCTCAGGGTGGTGAGCTCTTCCTCACTCAGCTGAGGCTCGGCAGGAGCCGCTTCTTGGCAAGCGTGGTCTCCTGGGTCCAAGAGCAACCCCACATTGCCCTGCGTGAAGGAACCTCTGCAAATGTCCTCCCTTGGCACGCTGACTTCCAGCCCTGCCGCTGCCCCGAGGGAACTCCGGGCTCTGGAGCAGCGAGTTATCTTCACGGCCATACAGGTGCGTAACAGGCTCTATTCCTAGCATGGCATCCCATTATTCACATTCTACTAGGCTTGCAGGTGTGTTGCAAACTCCCTTGCATGCAGGGGGCTCTGTCTAGAAAACAGTGCAACTGTTTGTGATTCTTATACAAGGGCTAACTATCCGTTAAAGTAGAATTGTTAGATTATGTAAAGGTCAGGTTTATTTATTTATTTATAGGTTGGCAATCTGAGCAATCTGCACTGAGAAATTCAGCCTATTAAAAACTGTTAATCCCTAATATGCAGAATAAGCAGGCATGTCAATTTACCAGGTTAGAAAGACCTTGTGAAGTGCTTAATTGTCTCTTAGATATTAAATTGTGATTCTTCTGTTTAAAGGACAATTATTATTTTTAGAAACAATTTTCATCAAATGGCTGGTATTATACATCTGGAAGACAATTGTCACTTGAGGCAAGCCTGAGAGATAAAATGTAATAAATACATGGTACAAATGAGGCCTGCAAAGTTATAAAAGAATATATAAAATGCCTTAAAGACGCTGTTGCATTAACTTATGTTGGAATACATTTTCTAAGGCTGACTGAACTATGACTCATAATGTAATTTAAGAGAACATTTTGAGACAAAGCATGAAAGTTAATTTATAATTTTAATTAACACAGATAATTCGAAGAGAAATAATTTGAGAGAGCTTCTAAAAAGTAAAAAACCTCATATCTTCCCCTTTAAATTATCTTTTTTTCTTTATCTCAGCATTTTTCTTTTTTAAAGGCTGCTAATTTTCTTTATGTTTGTACTCTACAGCTGGCTAAATGAAGTAAATAGAAAATTAAATTTTTGTTGTTGTTTCCTGGCAAGCATAATTAACCACTTAATTATTTCTCAAGTTTTTCAAATTTAAGATACTTAAATGTCAAAGATCTATCATTCAAAAAAATTCCCCCATTCTAAAAGCATTTATATAGGTATGGTTGTTCTGAAACCTTGTAAAATCACAGGATAGTAATATTAAGGCCATACCTTTAAGGGAAACAGAGAAATGCTGCTTGGTATTTTTAAATGTAATATTAAAATCCTTGCCTTATTCACTAAGTCCAAAGAACACAACTTTTATTTACATAAATTGAGAATTCCTTTAAATAGTATTTTCAGATATGCTTGGTTTAGGAGTCATGATTTTAAATCAAATTTAAATGTAACACAAAATAAACATTTGGTTTCAAGTAATGGCTTATTACTATATGCAAGTATTTTGTATAAGTAATGACTTCACCAATTATTAACTGAATATAGTTACTTTAAGTAAGAGATGAAAAAGAGTTAAAATAGGGTAACAATGTGGAAGCAAAGGAAAATGTTAAGGCTTTTCGGGCAGAGTCAGAATGAACTTTGTTATAAGGCCATTCCGTATAGAAAATTACTTTTAAAATTTTAAACTGGAAAATACTGAATATAAAGAACATTAAATGGGAAATGTATACATAAGGAAATAATTTTAATAGTAAAAAAATTTCATTACTTGAGCTACACGTATACAAAGGGTGGTATGTAACTCTAACATAATTTAAAAGACAACACTCAGAGTGATTAAGCAAATTTCCATTAGTTAGTCACAGCATTTTGAGTTAGAAATATGAAATCCCACAAGCCCATGTATCCAAAATGGCTTAAGTTTTTCTAGAGCCAAGAGAGGATATATTTGCAGTTCAGAGAGAAATTAGGTAGAAGAGACATGGTGCTAGCTGTGTCTCAGTTTGAAGAAGTTTCATTGTGGAAGAAAGACCAACTTCATTCAAGAATCTCTAGCTATATGAAGGGCACCTTAGTGATAAACTAGCAAATGTTTTGCCTGAGAGGTTTTGTTGCACCTTATATAAACAGGGTGTTCAAGAAATCTTGTATGAAATGGTTAGTCATCTTTATCCGTAAGTCAGTAGTTCTATTGATTTGATGAAGTCTGAGATATTAATTGTACTCTCTAGCCACAGAATCATTTCAGAAGGGAATTTGAGAGCAAATGTAAATAGAATACTAAATTTTAAATCTGTTTGCTTGTACTTGATTAATTTCCATTGTCAGACATTTGCCAATACACATTTTGAGATGTCAGTGTGAAGAGGAAAAATAGAATATGTCATGTACAAAGGGCTGACATTTAAAGGAATGGATATTTAATCTAAGCATCCTCTGATGAATATGGTATCCTGAAGCACACAGAGAAGGAATATTGAACGTGGATATTAAGCAGACTGAAGTTTGAATGTTGGATCATAATGTAAAACATATTGCATTAGTGATTATATTGGTTGGTAGTTATTATTGAAGTTCATTTTGTTGTCTGATAATGATTGGGTAATTACTTTAGGGTCAATGAATTCACATTAATCAAATGCTGAATGTGGAAATGACCATGGGAAATAAGTAAAGACGAGCTGGCTGACATTTATTGGTAATTATTAATTATTAACATTTCTGGTTATTAAAATTTCTCAAAGGCAAGCCAGTAAATTTATTCTAGTCTAGTAATTTGTCTACTCAGTGCCTTTAGCATTGTACTTGGGAAGTGAAATCCAATGTTCTTGGATCACACTGAAGTGATTTGACCCAGCTCTTGCAGATATGTTTTTATCATTCCAGGGCGGGGAAGTTGTTCAAACTGTGACACTGGTAGCTTAGGAAATTTTTTCTCTTAAAAAAACCAAAACAAAACAACACCTGATTTCCATGAGAAGATCCTCTTAGGTACTAGCAAGTTTCCAGTGGAGAAAGAATATAAGAATAGAGGGAAATGAAAGAAAACTTAGGTGAAACAGCACCAACTTTTATAAAAACAAACACCTGAATTGTAGTATCGTGGGAACTCATTTTGGGGCTCCTGAAAACTTCCAGTTTGTCCTTTCAATTAGTCATAATCACACAGCACCTCTGGGGCTGGAAGGGGCCCCTGGAAGTCCTCTAGTGCAATCCCCGTGCTGAAGCAGGGTCACCTCGAGCAGGTTGCCCTGCACCACGTCTAGTCAAGTGTGGAGTATCTCCAGGGACGGAAACTCCACCACCTGTTTGGGAAACCTGTCCCAGTGTTTATCATTCTCACAGTAAAAAAGCTGCTTCTTTTTTTCTTAGATATAACTTCCTACATTTCTGTTTATGCCCATTGTCTTGTAATAAAACCAAAAGTGAAACTGGTGCTCATTAAGAAGGCTTTTAGCAGTGTCATTGTCTATTCTGACTTTTTTATTCAATAGCTGTTGGTTGACATGGGGTGTTATATGAAAAGTTGCCCAGAATGACTTTAGCCCGGAACACTGAGCTCCATGTTTCAGGAAAATACACTCCACTTGCAGAAACATTACTGTAACACTTCTCAGTATCCCACAGACACTGCAGTAAAATAAGTATATCATTTCTGGATAATTATTTTAGAGTCCACTTGTGGCATAGGTTTTAAATAAATTTGCCTAAGAGACCTTTGTTTATACTAAAATACCCTTCACGTCCTGGAAGTGTGTTGGCTCTCGGGTGTCCTGTGAATTGCTACCATTTTATTTGAGAGACACGTTTGGACATGGACTTTAACCTAACGTGCCAGAACAGGACAAGACCCACGGTAACCACACAACCTGTGAAAACTTGAGAACACAAATATTTACTGCATAAGGTTTTTCATGAAGAGTGTGATGCTTATTTTAAATTTGTTAGCTTCTTAACTAAACAAATATGTTTTAAAACAAAGTTCTACTGTAAATTAAATAACTCTAAAAATATCCCTTCCTGAGAAAACTGGCAATGTTCCCTCCCCCCGAATTCAGCTTTCTCTTCTCTGGCCCCTGTTGCAGTCTCCACTGTAGCCATATCTGTGGGCTCAGAAGCACTTTTTCTTCCTTCTAACATCTCTATATCCCACACAGATTAAACTGGTAGTCAAGTGAGCCATGTGGACCATGTAACTTGTGGATCTCTATGGCTCAGCCTCCTTGCTTCTCCTGGTGCAAGAGGAGCAATGCAGGGAAATTTCTGTGGGATTAATATAGGTCCTGGCAGAACTTTTCTCCCAAGCAGTGAAACCCCCATTTTAGAAACACACAGAATAACTACTGCTTGGTCAGTTTTAACAGAAGCAGACTTTCCTGTGTTTAGGTACCTGCTTCTGTGCCAGAGAGTGCTCAAATATGTTTAAGAATTTTAGTGGTATTTTTCTTCAAATTGCAGTTGAGTTAATAGTTATCTCTAAATGTTTACTTCCAAGACCATCAGTAAGTAGTGTACAGAGGATTTTTCAAAGAAGAGTTGATTTATGCTCTTGTAAAGTGACACAGAATACTATTATACAGTATTTTTACTGCGTGCAAAAGTTAGTATAGTATAGCAAGATTGATGCTTTTATGGAGACACTAGTTCTTTCGCAAAAGTGCATTTTTCCTATCTTTATTCGCTATGACAACTACTTTCTGAAGTAAAAAGGTGACCATTATAAATATCTTGTTTGATTAATGTCTGCACAGATCAGCATCATTACTTATGTCTTTAATATAGTGTGAGAATTCACACTAGCTGTATTTTATATGCATATATGCATCCATACTTTCTTATTCTAAGTTACTCTGATTTTATAACCATATCTTTACTTTAGTGGGGTTTGTGCTTATTGATAGTTCCATGTTGGAATGTCCACACATGTGAAAGACCACTTTTTAAAAAGTAAGGGTTTTTAACTGAAAGTTTACTTTTTTTTTTTAAGATAGACCGAGGATTAAACAAAAAACCCATATATATCTGTACTGCACAAAGACCTGCACCTGCAGAGGTAAGGCTGTGCACGTTGCACAGCAGCTCCATGGCATGTTCAAAGCCAGGCCAGGCTTGCGGCTCTCCTGGGGAGAGAGCAAAGTTAGCGCTGGGCCCCATGCCTCCACAGCAAGGCTTTTACAAGGAGAATCCGTGCAGCGACACTGGGAAAGTTCTGAAAACATACTCCCAGCAAAAAATAACCCATCTGCAAGAGGATAATTGGAGTACTTCTGTGACTTTAATTTTGTTGTTGAGGAAAGCCCAGGCCAAACAATATTTAAGATTTTATGAATTCAATTTGCCTAATGAGGTGCAGCAGAGGTGAGAGCATCCTTAGAGCAGAGCGTGTGTTTAATTTTGACAAGCTATGCACGGCCAGAAACAACAGTAATTTCCTTCTGACAAGCATTATTACTTATAGATCACGTTAGCGGCACAACAGCACTAATGCAAAAGGATAAGCAGATAAAGCAGAAGCTACCTGAGCCCCCTCCCATCTCGCACCCCACTGGTGCTCACACAGCAAGCTGTGGCCAGCCCTTTTGCTTTGGTCCCGTGGCAGATGATGCCTGTTTTATCGCTTTATGCTCCACCGAGGGGATTCCCTGTAACAGGGCAGGGCTGGGCAGGGCGGGCGACGGCCCGAGGGAGGCTCATGGAGCCCACGAGCTCCGGGGTCTTTGCAATATTGGGTGTTTGAGGAGGCTTTGCTGGGGAGGTCCTGGCAGAGGGGCCCGGGTGGAGGAGCCTGTGCTCTTGGGAGAAAGCAGTATCACGGGAAGGGCCCAAGGCACGGCTCCCAGACGGCATTGGCAACAACACACAGCTGAGAGATTGAAGTGCACAGGGTATAACCGTGACCTTAGCGATGGGAAATGCCTGTTCAGTTGGGAATCACGCTTTTTGGACATGGTAAAAAATGCCTTAAAACTTGGGAAACATGCCCAAGGGGAACTTTGAAAAGGAATCCTAAGATTACATCTCCTCTTCCTAAGAGTGGATAATTCAGATAAATGTTAGGAGCTAAAGCAGTCAACAACTTGACATACCTCTTTTTCACCAAAAGCCAACTGTGTGTAAAACAAGCATTAAGTTGTTGCAGCTGCCTTGCTGCAGCTTTGTTGCCACGCCATGGATGCCTTATAGAAGTTGTGCGAGCTTGAATTTCACACAGCATAACCATTTTTACAAGTAAAATTTGGTTGCCCAGATGTTCAAGTGGGGAAAGAAACAACCGAAGGGAGCTGTCCTGTCTAGTAAAGGCTTGTGTAAGTATTGTCACAATATTCCCCTGACATCACTTCAGGATAAAGTAATACCTGTGTCATTGTGTATAGAGAAAAATGAAATTCTGAAATCATATAACCTTGGAGTAGCAGCAACTGTTTATATTTTTATTGAAAAATGGGGAAGAGGCTTTTTTCTCCCTTGATGTGATTATGTGATTTAGCCAAGGATGGAGTTCAACACAGTTTTTAAACCAATATTTGCAATTTTTCTTGGATCCATGTGTATGTATGTTAGGCTGACCCCACCTTGCTCCCCTGATCTCTCTTCTTGATAGGAAAAAAACAGTAGTGATGTGCTACAGCAAGATCACTATCACTCACTAGTTTTATGACTCTTTGACAGCCTTCCTCACCACAAAGTGAAGGGGGATATTAAGCACTGAAGGGACTGCACGGAGCTAGTACCTGTCATAAGGAAATAACCTCCTTAAGTTACTGTTGTGGGAACTTAGTGCTCTTAGTCCCTAAACATAGTGACCATCTCATGATGAGCTTCCTTTTTGGGGAGGGATTACAAAATTACTGTTAGTGGCTGAAGATGTTTAAGGAAGTTTCTCATCTTGAAGATGGAGCTGCAATTCTAATCACCTGAATAATATGGGTCTTCTCCTTTATTTATCTGTATCTATATATGTAAAGGAAGATCTATGTGTGTACCCCATCTGTAGCTATCTATCTATCTAGGAATATATAAGTATATAGTACTTTATATTGTTACTCTATATATTACACCTGTATCTATTCCTATGTATAAAGTAACCCTCCAAAATTATTTGGCAATCATAACAGTATTTATTTATCCCTGTTGAATCACATCATTTAAACCTCAAATCTTTCTGTCTAAGTCTAATGATACAATGCACTAGATAGAATTTAAACTGTGGTAGATACAAATTCTAGCTTGGCAAACTATGAGGGTAATGAACATAGGAATAAGGTATGTAGCATAAAAAGAACCACAAAGAATCTGCTAAATTTCTGATAAGGAAAAATCAGTGGTACAAGCTCATCAGTAACGATCATTACAGAAGGAAAGGGGAAATTAGGCATCTGGACTAATATTAAAAATAGTAACAAGAATTATGGAACTCATGGAACTGAAGTCATACAAACACCTGTGCTCAGAAATACAGGGTATAACCGTGACCTTAGCGATGGAAAATGCAAGATGCATTTCGATGCAAGAACAGTTGATAGAATTAACATATTGGTAGTGGTTTAATAATAATGATTCGATTTATTCTAAATCAAGCTGACTGAAATGAAGAAGTGCCATTTTGACTAAGCAACAAATTTACCATAAAGTGTAGGTTCCTTATGGTTATGTTGTGTTAATTTCTAATGTGGTTCTGCATCTTATAGGATCTCCTGATATCTGGATCTTATTGGAACAGCGGTTTCCAGCTTTCTTTATGCAAGTCGTGAATTATTCTGATAAGTCAGTTGGTACTGCTACATGTGCTCCTGGCTTTTCTGTATGTTTATACATACGTGTGTGTGTATGTGTGTATATATATATATATGGGGGTTTTGTCTTCTCACAAACACTGGAATTCTGTTGTGCAACAGTTATTCAGATTATGGTACTGTATTCCTGTGTTATGATTCTGTCAATGCAACTGTTTCTTAGAGTACAGTTTTGGTAAATGACATCTTTAAATGTAAGATGAGAATATTGACATAAGAGCCTGATTCTCAATTAGTCTTTTAATTGCTTACAACTAGTAAGATCAGAATAGGTCAGCAATAAAATGGTCCTGTCAGGTTAACAGGCAGAGGAAAGCTTTCAAAAGTAAATCTGCTTAACGAAGGGAGTAGTGATATGGTTTGTTCAGCTACATTTACTTCAGAATTATAACGTGTATTTTTGTAGAGTTAATAAGTAATTTTCTCAGAATCTTCCTGTTTTGGAGAACCATTGACTTGAAAAATGTATTTTGAAATACAGCGTGGCCCAGATACATTGCTTCATGTGTCAGACAGTTGCATAGGATATAGCCCCTGAGTTCTCAGTGCCCTGATGCTTACCTGGCCTCTTGGAGATTTTGGGAGACTGCAGTGAGCTGCCGGCTCCCAACAGCAATGTAAGTTTTCCATGACATGTCCCTGGCATCAGGGACAAACTTACACACTACAGGGCCTTAATTATATAATTTAGAAGTACCAAGAAATTACCCTGAAATCCTGCTTTGAACCAATAGTCTTCACCTGCTCCAATCTCTTGAGTTTGCTGTATCTGTAAACAGCTATATGGATCAACTTGGACTGCTGGTGTATATGGTAAGAGGTTAAAGTCAGCAGTCGGGAATTTCTACCTTACATTGCACTTTTGTGTACGTTTCTCTGTGGAAAGAGAAATAACATGAGCACACACTTACAGATGCAACTTTTTGCTGTATGGATTTAAAGAACTTTTTAAGTTCAGATTATGGATAGCTTTAGCAGACAGACAAACACACAGCAAAACGTTAAATATACTTTTAGTACCCATTTTCAGGTAAAAAGCTAAAACAAGTATTTTAAAATTAAGCACAGTTAAACTAAAAATGTAAAGGCCAACATCAGGCACAGACAGAATATGGTATTTAAGATGCCAGTGATAAGCAAAGTGTTAACAAAATAAAAGGTCGCAATAATGTGAAACAAAGTAATATATTAGTTTGACCTTGACTGGATGCAATATACCAGATGATCTTTTGCCTGCGATGTTCAAAAGGTTCTACTGCTAATAGGGGCTCACTGGGATTCAAAGCCACTCGATAATCTAATTCCTTTATTATGCTTTCACCAGCTCAGAGCTGAGATTTGTGATTTGAAACTAATTTAAAAATCTACATCCTTATTAAAGATTCTCTTTTAAAAAAGAGAAATGGACCACATGATAAAGGCAAATTTGCAATGTATTTTAAAAGCAAGCTTTGTCTGTAGACTAACTGTCCCAGCGCAGTGGGGTTTTGCTGTCCTCCTCGATAAACTTGGTTGCTTTCCTCCAACAAAGGGATTATATCTGTCAAACCACTTAGTTTGGGGTATAGACTACTTCTGTCTGTGGGATGCAACTTAGAAGGCAAAATAATGTATATTCTTGAAGAAAGCTGCCTGGGAAAAATTTGACCATGATTTTGAAGGTCTCACTGAAATAGAATGCTTGGGAAAATGTTTTAAATTATAGCCATTGATAGATACAGTATTTTAAGATCTATTAAAAGATTTTATCTTTTGCAAAAATAAAAAATACAGTGAAAAAGTGAGGCAGCTCTGTAAATATAGGATACGTTAAAGATAGTAAAGTCTGTAAGAGTATAAAATACTGAATTCGGTAAGTTTTATGGCTAAATATACCATATCCAAATGTACATGGTAGGTACTAGAAGGAAGAATAATTGTCTAGAGGAGAGAGCATAATGTTAGTGATTCATACAGATTACCAGTTGGGAGCTGTTAAAGCTGCAGTAAACCTAAACTGAAATAAAAAAATATATATTTCAAAACTTTTTGGTTTACAAAGTTTACAAATGGCCTTTATGTCTAAACTACAGAGAACCAGAAGAGCTACTCTGAACTTGGCATGGAAGAGTGGGAATGTTTTACATCATCTTTTTGTTTCCCTCAGAGAATCAAGATTTCAAAATGTCACGTCTACAAAGCAAAAGTTAAATGGAGTGCTCCTTATCTACCATGAAGGGTACCGTATGTAAACATAGTGGTTTGCCCATCAGTCACTGGTCCACAGTATGTCTCGCTGATGACAGTGTTGACAGGACTGCGCATTTCTTGCTTTATGCTCTCATCCAGTTTTGCTGAAACTCAATGAAAGCTTATGTAAATAATACCATAGTGGTGTAGAGAAATCAGATTGGGTTGCAGTTGGTACATTTGTTGTTTCTTCATAGCCTTCCTATTGCTACTTTTCTTTCTGTATTCCTGTTCTGTTCACAGCTCTGGTGATACTCTTTGATGCCTTCCCTTTAAGTCGAGCAAATCTAGTCTGCAATTTGCTGAGGCACTCAAGATAATTAAGTATCATAATATTTTTCATTACCACATTAGTTTTATAGATCTTTATGTCACTGTAAAATGAAACAAATTACTGGGATTATATTTGCTGTGACTTCCAGCTGAATGTCAGAGGCTAGGGAGTCCAAGCTGGTTGGCTTAGCAGCAGCTATCTTTGGAGGTAGCCTTACTCACCTGCCATGCCTACCTGGGTCCTTCTGGCCACGCTCCCTCCGGCAGGCTTCCTTCTCCGGTTTTTGTCTTCAGCCTTCTGGAAAGAGTTTAACTTCTTTGCTGTGCTGTCATGCAATGAGACTTCCTAACCCCTAGTCAAGTAGCCACCCCGTCTCGTAAAATCATGTTAGACTTCCCTGTTGACATATGCCTTTTAGTCTGTTCCTTTGATATTTTCTTGTCTGGGAAGAGAAGAAAATGTCCAAGCAGGGTGAACGAGGACTGTAAAACCCCCTAACTGTTCTCCTTCGCCCCATCACACATCTAACCATGGATCCTGAGAAGGGAACATAAAGTAAAGACATACCGGGGCATTGGCCTCTCTTTTCTGCACTGGGTCTAGCCCGTTACTGCTCCTGAACAGCAGTTGCTACATCTGCAGTCATTTTGTAGTGCTGGAACCGACTCGGAGAAACAGCCTAGAGAAGAGCCTGACATCTCGTGTAGAGTGTCACAGTTTATTAGAAAATACAACCTGATAAAGGTTCAGAGACAGGTTCCTTTTTTATTTGGTACTTCATCAATTCAGCAGGTGTAGCACGGATTTTGACAGTTCTATAGCTCACTGTTTCTCTTTTCAGAGTGAATTAAGTGATCAGTGTATTGTGTGAGAACTGCTAAGCATAGTAATCTCATTAATAATAATTCCCTTTATATATTAGGTGCAAAGACATTGCTATACACTGAGTGAAACAATTTGTTTAGAATAGCTTCCAGCAGGAGCTTGATGCTTTAAAGAAAGATGAGTTGTGCATTCCAGCTATTCTGAAGTATCCCCTCAGTTCTGTTTTGGCACACAAAAAAACATTTCTCCATGAAAGAAAGAGACCTTCTTGGTATATGTAGATGCCTTGCTGACAATCTCAACCCCAAAACCATCCCTGTCATCATTTTCAGTTAATGACATGAACACTGGTGAAATTATCCAATCCTTTTCTGAAGTCCAGTCATACTACTGAACCTGATGAAATTATTGTAAGGAGCAAACCTTGTGCCTGTCGGTGAAACTGATTTCTGTGACAAAGGGAAGGGACTGAACCACAACTATGGCTAAATCCATAGAAATGGAAGGGACTTCTTTGCCAGTGAAATCACTGCCTTTTGTTATTACCTGCATCCATGTGTTACAACTCCTTTCAGAATGCTGAAGGTAGAAAAGTGTGCAAGATAACTACAGGTGGAGTTTCAAGGAAATTAATTCTCTCTGCACTTCCCCTCTCCTGGCCTGCCCAAGGATAAAAGCTCTCAAAATAGGAAATACAGATCTGAACTGCTTCTGCTCCTAATGTGGCCTGACTCCACCACGTTTTCCAGTTTTCATTACTACTGCCAGTGTTCATTCAGTTCTGAGCAGGGCCTGGTATGCAATTTTTTTCTTTAATTTTCTTCATGATCCTTTCTGGTGCTTGGCAGCAGGTGTCACTCTCTGTAAGGCAAGAGATCGAGTAGAGGTGAAGAAAGGGATTTTCTGTTCACAGGGCAATTTTGCTTCAGAACTTCACAATTAACATGTTAAGAGTATAGCACCATTAAAATGACAAGTATGAGGTAAGGACAAAATAAAATACAAAATCGGGAAATAAGTGTTGCCATTTCTTGAAAACTATTTAAATGAAATTGAGATGGAGGATTACTTTTATTACAATCCTATGAGTTAACTTCCTCAACTCGGCTATCTTTTGACGTCAAATTGCCTACTTATATTTTCATATCCTGTTGCTTCTGAAAGACTCTAAATGCTGCATGGAGTTACCTACTTATACATCAAAACGAAAAGTAGCAATATTCCAGTTAATTTGATTAAAGCTACATTAAAAAAAAAAAAGGGTTTGGTTTTGTCTTTATCTTGTCCCTCAGTTGTGTGCTCTTTATGCAGTAAACACATTTAGTTTTATATAGTTATTTTAAAAATAATTCTCTACTTTTGTAAAAAAAGAAAGCCTTCAGCCTCATTTTGTTGCATATCTAATTTTGTAGTAAAAAGAAAGCAACTTTAAATAGCTTATTTGAAAGATACGATAGTGTTGGTTGTTTTCTCCTGGCTTGATTATAATACTGAAGCTGCAATAAAGTCTTCCTTAGCTCTGATCATTATCATAGTGAAAGAAATAGTGTTGCTAATGGCAAAGTAATGAAGAACCTCAGTGCAATTTACAACAAAATCTGCACAGATGTAAAACAAACAACTTCCTAAGCACAGCTTTTTCTTTTTCCTTTTTTACTGTTGAAATACAGGTGCTGTTGGAACACAGAAGACAGGCAGACTTGCCCTCTTAAATTTCTAATTAACAAGGAATTACTGCTCCTTAAATACATTTTTCTGGTTTCTAGAAACCTTTGGTGTAAGAGTATCTTCATACACTGTTTAATTTTTAAGTGTATCTTGCTCTTGAGTAAAAGCAACTTTGAATAACTCTGTTCCAAGGCTAGGTCATTTAATTATGGCCATTTAATTATGGTAGAAATACAATGTAGGGTAATCCCAGTGCTCCTTTCTGTGCATGAGGAATGATTTTTCCCTTTCACCATTTTTGAAACAGAAATGGTTTGGGTTGTGGTTTTTTTTCTTCTACTAATCTGAAATTTTTAATCTGTTTATTTTAAAAAACATTGCTCTGACAACAGAGAGCATTTTCAGGAACCTTCTGTTCATTTCTCACTGAGCAATGATAACATAGAATAGTTCCTGAAGGAAAGTGAGTTCTGATGTTTTCAAAATACTCTTCCACATAAAGTAGCAAGGAGCCTTGAATTACACTGGTTGTTCATTAAAATACAGCATTCTGCTGTTGAAGAGCATTGTTCAGCAAATTTTCCAGTATCACAGGGAAATATTGTACTGTCCTTCCTCTGCTTCCTTATTTCCACTGAGGTTTTCATCCTAGTGAAAACAGACTTCACCACTCAGAGCTTGTGATGTCATGAGCATATATGGTTTGTTTAGGTCATCAATGAAATAAAGAAGTATTTAGTTCAGTGACACAGTGGGAAGTGTATATTATTTGGGGAATATAACGAGCTAGAATTGCTTTGTGGATAACTTTATCCTACCTGTATAATAGTTTTATCTGTTGATGGTCTGTGTTTTCGTTTTTTCAATGCATTATTCCCTGCCCCCACCTATGCTTTTCATCAGGAAATATTTCTGCTGTTTCTTAGTATATGGTTTCTTAAGAATTCTGCTCAGCTTAACTATGAGTGTTGTACAAGCAGAGGAAGGTGAATGGGATACTTTCTTCCTGGGCACATGCAAACCGGACAGCTGCATGATTGACTCTCATCGTACCAAAGAATGACAATAGTTCAGAGAAGGATGAGAAAGTCTAAAGACACCCCAACACAGTGGCTGGGTTTTGCTGCTGGAGTTTGCTGCCAGTGCTCTCCAGAATAAAAGCAATAAGGCCTGTGTGTGCTTAAGGTCACTGACAGTTGCAGATGAGGAGCTGCAGGATATCTGCCCACAAGAGAAGTTGTTTATATCGGTGGGGCTGCTTTGCTCCCCGTAGCACAAGGCAGAGTTACCTCAACTAGAAATCTGAAATAGCCCTTATACCAAGAAGGATATTAGCCTGGTATAGCCAGTGGTAAGTGTGAAGCATAAAATTGTATCTAAGGTCCACAGCCTTCTTCCATAGTTGGGTGGGGTTTTTTGTTTGGTTGTTTGGGGTTTTTCTGCATATAGGAGTAGGTACCATCAAAAATAGGAAAGTTAGCACAAGGTACACAAGAACAAAAGTGATTTGAAAGTGTCACAGTGTCTGAGTGATCAGGAAATATTATGGTCATACAGACCTAGAGAAACCATATGAAAATTCTGCTCAGAAACTAATTCTTTTGCCTAAGTTTTTGGTCTTTGGATGATAGTTCAAAGGCTTCTCTGTAGAAAAAGCCCTGGACTAGTTTGCTAGGTATCTCTAACATTGTATTTCGTTTTGTTAAAAAGCTAGGCACCTTGGAAAGGGATTGCTCCAGATAATAAACAGTGACATTAATCAATCCAGTAGGAGCAGAAACCACAGAATTTAGCACTGTTCTAAAAGCAGCAAGGTATTCTATCAGATGTGGGTATGGAACCAAACAGCTGTTACCTGTTACTATTAGGGTCACTATTTTAGTGATTTGTGGTTGGTGATAGTCTCAAGTAGGGTTCATAAATTCTGGGAATGAAGTCCTCTTAATTGGAAAAATTCATCCTTTTTTCTACTAAGTATTGTATTCTGATGGGACTGTCCAGAAGATCCAGTCACAACCTTAGAAAGCAGTAGAGCAGTTGGGGGTGGGGGGGAAGAGGCTTTTTCCAATGCCTTCTGTCGCAGGAGTGAGACTGCTTTTCGTTTTGTAGTATTTTCACAAAAATCTACATTTGCAAGGAAAGATTTTTTTGTTGGCAATTTTTGAATGCTTTATTGGAAATCATGTCATTTATTGTTGCTTTTGTGACATGGAATTAGAGAAGAGAAGCCTTCAAATTACCTAGAAATAGGGTATATCTAGAACGTTTCTGGAAAAGCCTTAAAGGCTAATCTTTGCTACTTCTAGATCTCACTAAGAGCTGTAATAGAAGTGGCACAAGAATGCAAGGGGAAAAAGTCACTATTACAGCCTGTCAGGCGATAAGGGTGAGCTTTCCCATCTGGTGCAGCAAGCTGAAAGCACTTCTGTCACTGGGATTCAGATTTTGCATTTTACTCTTCTCTGGTGTTTAAGCACACATAACAGCATCAACCTGACCTTAAGCACTAACTTTAATACCATATAGTGTTACAACTTTATTTTCCCCTTTAAATCTGTATGTATGTATATATATAATATACATTTATCACTTTGGGAAGGCTTACATACGTATATAAGTTTATGTACATGTGTGTCTGTAGATACATCTCCAAAACTATATATGTTCTACTTCTTTTTAATAACAATACTGGTAGGTATTTTGGAGATGTCTTAATAAGCAGAATCCTAATTCTTGTACCTAAGAGACATTCCTAAAATTAGCCAGTGCATATCTGCATATCTAATTTCTCCTTCCTGAAAAAAAAAAAAAAAAACAGGTCTTTGCTATCTTTTTTGTGTATAAAACTGAAGGTCAAGTTGTGTTTTCATTAGTTTATGCAAACTTAGTCTAATTGTGCTTAGAATAGTACTGAATTTTACAACAGTGAATGTATTCAGAAAAGTATTTAAAACCAAGTGCTTGAACCAGTTTGGATAGAGTTTTGTTGCTTTTTTTTTCTTCACTAGTACTGTCACTTCAGTTTACATAGCCATAATGAAAGCTTTCCCCAAGCGAACTTGCTGCTCCCACTGCTAGTAAGGGAGGAATGTTGATATTGTTGCGGACATCACATTCATTTTATTTACAAGAACCTATTCCTAGTGACCAATGACACAACCTGCTGGAGGGATGGAGGTAGTGTTCCATTTAATCTCGTGTTGCAGACTTTTCTCTGTCAACTACTGCTTGTATTCTGCTACTTGAAGAATTGCTCGAGAGCCTCTGTTTTCTGTCAGGGTTGCTATAGAGCTCTCCTCCGGTCTGATTTCTTTCTGGTTTTGTCTGTTTCTAGCATTTTCATTCCTGTTGCAAAATTTGAGTTCTGTGAAGACAGTGAGCAAGGGAGAAGTTTCTCTGAAGTGCCTGAGATTGCCAGAGCATAAATCTTTAGCACTAAAACTTCTTGTGTGGCTTGTTGGCATGTCCTCCTTAGAATCACAAATAGTATGAGTTTTACACATGGGTTTTTTTCAGATCAGATTATCAGGGACCTTTGCTATTTAGCAGGATTGTTGTGCCTGTGCAGTAGGAGGCATGTTCTGTTTTTCAGATACCAGAGAGTTTTATTTAATACACTTCTTGCTAATGCAAGTAACTTTGGATGTTGACAATATCCCCAGGCTTTCCTTCTCTGTTTGAGTCATAGTCTAATTGTGACTTCTGGCTCTTCTTTTGGTCGGAAGGCTCATATATTCAGAAGGCATGCCGGAGGAGAAGGTGTAAAATAGGTATTTCTCTGACTTCAGAACCAAACCTCAATTGAAAAAATACCTTTGAATGTGCCACATGTTTGTTTGGTTTCAGTTCTGTATTCCTACATAGCTGATGCATTCTCCCAGACATAACCATGTTCAAAACATTGAAGTCATCTTCTGAGAGGCAGTAATATAAGAAATTCTCCTATTATTGTGCCCACCCCACAGGTGGCTGATGGAGTTAATGAAGTAGAGTTGTGGTCAAGATATGCAACACATCCTTCCTCTGAAGCTAGCTCAGTGGTACCTCCACAATAGAAATCCTGTGTTGTCCCAGTGGAGGGCAGTGAGCTCCTTTTGCAAAATGTTTCCCCTTCAGGAGTTTGTTGAACATAACTAGTACACTGAGAACAGAGCTTGTTTTTTGAATAAAGACTTTTTCTTCTGAATAAAAATTGCTTCCATCAAATATTATGCTTCAGTAACTAGAATCAGGCTTCTAGTTTGGACTCAAGACTGTTCATGTACACTATCTATGCATGCCGTAACATTTAAGTTAGCAGCCCATTGATACAATAAATATTATATCATAATAAGCATCTGATATTTTGTGGTGATATTGTACAGAATGAAGATTAATTTCTTCAATGATTTGTCCCTGGAGAAAGCATGACAGGAGATGTAATTAATGCGTTGTTCACCTCCAGTACACCCTTAAGGCAAGCACATGATACTTTCAGTCCCTGCTTTGCAGTATTTATTGAAAGAAAGATGGTTTGGACTCAGCAACACTGATAATACTGATGATTTTCATTGACCCACTGGTCAATATCTTATTTATTTTGTTTTTCTAGTGACTAGCAGAGATGAGAATAAAACTGAAAACTATTCAGCTGAGGCAAACCACAGATAAGGCAATAATGATACTTGGTGTAACATAGGGTAGAGGGTAGGAAGGCTCTACAGAGGGATCTGGACAGGCTGGATCAAGGGACCAAGGGCAGTTGCATGAGATTCAACAAGGCCGAGTGAGTGGTGGGTCCTGCACTTGAGTCACAACACCCCCATGCAGCGCTACAGGCTTGGGGAAGAGTGGCTAGAAAGCTGCCCGGCGGAAAAGGACCTGGGGGTGCTGGTCAACAGCTGGCTGAATGTGAGCCAGCAGCGTGCCCAGGTGGCCCAGAAGGCCAACGGCATCCTGGCCTGTATCTGAAATTCTGTGGCCAGCAGGAGCAGGGAGGGGATTGTCCCCTTGTACTGGGCACTGGTGAGGTGACACCTCAAACACTGGGTTCAGTTTTGGGCCCCTCACCACAAGAAAGACCTTGAGGTGCTGGAGCGTGACCAGAGAAGGGCAACGAAGCTGGTGAGGGGCCTGGAGGACAAGTCTTGTGGGGAGCGGCTGAGGGATCGGGGGTTGTTTCATCTGGAGAAAAGAATGCTGAGGGGAGACCTTATCGCTCTCTACAGCCACCTGAAAGGAGGTTGTAGTGAGGTGGGGGCTGGTCTCTTCTGTCAGGTGGCTGGAGATAGGACAAGAGGAAATGGCCTCTAGTTGCACCAGGGAGTGTTTAGATTGGATATTAGGAAAAATTTCTTTACTGAAAGGGTTGTCAGGGATTGGAACAGGCTGCCCAGGGAAGTGGTTGAGTCACCATCCCTGGAGGTATTTAAAAGATGTGTAGATGTGGTGCTTTGGGACATGGTTAGTGGTGAACTTGGCAGGGTTAGATTTATGGTTGGACTCAATGATCTTAAAGGTCTTTTCCAATCTAAATGATTCCATGATTTTATAGATAAACAAATAAAGATATTTTAATTTCTGTAATGAGTTTTGAGTTTTCTTGTCAACGAGGTTCATGATTAAAGGATTCATTTGAATCTTGAGGCTTTTTTCTCCTCAGGGAGGTGTGTTGATCAAAAAATGGTTTTATTATCTGTATTTTATCAGTCAAGCAGACTTTCAAGTTTTGTATATTTTTGTCCTACCTGCTGTACGACCTATAAAAAGATTCAGTCCCATCAGTGTCTGTGTCACACTGAGAAACATTGTGGCTCATTTTCTGATCTTCCTGAAAAAAATTTATTTCAGACCTACAGCTGACATTGGTGGAATTCTTGTTCAGCCCCTTAATGACCCCTATTCTGAAGTAAGGAATAAGGCAATTGCCTTCCTGATCTTGAATGT
The DNA here is from genome assembly GCA_026212715.1 of Elanus axillaris. Taxonomy (NCBI): domain Eukaryota; kingdom Metazoa; phylum Chordata; class Aves; order Accipitriformes; family Accipitridae; genus Elanus; species Elanus axillaris. The sequence continues at coordinate 6,922,317 of JANZLQ010000030.1, forward strand.
GTGAAAATTATAGAAATACTCAGTAAAAAAACATTTTGAAAAAACACACCACCACCCCAAAAAAAATCTCATTTGTTTTTAAACCTGTACACAACCTTTTCATTCCTCCCAGGGAGGGAGTATGGGGGAAGTGGTCTGAGCTATACACTGAAGAAAACTGATGTGTAAGATTGATGATAATCACACTCTTTTTTTCCTCAATAAGTATTTTGCATTTCTTGCTCATTTCTTTTGTTTCTTATTATTATTTACGTATTTACTATGTACAACAAATTTCAGACTGATCCAGAAATACTACATTCTGCTGGTTAAACTCTTTGACATTGTCAAACTGCATTAGTCTCCTGATACCAATAAATCAGGAGATAAAAAGTGATCTAGTTCTTATTAGAAGAAAAACAAATAAAAATCAATTCAGGTCTGTATGTGGAATACCTTTTCATTGTTAACAAGAATCAATCTGTCAAACTGTATTTTGTTAGTTTTCTGGAAAATGAGTTCTGATGATCTACAGCTTGAGGCACTTAATTTTAAATGGGAAAACAGATAGCATCATATACTGAATCAATTTTCTGAGTACACTTAAGTGCAAAATTAACTGCTCCACTGTGACAAAGTTTTACTCTTTCAGCATGACTTTTAAAAGTTGTTCTTTTTTTGAGTTCTTCAACACAGGCTCTTCTATGCAGTGACTTTCTGTTCTATATAAAGAACTGAGGAAGCATATTGATCACTCAGAATAAAATAGTTAAAAAGAGTCACAGATTGATCAAATGTTTATATATTTTGCAAATCCCCAAGATCAGTATTTAGAAGAAAAGTGTTAAAAGCATTAAACCCAGTAATGGACTAGCTGCTTTCCATAGCCTTGTTCCTAGGTTTCTCTAAGGCAGTGACACAGGAAAAACTCATACCAGATTTACCGATTCTTAGATCAATCAGTGACACAGAATTCCTTTTCGTATTTCCCCCCTCCATTTCTTTTCTACATAAGAAATGTTTTAAAGATATACACAGGTTCTGCATAGCTCAGATTCCACTATTAAAAAATCAGTATTAATTTTTTATTTTATTTTTAAGGTGTAGATAATTCTAACCAGTGGAGAGAATGGATACCACCTGTCTACCACAGAGTTTAGCAGGCAAGTCTTGAAGGTTTCTGAAGTAATGCTCCCACCATTCACACATTGTTAGGAGAACTTGCTCTCAGGACTACTCAGGAAAAAACTTCTGGCCCAGAAGTCTCATGGCCTCCAGGGATGGATTTGCCCAGAGCTGTGACCCTCCCTGCCTAAAATTAACATGATTCTTACCAGGTTCCTTGCTGCTGCCCAGTCCTGACCCATCACAAACTGACAAGACCAAGGTCAATTTTAGACAGCACTTGTCTGATCTTAGAAGGAACATATTTTCCTTTGGAAAATATATGTTTCTGTTTCTCTAGGGGAGGTCTGGGAAAGGATTTCCATTCGTAGAAAACATGAAAGTTTTAGTATTTGGCCTCATTGGCATGGAATGTTTTCAAAAAATTTGAGCTATCAAAAAATGGAAATTTGGTTTCCGGTTCCACTTAATGCATTCTGAGTTTGACAATATTTCACAGAAATCTAGCTCTTGTTTCTTGCTAGGATGGCTTCTGGCAGTCTTGCTAGTTACAGCCTACAGACCAATAACCTATACTGTATGAGCAGTGACTGTAATTACAGAAATGTCCTAATACATCCAAGTACAATCAATACTAATTTAACTGAAAATAATACTAGTTTATAACTTCCATCACAAAATTATACAATGTGAATTGCAACTGTGGTAATCATAGTTAGCCACTGAGTAGTAGTTACTTACCAAGGCACTTCTCATCCCAATTTATATTAATTTGTTTATTGTAAATTCTCAATATATTAAAAAAGTACTGTTTTTTATGAATGAAAACAATGCTTGCTGTTTGAGTCTCATTTGTGAGAAATAATTTTCTCATTAGAATATTTTTTACTGAAGTGTGCAATCCTAAATATGATTTCTAGCATGGATAATTAGGTACCTTAATATTCAAACTAGAAGTGCACTGTCCATTGCGTGATGATAAGCTATCACTTGATAAGGAGGATAGGAAAAACAGTTAATGCCCAGGAGAGAAGAACTAAGCCTTCAGTAAGTAATCATTCTTCCTAAATAGCAAATATAAACATTCAATAAGTGACAAAAACCACATAGTATGAAATTATGACATATTTTTTTAAAAGATTGGTTTACAGGCAGCTTAGTCCTCTAGCATAGGCTAAATTAACAATGACTTTTAGAGGCAATGCAAATGAGTAAAATTCCACTGGAATCAACTAAGCAATCATTTAGGTATAAGAGAGAATTTGGTCTCCATCTCTCTAATAATGTGCAAGGTTTAACATTAAAATATTCATATCAAATATTAAATTTCCCTTGAAATCACTAAAAACTTCTCAACCATTATGCACTAATACAGAAAGTCTAGCAGTATTTTATTGAGGGGTAGCAGTCACATTTTATTGAACCCTTAAAATTTTATTGAAAGAATATTCTTCAAAACCTATTAAAAGTATACTTTATCATTACATTTTATTACCAATCTGATACTTAAATGTCTTAGAGGTGTTACTACAACTTACCTTTGCATAATAATCTATTTAATGGTCTCAACCTTTCAGTATGCATCTTTGGAAGCAGCACTAGTACATCTAAGAGGCAGTTTGATGCAGATTAACTTTGCCAGTGGATCAAAGCATGTAGATAACTTTCTTCCTCATAGATCACCTCTGTGCAGTCAACCCATTGTCTACCAGTGGTTTTCCATTAGTTAGCAACAATGGACGCAGAAAGACTAAAAGTGCTGAGACAAGGGATAAATTAGAGATACAGAAACTATAAAACACGAAATCCCTTCCAAAGCCTTCCCGAAGGACCATTTGCACCTTCTTCAGTGAAGTTTATTCCAGAGTTGAGAAATCCACTGTATTGTCAGTGGGTAAGAAATTTGTGTTGAATTTTCAGGGAAAGCAACGGAGTTGTACTAGACAAGACTGTACTGTGTATTCATTAATCCACTTAGTATACATTAGAGCTTTTCACCCATCAGCAGGCAGCTGATGTACTTCTTATTTTCAATTAAGTAACCTTAGACCAAGCTATGGGGATTAAAAAAAACCAAACCCCAAACCCAAACCCAACAAACCAAAAAACCAACCACAAGAGACTTAGCAGGTATTTTGTGAGCTGCTCCCATCCAGGCAAGCACCACCCTGTGCCCTTGCACTCACTGGTGCCTTCTGCCCAGGGGCAGCCCTTGGCATTTCTCCTTGCTGAATTTCATACATTTCCTGTTGGCTTGTTCCTCCAGCTTGATTAGGTACATAGGAAGGGTACCCCTTCACTGGAGCATTATGGACTGGCTCCCTCGGATGTGGTGTCAGCTGTGAACTTTGGGAGTGAGCTCTGCCACTTCTTCCAGGGCACTGAGGTTAAATGGGAGAGGTCCTGCAATACTGCCCTCGTGGTTCACAAATCAAAGCTAGCTGGAGAAAATATACTCTGAGAACTGTCCGGGTGAGGTCTCAGTTGCACTACGTCCATCATAGTCAGCTGACTGTGGTGGTGCAATGGTCTGGGTTGCACCAATAGACCTTAATTGCCCTGACCAGCCCGGAGCCTCCAGCCAGGCATTCTCTGCCTGCTGGACAGGAGCTGGAGCTCTGCTTGGGCTCGGGCCTGTGGGCCTGGGCACCCCAACCTGGCCTGAGCTGACCTGTGGGTGTCCCTGTGCCCTGTCGTGACTTCTGCTGCTTCTGAGCAAACTCCCCGGCTGGACCCCAGCCCTGACTCGGCCCCTCTCCTTGGCTGGGACGCTGGGTGGGTTGCCGTCCCCAGCCCGGCCCTGCTCGGGTCCGGCCGGACCAAAGGGACCTGGGAGATCACGTCCTAGCTTCAAGAAACTAGTGAAAGGTGCATGAGAGTCACACGCACAAAGTCCTCTTTATCTTCACAACTCAGTTTAGTAAACAACGTACTTCCTTTCCAAGATTTTGCAGTGTGATTAAACCAATTTTCTTTCGTCTATAGGACAGAAGTGATTATATCGGATGGTTTTGTTTCCTGCAGCAAAGTAATTTTCTGCATGACCAGCAGTAATGTAATGTGGGAGATTTTAATAAGGGACAATTAGTTTTAAAATTAAACTTTAAACACAGTGCAGGTTGTAGCAATACGGCAGAGAAGTGCACAAGATTATCGAGCTCCTTTTAAAACTATTAACATTGCAATGCATTCTTCAATGACTCTGAGTAGCACTTGGCTGTCAGAACAACAAAGATTTTTCCACTTTTTCTTTCCTCTTTATTGCCTGCTTCATCCAAACCTTCCTAAACCTTGGATACAGAAGGAACAAATTCCCACATTCACAGGGAGAAATTTAAACATTGTTGGAAGTTTTTGTAAAAAAATATTATGTTAGAAGAGTGTAAACATCAGAAAACAAAATGCTCAGGTTGGGAGCTATCACATTCCACCCAACTTTCTTATTTATGTACATGGAAAGCAATCTTTAAATATCTGATCAAAACCTTAGTTTGCACCCAGAAGCTAGAGGCTGTAGAGAACACACATTCAGACACCCTGCCAAGAGCTCAGTCTGGCCATATGTAGCTTCTCAAAGGATGGAGCAATGTGGGTTTTTTTACTATGTGAGAATAGCACAAATGCACCATGATTAGCATTAGGACTATAGGTTGATCTTTATAACATCCGTGGGTCTTTAATTAGTGTTATCAACGTTTCTGTTATTTTGTACAGTCAGGAATTTCCAAAATGTGTTTAAAATATACCCAGTTACTTCTTGTTAGAAGTGGGAAAAGACAAGCAGGCATCTTTGATGGAAAAATGTCATCTTTTCCGATTTTATGAGCTTGTTCCAAAGCACGAGTCTACTGCAGTGTAATCTTCCCTCTTTTGGTTAGTTTAGATTTGGCAAATTTTATCTGTAAACAGGATATCTATAACTGAAGGAGACAAGCAATTATTTATTGGCTAATACACCAAGAGCAGATAGTCAGAACGAATGAGTTACTAGGGCTTAGCCTAGTTAAGGTGCCTGTTAATATGTTCATAATGTGTCTTTGCTGGCCAGTCAGATTAGGACGCATTGGCCTGTATTGCTCTCTGGTATGAGCCAGTGTTCAATGTCAACTGATGTTCAGCATTGCTGTTTCAGTTTCCCAGATTGGCTTTTTTTTTTCTTACTATTGCCTGCTCTTTCACACCTGTAGTTTTCCTCTTGAATCCTTGAGCTGTTACTATCTCCTCTCTGTCTTTGCTTTGCTCTTATCTTGCATGACTCTAGCTTATGTACTTCCTTATGTATGCTTTTTCAAAACCTTAGAGTTTTAGTGGTAAACCTGATCCAAGGTCATGCAACTTGATGCATCAGATGTAGGCACTGGATCACGGACAGCTGAACTGCTGGGATAATAGATATAGAGGGATTCAGGAAAAAAATCAATAGAAGTATTTAATAAGTGCAGCAAGATCATTTCTCTTGGTTCTTTTCTCAGAAAATGGCTAAGATGGAATGGTTACAATCTCAAAAATTCAGCATATGGCAGAAACATGTTGTGGAATGTTTAGGATTAAATTCTAGAAACCTAATATCTAATTACAACTCCTGTCAGGCAGTACTAATCAGTGGTGCTAGAAATAATAAAGGCCTACTTTAGGGATCACCTCTTGGTGCCTGTTTTCATTTGATTCAGATCTGTGTGACAGCTGCCAGACTGGCCAGTACACTACCGGTTTGGCTGGGAGCATTGGCATGTGGGAGCTGCTACCACTTTGGCTGAAGATCCAAAGTTCTGCAGCCAGTAACAGACCTTTTCTGGTACAAATTTCATACTGGGAAGAAAGCTATAAAATCCACTCACATAAGCACTGAATAACCTAAGGACAGATTTTGCTGCTGATTCCATATTATCCTGAGCTTGTGAAGGTGAAATGTCTACCACTTTTGTTAATGGCTCTGATTATTCATGATAGCATACAGAGTAACTGAAAATAAAATGAAACTTAACTTTGGACAAAAGCTATACATTACCTGTACAAGGAAAACTTTAAAAAATAATACCCCTGTTGTTGACAGATCATGTGAAGTAAAGGGAGAGAATTTCAGACTCCCAATGAGCTGCCTGATTTGCGTGTCTCCTAAATTACTTTTTCAACAGCTCCAGTTTATACACTTTCATGTTCAAACAAAGAACAGAGCTCTTTAAAGAAATTGTATCAAAGGCATTCCTGTCTCTTAGATTTTTAAAAATATTCTTCTTATGTTTCCTCAAACTTTGAACTGGACAATTTTATTACATGTAACTAAGAAATCAAACTATTCTATGAATATTAGGTCACTGCAAGTTCACAGCTGTCTTTCGTTCCAGTTTTTTATTTGTATCTGATACAAGCTTCAGCTCATGAAAGTACTTTGCCTCAAAGAATGTAAGCGCACACTTAGCACTTTAAGACCTTAAACAATCTTATGTATTTGCAAAATTGATATCTTAATGTATCTACTATTTCTAGAATATCCACTTTCATTAAGGAGGTAATAACTTGTGTTTGCGCTTTGCTATAAATTACACTTATTCATTATTATTCCTTCTATGTGTGTACATTTCTCAGAAATTTTAAGGATTGTGAATGAATGTTAACAATAACTTTTTAAGATAATATTGAAAAGAAAAAAGTCTTGTCTGGAGTTATTAAGGAGGGAATATATCATTACAAGTCTTTAAGATTAGGGCATTCATCATTATTTTATCCTTTTGCAGATATCAGTCTATTTTCTGAGACTGTGACATTCTAAGTCAAACCTTTTCAACTTACTGTGTAACTTTTTCTCCTTATACTCAATGCTTTCCACCAGGCTGATCTAGCACTAGAACAGATTTGCTGTGACTGACTAAACCCTTAGGGCAGGAATGTGAGTCATTCATAAACCCCTACAATGGAAAAACCCTCCGTGGAAATGGGCAAGGGTGATGTGCCCATGAAGCTCAGAGAATAATGAAAAGAAGCTGACTTTATCTTTGCACAAAGGGGACTGGAGGGTGGCCTTTGTTTTACACAAACAGCTATCAACAGTTGAATGGATCAACTGGTGGTGTAAATGTCTCCCTGAGTTAGCCAGACCAGCATGGGGGGGAGTGAATACTTGGCTCATCCCAACACAGAGTATAGAAGCTAGACAACTAGTAAAAGAATTTTGAAGAGAGCAACAGGCTTGAGCTGGCTTCAACCTATGTATTCTTTCCCAGCAACTGGGGACGTACAGCATTGTGACAGTGAGCATATTTTAGAGACCAGTACTGGGAATCCCATTGGGACTGAAATGTGTATTGCAGTTGCTACATTTTGATAAGTCTAATTTACATTTGTATTGTGTTTTCACCGTATTTTATATCACTGCTAAATCAGAAACCCCATATACGATCAACGATCTCCAAATAAGTCAATCTAATATTAAATATGACACCCTTCATATGTGGAATGTCTAAAAGAACCTGGTCAGAGAGTATTGGACTCTGACAGTTGTCCAGATTGGTTCTAGTATCCTCCACCTTAGAGACTTTCAAAGCTTGACTAAATAAGGCTCTGAGCAACATTAGTTCAACTTTTAGTTGAAGTCAGCTTTACTTTGGCATTGGACTAGGAAACCTCCAGACGGCTCTTCCAACCAGAATTATTCTATGATTCTATTGCTTACATAGTCAGATCATCCTTTTGTTTGTATGAGAATCTCATACATGGGAATGATAGAATATTTTAAATAGCTGAGAAAATGCACTGATATTCAAAGCATTAGAGCTGTATTCCATTACTATTTCACAATGAATTGGTAGTTTTATTTGTAAACAGAAATTTGTTGGAAATCTTACACTTTATTAGAAATAGTTTAATACAGGTATTCATCCAGATGAGTGGTCTTCATATCCAGATGTGCTTCCTGAAGTTTTCTCAGTACCTGTGTAGGAGCTGATTATCCATCTTCTTAATCTTTCCTGCTGGTAGTTATTTGGAACACATTAATCACCCTTGTGAACTAGCAACCAGTAATAAACTGAACAGAAATGCTCAGAAACTGTGAATAGCTAAAGGTTATTTCCTTGACACTGTCCTTCAGCTCCTTCCAAACACTTGGTTGCAATTTCAGTTTATATCTCTCCTCTACCTGCAGTATAATTGCATTATTTGGAGATAAGAGCATTTTAAGAAGACAAAGCCTGTTACTTTTTAAGTGAGGATTCCTTCCACGCCTTGAGCACAGTCTAGAGAAAGGAATAGTTTCTGTCACGCCAGTAGTTTAGGACCTACCTATGTGTCACATACAGAAGTGCAATGCTATATGTGTTTGAAATATACTGATTTCTATTAGAGTTACTGAAAAAGATCAGAGCCTGCAGATGTTGGTTTTAGACTCTAATACTTAGGGATGTCAGTGAACATTGAATGTTCAGCATCATGCAAAGGATCAGTGACACATCATACCTGATCATGTGAGTAGTGCTTGTCAGCACTCTATTTTTTGTGTTGAATATGGCTCTACAGCTTTATTCAATTACTTGTATGGTGTCAAATTCCTTCTGGTTCACTGAACACGACGTTGTCAAACCAAGTGATATCAGATATCAGCTGTGATTGTAAGACATCTGTGTAGCTGCTCCCATAGCAGCAGAGTATCAGTGGCCAAATATATTCTGTTGCAGTGCCCAGTTCAGCAAGGAAGCATATGATCCCCAGAAGACTAAAGAAAAAGATTACCGAAATACACTTGTAAAAAATCTGGAAATTGTTACTTTTAATGGTAGCTTATTTTTTTTTAAACATTTCACAGAAGACACATATTGCCATATCAGGCCTCATTTCCCCAGAAAATGAGGAAGAAGAAAGGTTCTTCAGAAGTTTCCATTCTCCTTTTTTATACAGTACTTACATCGCTTAGTTTTGCTTTTCGAGATGAAGCCATGGCATTTGCAGCTCATCCTTCTAGATGCAGGTGAGGAAAGCCAGTGGACTGTTAGTCTTTGACAGGAGTGTTTTGAGCAGGCTTAGGGAGATTATCAACATTTCACAATTATAAATTAATTTTCCACCACTGATGAAATCTCATTTTCTCTTATGCAGCCTTTCACTGGTAAGTACAGATTTATTTCCCTCTGCATGTAGCTTCTCAGTCATGATGGCAGTGTTTTGTGTGCTTTTATGTGCAACTTTCTCCAGAGATTTTGAGTTCATACTATGTGCATTTTTCTAGTGTTAGGAAGAGACCTTCATACAGTGTTTTGATTTTCTTTTTTCAGGTATACAGGAATAATATATTGTTATTGTTATTACTGTTATTATATTTTCCTCAGAAAATAATAGGTATGCTGTAGAAACATGAAAACTTTAAATTATGCCAGATTCTGTACTGCAGTGACTATAAACCTTTGAATCTTTTGAGGCTTGTGGAATTGATGTACAGCAGCGGGAGCTTATAGCATATTTAGAGCTTTTAATGGAAGCACCACAAATAAAACACTACAAAAAATATTTATCTAAATTAAGTGAAGTTTTACGATGACTGATAAATAGTATCACAGTAAGGTAGTATAATGGTTTCTTATGGGATTATTTGTTCTAAATTTTTGTGGTGCCACAGAAACAGACATGTTATCCTAGCATTGTGATATATTAAAAAAAAAAAATCCAACCTATCTTTCATAACTTTGTAGTGAAGGAATGCTAAGCATTCTCTTAGTAGTCTGCTCCAAAACTTCACGCCTTTAGCAGTATCTTCATACGAACGTAGTCATGCCAGACCCATCTGTAGCTAGTCCGTGTCTTGTATCCGACACTGGACAGCATCATTTCAAAATAAGCACTGAAGATTTCACAACAGGCAGGTGTGGGATAATAACCTCCCAGCTACATGCCATGTTATTTTAACATTTGCTAATTGGAGATGAAAAGATAAAAAAATGCAGTGCAAAGTCTAATAACCTTTCCAGTGGTTTTGCAACCAACATCTCTTACAAGTTTTGTTATTATCCAGATATAGCTCCATAAGAACTTATTATTTTACTGTTTGCAGCAGTCCCATGTTCACAGCGTTAGGGAGAAAACAAGCATGCTGCAGAAGTTCCTTCTTCCAGAATTTAAAATACCAGCATAAAACAGGGGCCAGCACTTTGATGCAACCAATCTGAACAAAGTAACAGATTATTTGTTTCATTTCCACAAGTTCTATACAGAAAGGCCATTTGAAAGTTTAATGGAAGTGTTAGTGCCTAAGTGATAACTTGCAGCAGAAATACATAGAAGGAAGATGTGGAAATCACTTAGTAAGTGTCAAAACTATAATTTGCTCCTTCCTCTTGATACACTGCACATAGTTTATCTACTCCACTGCTCTAATGCAGTATAAAGAACAAAAGTTCAGGGCATAACAGATTAATGAGACATTTGTAGCAATATAAATGAGGAGGTTAGGAAATTTACATTACTGTAAGCTACAAGATGGATTAATGTAATTTCTGTTTGCAGCCTCAGATTTAATTCATCAGTGTTTCCAGGAGAAAATGCATTATTTGGAACATGCTTCGAGAGAATTTTGGAGTATGGTTATATTAGGAGTGTATAACTGGAGACATTTATTATAAATACAGAGCTTAAATCCATAAAATGTTGAACAGTTTCCTAATGGAATATAGCTTTTCTTTGATAGGTCTTCAAATATGTAAAATCAAAGTATGAAACTACAGGTGGTAAAAATTGCAGAATTCTAAAAATGCATTTTATTTCCTTCATCATATTTATACCACTACCTTGATTGCTTTTCTGAAACTTTGATTCAAATGTTTTCTGTCTTAATCTTGTCAATTATCAAATTAAATTAAACCCCTCAAAATAAAAATCCTTTTTTTATTATAAGGTACAATAAGATAGTCATAACACACTGCTGACACTATGCTGTATGATAAGCCTCAATTTAGAAGAGGATTTAAGAACAGATTTAAATAATTTGCTGAATAGGAATGGATTTATATACATGCATAAATGTCATTGTCGTTTTTCTCTCTTGATCTTTTAGTATATTAGACCTGAATACTATTACTTTAAGTATTTTGACAGCCTTTAAGATTATTCTCTTTTTTAGCAAGAAACACCTGAAATGAGGCAAAACTGCAGTTCGGTACTATAAAAATCGATTTATTTAACATATGAATACAGTTAAAATGGTAAAAGGTCCCTTATTTTAGGGAATTCATACTCATGTAAAAGGTAAGAAAAAAACAACCTATCAGTGAAGAGAACTAGGCACCTTCTTGGCCACTTTCTTTCCATTTGTCTCTACCTCACGAACAGCAACTCTGTGGCAGCTCTTGCTGTAGTACCTGCCTCTTTAAACCAGCTCTGTCAGTTTAAGCCCTTTTATATAAATATAAATGTCATCTGCAGTGAGGGTGATTCTATCATTTCTGTGCTGTTAGCAAATTAAATGATTAAACAATATAGTCAGACCATTATGAAATATAAGACAGGCAAGGTCAAAAAGTCCAAAGATGGTATTTCACCAGAAATGAATGAATAAATTAGGTCTTGGGGATTTTCTCTTTTCTTCCCAGGCAAAGTTAAGACAACAGCAGAAGTAGAAGTTTGCGATGGGATAGGGAAAGCAAACACTCTACACAACATTTAGATTCATTGTGTTATCTCTCCAGGCAGTGAGTGAGGAAAAGACAATACTAGAGAAATCTGGGTTTTGTTGCCAAGATCTTGAGGTATAGCTATGTATATTTCTTGTTTGTGAGTAAAGCAATAGTGACTTTTTAATGAAATATGCGTATAGGAAACCAGACTTCTGAGTGCCACCAAGTGAGTGTACCTCTTCACGTAACCTTTCAAAAATCTGAGTTTTGTTTTTTTTGTTGCTGGGTCTTTTTTCATGAAAATAACAGTTTCACGTAGTTACTCTTGGTATGCAAAAACATCTAGAAAGATCTGGGAAAAGGAACGTGACTGTTGTTATGCACAAAAAGCCTAAATGGAAATTCATGTTTTAGTGTACTTTCTTCTAGATGAAATACTAAAAGATTTTCTTCAAAGTTTATCTGAAGTAAAAATAGTAGAAAAATCTTTTGGATGATTGTATTGTATGTTTACAATATTTTTTCTTTTGCCCCTTTCCCTGTGTTACATAAATGAACAAATAAACAGAAACCCTTGGAAGTATCTAGGTTCTTTAAAAATCTGAAGTCTTTTATACATTCTAAATCAAGATGTATAATTCCCTAAAATATTGTCTGTGGTTACTTTTTCTTGCAGCCTTTCAACAAGAAGGAGAGCTGTGCAATCTAGAATTTCTCTATAAGACTCTGGTGCTGATGGCAGTTTTAAACTGAGATGCTGGTCAGAGGAAACATAGCAAGTTAAAAATTTTCCATAATGTGGACAGGGATAAAAATGAGACCTTATGCTGGTGACTCATAGGTTTGATCATAAATTACAGTTTCCAAAGGAGTAATGTAAGGCAAGGCAAGACCTCATCATATATCGTAAATATCTTTCCAAGTTTATCCAATTGTTAAGAATTTCTTTGAAAAGTGAAAGTGCTAATGACATCAAAACTCTTGGAAGGGAGGAAACTGCTTTGTGCTAAGAATTTAATCAAAATGACAGCATTTTATCATTGTAGATCTTAGAGGATTTTTCCCTATCTATTTGCTTTCAAAATGAACAGAAATAGATACAGCAGTGCCTTTGGGAAAGGGTGTGGTACTTCTGCAACACTTCTTCCTCTGAGATTTACTGAGAGAGAGAGAGGAAGATGGGGGGGGGGAGCAGACATTTTGCACTATTTTTGAATCATACATAAGGCATGGATGGCTAAACATCCTGGGACTGTGATTTCAGTTCTGAAAAGGGAAAATAATGTTCCTCACAAAGGGAACTGATATGCATCACTGCCCTATTTTGCACATCATTCTTCCTAGTGTAGTCTTTGAAGAGAGGTAAGGAGAGACAGTGTACCCCTATCATTTTTTTAATCAGATAATTTTGAACAGACAGGAAGCAATGGGCAGGGTTAGGGATGCTTCTGGCACAACTGTTGTACACATTCTATCCTTCCTTCTGTGGCTATATTTCAGTGTAGAGAGCCTTAGGCTAATCATTGAACAAATTTAAATCTACAAGAATAAATTTAGCATAGACAGCTTTGAAATCTTTCTTCTGATTGTAGTAATCTACATCTTAAGGATATGAATTCTAAGATGACTTCCAGTTACTTCTCCTCTTCCCTAAGTATCAGCATGATCCTTCTCACTTCCTGTAAGAAGTTCTAGTAACAAAAAAAGCCAAGACTTGTACTACTTCCAGACAAGGACATAAGTTTTCGCTGGTTTCCTATACAGAGGTAATTTCCATCCTTTTTTGCATACCCTTTGGGTCTTTTTTTATTATTTTACCTCAGTATTTTAATTTTAAACTTCAAAGATATGGGGCTGGCAGCCATGTAAGAAAACGATTATACTCCATCTTAAAAGTATGCTTTCACTTCTATGCCCTCCCATTTCTGTTGTTGATCTACTCAAGAAGTGGTGTTCAGATATTTACTCCCCCACTCCATCCCAATTTCCAAGCTAATTTGTGGCCACCTGGTACTAATAAACTCTGTTTATAACACCAACATCATGCAGGTCAACAAAGATTTTTGCCAACTGCTTTTGACCTTTAAAGAAGAGCTTATGTCAATGTGGCTCTTTGCAGTTATCCAACAGACCACTACATTCTCTTAAGGTATGTTCCTATTGTATTTAAATGATCTATAGAATAAAATTGCTCTTAATTAAGGCTTCAAGAATCTTGTATAAGCCCTATCTAAATGCCCTGATTTTACTCATTCCATAAAATCATGCTGATGTAAGAAAGATTGTACTGGGTTAATCAATTCTGTTTTGTGACACTGGCAAATAAGGAGTAGATAGTGAAAGGTATAGCAACTGCAAGAGGCTAGCATCCCATTCTTTTTTCAAACCTTCCCAGCTACCAGCAGTCAGTGGTGAGAGGATCTCCTGAGTTTCAGTCCTGTATTTGTTGTCAGGAGACCTAGAAATTTATGTAGGAATTATTGTTGCACATCGCCTGGCAGTTGGCCATATTTAAGATAGCATTTTGAACAAGCTATTTCAGTGAGTGTGGTGGTTTTTGCTTGACTTAGAGTAGGTCATGAAACAAACAACTTACCAATGTCAGGTGGTATCACCAGGCTAATGATGATTTTGAGATAGGTGGCCAGTCATCTCTTTTCTTTATATACAAGTATTCTACAATGATAACAAACCTTTTTTTATCTTCTTTTGAGATGGAGGATCATAACTGCAATATTCAAAACATGGGCACATCATACATATGTTTTTATGCACATTCCAGTTTTGACTTTATTCCTTTTCTAGTAACTCCTAAAACTCTAATTGTTTGGGTTTTTTTTTTTTTACTACAGCTGAACTGTATTTTATGATCTTCATTCCTAATATATGGTAATATTGAAATATTGTGTCTTGAATTGGTTGTTTCTTGACTTGGGTGTGGGAGACAGTAAAGAATTTGAAATTAATCCCTCTCCTCCCCCTCCCCCTATCCTCAGCCTTTTGTATCATCCTCTTGAGTTTTGATGACTGGCTGTCTGATAATCTTTTGATGTTACTTGCACTGATTTACATCTCCACCTCTTTAGCAATGAAAATTAACAAAACTTAAAATACCCATAAGCTTGTCCCTTTGTGGGAATGACCAAAATAAAAATGTCACTCCATGTACCTGTGGGAAGGAAGGAAAGAACGAAAGAAGACTAGCCAAGATTACTTTAATTTTAAGAGTCAATTTTGAATTTGTAAGGTGAATAACCTGTAGAGGGGACATGACTTGTGGTTTGTTTAAAATGTCATGGTGTGCTGGTTGTGGCTGGGATAGAGTTAATTTTCTTCAGTAGCTGGTATGGGGCTGTGGTTTGGATTTGTGCTGGAAACAGTGTAGATAACCCAGGGATGTTTTGGTTACTGCTGAGCAGTGCTTGCACAGAGCCAAGGGCTGTTCTGCTTCTGCCCCCACCCCACCAGCGAGGAGGCTGGGGGGGCACAAGGAGTCAGGAGGGG